>JAWNOD010000494.1:2195000-2795000 GCA_035046225.1 Drosophila pegasa | reverse complement strand
GCCTTCTCGACAGTGTGTGCCTGTGTCTGTGCCCCAGCGGCAAAATGTAGTTGAGCATAAGACTCGGTGACTCTTTCGTATAGCCCCTATTGCTGTGCCAGTCGCAGTCCCTGGCCTTTGCAGAGGGAAAGTGAATTGAAGCGGGTGTGTCGCTGGCTGTTTGTCTTCATGTAGTTGTTGTACTTAATTCACCAGCGGCAATTTAGTGCTGTGCATTTGCCCACACCCTCTTTAACCTCGCTCTCTGCCCCTCTCTCTCTGCCCCTCTCTCTCTCTCTCTCTCTCTCTCTGTCTCTACTTTCCACCTCTTTCATTCTGTTTTCCTTTTATAGCCAGGCTCTCCCCTTCTATTGCAAACTTGTTGCAGTCTGCTTGGCAACTTTATGCGTTTAGGGCGTGTGCTCGTACCGCTGTTTCTGCCTGCGGCATGCAGCTTGCCACAGCTTCGTCTGGCCTCTCGCCTCTCCTACGCTTGTAATGCTGCTCATAAGCAGCTTTGAAAATTTGTTTTTGATTGAAATTTAAACAAAAGCTGCTGCATCGTTGCTGCTGCCAAAGACAACAGCAACAAGAGGCGGGAGCTCGCTGCTAAACGCCTCTAAACATTGTCCTGGCAGAGGTGAAGCCAAACTTACCCAGAACAAATAAAAGCAATAAAGAAATGTAGGGTATAGTCAAAATGGGAATACGGGAAATTTGCGTGAAATATAGCCAGGCGGTTAGATGTAGTTAGAGGAAAAATATATTGAAGAAAAAAAATTCAAATTGAAAAAATAAGAAATAAACAAAAATTACTTCAGAAATTTTCTAAACTTTATATAACTAATTAATTGTTAATAGTTTGCAACTGATTGACATAGCGCAAATGCCCATTTTTATTATTGTGTAGGGTATATGGAAAAAATCATAGCATTCTTTGCCGCGCAGTGCACTGGCTTCAGGTCGTACGACAACGCACCTTTGTTGGTTGGGTCATGTTTATGTAGATTTTCTACATATATGTGTGTGTGTGTGTGTGCGTGTAGAAGTGGGAGTAACTGTGTGTGTGTGTGTGTGTAAAGTGGCAGAAAAGTTTAAGCATTGAAGGCGCAAAGCAAGTAAAACGAGGCAACGTCCCCAGCGGTGCGTCGCCAACATGAAAGCGAAATTCCTTTTATTACACTTTGTTGTTGCTGCGCTCCTTGTTTATTGTTTTGTTGCTGTTGTTGTAGCTGCTGTTAAGCATCTGCTTCAAATAGAATTGTTTATTAAGTTTGAACTTTTTGAGTAGAATTATGTAAAATATGTTTTGCGGGGCTTTAAGTCGTTCGTTCGTTCATCATTCCTCTTTTGTGCTTTGTCTTTTAACCTCCAGCAAAATGCCTTACATAAAAATTAATTTTCTACTTCAGTTATTAAACATTCATGCAGCATGTCATGTGGTCGATGGTCTGCCTGTTCGTGCAGCCGACCTGTCCAACAATGCTTTTATCCTAATCCCTAGCAACTGCTTGCCCTCCTTCATTTGCTCGTCCTTCTCTCCCCAGTTTGGTTTCAATTGCAAACTCTGCACTAAAATCACATGGCTGGCCAAAACTTCCGCTCGAGGCCCCTTCCCCCTTCCTGCCTCTCGTCGCTGGGCATAAAGCGCATTACATTTGTGGAATGCAGCGCAACCGACTGGTAAAGCGCTTAAAACTGAAAGCTCATCATTGGGCGGCGCCTGCGGGATTTGCTTTTTGCCCTTTGCCAGCTGCCCACTTACAAGTGACCCTCGACGTGCATATTTATAACTATTATGATTAGCTCGTAAACAGTTGGACACCGTGGGGCAAAAAATGTGGCTAATTCATTTAGCAACCAGCAAACCGATAGAGAGCATAAATCCATAGAAAATGCCATTCGGTTTGCTAGGACAGCAGGTTTTCCGGCACATCCTTTTCCAACTTTTCCTATCGATAAATCTGCTGAGCTATTGTGTGTAAACGTTTGACTGCATTGTTCGGCTGCTGAATACTTTCGCTGCCAAATGAACAGCCTTTGCCATTGAAATCAAATGAGTCATGAGCCAAGTTCAGCCACGCGTCTAAATTTCACTGAAATATGAAACAATAAAAGCAAAAATTAAAAAAAAAAAAAATAAAACGAATGGAACGATACCGCCCACAGCTAACGCGGCTGCGACCCTGACCAGGACTCTCACAGCTCCTTTCTGGTCAACTGAGCAGCAGCAGTCCACAGTAGCAGCACACTGAAGGTCATCATCATCATCAGCAGCAGCCGCAGTCGCCTTTCCCTGTCCCTCTGTCATTACTATCCTTCTCTCACTCGCTCCCACTCTCTCTATGTCTCTCTCCTTCTTCGGTTTCATCATTGCATTCTCTGCTCGCCGGAAGTTGGCAGCCGTTTGCATTGTTTTTGGCATTTCATTTGGCGTCATTCCATTGTTGCTATCCTGGTCAGTTAAAGCCCGCCCCCTGCCCCCTCTTTGTTGCCATGCTGCAGTCTGTCTCTGCAGCCGGCTTTCCCTCTGACATGATTCCTGGTCAGCCATTGAGTTGATGATTTCCGTATGCATAGCCCATTTTATGCACAACTTCCGGAAATTTCATTGCGGTTTTTATTTTATTTTTTTTTTTTATTCTTTGCAAGGATGCTGAATTGTTGGGTTCCTTGTTGCAGTCCCTTACGAACTAACCGAATGCCCCACACTATCCCGAATTGTTACCGAACTTTTAATGCCTTTGTTTTTAAGGGCTTTGCTTGTTTTATTCGCTTGCAACTTTCTGTTTCATCACATATTCTTAAATATTTTCGGCCACTTTCATTGAGCGTTGCATATTTATAAATATTCATAAATATTTGCAAAATCTGCAACGGATCAAAATTAATATTGCGCCAAGAAGTAGGCAACAGTTTTTGACTGCCTGCATATGTGGCTTTCGGGTATGGCATGGCGGACACGTAGATTATGTAGCCACATTTCCGGCTGTATTAGCTCTGCCTGCAATTGAAATTTATGTATCTGTGTGTGTGTGCATGCACCCTCTCTTTTGCTATTTGTCTTTGTGTCTCCTTACCCTCCCTGGCTCTGCCTATGCCCATCAGCTGCACGCATTTCAATTGCTTTGCGGTCGACTCGGTTTACACTCAATGTGCTTTTGTGGCTTTTTGCCAGTTGGGAGAAAGAGGAACTATCTGTAAACTGGCGCATCCGCTAACCGTTCACATGTGGGCTTATAAAACAGATAACTGATAGCCGAATGCGGATTTGTGTTTCTGATGAGAAGTGGCATAGTATAATGTAAGAATCTATAGCGATTACTTGTGGTAGATAGTTGAGGCCTTTATTTATTAATATTGTCTTCTTTTCTTGCAATTTTGTACTTTTTAGCTTGCTATTATTGGCGCCCAGAATATTATGATGTATACTTATTCGCAACGTAATCTTTCCTGCACATAATCGAAAGATCCATCTAATCTCGGGACTTTTAGTGCTTATCTATACTTATGCCAGCGCCTTATTTCTTTATCATGGGCTTTCAATCTCTGGGCGCCTTTTCTTTTCGTTTCCTTAGCTGTAGCCTATTGTCCATTCACCTTTTCAGTTTGCTCCTTGTCACATGCCTCCTCCCATGCCGACTTTCTATGTGAACAATAGAGCCGGCTGTGTGACGTTCTCTGTAAGATTTTTGGTATCCTCCCCCCTGAGCAGCTCCTGCACTGCTACTGTTGTTATTGTTATTATTATCATCAAGTTGTCATGTTAAATGACATTTGCCATATTTCATTCATGCAGCAGACATACATACATACATGTGTTGTGCGTGTGTCTGGGGCAAGCGACAAACGCAGTTGGCCCAAAAGACGCAAAGCATAAAAAGTGGTCTGGCATATCCTGCTGCTGCTGCTGCCGTTGTATATATCCTGAATATCCTGCCTTCTTTGACCGTTGAAAATGAGCCATGTGAACTGTTGCGGCTGCTGCTGCCAACAATGGTAATAGCCCCACAACTCTTCAACCCATTCTCTTGCCCTCACTCACTTTTTCTATTGTTGTCGCCATTGTGTTGACTGCTTTTGGAGTTCTGTGTGTGGCGCACAGTTTGTGGCATGTGTCAGCAACTGGCAACTGGTTATCAAGTTTTGGTTCTCATCTTTCTTTTCATTTACATACATTTTTAAAATGTCTCCTCACTTTATTTCTCCCACTCGCTCTGGTATTTGTCGTCGTGTCGTCGGCTTCTTAAGAGTTTAATTGTCCTCCGACACACTTGCTTAGCTTCTGCTCATCCCGTTCCACTCCAGGTGGCATTCGCCTTGTTCTGCTTCTTTTTATCATCCTATAACTATCTTTTCTCTCTCTTCTCTTATCACTCATATTTTCTATAGCTGTCACTAGCAGCTGCCATCGCTCCCAGCACCCCGCCCATATATCTTTGTGTGCCTCAGCCTTTTGTCAACTAGCAGAAGGCAATTATATACCACATATAAGTATTGTTATAGACCCACATTGTCGAGATACAGTTCTGGTCGCAAAAAGCAATTAAACTATGCACATGTGTGTGTGTGTGTGTGTGTGTGGGTGTGGGCGAGGATTTTTCTTCATTTTGTTCTCATCACTCGTTTCTTGGCATTTTCATCAACTTTTCGCATATTACATTTTAAGCCGGATATTACAAAAACGGCCGCTCGATTGATTCTACGCTCAGCCACACATAATTGTGGCTCCGGCTTTGCCCCGCCATCATATGTGAAAAGAGTCGGCATACTTATGCGAAATTTGTTTACAGTCAGCACCAGAATAAAGTGCACACATCACACATTAACCGGCAGCTGCTGGATGAAATACGTAACGTGAGAGAGAAAAGACCATAAGGAGGATATGAACAGCTCGTGTGTTGCCTTAAATGTCTCTCTTTTTTTTATAAAATTAAACTTTGTTTATATTTTATCGACCAACTGTCATAAAGTGTATTGCATCGTCGACTTGGCTCACTCTAAACAGTTGTTTCTTGGTGATTTCATATTTTGTTGTTATATACTTCTGACTTAACTGCCAAAGCAACAGCCGCGCCACCAAATGTAATTATCCAAAAGTTTTTACTACTAAAAAAAATATAAATAAAATAAAAATATCAAAAGGCAGCTGGAAATCGGCTAAGGAAAAAACATCCTGCCGCAGCCGGCTCGCTGTGCGTCAGCCTCAGGCGTCGCTTGGCGGGGTTTGCGGCTTGTTTCTATTTGTCTGGCAGCCGCCAAAAAGTAGAAAATTAAATTTGTTTCAACTGCAGACTTTGCTCAGGTTTGCTGCGCTCTTAACTTGCCGGGGCGCAGCACAAAAAGGCGCCGGAAGCTGATTTTCCACTTGTCAAAAAAAAAGAAGAGGAAAACGGAAAACGGCTGCGTCTGACGGCGACTTTTTTTTTATATTTTTTGCGCTTGTTGTCTTCCGTTACTCTGGCTCGTCGCTGAAAGCGTTTGCTTGCCGCGCAAATAAAAATAAAAAGTGAAGATTGTCAGGCCATTTATAAAAGTTTAATGCCAATTTTTGGGCCTACTAATCGCATGGAAATGACTGAGACGTGCTGCAGACCCTTCCACCCAGCGCACATCGCACAAACAAATAAAACATATTTTATTGTTTTGACTCGAATGCGTCAAAAATGTGACAGCAAGGAGAACAATGAAAATTTACACCCGAAATGTCATGAATAATTTGAGCCAAATGTTTTCGGGGCGGCGGCCTCATTGATGGCTGATTAACTTTAAATTGGCCCATTTCAAAATGCGATCGCATGCAAATGAAACGTGACACATTTACTAATCAAATCGTTACATGTAGACAAGCCTGGTTAATTCCATATGTTTTACGACAATGAAGTAAGATAACGTAGTCCTACTGTCACTCAAATTTATTGACATTTGTACACTTGAGGTTTACGCAAAATAACATATATGTGGGAGGAGTAGTAAAAAACAGAGGGTATCAGGAGTAAATTGGAATGATGTATTAAATTATTATATCATAAATTGCCTGAAATATTATGTTATGTTATATAATAATTGCTATGCATGTCCCCTTAAAATTTGTTTGTCAGATATATTTTTAATGAACTCTATCTAACGCTGAATAGTGGCAAACAAAAACGGAAATTCAAATGAATATTTCGTGCAATTTATTTTCACTGCACTTGAAATATTCATGCGTTTGCCAGAGTCGCAATTTATATCGAGCTTACATATATGTACATATGTAGTTACGAGCCTAAGGTCTCTCGGGTACACACTCATATATGCACACATTATATGCATGTATGTGTGCATATATAATAGGCCCAGCATCTAAAGCGGAAGCCGTTGAAATGCTGCTGCTGCGTGCCTGAAAATCTTTACATTTTCTTTTATTATCCTTCAATTTGAAAAAAAAAAAGTATTGCCCAGACTCTCTAGGTTCCCTTTCAGGGTTCGTTGCGGCTCCAGAGCCCCATCGAGCATGATTTTTAAATATTTTATAACAATTTGCGTGAAAAGTAAATAGCAAATGCTCCAGCAAATTTCCTGCCTCGCCTAACTGGGGAAAAGCTATTAGCGTTGAATTGTGTGCTGATTGAAATTGAAAGGCAGCTGTTTGAAGAGGATTTTTTGGCAGAGTTTGAGCACCGCCCGAGTTAAATGATGTGTGCCAAAAGCACTTGGAACCTTTATGAATACGAAAGCATGCCAACGAAGATTGTTATATATTAAAGGAGACGAATTTCCATTGTGCTCTAGGATGATTTATAGCGCCTCACTGACAATTTAAGGCAAGCGATTTATCAGAATTCTTTCAATTAAGTCGAAACTCGTATCAATATATGCTCAGGGATTTCTCCTAACATCTAAATAGAACATTTTAGCTGAACGACACCCCAAAGTACTCCCCACGTAGCCCGTGCAACACCTGTTTTAGCCATGGTTACTGATGAACGGTTAAAGCTAGCTCTCTCAAGGGCTGTCGCTGCCTTCCTCCTCCTCTCCATGTGTGGGGGCTGGCTGCTTCCAAAGCCCGTTAGCAACCGCCCAAAAATACTTGTTATCGCTTATGTTGTCTCTTACGGTCTGCTGCACTCTCCAACACACATGCACACAATTTTTGAGCCCAACGATGCGTTGCGTAACAAAGTTTGCCAAGGCAGGTTTCGGGGATAAAGAGTGAGAGAGAGTGAGAGAATATGAGAAGTGTTTCTAATTCTCTAGCTGCAATCACTTTCGCTTATTGGTTAATGCTCTCTGGCATGATTTGGGTTCGAGTTCAGGTCTTCCATCTCCTCACTAAATATTTGTAATTTGCTATGATTTTTTTGTTGGTCCGAGATAAGCCCGAAGGGCGCATTGGGAAGCATCAGACAAAGTCCCCAATAAAAATTACCAATATTTACTTTACAAAATGACAGTTCCACTTGGATCTCCTTGAGAGCGTGAGTGGGCGGAGGGCAGGCCTCAAATCCCCTGTCAACTTTGCTACTTAATAAAATATGAGTGCCAAAGTGGAAGATACAAGCAGGCCAGGACTCGGGGACAGCAGCAACAGCAAACAACGTGGCGGACACTGGGCGGGAGGGGGGTTGGCAGAGGAACAGGCCCAGAGACAAGGACAAGGACGTGCCACTAATGGCTGCCAAACTCAAGTGCCGTCGATTCGGCTTGCCAAAGGGATAAAGAAATAAATAGAAAATGCAAATAGATGGCAAGACATTTGGCAAGGACCTGCGATGCAAACCAGACGACAACTTTTGCCATGTCCTGCGGGAGGGATTGACTGCTTGTGTGTATCTCTGTGTGTGTGTGTGTGTAGAACAGCCTAGAGTTAGCCTCAGCAGCCCTGCTGCTACTTTTGTCACTCAAGGACATGCGTCGGCCATAAACTGTTGATTTTTATGTTAGGTCGTGCCGCGACAGTAGCCAACAGGATCTACTCCTGACTGCCTTTCCCCCTCGCCGTTACCTCGCTCAGGTGTGTATGGCATCTAAGAGCTTTTGTCTGGCTTTTCGCGCTGCTCTCCGTTGCCCTGTTTGACATGTGTCAAACTTTGGGCGACGGGAATTTCAGCCGGCCAGCGCTCGGTCCAAGGTCGCTGCGAACAGCTTCTGTGGCCGTGGCATTAGTCTCGAAATTATAGCACTTTATGGTGCGCACCCCACTTCCGGCCAGATGTTTATAAAGCAATTCCAATAGTTTTATGTCCCACCGGGTGTGCGAGTGTGTGTGTGTGCGTGTGTTTAAGCGTGCATTTTACGACCTAATACATATGTATGTACATATTGAGCACCTGCTGCTGTGCTACAACTTCTTATTCTAGCCACACATTTCATTAAGTTCTCAGTCTGTTCTGTTCTCTAAGTGACATTTGCTGCCTTGCCTTATATTGCAGCTCAAGCTGCTGTTACGACATTGAAAGAATCGATTGTTAGCCATATACGATGTTATTTAGTAACCCCAAATGCTGACTTTAATACTCGAGCTGACTTTCCACTTTAATTCTACAAACTAAATTTCCATTTTAAAATTATCCTTTAGAGTGAAACATCTTACAGCCGAAGTTTGACTTAGTCTTTGATTATATATACAAATATTTAATAATATAATTAGCTTCTTTAATTAACTAAATATTTCTCTCTTTCTTTTTAGGTAAGTGACGATGTGCTTTCGCTTGCTTTGAGTCAGAATCAAGTAAGATACTTTTTATTTTCCATTTGATTTTAAGTTTTGTTTTTATTTTGTTATTACTTTTATTATATTCGCCTTAAAGCCACAACTTTTTGGCTTTGTTGGCAGTCGTATATCAATGGTCCAACACCTTTGGGGCTTAGCGCTAGCAACGTTGTCTGGCTTCATAAATCAATCAGAGCGTGCGTCGCGTTTGGCTTCTGTGTGAGCTGAGAGTGCTGAAATGGGGAGGGAGCCATGTTTGGGGACAGAGTATTCGTTGTTGTTGTTGTTGCTGTGGAGCTGGTGGTGGTGCTGTTCCTGTCGAATGTTGCAACAACATTTCCGGCGCAAAGCAGTTAATTTGTCAAATGTCTGCACTTTATCACTATATCGTCAGATGTGGCAGCAACATCCGAGTCATAGCCAGGCGCAGGCACTCCCCCTGCTGGGGCTACTGTCGGAAAACGCATTACGCACTCAGGCATTTTGGGGCCTGGCTCTGTGAAATTTTGAAGCGATGCGCAATCAGAGCACTGATGCGATTCCCACAGGAATGAGAAGAGAGCGCATAGAAGGGACCAGTCGGGGCTCATCTGCATTGTCAGCTTCCTGCGCCAGGGATCGAAAGAGACGGGCAGAGAGAGAGTGAAAGAGAGAGAGAGAAAAGGAGTTCGGAGTGCTGTTAGAAAAACTCACTGGCAAAGCAATTTAAAGTTGCATCCATAACAGAAGCAACAGCAAACAACAACACGAACAACAACGAAATTCAGCCTTTGGCCTGCAGGGAAATCTGTCCGAGCTAATGTTGTCCTGCCTCTGGTTCATGCTGTCTAGCAGAGTCTGCACCAAACAGAGGCTGAGACTGCTAGAGAAGCCGCACCCAGAATCGTAATTAGAAAAGTGCTTGCATGGTAACTCAGTTTTTGAGTTGTGGCAACCCTGGCACTGAACTGTCCGCCCTCCCATCGGATTTGCTGCTTTGAGTCTCTCGGTATTAAATGGGCAGCGAATGGTCACTCTCTCCCATCAAATTACCCAAATCTATTTACATGGTCACACTAATTGCCAGGATAATTGAGGTCTAAAGCCTGGCAGTTGGGAGTCATCCAGCTGACAATGTTGTCTGTCGTCCATGTGCCGCAAAATATACAACAGAATATTTGCAACATTGGCAACATTTTGAGCATGCAAAAAATGTCATCAAAATGCCATTACCAGAGTGGGGAAGCAGGGTGGACCGATAGACGCTGTTTCAGATGGGGATTTGAATAAAATAAAGGGCAATTTGTTGGCCTGGCTCAAAGTATGTAAATCATTAGAGTAAAGGGATAGCAAGCTAATGAAATATAAGCTACGCTTAACAAGGAAAATCAGAGTCCAGTGCAACTTTAAAGTCTCTCGCAGCGAAAATTAATCAAATTCAAAGGGAATTCATAATGTTAATGGCTTTCTGCAACGCCTCCGGGCGAAAGGCAATTATGCGCACGCATTGCCTAGCAATGGTTGGCAACCCTTGCTATAGACCACATCTCTATTATATGGTCGAAGTGGAAATAAACTCATTTCGCCACAATATGCAACAGCCCGTGCATAATTTCAGTGTTGCAGTGCTGCAACCTCCAATTAAAGCAGGCGGGTGCACGCGTACATGAAATCAACGCCTAATAAAAGGTCGGACACCAGCTTGGCCAGGGTTGTCGCCCAGCCAAGACCACACGCCGGACAGTTTCGTGCATTGTTCATGTTGTATGCATTTCGGTCGCTGTGCGGTCTCCACTCTGTTCAGCCGCAGTAACGAATCGCAGCTACAATGATGACGACACGAGCCAACAGCGGCGACAACCGACAGCGACAACCCATGCAAAACAACAGGAAGAACAGCGGTCAGCCCTGCGAATGGGGTTGCATAGGGCGCATTAGGATCGGTCATGGGCGGAAGGGCGGAAGGGTGGGGAGGCTGGTTGGACTGGTTGGGGCTCTAACGTGGCGCCACAACAACGTCATCAACAGACCGGGCTGGCGTCCGATTCGCCAGCAGCCCTAATGACAACCACACGTCATCAGTATTGTCGTCATTGCTTTTGCTGCTGCTACTGCTGCTGCTGCTGCTCCTACTGCTTCTGCTGTCAACGCCCACATTTGACACGCCCAGACAGCTCAACGCATGCATCATAAACATGCATATTCCTAAAGCGGTAGACACCAGCTGCACAGTGGAGCAGCGAAGGCAGTTCTAGGGAAATTAGGAGGAAGAAGGGGTGAAAGCACATATAAATAATATAGAATAACAAATTGAATATTAAAATATATAAAAAAGATTTTGAGATTTTATTTTTGAGATCATAATGAAATTTTTAAGATATATCTTAACTAAAAGGAAAACTTTTAGTATTAAATATATATTTTTTCATTCTTCGATTCAAAAATAATTATGATAAAAATATTTAAATCATATTTCTTTTAATGAACATCATAAATATAGTTAAATATGTGAATGTCAGGAACTAGATAATATATAAAATATAATAAATTGGACATTAAAATAGTTAAAATAGTATTTTGATCTGTTACCTTCAGAGTATTGACGTCATTTTGAAGATGTATCTGATCTAAAAAGAATCTTTAGTGAAATATAAATATTAAAATTAAATTTCTTTTTAAATAAGTCCAGTTTCAATAGTGAATTGTGTGAATACCAGGAACTATTATAGATATTTAACCAGTGTGCCATTGTGTGTACTTTGAAAAATTGCAGCTGTAGCCGTCAGACGTTAGCTTTAACCACGTTGCTGTTGTTGCTCGATGCCCATGTATCATTGACATGCAAATGTTCTGCAGTATTTTTTCAGTTTTCTTTGGGCACAATAACAGACACAACACAGGACACTAGAGCCGACTCTCTCTGTCTTTCTCTCCCTTTCAATCTAATCCCAGCTGTAAACTGATTTCTTTCTCTCTCTCTCTCTTTCGGTTTTCACCTATGCTTTACGTCTGGCGTATCCAGCTGCGTTCATTTGCATTGTCGCATCTAATGATTGTCATCATTAAACAATGTTGCTCGTTAGTTTTGCAATGCGTCGAAAATTTAACGCATTTTGGTGGCCCATTTGTAAGGCAGACAATGGGGGCTAGCGTCGGTTGCTCTGTCAGTGTCCGTTGTTAGCCCGAAAATGGGCCCAACAGGCTGGCAATAGTCCCATAATTTGCACATTTCCCAAATGCAGCTCATGTAGGTGTGTCATCTGTGTGTGCGTGTGTGTATTGTCGTTGGATGCGATTTCATTTTTGGCTTGGGCTATTTTAATTTGTTGGCAATTGGCATGCAAATGCTGGCTATAAAAACAACAACAGCAACAGCCATGAAATTTGCAATTAAAATACATTTCGCAAATTTGTTGCTACAGCCTTAGAAATTGGCCAAATGCATCTGCGTGCGTACGTGTGTGTGTGTTTGTGTACTCTTATTTTTACGACTAATTTACGCAATTTGTCAACGCATTTAATTTGTGCGCCAAAAAAGGAAGCAAAGGCTTTAATAAATGTGAAATGTTTTTCTTTAAATTAATTATAGCATACATTTGTGCGCAGCGAATAATAAAAATAAATCTAAAAACCAAATCAGGCAAAGTAAATTGCATTGCTAAGCCTAAACTTGTTAAACCAAATATCTAAGCAGCGATAAGGATTATGTAAGAAGAAAAAAAAAACAAGACCTTCGACTCAACGTCAATCCAATTAGCTGGCTTAAAAAATGCCAGAAGAAAATTATGGAATTTTTAGAACAAGCCGTTAACAACTAGAAAAATTCCATAATAATAAAAAAAGGAATTGAGTAAAGGACAAACCGCAAAGTTAAGACTGCAAGCCGAAGGACTTCAGGGCGGCGAACGAGGGGCCACTTAATTAGCGCAATGCAACGTCGACAAGAACAAAAACAACAGGGGGATAATGCCAACAATGCCATGGAGCACATGCTCTTAATGCACATTAAGACCAGGGATTCAACGCGAAATCGCCGCAAAGCAAGAGCAAGAGCGGAAAACTCGGGCACATATATTTAGCGGGTCGTGCGAGCGAAGCAGAGAGCAAATGTGGGTCAACAGTGTGGTTCATTGTAAGAAATAAGGCAGGCAGCAGCAGGAAAAGAGTATGTGTGGGTATAGACGTGAGCAGGGGCAGAAGGAGAAGGCGCAATCACATGTGCAGTTTTTCTTGTTCTTCTTTTTTTGACCCGTTTCTCATTTTGGTTTAAATGTCATTTGCATTTTTTTATAGCACAGCTAAATGGGCAGCTGCTAGAGCGTGTGTGAGTGTGTGTGTCAGTGTGTGTGGTGTACTGCAAATTTATTCCTTCCCTTTTACTTGATTTAATTGTGCATAAATATTTTGCCATTGCCCGCTGCATGTAAATTAGGCGGCAACCAGAACAAAGCTCAGACTTAACTCTGTGTGTGTGTGTGTGCGTGCCGCAAATGTTAATGATGTGAAATGCACTGAGATTTGCATTTTTAGCAGAATGCATTCGTATTGAAGAAGAAGTTGAAGTTGGCAAGGGATTTTTAAAGCTGTAATGAAATTATGTGTGAGTTACAATACTTGAAATCTATGTCTATTGACATGGTTTCCCCATGGTTTCGTATCTCCCTATAGTCGATGGAGTTGATATTTGAGATGAGTGTCAGTTCCTCAATCTCTCTCTCTCTCTCTGTCTCTCGCTCTACCACACTTCAAGGTGGATGTCAGTGCAGCATTCATGCTTGAACATAGACTATGTAACAAATTTCGGTCTTCTAGATTCATTTGGGAAAAGATTACTTTAGGCACATCAAAAACATGTTTTGCAAACAGCACACTGAAAAATAACAACAAATAAACTGCAAAAAAAATGTATGTAATATTTACAAAAATTTATTTCTGCTCAATATCAAACGAATTTCATAAAATTGATCAGCCATATAAAAATCTTATCGTCCAGTCGCCGCAATTTGTTGTCATGTGCAATTAGCAGCAACCGCAACAACTGGCGCTTATCGCTGTTTGACCTCAGTTGTCGTTGCATTTGCATTTTAATAATATGAAAGCTCAACATTTTAAGCGTTTTTCTGTTTTTAAACTGCAATTAAATTACATTTTACATTAGCGCGCAATTTGCGAACATTTTCATTGATATTTAATTAGCATAAACGAATTTGATTGCGTTTGTCAAAACTAGCAACAAATTGCTTTACCTTCTCCCAGTTGTTGTTGCTTTTAATGGACTTTTGTCGCACTGTTTGAGCACTGTAAATAAGTATGTATGTATATGTGAAAACACATTTTTATTGTGCATCGACTGTATTATATGAGGGTGCTTGTGTCAGCTGCCAAATGCCAAAGCTCAACCAAATTTGAAATTTATTTTACAATAATCCAAACACACAGTTCACACATAAGCAAACACACACGCATAATTCATTTACATAACTGTGTATATAAACTCATCTCTGCCATAAATTGCATTTTGGTAATCGAAAACAAAACAAAATGGCGACTGTTTTGGTTGTATTCACCAGCAACAGCAGCAGCAACAACAACTGGAGTCTGGCCCTAATATACTCATTGCTTATATGAGTATGTATATATAAATGAAATATATGTGTGTTTGCCTGTATATGTGGTAGATGTTTTTGAAAATCGTATTAAATAAATTAAACAGTTGGCCAAGCACAACAAAACTGTAATTTTATCACAGTAAAACAACATTCAGCAATACCAAAATTTATTTAAATAAAACTGCAAAAATATACATTTTTTTGAGATAATATAAATTGCAGTTTAAATCTTTGTGAATATTGTAAAAACATGAATCGTTTGAAATATTTTATTAACAATAATTTTCAATTCAATATAAATTATTTAATCTAAGAAAATTTCTCAAAGCAATATAATTTATTTAAAGTCTTTCTATGGACTAGAATTATTCAATTAAAATTAAGGGATTATGCTCTAGCTTTAACTTTATGTCTGCTTGCTGCCGTAGTTATGTTTCAGCTTTCAGCTCTTTCCAGTTATTCTGTGATTGCTTTGATTATAGCGAACTCGAATATTGTCCTTGGGCCTTATTGTGCATTTCATTGAATTTGATATCGAAATCAAATCAAAGGCGAATGAAATTGGCTGGGCAAGAAAGAAAGCCTGCAAGGCATTGCAGCTGGAATGTTATGCAAGTTATAATGCTCTTAACGGGCCGAGTAGTCTCGCCTCTGTCCGCAATTTGCCACCGCTCGAGATTAATTTCTCAAGTCTGAACTTTGATTAAAAACTGATTCACATCGAGCTCCTCTTTCATTCACTGTTTATTTGCCTTTTGCTGCTCTTGAGTTGAGCTCTGTGGCCTGCAGTCAAACAGCTGCAAAAATGTTTGAAATTATGGAGGAGAAGGTGGCATGCAGGTCGTCTGATTTGATACGGAAATGTTTTGATACAAACTGCAATTAGTGTGTGCTGCTGTTGAGCTTTTGCCCAGGACGAGGTCCTTGAGAGCATGAGAGCGTCTGTTTTCGTCTCTGTCTCTGCTGTTGCATGCAACATATTTTAGGCTGTGCAGCGTTTGGCATATTGACAGGCGCATAATTAACACTATTATCAACACAGCATCGAGCTAGAGAGGGAGGTGGCATGGATGTCCAGGGCCATGTCCTTTGGCTGCTGGCAGATCGTATTTTGTTGGCCATTAAAATTGAACGAGCTGACCAAAGCCCCGAACCTAGCTGACCAGAGACATAAGTTTTGATTACGCTGCGGCCTGTGCCACACACGAACACACGCACACACCTACAGACAGGCAGGCATACGTCTATATAGGACTAAAGCGTTGTCTATGCGGTCTGTGCATGTATTAGTGTTGATTACATTTGGGCCATCTAATCCATGGGTTGCAAATGATTATTGTTCATGCATGGGGCGGCCGTTGATGGGCGTGACTGGTAGATTTAGCCATAAATCAAATAATCATTACAATGATAATTTTAATTATAAGTAATCGAAAAAGTTAACAAATAAATTTCCTACTTTCACAACGACGAATGCGGTTCGCTGACTTCGCCAGCCACAAACATTAATGTGAAAATGTAATTATTAAATATTAAACAAAAGTAAACATGGCAAATTATAGACTCAACTCAACTAACAAGCGACGTGTGTTAATTGCAAAACGTTGCGGCACACGCGGCGTATGCGCAATTACATGCTTGGCTAAACCGTTGAAAATCGACTGAGTGAGCAGATGTATGTAAGTGTGTGTGTGTGTGTGTGGGAGTATGCAGGAGCGTGTGTGTGTGCCTAACTATGACAGTGAAAGGCGTTGAAAGGTGTCAAAATTTATATTAGCTCTACAATTCGCTTGCTGCAACACGTTTGATCTCTGTCTCTATTACTACAACTTCTTGTTTGCTGTCAACTGCAACTTTTGTTGCGCTCAACTTTTGTACCCCGCATAGATGCGCACACGCCGAAGTTGTTGGCCAAAAATTTGTTGACTTTCTGCCACAAATTTGTTGTGTGTGTGGCTCCTGTCGTTACTTGGTCTATTTCGTGAAATATACCAAAATATATGTGAGTAGTTAGACATACTTCAATGAGATTATGTTATTTTGGTTTATAAAATGAGTTCTTTTAATTAGCGATTAGTTCTTTATATTTTGGTAATATTATATTTGCAGTTTCTCTGCATATTCTATTCAAATCAAAAATAATAATTCTCTTCCACTCGAATATTAATTGAACATTTTCCTTTTTGTTTTTCTCTTTACAGGTAAGTTCATTCCTCGCAATACCTAAATCAAATAACATAAATGTACATGTTGTAAGTGCTGTTAAGGGGATTAATTTGCATAACTGTAAGTCTGGAATTCTGCAATGCTTTGCATATTGCTGATAAATTAAAAATGTAACAAGCTTTGCAGCTTCTGGAGTGGAAAACCGCACGGATATCCATGAAAATTCTATTGGAAAAAATACGCTCTCATGGGAAAAAATATGTAGCAAGTGGACTAGGGTGTAGGGAGTGTACAATTTTAAGGGGCGTTCGGTATATTCGAGCTATGGCATTGTTTTGCTGAACATCGGACTATTCGAAAAACATGAAAATTCCATCATATGCCCCCGTCAGGCATTTAATAGATATTTTCATGCCTCCCATTTTATTTTTGTTTTTCTTTTTTGTAGTTATTGCAGTCGACATTTTATTCCTCGCATTTTGCAACATTTTTCAACCTTCTAACCGAAGCGAGCCATAAAAAATAGATTTCCGTTTCAGTTTTTGTTTTTCACTCCTGTGCACGTGAAATGTGTTTTGTATGTGGGCATTTTATAAATTAAATAGTAGTCGCAGTCGATTTAGACAGCCATTTCGACGACTTTCGCCCGGCCGGGGCGTGCGGCTCTTGTTCATGCGAATCGTGCGTGTTAGCCAGACATAAAATTTGTGGCTAGAACCGGGCTTAACCGTTTTAACTGCAACTGTAACTGCTGTGGCCGCCATTTTTCGTGTCGTTCTATTCCGACGCGGCAGGAAATCAAAGTTTATGACATTCACTCGCTATAATTTCCAGCAACATTTTGCGCCATCCGCCAGATTACAATGCGCCGACAAAAATGCTATATATCACATGTACTCATATAACTATATATATATATATGACTGGCCTATGGAATGGGACTTTTAAGTGGTAGTTCGTACTCCCCCGCCGTCTATAATTTGTGGCATTCCGAATGGTGTTCGCAGAAAAAAAAGCAAATGATAGCAAATTTAAAGCTAGAAATAGATTGAAGAGATAAGAGTACTACATGTAGCTACACATAGAGACATGGAAATGTTTATAAGCACGAAGATAGGTGTTCGACGAATGTGTAGAATATATAAAAAATATGTAAACACTATGAGGACAATGAAAGTATGTTAACTCCACAAAATATTTTAGCTTAGGTTTCATTTATTAATTTTACAAAATATTTTGGTTCAGGTTTTTCATTTAAAAAATACTTATTATAAAAATATTAGTATTTTTGGAATGGAATATACAAAATACCAACAGTTTATTAATACCCTAAGCACTTGGCATATCCTCTTGGTTTGCCCTCTTCATCCAAAACAAACAACTTTAACAGCAAGTGAACGATTGCGGCTCCATTTCTTATTGCGTGCACGCCACAAACATCATCATATAACGGTAGGCGCGACCTTTCCGACACATTCACAACAAACCTCAGGCGCAAGCCCTTCGCCTAAGCCCCCCTGCCGCTTCACCTGTCAGCTGGCAATCATAAAACTAACTAGAAAGCATTTCAATATTCATCGATTAGCTGTCACGATATCTGCGCAAACGTGTTCAATGCGCCGCTAACTATCTCCCACACAACGCTCAAGGCCCCAAAGTCCCCTCCTCCGTGGGCTATAAATGTCAGAAACTTATCAAAGGCGACGCTACATAAATCAACACAAAGAACTTGCACTGAACTAAACTGAGCAATAAGCACTAAGCAGTCGACTGCAAATCAGGAAGACGAGACCCGTTCAGGAATCACCCCTGACCTCTAACCCTGGGCGGTTGTGGAAATGTATTAAAAACAATTTAACCAGCTCAGAAAGTTGCCAGCGAGAAGTGAAAAGTGAGCTAAATAGTGCCAAAAAGCAGGTGAAAATGTCAACGACAATTGCCAGCGCCAGGTGGCGCTGTAGCGTCAACAGCACCAGCCACCTAGGGGCTGGTAGTAAACAATGAGAACAACCAACACATTTGCATAAATTTCGAAAGGCAGCAGCAGGGTGGTGTTAGTGGTGTTGGTGGTGTTGAGCAAAAAGTTGAGCGGCAAGCGCTGAAAGTGATTTACATCAACACCACAAAACAGTTGCCCCTGACTCCGCTGCGCCCCCCACCGGGCTCGTCGCTGCCCCTCTCAGCATTTGGCTGCCTCGTTTGTTGCTTAAGTTCTGTTTAACTTTTCATAAACTTGCAACACGCCCCAGCGCGCAACTTCGCCCAGCCACCCACGGCAGCAGCAGCAGGCTGAAAGTGAGGGGGGGAGGGGTGGCGTTGGTGGGCATTTATTAACCACATTAGTTGATTTTTGTCACGCGAAACTTTTACTTTGCCCGCTAGAATTCTGATTTATGGCCAAATTTCACCACACTCACCTGCAGCTAACAATTGCTGTTATTATTTTTGTTTCTTTTTTTGTGCTGCATATATTAACAATTTATTTATTTAGCAACTAAGCGACAATATATATAAATATATTTATATATATTTTTATTGGCTTTTTCACATACATATTTTTAGTCATATATACATATATCTTTTTATACGTTCGCCTATTTAGTCAGTGTCGCTGCTGCCACGCCCCCTTCATACACACAGTCCCTGCTTTGCATTTAGTTATGGTAATTCCAAAAGGTTGGCTGGAGGTGGGGCGGGGGTGGAGCAGTAGTTAGTGAGTGGATGTCCGCAGCCAACTGTGCGTGTGCTTGATTTAATGGTCTGGGCTGCTTTTTATTTATTTATTTCTCCTGAATTTAGTCAACAATTTGTTTGATTTGATTGCTCTGGGTGCAGAGAGCGGGCGGGATGGTTGGGTTGGGGCGCCGTGTAGGTAATTGGAAGGCAAACAGTGTAGTCAAAGGAAAAAGGACCAATCTGTGCTGCTACTGAGGATTCTTATTTGCCTTCCAATTCAAGTCTCTCAAATTTAAAAAGTACAACTTCAAGAAATGTTTATAAAGGGAACTGAAAAAGAAGAACAACTTAGGAATATCCTGTCTAGTTGATATTATTGATTATTTTGCTGTTTGAATTTGAATTCAAGTCAAAGTGTGCCCCAACAATCCTTAATAGATAAATAATTAATAAACCTCTATGCATTGTCCTTGAGACAATATTAACAATTATGAAGTGTGCGTATTACCTCTAGGTGCAAAGCGAACATCAATTTCATTGTTTCCAATTAGTTTATTTCTCTTGAGCATTTCCCCGCCTTCTGCATAGTTGGTGCTTCCACAATTACGTGGCTTTGGCATTTTGATTGCTTTACAATTGACTCCTTCGGCCTCACACCTCCGTCTGGCATTTGTTAATTATTGGAGTTCCACCCACTGGATCCCTATTCATTCGCATATATCAATTTCGATTGCTGGCCTAATTAAGTTCTCAAGTCAACTGAAATTATTAATGACAAATTCAGTCGCACATCAGCTGTGGACGTCTGTTGGCCACGCCTTGTCGTTGGAGGAGGAGGAGCTTGACTGTACTTTTGTGTGGCCACAGTAATTGCTTGTAAATTAGTTACTGTAAGCAAATTAAATACTCGGACCGTGCCTGAGATGGGCTGAGACAGACTGTCGCTGCGTGAGTGACAGGCGGGCGGAGACGATTTGCATATAAGGACGCTGGCGAGGACGTCGACAGTTTTCAATTTAGCCAACCGCTCGCTGAGCTCTCGGCTTTAAGAAGGTCCTTGTGCCAAGGACATGGCAGCTGCCTACACATTTTATGTGTACTTTTTTATGTGCCCCTCCGGTGTGTGTGGGTGTGTATGTGTGTGTGTGTGTGTTTAGTGCTAAACAAACAGCAGCAAATGCGCAAGGCGGCAAAAATCGATAACCTGATTTCTTCAGCGACAAACAAAAGGCAACAACAACAACAACAAGAACAACGAGCGACAGGCGCAGCCGACACGTTTCCTTTAGTTGTCAACGTTTTGGCCGCGCGCCCCTTCTCTTGGCCAGTGTGTGTGTGTGTGTGTGTATGACTGCGTAAGCCCGCAAAAGTAGGCAACAATTTCGTGCCTGCCTCGCCGTACATACATTTTTAATGCATGGCTCTTTAGATTGCAAACTGTGTGTGTGTGCGTCTAGTACATAATAAGTGGCATAGTGCAACTCGCGTGCGCCATTTGCCGGCATTTTGTCTGTCTCTTGCCATTTACTGCGGCCCTTGGCCACATGCTATGAAACATTAAAATATAAGAGGAGAAAACCACAAATTTTTAAATGAAATTAAGCCCGCATACGTAAACGCCTCATATGGTGCGTCTGTCCGTCTGCCTGCGTGCCTCGAGCGCCGACTTTAACTGTGTGGTTTATGTGCGCTCGCCGTCGCCATTTAGTGGCTCCGCCTAGTTGGCTTGTTTAGTGCGGTGGATTGACCTCCAACTATAGGCGAATAGTCAACTAATTGCAGCAGCTGCTGCAGCTGGTTAACCACTGCTGAGGCGCGCCAGTTGGTTAACTAATTAGGTGTGGCAATAGCATCGACTGCATATTTAATGTGAGCTAATATTATAATATAATCAAATTTAATATAATTTGTAAACACATTCAAGTCTCGCCTCAACTGTCATCAATATTAAAATATGTTTCTGATTTATTTGGCAACTCTTAAACTACTTTGTTGATTACTCAAAACCGAATTTAATGTCTTTGACCCAATATCCTAGCACCTGAAAGTTCACCTACATTTCATACAAAAAAAAAAAAGTGTGTGTGAGCAATGCGTGTTTACCATTGCCGCGGGGCATAATTTGTGGGACTGCATTAAGTTTACGAGTCATGTGCAGTAAAATGCGAAAGACGGTAAAAAACACGACTTTGTCTGAGAGTTGTAAAAAGTTTCGAGTGCGAACCGAATGGCGCCCGAGTTATGAAATATGTGGCAAAGCTGGGGCGTAAATAGAGGAATTGCAAGCAACAAATGCAAGAGTTAAAGCTGAAGTCACAGTCTCCCTCTCGCTCTCACTCTTCCTCTTGCTGTTTCGCTCTCGCGTGAGTCATGTGCTTTACTCCGAGTCGAAGTAACGAGCAGAATTAAAAAGCAATATACAAACAGCAATCACGCACAGCGCCATAAAGCCGGCCAAGTAAGAGCCCAAACTCAAATTAAACAAAGCTGACCGCTCCTATTGGTGTGTGTGTGTGTGCGCACGTGTGTGTATGTGGGTGTGGCAGCGCCTAAAAGTAGGCATCAAAAGCACACGCGTGGGGTCATTAAGTAATTCCCTTTAATGCTCAGCGAGCGCCCACTGCTAAGCGCCGAGTGCTGGGCGTTGAGTGGTTCGGCGGTTCGACGGTTCAGCATTCGGTTTTTGTATTCTGTTGGCCCCTGGCGCCACGCCTAATGAGCCACGCAATGCGGCAGCAAAAGTGCGCTAATGCTTGTTGTTCTGTGGCATTAATTTTGTTTACAAGTCGTTTCTGCAACCGCCGGCCTCCACCCGCCTCCCGACTCCCACCCAACTCCCACACTTTCATCAACCACTTGTCCCACTGTCCACTGTTTGCTGTCGCCATGTGTCGTTCATTAACGGATTGCCCGAAGGGCATGGGGAGTTCGATGGGGCTGCGCCCATTCAATTTGCCTGCGCCTTGGCGTCGACAATAAATATTTGCACTGCACTCTCGCCTTTTTATTTGAATTGATAGACTAAAGACAAATAGTGATGGGAGCCAGGGATTGCTGAGTGGACAGAGCTAAGCATGCTTAATTGATTGCTTTCCAGCTGGCAGTGGAGAGTTTAGCTGACTGCGTAATTGATATTTAATTAAAGCGCAACTCAAGTAGTTGCCGAGTCACCGGCTAGTGGGGCCACTCGAAACCTGGCCAAGTGCTCCAAAGGACGACCAACTGAATCGAATGAATTGCTATTGCGCAGCTGGCCAAATGAAATAAAAACTGAAATGGAATTAAGGAAATGAAACAAAATACTGCACTTAACCAAAGCTTGAGAGTCTAAACTTTTTAGTAGCAGTTCCAATTAAATCATTTCATTTTCAGTTTCAGTTCTGAAAAAGCTTCTCAAAAAAACTGAACAACTAATTAGCTAGTTCATATTCCTATAGATACAGTCGAAGATGATATTCTCATTAAATCTTAATCATCCTTTAAAGAGAGTACTTTAGAATTATTGTGGAGTCACCTAAGGACAGTTCCCAACTCCATATTTAATTCCTTAAATTTTACAAATTGGTTTAACTGCTCAGCTTTCAACTCTTGTCCCTCCTTGCTGTCGCGTTCAGTTCATCTGTAAATAAGAACTTTTTGCGAGCAGTTCGAAATTTAATGAACCATTCGGGAGAAGTCTGCGTTCTATAATTGATTTTAACTGGCGAAGCGTTTCAGCAGTTACAGCTGAGAGGACTGTTGAGCGAGTACCAATTTTCTTATTACGTCTGTTTTCCTTATTTCATTTCGTCTCACTTTATTTTATTAATGAAATTACGCAGCTTTTTCCACATTTTTACTCATTATCTTCAATGTTTATTCTGCTGCGTTTGTTGACTTATTCAATGAGTGTTGAGAGAGAGAGAGAGAGAGAGAAAGTGAGAGTGTTAAGTAAATGTGACCTTAATTTCGCTCGCTCGCTCACTGTCTCACTGTGCGGTATGCAAATACCCATTTGATGTATGGACTATAGGAATTGGAAGCGGCAGGTGGGGAGACGAAAGGCGAAGAGAGGCGGCCACATCATTTACATGAACAGGACATTTAGGTAAAATATGGCCGCCGCTGTGGGTAGCCGAGAGTGCGATAAGCACGGGTTCAAGGGACGCTGCAAATTACCCGAAAAAGATGCTGCTACCCGTCTTTTTCCTCATCCCCCTCAGCCATCAGATTTCTCACAAAAGAAAGACAGACGCCCGTGGGAGAGGCGGGGCGGCAGGCAGCCCATAAAAATGCTCTAAATGAAGCCATAAATGCGCAATCACGAAATTACAAAGTAGCGGTTGGAGGTGGGTTATAGACGGGGGCGCTGCATGGCTGGGGCGTGGCACAGTTGAATATGTTTATTTATGCAGTTGCCTCTGTTGTGTTACAAACATTGCGAGCGAAAAGCAGTCAAATTTAATTGGCTTGCAAATTGAGCAGGAGGAGTTGCCATCCTCCGAGAAGGAGAGCAACTGCCCCACTCTGCTCCTCTCTCTTTGTCTGCCTCTGCCTCATTTCCTACTTTGTCCTTACGCATTTCATAATAAATTGCTGCAAATTGGGGCTTTGTGTGGGTAGGTGTGGGTCGGTGTGTGTGTCAGAAATTGTCTTCACGCCGATTCCGGCAAAGTTGGCGTTAAAAACCGCCGCCCATTAAAACTATTTGCCGTAACAAACAAGTTGCCAAGTGTCAGCGGGGTATGAGAAGGTAGGGTGGACCTATCCTTATGCGGATGCCGAAAGTTGCGCACAAAAAATGTTGGGAGCGAGCCACGAAAAACTTGTACGTTAAGATTTGTGTGGGCTGCCCAAAAAAAAAAAAGAAAAGTTGCGATTGTCTCGACATGATGCTCAGCAAATTCTCAGAGCAAACTATTTGTGCAACTATTAGAAAGTCAATTAGTTAACCTCTCTCTCTCTCTCGAGCGTCCTGCCGATTCCTCACACTCTTCTGCCCACTCTCTCTGTTTTATTTGCTGGAACTGCAATTTAAGTGCCTCAACTGCGAAATAAAAAGGGTGTTAGCAGGCAGCGTCTGGCGCAGCCGATTGAATTAACTTTGCGCCAGGAATTCAATTAAATGCCACGCCCACATTTGCAGTGACAGTGACACATGGCAAATCCCTGCGCCGGCAACCAAAAATCACGCAATTTGTAAAGCACATTTTTTGTTTGACTGCGCTGCTGACGTGACTCACCTGACAAATCAAAATGTTGCCCAAAATGTATTCCTATATCGAAATATTATAGAAAAATTGTATCAAAAAGTTTCAGAATCGAATTACTACCCTCACCTCGAGGCTTTTATTCTTTTGAGTTGAGAGTTTTAATGCCAAGATTCATCGGTAAATCAATAACAATGCAGGCATAGCCTCATCTGTTATTGAAATACGTTTTGAAAATTGTGTCAATTAGGCTAAAGAAAAGCAATAAAATGCGGCTGGGAGAACTTTTTGTGGAACACTTGAAACTTTGAAAGGGAAATGTAAATGGAAATGGAAATGGAAACGGCTGTTGTTGTAGTTGTAGTAGTATTGCCAGTTGGAGCCGGAATTGGAGTTGGTTTCGCTGTAGTCGTCGACTCCGTGCCATAATTATAAATCAACTAGCTGTCGCCCCCGCTCCACTCCACCTGCGCCTGGGGCAGCGACAGCAACAACTAATCCACTCAGGCAAATAGAGAGAGAGAGAGAGGGAAAAAAAACAACATTAAGAGACTCGAAAGTTGTGTGTGGCTGTTGTTATGCGACCCACTTGCAACAAGTAAAACTGGGTAGGAAATGTTAAGGGTTGCAGTGGGCGGGGCAGGCAGCGTTCCCCTGTGTATGACATCAGCTATAATTTCCATTACGAGTCGAGCGACCTGCTGAAAATTGTACACCTGGGAGCTTATTAAGTCAAGACCCGCTCGCAACTGGGCGGCAACTGTAATGTAATGCGCAAATGAAATGAAATAAAAACATCCAACTAGGGGCTAGCAGGGGCGCTTCATAATATTCAAGGTCAAGCCAAAGCAGCCACGCAAAGAGAGAATAGAAGAAACTTGTTGATATTTGTCTAGGTGCAGTTGGCCACATTGAAAACCTAAAATTTAACTTAATTATTATTTTTAATATTTTTAATGTTAGTGTTGACCAAGTCCAGTGTACAGTGCTTCACAAATTTGATGATGGCATATGTAACTGGGGATCTTCAGGGACAGCTTTAATGTTAATGCTTCAACGGAGAGCATGCTGAATTATCTGGACGCCACTGTGGAGCTGCTAAAATATAGACCACATAATGCTCTCTCGTAGCCCGATAAATGTGATGCGTTTCGTGATGTGTTTGTGCATTGTAAATTACGCACTGGACGACCATTTGCATAAATCACGAGATTGAGGTAGAGAGAGTGTGGGAGTGGGAGATATAAATGGGTAATATGAGAGTGACATTAGTTGAGGAGGCGAACGAGAGGTGAGCTGAGGTGAGGTGAAATGATTGTGAGATTGCGGCATAAGAGCTTCAGATAATCAACCATAATGTAGTTGGTCACACTGTGCGGCTGACAGCAGTTGTTAGGCCCAACAATAGCATGAGAGCTGAGAGTGAGGCGTTACCAGAGTGTTGCCAATTTACGTCACTTGGCAACCCTGGAATCAAAGGCAATGCGCATGAAATTACATAATATTTTTACTTGACTTTCCCTTGGCCTTTTCTCTTTCTTTTTTTTTTTTAATAATGGCGTCTTTGGTGGGGGGAGACTGTGGTGGATGGAGGCCGAGTGGGCTGGGAGTGAGATTTCAGCGTTTATTTGGATTCTGATTATTATTTTATGCCACGGAAGAAGGAGAGTTTCGCGTCACGCGCCTCAAAGTATGCAGCATGATATTTGATTTTTACTGCTGCGTGCCCCAGTGTGTGAGTGTGCGAGCATATCCGTGTCTGTGTCTGCGAGTGTGTGTGTGTGTGTTTGTATTATTATTTGAGCCAAGTTTCGCTTCGTTTCGTTGTTGCTCTGGTATTCGTTTTTATTCTGCGTCTGCCGCTGCGCCATTCATCAATAATTCACATTGATTTCATTTTTCTGCTACTTTTGGCTGCTCATTTTGCCGTTGTTGCTGTTGGCGTTGCTCACAGCAGCTGCTCCCCGCTGCGCCTGCTGTTGCTCGCAACAAATTGTGGGATGTACTTGCTCTTTGTTTTACCTCAACGCGCTTGTAAACAATTGACAGGCCTCCCCAGTGCACCGAAATGCTAAGAGTGCCACTCGGCGAGGTTATGGCCGAGCATCTAAATAAAGGTAGTGGTAATGCCAACCGTTGAAATTGATCTAATGAATTTTTAACACAAATGATATTTGCTCGAGGTCTGCAAATGCCATAGTTCAAGCAGCTCTTCAGTTGCTGCAGCGCATAACTGTGTTTCGCAACACGGTCTGTTAAACTACACTTGACCAACACTGGTATTTTCGACTGACTATCGATTTGAAGTACAGTCGGCAATCGGGCATGCCAACTTGTCAAGTGGCTCCTCATGTGTTGCAGTCTCAGTGGCGCTGTTCCAATTTAAATAGCGCCACTTAAAACAACTGAAAACCTGGCTGAATATACGCACAGACAGGCAGGCAGTCAAGAGCTGCAGCTTTTTTCCACCTTTTACACACAACGATTTCTATGCCCCTTTAAGCTACGAGTGGGTATTCAGTTGCTGTTGCTGCTGGCAATGATATGACAACACTGAAAAAGAAAAGTGAAAAAGAGAAAAGCCGTCAGTCATGCGTTGCCATGTTGTTTTTTCTCCAGTCGCTCGCCCACGCCGAGCGTCGGCTGCAGGCTCGTTATGTGAGGGTATCCTGTAACGAGTGTGGGTGTGTGTGGATATCACATGCTGATTTGATTGGATTTGATTTAATTTTCCAATTGAAAACACTTGATCATGTTGCCACTGCTAGAACAACACGAGCACGAGCACCCGCCTGCCTGTGCACCGACTCGCTTATTACAGTCGAAAGCCGTTAGAGAGCGCAGGACATGTAATGTGACACGACTGTTGCGCCTTATTATGCGACACAGATTCCAGGCGGCAAAAGAAGAAAAACATTGACATTGGGGAGCTCTAAGCAACCGTTTTACATGGCTCACAGCACAAAGCCCCAGAGTATGAGCTATGAGTCTACGAGTTTGCAAATTGGCAGAAAACAAGCAACGTAGAAAATAAAACACATTTTAAATATTGAAAGTTCCGCCAGTCGAAGAGGCTTGAGGGTTATCAAATAAAATAAAAAAATGTGTAATAAAATTAATTTTAATACCTTAAAAATATTATGTTACATAAAAAATGAAAAGCGAAAGATAAAACAGGACATCGATACTAAAGACTAACGATGCATATATTATTATATGTTTTGGTAATCAGCCGGGTATTTTAATAGTTCAGGGGTGAGATTTACACTTCTCCATTGTACTTACGATACACATTCTATTGACCTCTCTCCCTCTTACTTCAAATTGAACTTTGTTAATCAAATATCTTTTTGTCTGTTTCTCTTGCAGCAATTGTTTCGGTCACAGAATCCGGGCTTAGCGGCTGCGGCCGCTGCAGCCACATCGGCAGCAAGTGCAGCGGCTGCAGCCGGCGCTGCACCACCTGGCGCACCGAATGGCACAATGCAGGCATCGCAGCAGCAGCAGCAGCAACAGATGCAAATGGCGGCCGCCTCTCAACAGTTTTTGGCGCAACAGAATGCAGCGTACGCCGCACAGCAAGCGGCCCCGTATGTCATCAATCCCGGTCAGGAGGCGACGCCGTATCTGGGCATGATTGCCGCGGCTCAAATGCCGCCGTATTACAACGTCGCACCATGGGGCATGTATCCGGGCAATCTGATACCGCAGCAGAGCACACAGCCGCGCCGGCCGCTGACACCCTCGCAGCAGGGTGCCGAGAATCAGCCCTATCAGGTGAGCACAGCCGAGGGGGCAGGGTAAAGGGGCGATGCAACAATGGTGTATATAGAGCATATCGAGAGGGACATTCTGTAAAATTCCGTGTAAATTCTTTGTACACATTGAACGCATTTAACGCATTTAATATTCAGCACATATGATATACATATACATGCCACGCCCATATACATATACATATGGCATGCATATGTATATGATATATATACATATATATATATATACTTGTATAGTTAACCTACAACTTGACCTAAAACGTTGTATTTTTCTCTCTTCTTTTCTTTTCTACATACAAAAACAAATGCTTCATAACCTCAAATACAAATCGAAAACCAATCTCAAATGCTAACCCTGTAAAAAATAATTGTATGAAATGTCGATATCGATAACTCCCCAAGGTCATACCGGCCTTCTTCGATCAGAGTGGCTCGCTAGTGATGGGACCTCGCACCGGTACACCCATGCGTCTGGTTAGCCCCGCCCCCGTGCTGGCGGTGCCACCGGGCGCCACACGTGCCGGTCCGCCGCCGCCCCAGGGCCCACAACTGTATCCACCACAGCCACAGACGGGCCAACAGAATCTCTACTCACAGCAAAACGGTTCCAGTGTCGGAGGTAAGTGAAGCCATTCCTGAAGAGCTTAAGTCGAATGAAAATCTCATGTAAATATCTTCATATATATATACTCACTTCAGCTGTAATCAATGCGTATGTGTAGCAGCTTGTATAGATAAATTGTATATATATCTATGTGATATACAAACTATATAGTAACATATTCTCACACTGGTACGGCCATTTTTCTTAACCCTAAACTACATGCAGCAAACAACAATAAATACAAATTTATACTCGTAATCATATTCATAAATATTGACGATAAATGTATAGAAATTATAATCCTTAGCTAGACTTTAAATTGACATACTTCTATCTTGAGGCACTTTGTAATTCCTTGACAAATTTCAATTTCTATTAAAGCATTTTAGTTAGTTAAATGTTAAATGCTCAGCAAATTGCACTAAATAAAACGCAATTGGCAAGCTGAGCAACAGCTGAAATACTATTGATAGTTAAGGGTAATAATGTTAATTTTAGATGAAGCTACTTATTTGTGCCTTGCGGGGCATGACGAACAGATTGTGTTGTCCCACAGAGCAAATCAGCGAAACTGCAATTGTTGCTGTCAGTGAATTTTCTTGCTTTTAATAAATATCTAATGCAGAATGAAAGAAAGAAGGAAGGAAAAAGCTGGAAAACTAAACGAGTTGAGAAACAGACTGAAAGCAATTGCATGCAAGCACGCAAAATGTTGTGATTGCTCAAATGCAGCAACAACTGCAACAACAACAACGACGACGACGGGTGCTGCAACATTTTGTGTATTATCCTTGCCATGCAATACTAATTCTGTCAGCCGTCGGCTGAATCATGCAATATGACACACACTCACGTGTGTGTGTGTAAAGCGCAGAAATAACACAGAATGAACTTACGTTTATGCATGCACATATCGTGTATAAGCCGACTGCGCTTTGGCAGAAATTTGTCATCGATAAAAGGTTAGAGAACTTATAGAGTAATAGAGCAGCACTCAGTTGCAGACAGCTAAGATCTACAACATATGAAAGTGGGTGGACAGCGCTGAACTATTAGATTAACAAAGTTTTTTATTCCACTCTCTCTCTCTATCTCTCTCAGACAGCCAACTTCTGTGAAAGTGGATTTAATAATGTTTCACGTTTCGAAGGGCTTCCTTCAGCAACGCATAAACCCAACACGCGCGCAGCACTCTAAAATGAGAGTGTTTGTGTGTGTGTGTGTGTGAGTGTTGAGTATGTTTTCTGTTTAGTTTTTGTGCTCAAAAATAACATTTTGCAATATGAGCCAAAGGAATTGGGTCTGTTGGCGAAGGGCGCGCTGGGCGGTTGGGCGTGGCATGGTAACCAGAAGCTTGGCAGCCTGGGTGGGTGGGCGAAATGTTGACGGTTGTTGCAAAGAGCTATATTTGTATTTGCATTGTTGCTGTTGTTGTTGTTGTTGCTCCTACTGCTACTGCTACTGCTGCTAGCAATTGTTGTGAATTTATAGAATTTCAAATTATAATTAATAACGGCAGTCAGGCAATGAAAGTTTACACTTTCGTCGGAGTTTGCTTGCACAACGCTTTATACAATTGCCTCACCCGCGCGAACGACTGTCTGGCGCTGCCCCAACTCCGCAGTTGGCGCTTTCTATTATCCAAAAGCTACTGCTGCTGCTGCTGCCTGTGCTGTGGGGCAATGAAAAGTTATAATTTTCTAGCTGTAAAATAGTTGTTCAGCTTTTCCTTGCCGGAAAACGTTTGCCCGCCATTTTGGCGCCCGCAAATTCAGTTGCAATATTTGCGTTCTACGAACTTGAGAGAGGCGCGCGTCATTCAAGAGCTTATTGAATTATTCAGGCCGGAGCGAACGCCAGGGAAAAATCAATTTGACCACATGAGATTCCACTTAATGGAGCAAAAATGAAAAACTCCATTTGCGTTTCCCGTTTCTCAATACCAATTTCTCAATTCCCGCTTGCCACAAACACATTTTCGACATTTTCCAACCGTTAACTCCCTTAACACGTTAATGGCTCGACTTTCACATTATTTCGTTAATTAATTTGCCTTCGCGCAGGACGTTTAATGAGGTTTTTTCGTCATTTTTTTCCACGAAATGTGCTTCTTCCACGTATTTTGCTGACGCATCTCCCTTGACGTATGGCCACCAATTTTTTTATAATTTGCATGCGCTATACCCTGTAATGTGTGAGCACTATAAAGTGGGTATTGTAGCTAATATAAATCTCACTGAATTATGAATATTTAAATATACTAAATGAAGGTCTGCGAGAGAAAGGTGAATCCAAACCCGTTCAATGTGGGCTACAACGTATTGAATACTTCACATGAATAACCCAATTATATTCTCTGCATGCTGCCGCCTGCATTTTGCATTTGCATGCTGCTCACCCGCTTTAAGTGCTAGCCTAGCAGCAGCTATTATAATGGTATAATGCTGTTGTAAATCGCATTCACTTTAACTAATGCTAACGTCTAATCAATTGTGTTTCGAGCGTGTCGCTTACATAACAACGTTACGCATACGCCATGTTGTACACGTCATTGGGAATTTCATTAAGCGCAAAGTGCAGCAGTTGCCTAGTCCACCCTTTCCACTCACTCTCGCTCTCTCTCTCACTCTCTCGCTCTGTCCTTGTGCATCTCTCCCCATCACCCACCTACGCACACACACACACACACAGCAGCTGGCTCTCCTTTGCGGCAAGTGTCAAACAAGTTGCTGCTGCTGCTGCTGCTGCATGTGGCACAAAATCATTCACAAGCTGCCATTGCTTCTGCCACAGACCCCCCCACTTCACGCAATTGCAGCAGCTGCTGCTCCTGCTGCAGCTCGTCTGTGGCCCAGCAGCACAATTGACATTTTACAAAATAAACGAATTCATTTGCACAAAAGCCAGCACAAGACGGTTGCAGTGAACAACAAGGATAACAACAACAGCTGCTGCAACAACAATGTGACAAACAGAGATGGAGGCATGTAGGAAGGGGACAGCGATAGCTAGAGTACATGTAAAACGGTTTTGCCATTGGCTTTGTCTTTTGTGTTGTTGTCGCTGTCGCTGCTGCTGCCGCTGTTGCTGCTGTTGCTGGTTTTCACTTTCCCCGAAATACAATCACATGTAGCCAACATGTGAAAGGTGTACATAATAATTTGTGGGCATGGCCAGGATGCACGGCAAAGGCAAAGCCAAATCGAAAAGGGTGCCTAAGGAAGCGTCTGTCTGTCTGATCTGCTCTGGGGGATCATAGCTCTGGCCTGGCCCTTCCTTCGCCATATTGCAAGGCACAGCCAAATGGTTTGGCGGTTGCAAAGTCAAGTTTGTGTGCGTGGCACACACACACACACACACACATAAGCCCCCTTCACTCACACAGTCTGTGTGTGTGTGTGTGTGCCCGCATTAACGTTTGTAATTGCAGCTTGTCTGTGCACAGACCCAAAGGGTGGTTGGGCCGTGCCAGAGAGATGTGCAGCCACTTAAAACAATATAATCTCCATTAAAAAGCTTTTTGACATTGCACGCAGGCCCAAAGGAGTCCAGGCTCGAGGGCGACTCGTGGTTGGAGGCGGCTGTGGAGCGGCCCATCACTGTGACTGCGACTGCGACTGTGGCTGCCTGTGCCTGTCGTGACTTGGCTGTGGGGCTTACAATTGCTGTCTTGGCGCATCGATTGCAACACTACAGTAATGAGTGGGCGGGCGGTAAGCGAGCCTGCCATATTGCCAGAGCGAGGAGCAGCGCAGAGAGTGCTGCGGGGAGGCCACACAATTGAGAAGCGACTCGCTCGCCTTAGTGCTAATTGCAATTGAGCTTTGTGTGTGTGTGTGAATGGTGTGTGTGTGTGTGTGTGGGTGAGTGGTGCATGTGAGCGCTGGTGGTTGCACACGCCGAGATACAATTCGAAATCAGCAGACGTCGGCTTCAATTGAATTGGACTGTATTGAATGCGAGCCCCAGACCATGTTAAGAAGAGCGTAATGACAAATGCACTTAATTGATTTTTGACTGATTGTCAGGCGCCAAAGAGTGGCATGCGATGCAAGGGGAGCAGAGCGGGGGAGGGGGTTTTTTGAAGTGGGCATTTGTCGCACGTGTGGCATACTTAACCTAGTTGCGCTTGGCTATGGATACCAAATGCAAATGAGAAGCAGACTAGAAAGGTGAGACTATAAACAGTATTAGGTTAGCTAAAGGATAGAGACGATAGATGTAGATAGAGAGTATAGACAGTATGTGTATTTAGAATATGAGAGCAGCAGTCTTAGCATGGAGTTTGAAAATAGAACTACAAAGCCTGATTACATGGTTTATGTGTTGTAGATAATTCATAATTCACAGCTTTAAGAGTTTTACATAATGTAAAGACTGTCATCATAGTAAAAGGCGAAAAGATGCATGATTACAATGAATCTCATAAGTATAATAAGAGATCTATTTATCCTACAGTTATATATTATGAGATGTATCTTTTTATTTACAACATTTTATGTATACGACCATATATATTTATATATTCGTACAGAGAAAAAAATTTCATAAATTCGCATTTATATATAAAATATATTTATCATAAAATATATTTATATATAAAAGCTAGACTCTTCTATCCATTAGCCAGCTCGGCTGTGATGCATCTTGAAGATACAAAAGCATCTCCAAGAGCAGCACTTAAATTGCTGTCTTGAGTTACAGCAGCTTCGTGTGACGCAGCTCAGTTGGCGAGCTCGCATTTTATGCCGGCTTTTCCAACACTAATTACATTTTTGTGTAGAGCACTCTCAACACTGTTCATTTGATAGCCCACTTAACGGCGCTTACAAACTTGCCCAGCTCTTTAGACGTTCCTACTTGTAATAGTTTCCGGGCATTTAAATAACTCGAAACATTTTATTTAATGTGTTTTCTTTTTTACTGCCTACCTGCGTGTGAATGAGTGTGTGTGCGAGTGTGTGTGTGTGGATGTGCATAATGCGCACGTGTGTACATTTATAATTCATAAAATGATTACATTAGGCAAGAGCAGGCGCCGGAGAGTGGAAGTGGTAGGGGCTTGTCTATGAGGTGGCATCTGCTTCTGCTCATATGTGGAACGTGTGCATAAACCACAAAATGTCGCCTGCAATAAACGGGGGCGTCTTTTTAATGCCCCACACTTACGCAGAGACACGCAAGCATGTGTGTGTGTGTGTGTGTGAGTGAGTGTGGCATGCTGCAGTTTCATTTGGCAAAGTGTCCTTGCTAAGTCAACGCACACACTCACCAGCAAGAGAGAGAGAGCGACGAATGGACTGAGGCAGGCAGCGTGTGTGGCAGCGAGTCCTGTCAGGCATAGCCTGCAGCATTAGAGAAATGGCCAGGGTGAATACGTAGTTCCCGCTCTTAATTATTACGACTGTTTTCGACTACCGATACTTGGATACCTCCCTTTTTGTCACGCGTTCTTTCTCTGCCCGCACACACAAATTGCATGAATAATTCCCTTTTAAATTGTTGCGACTACCACGCGGCACATTAGACGCGGTGGGGGATGCTGGAGCACCAAATAAAATAAACAAACTGGCAAACATCCAATGCGAAAAGAGTCGTCCCCACTCGCTAACCAGCCCAGTGCACCGTCTGTTGCAGGCCGCCCACTCGACACTTTCATTGACGCAAATTGTTTGTACTACATAATCCATTCCACCCCGCCGTCGCCCTGGCCCCACTCCGCTCCCACCCTCACCCCTTCGTGTTCATTGCCTGCATTTGAAATGGAATTTAGCAGTCGCAACTCTGAAGTGCGCCAAATTAGTTGCAATTTAAATGCAAAAATTAAAAGTTTTCGCCAGACGCGTCGACGAGCTCGCAAAACTGGTTGTTGTCACTTATTAAGCATTGCATTGTATTTTGCAACACTGGCTGCTGGCAATTGCAGAAAAATTTACATTTCACACACTTTTTTGCTGCGTGTTGCAATTAACTGACGCATTGAAAGGCTGAGCAGCAGCGATGGAGCCTGACTTGCACTCATATTATAATTAAAGTTATATTTTTTACAACGTTTTACAACACTATTTTCACACACTTGTAGACTTTGTTGGGTGTTGCAAAAGAAATATAAACAATTTGAGCTTACTTCTAGCAATATCTGATGCTTGTGCTATGTAAGATATCAGATTAAATCTTTGCAGTTCTTTAGCGTTAGGCACAGATTCTAAAACTTGAAAACTAAATCTATAACTCAGCAGCTCACACACACACACACATAAGCCACGCCCCTCATTAGGAGAAGGCAGGAGGAGTCACTTGGTATTTATGGCCGAGCTGAGGACGAAAGTTATAAAGAAATTTATGCAATTAATTTGCGCAGTTGCAGGGCTCGGCCTCACCCGCCGGGCAAGGTTGCGTGTTGCAAGGCTTGCCGCAAGCATTCTTCGCTTGGGTGTGGGCACATGCAACAGCCGGCTGCAGGCAATGAATTCATTAGGGCATAAAGTCGCCTGCGCCGTGGCTCAAAATGTAAGTCGTCGGTTGTAAATGGCATTGCATTCTCGCAGGCGCAAAACTTTCACTCCTTTATTTTATTTTTTCTTAGCTGCTTAAAACATGTCCTGTCAGGCAGTAAATTCTGCCCTGCCTGCTCCGCTCGGCTCGGCTCGGCTCCTCTGTGCAAATCAATGCCAGTGACATATTACAGCATCCATCAAGTTGGCAGCAGCCCAGCGCCCTCTCTCTCTCCCTCTCTCTCCCACACTCTTCCTTTGTCTCGCTGTTGTTTTTATTTGTGCTTACAGCATTGGCCCCATTGGGAGTCGCCACTCTTCCTCTCTCCCTCTCTCTCTCTCTCCCTCTCTCTCCACATATATTCTTTTACATATCCCCAGAGCTTTGCTGTTTGTGACTCTTAGAGCGCATATGTGCTTCCTTAATGGGTGACATTACGAGCAGTACGCTCACTGCCTGTCAGTTAAATATGTAAGTGGGCGGTCCTCTCTCTCTCTCTCTCTCTCTGTCTCTTCTCTCTGCCAACTGAGCCGCATCAAACTGAAACTAACGGCACGCCACAGCTGCGCCTCCAAAGTAGGCAATTAAGTTTACGAGCACCCTACACTAGGCCTTTAGCTCAGCGCTGTAAGTCGATTAATTACAAAATAGTGCATAGCTTGTGACCTTTTACTCCCGCTGTCTGTCTCTTTCTTATGCCATACTTGACTTTACTCGCACACTAAATTAAGACTTGAAATGGACACTGGGCGCACTTAAACTGTTTAACTATCTTGCCTGCATTACAGCTCTTTTTTTTAGTGGTTAGTTAGTATGGGGAATATTGTAGTTTAAGTAGTTAATTTTTCTAATATTAACTTAATTTAACAATAAAAACATTTAAGTAAATTATAAATGGAATTACATATTGTGCATACTTTAAAGTGCAGAGAAAAGTCAGCTACTTAGACTAACTACTTTTGATTAATATTTAATAATTTTTTTGTATTATTATTTCATTAAATTTGGGCTTGTATCTTAGCTTAAATATGACATCAATCATAGTTTGTATAAATCAAACGCTACATCGGAACAAACTTAGCCCCTATTATAACAAGTAAGAGTGCTCTAATCGAGACGGCTCGATTAAGAGATACCCTGAACCCTGTGGGAGCTATGACTAAAATCAGTTATGCGTAGGCTCGCGCTCTGCTTACTGCGCAGTTGACGCTGCGGCAGCGCTTGTGCTGCAATATGATCATTACTATGGGAAATTGATTGTTGAATAACTTTTTTTCTGCTTAGACATTCTTAATGAAACTTTCAGAGTAGATTAAGATGGTACATATGGTTGTATTTGCCAAAGCACAAGTCTCTAGTATTTAATATACGACTTCTGGAGAAATTTGCAAATTGTGGGGAAATGGGGGCCGGTATCCAAAATCGAAAAATGACAAAATGTGCGCATTCATTACAGTAACATACACCACAAATCTGAAGTATCTAGCTTCTACGGTTATAGAGTTACGCATGAAAAGCTAAGTCAAATTATCGATTGTTATCGATAATAAGGAAATGGGATGAGTTATCGAAAATTGAAGATAAACTCGTTAAGCGTATGGTATACACGAGTATTCATGCCAAATTTGAAGTCTCTAGCTTTTGTAGTTTCGGAGATCTAGGAGCTTCTACGGACGGACGGACGGACAGACGGACAGGGCTCAAACAATTTCTCTTGTCGTCCTGATCAAGAATATATATACTTTATGGGGTCTGCCACGCCTCCTTCTGCCTGTTACATACATTTTCACAAAACCATTATACCCTGAATTCCCATTTTCAATGGGTTCAGGGTATAAAAATTGATTTAACATATTATATTGCTCCAATTTCATCTCTATTTTCATCTTAAATTGTATATATATATCAATATTCAAATCCCAAGCAGGTTTCATCTAATAGCTCATCTAACATATATGACGCTTGCTCTAAGAGACATAAAATCTAATTGAATGCTTTTCTCTTTCGTACAGGCCTTGCACTAAACACAAGCTCGTTGACGGGTCGCCGTGATTCGTTCGATCGCACAACGTCTGCCTTCAGCCCCTCGGCCATGGATTACACCACGAGCAGCGTCGCCGCCGCCAATGCAGTCAACAGCAGCGTGGCCCAAGCCGCGGCAGCTGCTGCGGCTGCAGCTCGAGCCAAGTGGCCCGGCGCCATGTCGAGTGCCAGCGCTTACGGAGCACTGGGCGCTGCAGGAGTTAATGCGTCGGCTAGTCCATTGGGCGCACCGCTAACGCCGCCGCCGTCGGGTCAGTCCTGCCTGATGGGCGGGAACCGAGCGCCGGGCGCTGAGTCGCGCCAGCGCCAACAGCTGGCGGTCGGTCTGCCGGCCACATCGGCAGCGGCCCAGGCGGCAGTGGCTGCCGCAGCTAACAACATGTTCGGCTCGAACAGTTCGCTCTTCTCGAATCACTTGACTCTGCCGGGCACCACGCCCGCCGCCGTGGCCGCTGCCGTGGCGAATTCGAGGCAGGTGGCCGCCGCTGCTGCAGTGGCAGCTGCTGCTGCCGGTGCAACTGGCGCCACACAGCCGGGCAGGTCGCGCCTGCTGGAGGATTTCAGGAACCAACGGTATCCGAACTTGCAGTTGCGTGATCTCAGCAATCACATTGTTGAGTTCTCGCAAGATCAGCATGGCTCACGCTTCATCCAGCAGAAACTGGAACGTGCCACAGCCGCAGAGAAGCAAATGGTCTTCAATGAAATACTGGGTGCCGCCTACAGCCTAATGACAGACGTGTTTGGAAATTATGTCATACAGAAGTTCTTTGAATTTGGTACGCCAGAGCAAAAGAACACGCTGGGCATGCAGGTCAAAGGTCATGTGCTGCAGTTGGCGCTCCAGATGTACGGCTGTCGCGTGATCCAGAAGGCGCTGGAGAGCATTTCTCCTGAGCAACAGCAAGAGATCGTCCACGAACTGGACGGACACGTCCTCAAGTGTGTCAAGGACCAGAACGGCAACCATGTTGTCCAGAAATGCATTGAGTGCGTCGATCCTGTTGCCTTGCAGTTCGTCATCAATGCGTTCAAGGGCCAGGTCTACTCGCTGAGCACACATCCCTACGGCTGCCGAGTCATACAACGCATTCTCGAGCACTGCACGGCCGAGCAGACCACGCCCATTTTGGATGAGCTGCACGAACACACTGAGAACTTGATCCAAGACCAATATGGCAACTATGTCATTCAGCATGTACTGGGTAAGTTGAGCAACTAGTCAATAAAAGTCCACATAGAGAAGAAGAAATAAAATAGAAATTGAGCAACTTTTGCGGGTGGATCACTATAGACCTCCTGCACAGATCAAAGTGGTAATTCAATTTAATTAATATCCATTTTTTCATGACATTTTTTGGACTATGAGAACGCATTCTACTGCGGATTAGTATTGCTCAAAACGTTCTTCATATTAATATGAATTCCTGTAATTATTTCAGAGCACGGCAAGCAGGAGGACAAATCGATACTGATTAACAGCGTGCGCGGCAAGGTGCTGGTACTCTCGCAGCACAAGTTCGCTTCGAACGTGGTTGAGAAGTGTGTGACACATGCCACTCGCAGCGAGCGCACGGGCCTCATCGACGAGGTGTGCACATTCAATGACAAGTAAGTCCGCATGTGTACAGTGTCCATAAATAAATAATGTTGCTCATTAATGTCTCATTTGTGTGGTAGCGCCTTGCATGTCATGATGAAGGATCAGTATGCCAACTATGTGGTGCAGAAGATGATTGACGTGTCGGAGCCGACGCAGCTGAAGAAGCTGATGACCAAGATACGACCCCACATGGCCGCCTTGCGCAAGTACACCTACGGCAAGCACATCAATGCCAAGCTAGAGAAGTACTACATGAAGATTACCAACCCCATCACCGCTACCACGGCCAGCGTCGGTGTTGCCAGCAGCGCCAGCACATCAGCAACCACAACGATTGCCGCCGTCAGCAACAGCAACTGCAGCAGCAACAGTAACAGCAACAGCAACAGCAACAGCAACAGCAACAGCAGCAGCAACAGCAGTGTTACGGCTCCTGTAGGAGCCACGGCCTCCTCAGCATCGCTGGTGGCCGGCAGCACAGTGACCACAACCACCAACAGCATCGGATCGCCGACCATCTGTGCCGTGCAGGAGAATGGCAGCATCTCGATGGCCGAGCCCACATCGCCAGCCACCTCAGAGTCCTCCGGCACCGTGGCAGTCAACCCCGGTCTTGGACCCATCGGGCCGCCGACCACAGCCAACGGAGTGTTGTAAAGAGACGAAATGCAGCGCGTTAACGAATTTTAGTTTTTAGTCTCTGGATGAAGAAGAAAAAAAGAAAAGCAGGAGTACGAGCAGGAGAGGAGGATAGCATACAAAGCTAAGCGAATGCATACTATAAATATTACAAAAACAAATATACATACATATATATACATAAAATATTAATTATAATACAAAGGAATGTAATGTAATTTATTTATAAACACAACGCAGAAGAGCAAACTGCAGGGAGATAAACCCCGAACACAAAGATTCTCAGCCTGAGCGCGGGCTAAAAGGAGAGCGACTCCCCATAGAGAGGAGCAATCGATAAATTGTATATTCAATTGTAACAAAAAACAAACAACCAACAAACTAAATATGATCGTTAAACGCTTTTGTAAAGTGCGTAATACTAACACATACACTGAAAGAAACGCGACGAGTTGAACAACTGCAAAAAGCCTTTGCGTTCAATTTGATTTCAAATATGCAAAACCGCTGAAAGAAAAATCTGTCGAATGTTACGAAATTCGAGCTCGAGAATAGAAAAATGAAAAAATGAAAAACATGTCTGCGTACATTTTCGTTGTAACAACTTTGTATAAAAAGAGGAGAAACTCAAGAAAAACTAAAAAAAAAAAATAACAATTTGTAAATGTTTAAGAAAAAAGGAATCGACTGTAAATTTGAATTATTTAAACAAAAGCGCGTGACATAAAGTTGCGAAACAGAGCAGATGAAAGAAGTGAAGAGAAGAACAAGTTAAAGAAAGCAAACATGAGGAGGAACACGATTATTAGCATAGAATTTAACTGCAACCATTTCAACTAATTACATGAATATATATAAATATATAAATATTATGAAATACACAATTCAATATAACGAACAACTTAAATGTAGAATGTAGGCTAAAGAGCAAGCAAATTAAATATGTGTAAAGAACTTCATTAAACAAAGAGGAAGCCAGCAGCACACACCCACACAAACATACACTCCCACACACATACACACACTCACACACAATCGAGAACTCTTTAGCGTTGCGTTTTGCAACAATTTCACGTCGCTTTTGCGCTATGTAAAATTTTGTACAAAAAAAAAAACACAAACTAAACAAACAAACAACAACAACAAAAACCATGTAAAACAATGTAATAATTATTAAATTTATAAATATATTTTTTGTCAATTTGTTGTTCAGATGTAAAATTCAAAACTGTTTTGTAAAATTCTCATTAATTTAATTCGATCACACTTGTTTGTAAATTGCTTATAGACAAAAAGAAGAAACTAATGTTAAAGAAAGCCCCCTAAACACATACACACACACATGCAAGACTCACAGACACACACATACATATACATATAAACATATATAAAGAAAACACACATGCATTGTAGCAATTGAAGCGTGTGATCCCCCCACTATATACCAGCTATACATGCATATATACATACTATACATACTATACATATATAGATATATATTTACATTCATATTTGTATCTTGTAAATTGTTTTGTTTTTAAGCGCCCCACACTCACACACACACACACACATACACACTCTCACATCAATTTGTATTTATATATATATATAGAGAGAGGCGCCTAGTTGGGCCGTCGAACCGAACTCTTTTTGTTTAGCCACTAAGATTTAACTGATTACTGATTTATGACTTCACTTTTAAGTTTCTTTTAGTTATGATTTTCAAAGATATGCTTATATATATATACTTTTTAACACGCAACTCACTCACAACCACGAATGTAAAACCAATTAATTAAAGCATAAATACAATTACATATTTCAAGACCACTTGTCAGTCATTTGTTAGTTAGCCCACCTCTTATAATGCATACGAATATTGATACAATTAATACGAAATGTTTTCCTTTACTGTAAAAACTCGTCACGCGCCAAGTTGTCTCGGCTGCGGTGCCCCAAGCAGTGCTGAAGCAAGCAGTTGCACGCATGACATACTGCTTGCGCGCTGTTTCGCTTACAGTTGAACAGCCACTGGACACAGCAGCCATGTTGACGCTCGCCTTTATACTAATTGTTTTTTTTTTTAAGTGTAAACTATTGCTGCGCGGCTTGAAATGCAAACGTGCTAAAACACACACACAGACACACCACATGTAAATTGAGAGGTTGTACTGTATGTACACACACACACACGGAACCATTGTAAAAAGTCGGAAGTTTTGTACATTTTGATAAACACATTTAGCATATTTCTCGACGCCTTAAACAAAACTGTAAGAGTAAACGAAACATAAAAATCGAATTTAAATTCCTAATTTATGCATACCTTTACAATTTTAATATGTACATTTTTGTCGGGTTTTCTCTTTAGGCAAACTACAAATTGAATGTGTTTATTTTGAAACACGAGTAATGTATATAAACAAATATTTAGCATTGAGCATATGTAATATTTTGTGTAAATTTCAGACCAAACACACACACACCCACACACAAACACACACATCTGACAGCCCCTGGCGTATTTCAAGCTTTGGCGCAACAATAATTTTGGTATTAACGTTGTGTATTTTTTGAGTATAGATATTTTCTTAATTTGTTAGTTTTTAACTTATTAACTGCCTGTCTACAGAGCGCATTGCACTGATTAATTTTAATTTACATAAATCAAATAATCAAACACTTTTTAGATTCTCAAGTTCAGCACTGAACACACACACACACATATACACACACACACATGCTGCAAAGCTGTCGTAGTTAGCCTAGGACAAGCTCTTATACATAACAAACACTTTACATATATAGATATATATATATAAATAGACATAGACGACACTCGATTACAACTAGCAGCAAAGATTTTAAATATATGACATATTTGTACATGTATTTGTATATGTAAAGTAGCAAAACAAGACGAACCAGCAGCACAGTGAAATTTAAGACGCAACTAGCGCTATATATAACAAGGATATACATACGTATATATATGTAGTAATATATTGCTTGTTTTAACAGTAAAAAGAACATTTTGCACTCATGTGAAACACGCGATTAAACCGATTAAAAAGCAAAAACACTTGAAAATAATAAATTAAATTTAACAATGTAAACAATTGTAACTTAACTTATATAAAATCCATGCATATAATGAAAAACCTAAGACATAAGCAAATCGTAGTTTAAAGGATAAATATGAAATTGACTTTCATGAAGTTGGCTTGCATAGAAACATTTTGCGAAGTCAACTTCCAACTGCCAAAGCAGGCAAAAAAATAAAATTAAAGAACTCTTCAAATTGTACATTTTATTTTGCCAATTTATTTGTAAAAAAAAGTCGAGCAAAACAGTGGACGTTGGAAATTGATATAAACTCCATATTTAAACAAAACTAAAAAAAAAATATATATAAATAAATATTCACACATACGAGCAGCAGAAATTTGTAAAATTTTTCGACAGCAAACGATTGTAAACTAAGCTTAAGGCATACACTGAGAGAATAACATAACATTTGTAATTTGTTGTAAAAAGAATGTAAGCGTGGATGGATGGACAGGCAAACGACATAAGGTTGGCGTCAAGTAAAAACTAATATATATATAAATATATATAAATATACATTATACATACACGTACATACTTATAAAGCATAAATAATTATATTTTGTAGTTTCACACCAACACACACACACATAGACACACCGATGAACCTTTAGTTTTGTAAACAGCGCGCAATCGGCACAAGTTACGTACGAGTCTATATATATATAAAGAAAACTAAAAACAAAAGTATAAAATTCGTGAATAGCATTCGAGCTTTCGAGCCTTTAATTTAATTATGCATAAAACTTAAAAACAAAAAATACACAAAACTCTTATGTTTATTATACCAATTATATTTAATGCTAATTTCATTGTGAGTAAAAATAAAAAACAACAAAAAACACCGTTTATTATGAAACAGAAAAAGATCAAATAGAAACGTTTTATTACCACAATTACAACTGTTCAGTTCTTCATGATTTATATTCCCATTCAAGTTCCAACCAATTGGCTTCAATTGAAGGCTGCGATGATAACAAATCTGAAATCAAAATTCATATTAATATGGCATACAACTTATGGATAGCATACTATATATATAGTATATATACATGCATATATATATAGATATATAACTAACCTTTAACCATTCCAACAAAACTAAAACCAAATCTAAAAGAAACAAACAAAAAATAAAAGAAAGCCGAAAGACAGCGCAAAGTTTGAGGCATTTTATACGGCGCATTTTTATATAAGCAGGCTAGCTGTCTATGATATAAATCTATATGAATATATATATACATATATATATGTAATGATATATACCCAAGAATGATCAACTTTTATATGAGCCAGTAAGTAAACGGACATATTTTTTTATAAGCCTTGGCAAGCTGCTCTTTTTCCAGGCCGAACATTTTAACAAAATTACCAATTACCAAAATTCACTAATATAATAAATTTAAAATTAAAATTTAAAATGAAAATGAGAAGGAAAAGAAAAGCAAAACAAATTTAAAAAAAGTAAATGCAAAAATAACTAAAGAACTAACAAATAATCCCAAGAGAATATAACTTCAAATAGTAGAATTTTCCATTGTAGAATTGAAACATGTATGTAAAACTATATAGATTTTTACTTGAATATTGTTCTGGATGAGCAAGTCTCGATGTGTGTAATGGGCATGTGCTAACTAAATGTGTTACAATAACATTACAACAACAACAAAAACAACAACAACAACAAGAACAACATTAGCGACCCTTTGCATAATACTGTATATACAGAATACTCGTATAAGGCATATGTTTGCGATTTGGTAGTAAGTGAGCGGGACGATTGCAAATTTAGAGAGTATATTTCAAATTTTAGATGGCAAAACAAAAACGAAATGAAACTATAGATTTTGATCTTGTATAGGGCTACGATCTTATAGATCCGGGCTCAGCAATTTGAATTTTTCTTAAAGAAAATGCAAATTATAAAAAATATTAATCAATTTTTAATAATGTTTTTCGTTAGCTTTTTCGTTCTTTAAATATTGTATAGTCTTTTATAGCTAGTGATTAGTCCTCACACTTACTCCGAATGCAGATTTGGAGCACTTTCGACCAATGCTAAAACTGTACAACTTAAGATTGGTTATTGTTTTAGTTACCTTTTGAATGCCCCGTTAATGCCACAATAACACCCAAAAAAAAAAAAAAAAACTAAAGAAGAGAAGAAAAACAACTCGAATTCAATTAAATGAAATGGAAAACATGAAACCTAATTAGCTACTCGTATGTACATAGGTGTACGAACATAACTAAAGATGAACAATTGTAAAACTAAATACTTCTACATATTTAATAAAAAGAAACATTAAAAAAAAAGGAAAAAAGTTTTCTTATTTTAGAGTTGCTGAAGAGATGCAGTCGCTAGGCGCTGCATTCACCGTGGACTGAAATTAGACTTCACTACTTTATGATCGAAACTTGAATGATATAACAACTGTCTTATGTTGGGACCATTCATATATACTCGCTCATAATGAGTTTATATGAATGGCAATATATATATGAATGACATAAAGTTGCGCATGATGAGTTCGATGAATATAACATTTGTTTTAATAAAAGATTTCAATAATTTGCAAGCTTTGCTCTGGTGTAAGTCTGTCTATAATAAAATGTAATGCCAAACTTAGCACAAAACACCTATCATTTGTTAAATTGATTGTCAAATAAAGTAGGGCTGCCAACTCAAACTTGTGAGCCTATAAAAAAACACCCTCTGCAATCACCATATTCGAAAATTCACTTAATGAAAATGAGTGAAAAAGCATTGCATTGGAAAAAAAATGTAAAAAATATTCTTCTCTCAACTTTACTTGAGGGCACCTGTGGTTTAACATCAAAGAGCGTCAATTCAGCTGAAAAACCAGGCGAACACAAGAATAGCAGCGGCTGAAAAAAACATTTGCATACTCTCAGGGGCAATTGTGGTCGTTTTGCAAGAGTTTGTTGCATACTCTAAAGGGCAGCCGATAGTTGCTAATTATAGCTTTTATAGCTAAAAATAGCTTTATAAATAGACAAATTATTAGGGTTCGAATGTTGCAAGCCAGCATTGAAGGGACTGCAAAGCCAATTTAATTATTATTTCTGATAAAATTATAAGCATCCCAAATGATTAGTAGCAAAAAGCTCTTGGCATGGCGAAACATTGCTGCTCATTCGAATACATTTTCAAATGTTCAATCTCTGATATATAGAAGAGTTTCGTTTCGTTCTTACACCACATAGTAGGCAAGGATATTGTTTAATACTTTGTCCATAGCGATAACGAGTATTTTACAATTAAATAAAAAGCAATCCTATAGCTAGAGACCTTATGCTAGGGGGACTAGTTCAGGTAGAACTGGTCGACAGGAACGTTCTTGAGCAGCTGGTTGGCCAGCTTGCCGAATTCGGTGGCCAACTTCTTTTGGAGTTGCGCCTGCATGGCCTCCAGCACGACTTGCGAGTTGTCGCGCAGGAAGAGATTGGTGGCCTCCACTGGGAAGATGAAATGGCAGAGTTAAGGATGAGGTGGATGCAAAGTGTCTGGATACTTACACAAAATGCGATTGTTGTTGAAGGCGCGCGAGATGCTCATGTTGACCTTGTCCACATCCAGGACCAGACTCAGCGAGTCCACGTGCAGGTGCTTGCCGCGCAGGGACGTCTTGCCGGTCAGCTCGGAGGTGACGCCATCGAAGGTGGCATGGAACTCGCCACCGCCGGAGGCGGGAATGATCAGCAGCACGCCGGAGCTGGTGTACTTGGCCTCGATCTTCAGCTTGGGCATGTAGATGCTCGCCTTGAACGGCTCGCCGCCATTCTCGCCCAGCTTCAGCGACTTAACCTGGAAGTTGCTGGCGCCGAAGGCTTCCATGTTCTTCAGCGTGATCTTGTAGCCTTGCGGTCCCTCGGTCAGCTGCAGAGCCAGCGAGTCCATCTTGAAGGGCTCCACGGAGGGCAGCTGAAGGAGAGAAAATAGAGATGGAGATGGAGTTTAGTGATTGCCAATCAACTCGGACGATTTCCGCATTTGAGCGCCAGCTGCCACATGCAACAGGCAACGCGTTGCGCAAGAGCCGCATTTGGCATTTGCCACTCGTGTCTTATGCAACTGCAACCCGTTTGGGCAGGCGCATGTGCCTGGAAAGGGTTACCCACCTCGATCTCTGGTATGCCGCTGGACAGATAGGGCCGCAAGTGCTCCAGGCCCGCGCTGATGCAGTCGCCGAGCTTGGGGTCGTCGCGTCGGCATGGCCTGATGTACGCCGCTGTTGGAGTAAACAAGAAGAACTAGCTAAAGTATATTTATCACTTAGTTGGGTAAACAAAAACAAAGACATTCATTTCGCTTTCGATTCCTGCACGGTTCAACGACTCGCCCCGAAGTCGGTCAACAAATGCTCAAGTTCAGGCCTGGCCACGAGCGAGCGCGATCTCCGGCAAGGTCGCCCACGACGAGGCCAGCCAAATGCAGCGCTAAAGAACCTGTCCCGGGTCGTTTCCATACGATTCTGTTGCATGGCCGCCACAGATCGTCGCTATATAATTAAGTCTGCCTTACATATATATACGAATTGATCTGCCGATCATTAGCGCCGCCGCTGCTGCAGCTCAGCACCGAATTCAAGTTGAAGGTTCTTCCACGGAAAAAATCAAATAAAAAGTATTTCTGATCTGCGCTCATTAGGCATGGATTTGGTTCATAGTTTGCATTTTGAATGCGTCTTTTATGGATGCGGAAGTTTCGGCTTTATTGGTTTCCAATCAGCTTCGTACCCCTGCCCGACTTAGAGATCTGCTTTAGCTCGACCCACTGTGCCAGCGCGTGCTAAGCTTAAGCTTCGTTTCTTAATGGACTTTTGACATTTACAGCAAGGCGAATAAAGATATTGGATTGTAACTGTTAATTGCACAAATCGTGAGCTCAGCATCTGTCTCTCAACTAGCTAATTACCCAGCCCGGCAATTAGCTCCACTAATGAACTTTTTTAATGCCTTTCATGGATGCTAAGTAAGGCTCGCAATGCACTTACATATTCAAAATAACAAAGCTGTATTCCGCGGCACTTTGTCTGCCAATAAATTATAAAATAAATAAATAAAATTTGTAGTTGCATAAATTTGTCTACACATTTATCACTTGAATGGAATTCCGGGCTCTCCGCTAATTAATTGCAAATATACTGAACAAATTTAGCACTTTTATCTACGAAAGTTTCCTCTAGAATTAGAATCTATGACAATTTGCTCAGGCAATTAGCTGGATAATCAGAGATTTATTTCCACTTGAAGTGAAATTTACATTGAGCACGTCCTTCACACTCAGTTACACTTGGATCGAACTTACGCGTTTCGGCCTGTGAGAAAGCGATGAAGAGCTGGGCAACAGCTGCCACAATGCACAAATATCTCAGCATATTGATCTGTTTGTTGTTGTTGTTGTTATTAGGGCAAAGTTATACACAATTAACACACGGCACGACGCAACTCCAACTCCAACTCGAACTATGGCAATAATTATGTATTTATGGATCTCGGCTCGTGGTAGACGTCCAACAACGCGCAGCTGCGAACGACGACTGTGAGCGCTGGCCAAGCGGCGCCTTGGTTTTAAAGCCCCCTTCGCAGAGTCGCAGAGTCTCAGCGGAGGCGACTGCATGCAAAGCCCAGCTCTGGGCTGGCAGTCGACGCGGTGACTGGGTGAGTCGCTGCCTGCTAACCGGTGTTTAGCAAATGTGTCTAAAGGTCTCACTCTTCCGCCGCACTCTTCGCCTCAGTGTCTGCCCAAAATATTGTTATTATACTCATTGCAAGCGCTTAACGTGGGGTATATTGACTAGAAATTTCGAAAGACAGAGAGAGAGAGGGGGGGGGAGATATATGGATATGACTCACAGAATCTATTTACACATTAATTAGCATTAAGAGGTAAAAAATAAATTGTCAACTATTTTGCTACAGGGTATCTTGTGTGCGTAGATCAAGGCTTGTTTTCGCCTTGCCTTGTTTGCCTACACGCCAAGTGGAACAAAGAGTAATAAAGATTTTCAATTTTCGCAATGGGCCGCAAATTTTTGCCTAATCTCTTAGCATAAAAGATGTATGAAACTTTTATTATTAAATTTTTTTAAATATTTTTTTACGTAACCAAGAATATTCTTCGTTGCAATCGACTGTTTGGGTATATGTATGTGTCTGTCTACCACATGGCGAATCGGAGCTTCGTCACGGCTCGGCGGCCATTCAGCAATTGACAAGCTGAGCAGCAGAACAGCCTTCCTCATAAGCAGCCGACCTCTGGTCGAGCAGCCACAATACCTAATTGATATCTATAATTTGTAAACTCTCAACATCTTTCCACCATTTCTGTGCCAAAGTCATGCGCACAAGACGTTTAACGATATATGAAAAGCTCAGATTCAATAACATATTTAAGTACCATTAATTCTCTATAAATAATTGGCGTCTGTTATAAGAAAAACAATGTTTTTTTCCGACGTCTAAACTAGTTCTGTTCTATTTTAAATTGTAAATGAGCTTGTAGAGTTCAGACGCGACTGTAACTTGCTAAATCATCTCAGAAGCTGTTCCAGTTCAGATCCCTTTCGCTGCTCAAGTAGGCTCCACTTTGGCACTCTCCGGTCTTAAACTGTTTACAATGGCCCTGAGAAGCGCGGAGTGGGCAAGTGCCAATCCACACAAAGGCGCCCATTCGATTCTAGCACATAATAAATGCGAGCTCGTTTACGAGTGCCCGTGCCACACACAATACGCATACCAATACGGCCTTACGACAATAGTGGGAAATACTTGAGGAGAGGAGCCAGAGCAAATAGATAATGGCAAATGGTTCAGGAAAACATTTCTCACACCATTGTCCAAAGTACTCGCATTGTTGTTTAAATAATTAGACAGCTTTGTTCTACCATCCGATGGGTGCGGCGCCTTAGAGGAATCCATATTCACATGCATATGGCCACTCGCAGAGTAATACTTCCGAGAAATCACCAAAGTATCTACTTAATCATGGCAAGAACGAAGAGTAAACAGTCGTTACGTGCGACTTAAGTGCATATGAAGGCAGATTATATAATTTCGGTAGAAGTTATAGTGGCAGAGGAAACGAGTTCCAGCAAACTGGATATTAATGGGCTGCAGCCAACTATATAAGAAGTTAGATTTTAAGCTCTGACTAAATTAGCAGCTGATAGTATCACTATCGATAGAAACAAGTTTAGCTTTGGGATACATAAATTCCCTGCTAAGCAGACAGTTCTAAATAATTAAATCAGCATATATTCGCCAAATAAGATAAACAAGAAAGTCAAGGAAGTGCAAGTTTCTAGGTTATATACAAGCCAAGCCAGCTTGATCTAACTAAGAGTTTATTCATTATATTATATTATTTATTTAGTTAACTAAATATAAATGCTAAAACATTTCTCTATGCACACTTAACGCGGCAGATGAGTATTCAAGGACTGCAACTAGCTGCAGGAAAACTTTCAACAATAAATAAAAACGTAAACAGACCGCAATGAGCACAATGACCAATAAAATTAACCTTGACCGTAACCATCAAAACCTGTAAGCTGGCACTTACGCTGGCACTAATATGCATGCCGCGACTGTAGGGTCTGTGATTTTTTCATGCGCTCGAAAGTATGCAACGCTTTTGCAAGTCTTTCTGCTGCAATTGAGTCAAGAGCAATTTTTACTTTCTTCATGATTTATTTTCATTTATATATACTTATTATTTAATACAGTAAAGCATTAAACGCACTCATTCATACAAGCGCAACAATTGAATTATAATTAAAATGCATCACACATGCGTGGGGCATTGTTTGGCTAAAGTTCTTGAAGTTCTTTATTGCCTCTTTGAAATTGCAATTCTTTGGATGGGGGGGCGTGTCCAAGGTATTTGCCATAAATTAGTGTGATTGATTGCTTTCCGAGCAAAGCATAATTATTTGTATTCAATGAAGGAGCCTTTCGCCCGCTGTTATTGTTCGTATGCAAATGCTTAGAGCGTGTGCAATGGGAGCGGAAAATGGCAAATGCCAGCACTTGACCTTTCAGAAAGGCGCCCCTTGAGGCAGCCTAATGGCTCACCTGCCCGGCCACAAAAGGGCACAAATTGCCAGCCATTCATGAGGTATAAAAATAGCGTCCAGCCACAGAGGTGATATGCAGACTATGCTGAATGCAAGGCACGCAGGATTAAGCACAGCTAATCCCTGGGCTAATGAAGCTCATGATTCACGGCTCATGGCGCGGTTCATTACGCTGATTTAAGACGCCAGGGCAGGCCGGGCCAAGTCAAAGACCGAACAGCTCACGGTATGAACTTAACCTTCACGCAGCGGGCCCAAGCCCAGGCCCAAGCCCAGCCGCTGTTGCACGCGCTGCCCAGTGGGTGTGGCCTCATTCAGTGGCCTTTGTTTGTTGCTGCACTGCACTTTGCATACGCCTTCAGCTCTGCTTTCGACGCAATTCATTTCTTTTGGCCGCCATACTGGCTGGTAGGCTGGCTGGCTGGCTGGCTGGCTGGTTGGGTTTTTGGTTAAATGGCTTGGTCCAATGCAGCGTTGGCTCATTCCTCGCTCAAGTCGCGTGAAAGTTGGACGGCAGTCAGCGCAAAGAAAGCACGCCAGCAGCAACCTTTAGAAGAAAGCAATTCGTTCAGTTCGGTTTCAATTCTGCTCGTATCGTCAGCGCCAGCGAGAAAGAACAAACAAAGCAACTCGCAGCGCAGCGAACTGGTCCGTGTTGACCCACTTACGAGCTGAGCCCGCTAGAATTTCGAGGGCAAAGTGAAATTTACAAACACTGTATGTTCCATTTCGAGTGTGTTTCGTATTGTGTGTGTGCACCAATGATTAAGTTCTTTCGAAACGCTTTCGCTCTTACTCTTACTCAGCAGACAGCAATTAGCATATGCAACACGAAAGAAACGTGCTAATAAATTATGACACCAGCCAAACACCAAAAGTGAAACAATACTCATAACTATTCGTTTTTACTTGTACTTTCATGCAGACTGACCAACAGCCAGCAGCCAACAGCCAGCAGCAATTATGACAATGTGCCACAAATTCGGAATAATATTGCTGCTGTCCACAGTGGGCGCCATTTGGGCCCAGCAACAGCGTAAGTACTGCCAATTAGCCAAGGAATCCGCCAGAAATTGCAAGCAATTGCATGGTCTGCGGTCTGCGAGTCTATCTATTCACTTTCTATCCACGCTTTCCCGTCCTTAAAGAGGGCCTCAAATTATTGCTGCGATCACGTCGCATACGACTAAGCTCCATTCGGCTTTAATTACTCGCTCAAGACGTGCTGACCACAACGAAAGTTGGCATCAGACATGGAGCTTACATTTCCAGGAATCATTTAACTCCAAGTAAAAATCCCCTAGAAACAAAGGGCATACGACAGACCTATTCAAATTGCTAAATATAAGAGATAGAGATAGAGACTTTTTGAGAGCATTTAATAATCAACAGCTATTAAAAAAGCTATTTTTAGAAAGCCTCATAAATGTTATTCCAAGAATGACACTCCACTGAGACGTGGCCAGCTGTTTGATATATAACTCAATAAAGTTTGGAAATAACTATAAAACAAACGGGATTACTCTCGTTGACAGTGACGGATATTGTTGCTAGGAGCTATATTATGTATATATTATATATAATACTTTTAGTTTTCTGCATAGAAGTCTCATTTGCAGTTAATTAACTTTATTCCTATAGAAATGTCTATTGTCTGTTTGTATACATCTAATCGTGGGGTAATCAGCAGGAATAAATTTGTAAAGTTACCGAAAGATGATCAAAACATATCAATCGAAATTCGATTTAAATTTTAAATACTATTCGAATCTCAGTTATTAGAGAAATTTAGGTGCTAGCAAGATAGCCGATCTAACTAATTGCGCACAGTTATTCAGCTGTGGCGATGCTAATAAACAAACGTGGGAGGCAGCTGAAGTTAGGTAAGAGTATTAGATAATACCTAAGCAGTCGAATTTAAATACTCAGATACTCAGTAGCTCCGAAGCAGATGCTTTATGTACTTGAGTTCATGCCCCCAACTGCATAGGCTAGATAGCTTCCCCTCGGCGTTAATGAAGCCCGCCAATAAAGCTGTCACATCAAGTCTGTGCGCGGCATGTGGCCAGGCAATAACACGTTGATTGCTGAACATGATCACGCCTCTACCTGGGATTGATCTTATCCGCCGGTGCGGAGCGGCACTATGCGAACTTGAACTAAGCGCAAGCATTGCGAGCCGTGCTGCAATTATTTTCGCTTCACTCGGATGCACAATGTTTGTGTTTCAGCTTGAAGATTAGCGAAATAAAAATAAAGAAAACAAAAGACAATCAACAATGGTTGATAGCCTAGCAAATGAGCGTGCAAATAGCGACGTTGAACTGGGAAATGCTTCGCAGTTGCAGCTGGTCACACTGGCTAACCACTCAGTGTGACCATCTCACTCTCACCTGAACTTTCTTCCGGAAATTTGATGTTCAAGCTAAATGAGAGCTTTATTTGAATCGCGCTCTCTGTCTCTCTGTCAATCTCTTTCACTCTCTCAATCTATGTCTCTCTCTCATCCCCATCTGCAGCTTACTATCTGCAGCAATGCCCGCGCGATGAGGCAGCGATCAACGAGTGCCTACGTGACAGCGGCAACAAATTGGTGCATTATCTGCAAAAGGGCATACCCGAATTGGATATTTACGAGGTAAACTACGAGTGGCTTTCCTATAAACTATTCGCCTATCTCTCCTCTCCCTCTCTCTCACCTTCTCTACCAGATTGAGCCCGTGATTATCGATGAGATTGGCATTGTGCTGGGCAGCGGCCCAGACGGCTACCGTGCGCTCTTCCGTAATATCCAGGCCTTTGGCGTTAGCAATATAACTGTAACCAATGTGCGGTAGGTACAACTATTTCCATTTACACATTCCAGAATAGACGAAAAAAGCATGAAACCTTGCATACATGTATAGAGCCCCTTGCATTTAAAGGTTTGCTCTGAGCGAGCGTCGTCAGACTGTCAGTGAGTCAGTTGATCAGGGCAGACGATACTGCGGTAGGTTATTATTTAGACAGGTCTAGAGTGGGGTCACATTTAACACATTTGCTGTACCTTGCCCAGTGCGTATTAAAGCTTTTTGCTGTTGCTTCGACCCTGAATACCGCGATACAAAAACAGCGTATTCCATTCTGATACTCTATTGCAGAGGTGATACGATAATTTGAAAATGCGTTAGTTTCGGTGAAGATTAACTCTTTGGTATCTAATCCCTTATTTGTCACATATATTTCCCCTTTTTATTCACACTTTTTTATCAAATTTTATTTGATATAAATATTATTAGATAAGAGTATTAACTGTTGCATATCGACATTTAGTTTTTCTTTTCCGTCACAATTTATTTGCATCGCTTGTTCAGTTTGTTTCTCATTTGCTCGGCCAAACATTCCAGCGATGCGCCTTAGCATTTGCCTGGCACGCGATCGTTGCTAAGAAGTATTTAAATGAATGCAATTTGTATACACCATCATAAAGCGAAGCGAGTATATTGGCCGTCCAACTGAGCTACTAAGATTTGTATGAGGTCTATTATATATCATTTAAAACAATTTGAAAATATATTGAGCCTGTATATTAGATTTTCCTTTTATCAAAATTAAGTATCCGCAGCCATTGATGGCGTTACGAAATAATACAATATACAATATAAGTTATCCGGTTTGCATATTAGGTTTTGAGAAATCAAAAAATTACGATCTTCAAATCGACTTAGTTACCGAGTATTATGCAGTCAGTTGCGCCCGTTCGCAACTCACGAACTTGTTATTGCGGCCTAAAAAGCTGTTTGCTAGAATTATAAGTAAGCCCCAAGAGTCTCTTTGGTCCACATCTGTAACTCTTAAATGCTGCTCTCTTTTGGCAGAGAGCAGTCGCAGTGCCATAATCATTTGCATTTTCTGGGCTTTTCAATGGACGTAATTGCCATACCGAATGGGTTTTACGATTGGCTTTACTTACTGCAAAATTTACATTTATATATACCAAACTGACCATAAATAAAGCTGAGGTAAATTTCTCTAAAGCGTGCGTTGGTGGGCAATCAGTGGAACTGTGATTGGGGCAATAACCGATTACTATTAATTTGAAAACGTTTATTATTGATTAATTAAATATTTAGTGAGAATAATTGCCATTGGAAATAATTACAATTTTAGTGAAATAATGACTAACTACTGAACAAATTCGATTGCATATTAACTACTTTTTACGGCAACCAACGAAATAAACAGCCTCTGCGGGTTATCTATGTGTGTCACCTGCTCGAAACCAGCCTCCACTGAAAGATTATGCAACATTAAATCCTTGACCTAGCCGCAAGCCATAGGCAAATCAATTTTTTGCAAACACACACGACAATATTCCGGTACCAAGAGCTTGTGGTACATGCAAGAAATAATGTATTTGCTTAGACGAAGTATTGATACTCTTACTGTATGCATAAATCATTTGCATACCCTTTTCCAAAGTTTAAGAATTGATTTAACTTGATTTGATTGAATGTGTTAAGCGTGGGTCATTCGTATGATTAAACTATTTGGATGTATAAGTCAGGGTATCTGAATGAAATAACATGCCTCACAGTTGCAAATTAAATTGGTATACCTTTAGTAAACCACTTAGAACCATTTACATAGCTCGATGCAGCCAAACATCTAAAGAGCTTCGATTGCCATAGCTGACGATAGGCAAGCGAATGTGGGTCAAAGCGATTCTCTATGTCAACCATTTGTTTAGTAGTCTCTTGTAGTCTCGGCCAAGTAGCCAAGTAGCCAACAGCCGGTTTCATTTGCAATTCAATTTTGGATTCGGTTTTGGATTCAACATGGTGTTGCAGTTTGGCAGGTTACACTAAGCGAAATGATGAGGAATGAATATGGAAATGCCTTCAATAACTTTTGACTAAGCCAAAAATTGCATAATATAAAAGTCAGATATTGAGCTCAATATAAGACAATTTGCTGTAATAAATGTAAATCATTTCAAGTCATATTTCCAATTTTTTTTTTCAAAATGTTAAATGAATAATTGTGAGTATTTCCTATCTGAGCTCGATCTAGAACTAGCAAATCAGTTTTTGTCCGAGCATACAGGTTTTTTTTCGTGTAGCTTGCACCAGTTTTGTCGTCTCGAGTCTGTCAATTGTCGGCTGTGCCAGAACCGAAGGTCGAGGTGGAGTTAGCTGCCACACACGACTGCGACATTGAATTAAGATTCAGAAGCTCAACAATGACAAAAAAATGCCAATACATTAGCACATCCAGCAATGAAATCGCAGTTTTATGTTTATCTAGCCGCTGTGTGAACTCATATATCATCATTGTGTCATTATCACTGTCATTGTCATCCGTCATTTGCAGGTCCGACTTGGACACGCTGCAGTTCCAGCTGACATGTGAGATACCCCGCATACGCGTCAAGGCGCAATATCGGTCCACAGGTGTTCTGATCTTGGTAAAGGCCTCCGGTGCTGGCGACTATTGGGGCGAATACGGTGAGTTACGGTGACAAGGAGCAGTGGAGTAGACCACCAACTAACCCTTTTAACTACACTCCATCTTAAAGAGGGTGTCAAGGCCAAGATCTACTTCAAGGCTTTGGCCAATGAGGCCGCTGATGGACGCACATATCTGACCACCGACTCGGTCAAAATGGACTTCAATGTCAAGGAAATTCAAATGGGCGTCGATAACATAGCCAACGGCAATACAGTTATACGTGAGTAAACCTAATTGAATTTGCCAATAGTTCTAGATCTAAGCTATTTCCCTACTGCAGAGGCCGCTCTCAACCTGTTCATCAACTCGAACTCCCAGGAGCTGCTCAAGGAAATGAAGCCTGCGCTCCGCACCAAGCTGACTCTCGTCATACGCAACTTTATGGATCGGCTGTTCGCCAAAATACCGCTGGATGAATGGATCAATTTGAATTAAATGAAATCTTTTCAATTTAGCGTCCGAAGAGTACTATATAATATAATGAATAAGCTCTAATTTATTGCACACAAACTCACCCAAGAAACAAAAATAAACAAACGATCTAATAAACAACTATACGAAATATATATACATATACATATATGTCTGACATCTGAGTACGCCTTATTTGAGTCAAAAATTATATGTAATCGCTGGTTATTTAATTTCCGCTATAAAATGTGGCTTATGCTTTAAAACTGTTTTAGTATTATATAAGTATGATCACAGGCTAAAAGTTGGCATACTATTATCATTAGGTCGCCGGTAATGGGAGGGTCGATATGCAAATTGAAGGTCTCGACATTATGAATGAATGAATGAAAAACTACGGAGCAAAGTTAAATAATCTGAAAATGTGACAACAAAAGGATGATGCTGTATCAATGGAGCTAAATGTGGAGTTAGAAAACTCCTATCTTACTTACTTTTAGGTAGATTACAAAATGGAACGAAAATAAGTCCTGAAGATCGCAGCAAAAAAAGTGAATCACAATTAACTTTTTTCTGACTGGAATGGAATGTCTTATATTTTGGATACTTTGATTCTTTTTCAGAAACGAAATATAGAGTTAAACAGAGCTTACTACAAGATCAATTCGCCCATCATAGAAACAGCTTTAGTTTCTTTCGTAGTCCAACTTATTAGCGGGTCGTACTTGAATCATTCAACTCGAACGTCTGAATAGCTTTCCTTAACGTTTCATATGTATAATCTAATTATAATAACTCGTCCACTTGCGTGTGCTTAGGCAATTTTTTTAGCCATAACAGACGCCATGAGAAGCCCATCAGTAGTCGCAGTGAACCATGTCAGCCGTAACCGTTCCCGTAGTCCCAGCCTTGCCTTTCGAGTGCCAGTGAAATTATATAATACTGTGTTGACAGGCGATGCAATTTCTAAAACAAAGCTCAGCGGATCGTCAGCACGACTCGAGGGTCCCAGTTGAAAGATTTTCTAATTGAAGTGCCCAAAAAGAAGAAGAAGAGAAGCAATATTAATGAAAGTAATCGAACTAATTGTAGATTCACATACATGGTAGGCTTTGTCACTTACCAGAAGGGGCAGCTCGAGCCATAGCTTAACTGGAAAGCCTGATTGTAGCTTTTTCTGTGGGCCGGGTATTGCCACACACGCGCACACAGCGAAACACATTTGTGTGAATGCGATCATTAAGATTATTATTATGATTAACCCGCAGCCGCTTAACATGTCGTTCTTACTATTAACCCCCAGCGAATGTCTGCCTTCAGCTCCCGCAACCGCACTTGCTCTGGCCCGGGCATTGTCAACGTGTTTTGGGGTTCTACGTTGCCCAGTTCTAAGCTCGCCAGCGACTCTCATGTAAATCGAAGCGTCAATGCTTTGCTATAAAACGCGAACGCCTCAACAATTTTGCATTCAGTACGATCTGTAGACGGTTACTAAAACAACAAACAAACGAAAAGCGACGCAAGTCGACTAGATAAAACGGTCTTCAGTCAACAAAAATAAATACAAACTACATAAATAAATAAAACGTTAGTAAAATGTTCCTAAAAAATATAAGTTAATATAATAGTTAATTTTTAAACATATTTAAAACACAAAAAAACAGTTTTAATTAAATTTCTAAAGATTGCGCGAGTGTGTTAAAAAAATCTATAAATTCTTTAAAAACGCAAATCGCAGTTGGAAATAGTGAACCTCACATAGTCGAGAATAATAAAAAGTTTTAGCCTGCAGTTAGGTTTTGAGATTATCATAGCATAGGCTTTATTTAACTTTAAAGTCTGGTGGGGAATGGCTGTTAAGATCACGGCCCAGGTTAGGCTTCTGGATTAAATGTAGGTCTTACCTTCAAAGGCTGTGACGACTACCTTCGCAGTCGGAATCCGAGGATGATTCCTCGCTTAAAGCGCCGTCGGAGATTTCCTTTTCGTCATCAGTGGGTGGATCGACAGCCGCCGCAAACGCTTCTAGGTTTGAGAGTGCTTCGTATGGCGTGGCGTAGTATTTCATGTGGATCTTATTGAAGCCATAGCTTAAGTGACCATCACACCTGGTTAGGTAGAGGATTGCCTCTTGATTGATCTGAAATATCACCTCCATGGCAGCCTTCCTGAACCTGATCGCTTTGATAACCTTCCAGTCGTCAGTCGGCAAATTCGGGTTGAATGAGGCTACCATTTCGAGAATGTCTTTGGATTCGGACGGTGTCTCGGGTAGCCAAGCTGTTGCCCAAGGACGCGATGGTATGTTCTGCACATCAATCACTTCCAGCCGAGCGCCTGGGTACACCTCGCCAATCTTAGCGATTGCATCTTTGTAGAGCCGGACAAATCGCTCATCGTCGCAGGCAATCAGCTTTGTTGTCCCTTGAAACCAGCCTATGTCCATGCATGAGGGTGGCGGACCTGGGTTCTCTCGCAATACCTCAAGGGCAACGGCTGCCATAGAGGCCTGTATCCAGCACCATTGGCTTCGAGGAATCTTGCCATCCGGCTGACTGTTGTCAATGACACCAATTATCTGCCTTCCTCTCGCCATTGTTGCAAATGCTCCTAGGGGGGTTTCACCAGATCTGGCGCGCTTTGCGGCGGAAGCCTCATCGTCGTGTTGATAGGGGCCAACAGGGACTTCAGCTTCCTCATCTAATCTTCCACGAGCATCCTCTAGCGTATGACCTCGTTTTGTTGTCGTATTTTTCACTTCCACAATTAGTGTCTCAATCATGGGCTCCGCCTTTATGGGCTGATGGGGACTCAAAGAGCCAGCTGTGAAGTTCGGGAGCACAGCTCTTGCCCATGCGATATCCTCTTGTATTTTAAGGTAGTCTTCCCTCGACGAGGCCTGATCTTCAGTAATCGGTGCGTAGACATTACGTTTCAATATACGATTGGCTTTGGCCTTGTCCAGTCTGTTAGCCTTTGAAGGATCGGGCCTAGAAAAATATGCAGGTCTCCGGCTTACAATTGGGTTTTCGCCGGATGTGCCAGGCAGTAGCTGTGCTTGCCTGGTTGTTTTTGAGCGGTTGCCCCTGTTTGATGGAGCACCTCTTCCCCTTGGGAAACTTGTTGTCTCCCTTGGTCTTTGATTTGGAGGACCGTACTCCCATTTTTGGTTTTGTTGATTCGAGTTCATTCTATTTTGTTCCCACGAGTGGCGGAGAAAGAGATAGGTCGACCCGGGCAGAGATCCGCAATACCCGGGCAAGGCTGCATAGAACAGGCGGTCGCCACTTGCCTGAGCTCTCCGTTCAAGACTGGGCTAGTTTTGTTGAACCTGGGCCCCCAGCCGGGTTGACTCTCGGCACGGATCGACTGACACCTTAGGCCAGCCCAGGTGTGAGTGCGTGTGTGTAGCTATGCTTTTGAAAAGGCGGCAACACAAGCGCCTTGTCGATGCGATGCGACGATTCGCACGCATCCGCTGGCTGTCCGGGACTGCTTATTCGCGAGAAGTTTCACTTATTCGCAGCTGACCTCCGGTAGGAGGCCGTTCGCTATCCGCAACCTGCGACCCGTCTGGCGGCCCCAGCTAGGCCTCTGTCAAGCCCTACTCACTAGCTCTCCAGACCAGACACACTTATGCTCTCTATTCAAATTTATGGCCAATAATTAACACTGGCAATGCATTACAATTAGATACAAAGAAGAAATATAAGCGAGTCAGGCGAACTGCAACTGATTATACTTGGCGACGTTTAGAATTATTTTTACAACGCCTCCGACTCGGCGGCTTATGGATAATTATATGAATTCTATTGTTATGGGCTGCACTTAAGTGAGAGCTGGCGAATGCGCCTAATGCCAATCAAATCGTCAAGCTAATGCAGCTTCTGTGACGTCAATAAGCCTAATAGTCGGATAAGTTTGCATAACCCATAATCAAGGGGCATTAACAAAGGCGGTAGCTGGTAGGCGGACCACAGCAATTTAGGGGCTAAATAGTGGTGTCAACACCAAGAATGTCACGCAGAACTTATTCCTAAGCTAATTGTCTCACTCTTTGCAGGCAGGCCTAGAAATGGAATCCAGAATTATTGCAGTCGCTCTCCTCCTCTGCTGCGTCGGCTACACCTGTGCAGGAAGCATGCGTGAGTTAAATTACCAATTATTATAATATTCACATACTTACCCCTTCTCACTGTATTCAATCCTTCAGCGGACTATATTCAGATCTGCCATCGCCACGATCCCGAGCTCTCCAAATGCGTTAAGCAGAGCGTTCACAACTTGCGTCCGTATTTGGGCAATGGCATCAAGGAAATCAATGTGCCCGCCCTGGAGCCCCTTTACATCGGCGACCTGAACATACTCGAGGGTGGCCCCACTGGCATCACAGTCAAGGCCAAGAAGCTGAATGTCTATGGCGCTTCGAACTTCGAGATAACCAAAATGCGCGCCTCCATACAGAACAAGCGCTTCGACTTTGAGCTGGTGTTGCCGCTGCTGCAGGGAGAGGGTCAATATGATATCAATGGCAATATCCTGGCGCTGCCCATCAAGGGCAACGGACCCTTCGTGGGTAACTTCACCAACTTCGTGGCCTACGTGCGCATCGCCTACGACGTGAAGAACGTCAACGACGTGGACTACTTCGAGCTGAAGGAGTTTGGCCTGAAGATACGCACGGGCAAGGGTCGTCTGCGTCTGGAGAATCTCTTCAACGGCGACAAGGTGTTGGGCGATGTGATCAATCAGACCATCAACGAGAACTTCGAGATATTCACAAATGAGGTGATAGCGCCCATTGCTCGAGCATTGGAGGTCAAGTTCCGGGCCGTGGCCACCAAAATCCTGGAGAATTTTACCTACAACGAACTGTTTCCGGTTTAATTAAAAGTTGCATGTCTTATTTTCTATATGCTATTACTTGTGATACAGTTAATTTCTCAATGTTAGTTTAATATAATCATAAATAAACTTTAAAGGAGCACAAACAAATTTTCTTTGTTACTTTCAGTTTAGAAGTTTAGAACAAAAATTATGTCTGGTTGACATACCTTTATCACTCATCAAATATTTTTAATTTGCAAGTTTTTATTACATGTTTTATAGAAAGAAAAAAATCGGAAACTATTTTTCCACGCGTTTATTTCTTTTTGCCGCAATATTTTTGGCTGGAGTTTGTTTTGATTTCATCTTCAGGGAAATGTTAAAAGTGAACAATTAACACAGTGTAAACGAACTGTTATTAACAGCAAATGTTAAAAATTTTGAAAAAAAGTTCCGAGATCTTCGTGTTGAATAAAAATACGGAATTTGTGACTTAATTTATAAGTTAGAGCACCTAGTACCCTTCGGTTCGCTTCAAGGATTTATTAATTAAGGGCATGCAGAGCAGAAGAGCTGGCACTACTGTTAAGTGTGGAGTCTACTTTTGTTTTTAGTGGAGCACGTCTGCTAAGTGGACAGTATTGTGCTATCGTAATGCGATAGCTACAAGCTGGCAGCTCTTTAAGATATCGAGTATCGAGCATTATATCGTTGGGTATGTGCGAAGTATCGATACATTTTCTTACGCTGCTCAGTGCCCTCAATTAAAAATAAAATTACAAAATTTCACTGTTTCTGTTTATAAAAAATCGCATTGCTTAAACGTTCTAGTTTACATTTAACACAAGTGGTAGTAACGTTGTAGAACATGTCAACACCCGCACGCAGACGTCTTATGAGAGATTTTAAAAGGTAAGAAAAGTACACACACTTTGACAATTCGGGTATGAGATGGAGAAACGGGGCGACATATGTGTGTATGTATGTGTACACATACACATAGACACGTACAAGTATATCTGTGCCCGTGGAAAAGTTTGCGCAGCCAAAATACAAATTGTGCCTGTGTATGTGACCTGCGTACCAGTTGTAGCTTTACGTGTGCGTGTGTGTGTGTGTACGTTGCCTTTTTCGCTGCTTTTTATTTTGTGAGACTACTACAACAGTAGCTACAAGAACAACATGCTTATGCTGCTTGCGTCTTTGACACTTGACTTTGAAGCATAGCACAAAGCGGAATCACATGTAAACGAAATCTGCGCAAAGCAGAACATACAAACAAATGCAAAGCGTAATGTACAAAAATTCTTTTTCCGTTTGTGCAATTGCGTCGCAGCCAAAACATCAGCAGCAACAACAACAACAGCAATCAGAGCGGAGAGCACGAGAGCAACAATAATCAAATTGTTGCTCCTCCCTTTTGCCCCCCAAAAGAAAGTCATCTTCATCCCGATTTTCTCTGCTGTTTCAAAATATTTCGTCACTCACAACCTTGTTGACTCATACTCTGTAGCTGAGCAGCGGAGAGGAGAGCAGCGCAGCGTCTTATTGGAATTTCATTCACCGCTGTGGTTGTTGCTGTTGTTGTGTCATTCAATTTCATTACTTGGTTCAATTTTTGCAATTTCCCCTGGCTCTTTCAATTTTTACAAATTTCCCTGCCAAACTATGAAAGTACTTGATTGAATAAGGGATATTACGTGTGTGTGGGCGAGTGAAACGGGGTGGGGTGTGGGGTGGGTCCTGCTTGTGTTAAGTAAATGTCAAGGCTGCTTCAAGGCAGCAGAAATAACAAAACTCCACAATGGGGCTGGGCGAGTAACCAAGTCTAACACTATTATTTTGGGGACTTTTTCAGTTAAATATAAACTCTGATCGGCATTTAATAAGCAAAACTTGTTAAGTGGTTTATGTAGAATTTGTTTTTATTTTATTTTAAATAATGAGAAACCACCCAGAGCAACCCACCGCAATAACCGTTTGTTTATCAAATTTATTTGTCGGTCGCTTTTGGCTGTTTTAATATATACTTAGATTTCAGATAAGTGTATACAATTTTGTTGTTTAATCGATGATTTCATTTTGGGCTTTAGTCATTTGTATTGATTTGGGCGATTGAAGGGCGCGGTTGGTTGGTCGGTGTCGGTGTCGCTGTCGCTGCTTCCTCTCTTACAACTCTTAGCTGTTGCACATACAAGTACTCGTACTCGTACTCGCCTGGCTATTCTTCGTATGTATGCTTGACCTAAATAGTGTCTAGTGTCTGGCACAATGCGCCTGGGAAGCAGTTTGTGTGGCGAATGGGACTCGAAGTGTGCCAATTGGCTGTTGATCTGGTTCAACGAGCACAATTTCTCCGCTTCTACGGTTCTACATTGATCCTAATTGAAATATACGCAGCAGCCAAAGTTTGATTTACGACTAAATATATTTTCTGGCGCTCATTGAACTCGCCAAGTTGAAAAGTGCAACCCACACACGAGAGCAGCTGTTGATTGTAAACAGTTGCCGGAACAACAGACACCAAGGGGAAATATGTATCTTAAAATCATGACACGACACTTCTTGTATGAGTAGACACGTATATAATATAATGTATGTATCTATAGACAAATATATAGTAGTCACAGACCTCACATGATTAGTCAGCGTTATGCAGAAACAAATTGTTTGCTTCTTGTTTAGCGTTTCAAATCGCTTTGTCGAATGTTTTGCTTTGATACTCATTGCTAAAACTTTTGGGGCACTGCGGATCAAATCACCTTCGGCCCCTACCTAAGCTTTCCTACAATATCAAAGCAAATAATATGTACCTATCCCAAGGCTATTCATATACTCAAAATACCTTACAAAGTTCTAAGACTCTATGTTATCTGAAGAAAGATCGATCAGCTCATAGATATTATTATTATACAATCCATGCATTAACTATACTATCAATTGATATATTTTCTAAACTTTATATTCCAATTGCTTACAGACTTCAGGAGGACCCACCAACGGGTGTTTCGGGTGCGCCAACAGATAATAATATTATGATATGGAATGCTGTGATTTTTGGTCCACACGATACACCGTTCGAAGATGGTACCTTTAAGTTAACCATAGAATTTACGGAAGAATATCCAAATAAACCGCCAACAGTTCGATTCGTATCGAAAGTATTTCATCCAAATGTTTATGCAGATGGTGGCATATGCTTGGATATATTGCAGAATCGCTGGAGTCCCACATATGATGTGTCAGCTATATTAACATCCATACAGGTACCATTAGATCCGCTAAAGTAAATCTTATTTGACGTATTACTAATGATATCTTTTCAACTTCAGTCACTGCTGAGCGATCCCAATCCCAATTCACCGGCCAACTCCACCGCCGCCCAGCTGTATAAAGAGAATCGTCGCGAGTATGAGAAACGTGTGAAAGCCTGTGTGGAGCAAAGTTTTATCGATTAGCCATGCGCCCACTTTAACACCAACAACAACAACAACAACAACCACATCATCAGCAGCAGCAGAGCCAGGAGCAGCAGCGTCTTGCAGCAAGAAACTTCAACAACAACAAGAACAACAACAACATGCAATAATATAAACAAGTTTACATTAAATAATATCAGATATATTTATAATAGTTATAATGCTATGAAATTGTAACAGCGCCTAAAGCCAACACACACACACACTTCCATACACACAGTCACACTATACAGACAGATACGCATACCCACTCAAACACACACACACTGGAACACACATAATATATATATATATACATATGTATATACACATATATATATGTATATATATATATATATATATATATATATATATATAGACCCGAAAAACTGGGCAGTTTATATTTTCGGCAAAATGTTTTAACCGTAGACACACGACGAAAACATCAACATTAACAACAACCCACTGAAGCAGCAACAAAAAAAATTAAGTAAGCCGCGACATCTTCAGGCGTCAACAATAGATGTTTAAATATCTCCTCAGCCTCTCATAAGCTAACAATAATAATAATAACATCAACAATTTAATGTTATAATTCAAATAGCAGCAGAAAAGTTATTAATAATAATAATAATAAAAAATTGATTTAAAAAAACGTCGAATGATTGCGTGAATTACTTAATTTTCTACTTCAATCGAAACGAAAAACTAACCCAGAAACTTATTCTAGTACATAATCTATTTGATGTGTGTATATGATATGATACCAAAACAAAAAAAAACAAAAAACAAAAACAATAGCAATGCCTATTCAATTAAAATTTGCCTTGTTTTAAGGAAGAGATGATAAGCATAGTATATCAATATAATCCGCTACTTAAATTCGCTAGCTGCCTAGTTGAACAGTGCATCAAAGAAGTTTTCGCCAGCAAGCGTTATGCTAATCTTATATGTAATATGATGATTATTCGCACAAGCTACCTAAATTGGTTAATAACTTTATTGGCAAAAAAAGTAAATAAAAAAAACGTTGTGAATTTTACCGAGTACTAAACTACAATTACAATTAAAATTAAATGTTAGTTGTTAGCATGCAAATTAAATAAAAACGAAAACAAAAATTATATGCAAAAACTCTTTAAGATCGGATCTATGATATGGCATGCTAAACTGTGTGTAAACACTATCAAAGTAGTTTTCAAACTGTATGTTCTTATGCATAATACTGCGGCCTCTGTCCAGTGACCAAGAAATCAACCAATCCTAACAAAACCTATTTGTAAAATCATGTGTTGTTGATCTATTGCGATTAAGTTTGTATACTTCGAATCGAGGCTCATTTCAATGGGTATTCATTTAAGAACAACCTCTCCGCACACACTCACACACATCCCCTACTATATGCATAGTAATTAGAGTCTAAAACACCTCAAAACTGCCATTTGCAACGCGCTAAATCGTAACACTTCGGTACACTCTCTAGTGTCTTGGCTGGCAGGAGGCATTACCATTATTTAGTTTTAGTATTAAGCGTATATTTACAATCGATTGTTCTATATAATTTGTTTTCAAATTGCTGTTCCTTTTGCTAAGACCCTCCACTTTAGCACTTTGTGTGTTGGACGAAGATTATATCGTATAATGATAACGATGATGATGATGATGATGTAGATAATGCTCTGAGCATCATGCAATTCTCTATTGATAATCCTTAATAGCAGCATGTTGTTTTTAATTTTTGTATATTTCATTTAATACATATATTTAAATTGTACTCAATAATATTATTGCAATCCTTTTAAAGCTCTATTATATAGAAACCACAAGAGAAATGAACGATTACAAACAGCAAAATGAAGCAAATGATAACAATTTACCTTATAGATTTCAAATATCAATAAATGAAAAATATAAAAAAATATATTTGGAATTTTTCATTAACTTCGGGAGGAACATAGTTGAGGCTGTGACAAATTAATGTAGAGCTTTGTAACTTTATAAAAACCATATTTTGTATGTCTCTTTCGACCATCTTTCCAGAAGTTTTTCGTTTCCGTTCCACTAAAAACGATCCAATCTTCACATTGGCAATTGTATTCAAATAAAATAATTTGTAATATATTTCTTTACTCAAATATTTATTAATTTGTTAATATCTATTAAATTTAATGACTTAAACTTAGTGATTAATTAAAGATTTCCAAGATTATTTAATTATTATTTAAGATTTTTAAAAGGCGACGCAAAGTGTCGTAAGGCATCATTTTATTACATACACAGATATTTCTTTACATATATACTATAACCATTGCAATTTAAAATTGTTTTGTAAAATTTGCTTAATTTGACACAAATACTTCCATAGACGATAATGTAAAACCACACAAAAATACAAAGTGCCTATATAGAGTGTAAAATTAGGGACCAGCACATGGAACAAAATGCAGATAAAAGTAAAATACGAGGCGTTATTTACATGGAAATGTGACCTTATCTTAATTATTTTGCGTACGTGTACGCCGTGTATAAAGTGTCGAGTCAATTGTATAGAGTAGTGGACCGAACAATATATAAAAAATGGGAATCGTTTGTGGTGTATACGTTGTCTACATATGTAAATATTAATGTTTTTTTTTGTTTTTGAAGAATACTAGTGGGCATTTCTAGGTTGGCCCCAGCTTCATTGTAATCCAACTAGGCTGTTCCATGGAATTGCACAAGAATTACGTTTATGTTGATTGGTCGGAGTTAATTGCTGGACGCATGGCTGTGGATGTTCTTAAAATCTTGCGTTTGGGTGGTGCTGCGCAGTACTTCAAGCCACCTGTAATTAAAGCGAAAACATTAATAGATCTCCCTTTGGTTGATTGCTGAGAGGCAGCTTACCTGTTGTAGGTGTGAGCGCTCTCTGCTCTGAAGAAGTACACGTGATTCTTGAAGGACAGCTTAAAGACAAACTCCTTTTGAACGGCGTCCTGATGGCCAGGCGGACCCACCGTATAGCCCAGGAGCGGCAGGCTGGCCAGCGCAAACTCATCCTGATAGCTTTTATAGAAATACAAGCAGAACGACGTGAAGACCACCCAGAGCTTCTGCCAGCCTGAGCTGTTCTTGAATTTACGCAGCAGATAGCCGGACAGCTGGTGCTCTGCCGCAATGAGATGATCGCCCAGACCAACGGTGGCGCCACGATGCCAGCAGACGTGTAGTGCGGTATTGCTTCGTGACGGTTGCGTCTTGTTCTGCTGCTGCATCTGGAGCTGCTGCGGCGTCAAAGGGCCCCCGCCGCCTACACTGCTGTTCAGGCTGTTTGTGCCATTGCTCAGGCCCAGCATGTCCAGACCCTCCTCCGACGAGCCTAAGCAAAGAGAGAGAGAGAGACAGAGAGACAGAGATCAGTCAAAGTCCAGTTTAAGCAGACGTAGAAAGGCATAAATGGGGTTATTGATGTCTTACGATGCTGTGCAGCGTGCTTTTCTTGCCAGTCATAATGAGAGTAGAGAAAGACAAAATAGACAGAGACGTTGAGTGATAGAGTAAAGAGTAAAAACAATGCGTTAAGCAGAAAAGTTAAGAGAGGAAACGGAATACATTAAGAGTCGAATGGAAGTAAGAGCCTAAATATAATACGATAAGACATTCATGGTATATTCCAGTTCAAGCCATTTGTGATACTCACTGCAATTCTTGAGCGTGGTCAGCTGCAACTGCATGTCCGGTGGCCTGTTCTTGATGTCGGCCGCCGCCTTGGAGAGCTCGGCCAGCCAAAGGGTCTTCTCGGCGGTGGTGCCCGCACTCACCGTAATGGCACACTGGCCGCCGAATATGGAGAACGTATTGTGCTCGGCGTTCTCGGTGAGCAGCGAGCGGACGGGCACGTGGCCCAAGATGCGGAAGCTTTGATCGAGCGGCGACTTGCTGCCATAGAGCAATAGGTCGGAGAAGAGGAAGAACATGCGCTGCTGCAGGCCGCGCTTCGAGTGCTTCAGCAGGCAACCCTGACGAATGAGTCGGCGATGCGGCTGCACCAGCTGCTCGAAACTAATGTCGCGCTGCAGTTCGCACAGCTCCACGAAATTGGCTGCGTCTGGCAGCTGAGCGCGTATCTGCTTGGTGCTGCGGATGAGCAGATGATAGACCGCCTGGCAATCGGCGTAGTCGATGTGCTCCTCGGCATAGTAGTCACAGAGGCGTTCCAGCAGCAGCTGATAGTGCAACAGGCGATTCAGCGGCTTCAGCAGCAGCTCACCAATTGGCAGGTAGCAGATCTTCTGCTGCTCAAACTCTTTGTAGATCTGCTGGAATCGTTGATCCGACTCATACATGTCGTTCAGGCAATGCAAGATATCCAAGTGCGTCTGCACATACTCATCGTAGATGGGCAGCGAGCCCATGTGCTTCATCATGACGTCGCCAATGCGATGGGTATCGTGGTTGCCGCGGCCCTCCCACATGACCATGCGGTGCTCGATGTCGCGCAGAAAAAGATTGTGATGCTGTGCCAGCGAATCGAGCAGCTCGAACAGCGGCTGCAGCTGATCCACATCCTCCACGCTGAGCACCTGCCGAAACGAGGTGTTCAACACATCCAGGTCCTTCTTGTAGGTACGCTCCGTCATAAGCAGCTCCTTGGCCAGGAAATAGCTGGGCTCGGTGGGCCATTTGCGCTTCTTGACCTCTGCCTCGATATCATGGCTATTGTTGGACATGGGCATTTGTAGGCTTCCGTTGCCATTGTGACCATTGTGGGCGCTGGCCACGCCTGTGGCGAGCTCCTGACGCTTGGCGTGCTGTATCTCCGCCTGAATGACGTCATAGGTGCCCGCCTCAGAGCGTGACAGCGATGAAGACTTGTCGGAGCCCAGCGTGAGATCGTAACGACTCGGGGGCGTGGCTATTTCACCACGCCTATCCAACGACATATTGCCATTGATGCCGTGGTAGACATCTGAAAAGCGCAAAGGTTGAACAAAAATAATAAATTAATAAGAATAAATAATACCAGTAAATAGAAAAATATATAATTAAAAAAAAAAACTATTTGTAACTTAATACTATATAAAAAGAGTGTAAAAATAATTTAAATTATATCTAAACTTAAGATAATTAATTCAGTAAAACACTTTTCTTTTTGATTAATGAATTTTTTATTTATTTTGGGTTTTTCGTTCTATATAATAAATTGATTTTGTTTTAATCGCTTGCATTGTGTATGAATTTTTGTTTGGTAAATTTATTATTTTCCTTCATTAAATTGTTGTTAAAAGATTTCAAAATTGTGTGTGTGTGTGTGTGTGTTTGTGTGTGTATTATCAACGCAGTTTGAAAGTGTTACTGTTATTAGTAAGTGTGGAACGAGGTTTTTTTATAATACTTACATGCTAAAATTCAGCTAAGATTGTTTTTTTTATTAAAACTTTTTTTTTTACTATTTTATTATAAATTAACTGTAAATAAACACTCATTTGCACTTGAAGGAGTTAATTTTAGTCGGATAAATTATTGACTAGTCTTTTCTTAATTTGGAAGTTCGACACAAGTCTTCATTGGTAAACAGAAACTGGATTGTAAAAACATTGTACAAAAAACTGTATGATCCATTCAAAAATCATTTACCTAAACTAACTAACTAAAAACAGGTAAAAACTATATTCAATATATACTCTTAAGATCTGACTAGCACGTAGACACAACAAACAATTTGATTTATATAGATTTCAATAGATTCTTGACTAACCCTAAACACAGTTGTAACGCCAATAGAAGTGGTTGACCCTTTTGATTTAAATACTTTTGATCCGAATAATGTGTGAAATTATTGTACGTTGGGGATACCCATAACATAGCCTAATAATACCTCTTAATTTTCTTAACAATTTAATACCGTTTTCTTTGCTAGATCTTCTCATCTATTTGTATATCTGATTTTGTAAACTTAACAGGATTTCACTTAACTCCTTTGGCTTTTGATTTTGTTATATGTAATACGCTTCGCTTTGGCATCTAATTTTATGCTTTGTAGTACTTTTATAGGTTTTCTTTTGGCACATTTATGTACTAGAACTAAGGCTAATACAACTTGTTTTCTTCCAAGAACTTCCAGTTATAGTAATTGATTTATTGATTCGAACGATTGCTTGTTAAAACTCGGTCATCAAATTAAAAACTTTTATAGAGCACGAACAACAGATATATAGCACATATATATTTATATAAGTCGAATAAAAAAGATATCTTCTTTTATCGAATGAAATAAATGCTTTCACATTACGTAAATACCAAAGAGATCGAATGTTGCCTCAGGTATAGCTTACGATGTATAATCATTTTTCTTTCCAGATTATGATTAAACATATAAACCCTTTTTTCTTTTGCTGATAACTCAGTTAAATGTACTTATAATTATAGGTATATGTAAATTGAAGCTTTGACACTTTAACTGGAACTTATAGCATAGGTAAATACAATAATACTGATTAAGTACTAATCGTAATTCAAATACTTGTTTCAATTAATATTTAATAATCTTTTGTTCAACTTTAATCTTAAACCACGTTCTCCTTGATTTCCTTCTCTTTTAGCTAAATAACAATTAAATATTTGTTGTAGGTTTCTTGTTTTATGTATTTTTTTTGTTACTCGATGATTAAACAGTGCATTAAAATTTACTCAACTCTGACTAGCTTCTTGGAGCCGCTGTTCTATAACATTCGATATATATATATATTTCTCTATATACGCTGTGTACTCCAGCTACGTTAACCTTATGTTTTCACTGACCACTGACCAACTGACCATATATATATATATTTGATTAAAATTTTTAATTGGTTTGATTTTCTTTCGAACTTTTCTGGATTATATCGTGAATACAATGTTTTGTTTTGTTTATACGGTATTTTTTAGCAGCGCTAAACGGTTTTCTTGGATTGTACGATGTCGTTTTGGTAGTTTTATAGGTTTTTTGTTTTTTTTTTTTCGTAAATCAGTCTCAATTATAAATAAGTTGGTTATACTTGGATCGTGTGTAAAATTGTCATAGATTTGTTCTAAAAATTTCCAAGGCAACTGAAGAATGGAAAATGCTGCTGTTGCTACCCTTCTTCTACTACTTCCACTTAATGATCGCTCAGATCATCCGAGTCATGAAACTTGGGCGGCGGATCGACTCGTATATCCAGACCGCACGCATAACGCTCGTATTCGATCGGCTCTGTTTCGTAGTCCGAGAGGAAGTCCGGATAGGGCAACTGTTGTCGTTGCGGCTCGACCTGCGGCGGGGCGCGAGTGTTGCCACGTCGTATAGTGCCCATGCCACTAGTGCCGGCGCCGCTATCCTCACTGGAGTTGGCCACATCCTCACGAGATTCATACTCACTCTCCTCGGGATTACAGTAGTTGCGTCCGTGATACGGCTGCTGTTGGCTTGCATTCGAGCAACTGGGTGCCAGGGAATCTTCGCGTTTGAGCTGTCGTTTCTTGGTGCGTGCCGGCTTAACGGGCTGTCCACTGGCCGGCGGCATGGGATGATTGGCAGGCGCCGGCCTCTCCGCCAATGCCTGATACATCGGCTTGGTTATGTGACCCAGGCGATCATAACGTGGGAATCCCATCTCATCCACATTGTCGGTCATGTCCAAACTCTCAAATTTGCTTGCGGTGACACTATACTGCGGATAATCCTCATACTCATCTGTCTGCTCCTGCTCCAGCTCTTCATCAAACTCTATATACTGGTCGTCCCGCTGATACGAATATTCTGAACTGCCCGAATCCATTTCGGGCACGTAGCCTTCGGAGCATTCGCTGCTTTCCGCCTGCTCCAGCAGCGCAGCAGCGTTAAGATTCGCTCGCATGCGCTTCACCGGCAACTGACGTTTCTTGCGATAACCACGACTTCGCAGCTGCTGCTTGACATCCTGTCCACGCACATCCAGCGAGCTGTCTGTGTCGTTGCCGCTGGGCGGGCTCTTCATGGCACTCGCAGCTGTGGCGATAGCAGCAGCTGCCAGCTGACCGGCCGAGCTCTTGCGTGGCGGTTTCTGGATCAACTGATTTGGTGGCGACTCAGAGCTCAGGCTGCTGGAGTAGTAGGGCGAGCAACGGATCAGCTTGTCGGCTCGTTGCGGCATCTGTGGAGAGTTTGGCGCCGTGCTCTCGCTGTTCAGAGTGTTAGTTGTGGTGGTCGTATTGGTAGCCGAGGAAGTGGAATGCGCGTCGCGTTCCTCATCAATACGCATGGGCATTTCCTGTGAGGATTGCTGAGACTTGCTCAGCATGTGCTCGTGGAAAGAGCTCGATTGCCGCAGTTGCTTGGAAGTGGTTTTAAACTCGCGAATCTGCGTCTTGGACATCGTCCTATCATCGTAGCTATGATGCTTGGCCAATGGCTTGGCGGGCGGAGCGCCCACATGACCAGGCAAATCGCTAGGCGTTACAATGGGCGGCACACTAGGCACCGGTGGTGGTGTCGGTTTAGGCGCGGGCGTTGGCTTAGCTTTAGCAGTCACCGCTGCCGCCGCTGCCTCCTCTGCTTCAGCTGCGGCTGCTGCCTGCTCCGCTAGACCCGGCTGCTTCATCTTGTTGAGTAGAGCCTGCATTATGGGCCGTGTCACCGCCGGCTTGGGCTTCGTGGGCGGTTGTGGTGCGCGTGGCTTTTGGCGTGTCTGCTGTGATTGTTGCGTCTGAATTTGCGTGGTGCTAGTTGGCGCCGACGTGTGAAGCGGCACAAACTCTTGGCTCTGATAGCGCTCCGTCAATTTCTCGCTGTGCGCATACAAACGCTCCACAAAAGGCGACTCCGACTCGGAGCATATCTCTTGGCTCTGATACAGCTTGGACATCATTTCCAGTGAGCGTCGCTTGCGTGCTGCGGCGCTCGTTTCCGGACCCGCTGATCCAATAGGCGGTTGATCGGCATGTTCTTGAGAGCTTCGCGCCTGGTTGCCATTGCTGCCGCTGCGTCTGTGTATCTGGGGCAGCGAGCTTCGCTTCTCCTCGCTAGGTGAACTCAAACTGGGCTTACTGCCCATTCTGGGTTGCTTTAGAGGCATATACTCTCCGGGCACCACGCCCACTAGTGTGCGACTACTCGACGTGGACCACTCGCTGATAGTGTGCGCCATTTCAGTCAGTGTTAAGGTCGTATCATCGCTACGCGTGGCCGAGGTGGGTTCGCTCAGCTTATCCGTTTCCGAGTTGGACAGAATGTCATAGCGCAATCCATCCGAGGACCCATTATCCCCACTAAACTTGTGTGAATAGCTGCCGCTCTGCTCGTTGAGGCTCTCAGCGGACTTGTTTATGGAGCTCATGCTGGACTTTGTCTGATTCGATTTCTCACTTTTGGCACACGAATGCGTGGAGACGGCAGAGAGACTGTCCGATCCAGAGAGATTTGCATACTGCCTCACTGTATTGGTGCCTGTGGACCATTCGGAAATGCTGAGCCCTATTGAAGTATCCTCCGAATGGGAGCTGTGTGTGCATTTCTTCTGCTGCAAGCCCATGCGCACAGTACCATCGAGATCGGTGCCAATGGAGCTGGTCTCCTCCTCGGAATGACTGGAGTGGCTGCACTTTTTGCAGCTGCCACCACCGCTGCTCAAACGTGCCTCATAATTGCGACGCACCGTTGTCTGATCGTCCAGGTAGGTGCTGCCCGACAAAATGTCATCTATAGACGTGTCCGAATTATTAGAGCCACGCGAAAGTTTGCGCAGTTGCGTATCTGGCGATATCTGCACCTTAATAGTGCCCGGCATGAAGACGTCATCATTGGAAAACAGCTCATCCTCGGACAGAGGGCTACGTGGGGCTGGCGACCGCGTTGGCTGGGCTACAATTACTTCCGGACTGGATCCCTTTCGTAGTCCAGCCGCTGCTCTAGCCGTTGGCTGCGTAGACGATGTGCTGCAGCTGACATTAAACGATGAGGACAAGCAGGAAGCTGCACTCAGCGTAGTGCTCAAGCAGCTAACTGTATCCAACTGTATATCCTCGCTACCAAAATCCTTGTCTTCGAAAGCTGCAGACATGAGATAAGCTGTGTCTTCGTAGGGCAACACCTTGGCCACATCGGGCGGTCCCGCAGCATTTGCTTCCTCGTCTAAGACAACTTTGTCAGCACTCTGCACCTCATTGGCATAGTACGTTTCAATGCTCTCAACTACGATAGGCGCATCAATGGTGCTCGAGGGCGGCGATGGCCAGTCCACTGAATCTTGAGATTGCTGGAACGCCATGCTAGCCTTCCAGCAGAAGGACTTGGGCACAGGTTTATCCAAGTCGGGCATTGCATATAAACTGTCTGCTGGCTTGACCGGCACATGATCAAAAGGTATTTCTGGCAGAGGCCAATCCTCCGAGTCTTGACTGCCCGCGTTTGAGAGGCACATAAGAGTGTGTCGATCCAGATCATCTGGTTGCTGTTCATCCACGTGTGTAACTGAGAAGCGACCCGTCACTAATGTTGGAGATTTTGGTTCATTGAAGCTGCCAATGCTACTGAGGCGATCTGCTGTGGCCGAATCGCAGGGTATCTCTGGCATTTCTGCTGAGGTGCGACGATCTGCATCCGATATGTAGGCTAGATTGGTGTTGCTGCGCGAATCGGAGCTAAGACTAGGCTGATGATCTGTGGAGCCAACAGATTCATCCCGAATACTGACGGAATGCGTGGAAGCTTTGCTCACATCATCCTCCATGCTAGACTTTTCGGAGGCTGTGCTGCGCTCAGAAATACGTGACAGCGTGCGGCCTAGCGTAAAGCCCGTACTATAGCCTATGATATCTGTGGGATTAACACCAATTCCACCCAATGTGCTGGTCATAGCTGGATAACCAAAGGTAGTGGGAAAATCATTAAGATCGTCCTGATAGCTGGTGTCGCTCTCCTTTTGCTCGTCGGGAGACGCTTCCTTGACATCACTATCTGAAGAGTCGCGCAATGGATTTTGTGCATCGTAGCGCTCATAGCCACCATCGGTTTCCACGTGATGCCAAGGATCATCCGTACTGGAGCTGTTCGAGCTTTCGATGGGAAAAGCTTTCCAAGTGCTCTGCTGTTCCTTCTGTGCCAACTCTCCACGGCGCTGAGCTGCACCTAGCGATCCTGAGCTGCTCTCTGTTTCGAAGGAACCACGGGACTCGACGCTAAGTGAGCCTTTCGAATCGAAGCTGGATTTGGATTCTTGTGAACTGCGATCGCTACCGGATTTTCCAGGTTCTGCTTTTGTTACCGATAGTTTTTTGCCTGCATTGGCACGCGCTGGCTTCTCGATTCGGGGAGGTTTGCGAGAACCACCTGAGCTGGATTCACTATCCTCAGTTCTTTGAAGTATTTTGGCAATTCGCTCCTCTATGGGATCAAGGTAAGATTCGGTACTATTGCCTAAATCAATGGGACTTTGTTTTTCAAGTGTGGGCGTTGTGGGCTTTTTTATGATTATCTTCGGCTCATTGGTTGGCGTCTGCTCGTTTGAACCTGTAGGTGTGATCTCAGCTTCATTTGCCGCTACATCCAATTTGAGCATACGCTGTTTGAGTTCCTGACATTTCTTAGCTTCTTCATTGCCAAAATCTTGTGATATACCCAGAGGACGTGCTATGGAGCAGCTTACACTGGACTCCTCTTCTACAGAACTTTTCTCCTTCACGGATAAACTCCAGTCCTGTTGACGCTGTGGGCTGCTGTCCTTCTCGCCACTTGTCCACGAATCTGAGCTCTTCGACCTATCGCTTTGCTTTTCCAGGCTGTATTTTTTCTTGCCTTCGGACGTATATTTTTCGAAAGTCTCCAGCACAGACTTTTCAATCATTGGACTGGCATTAGGTGGAGTAACCAGTATATTTAAATCGGATGTTGGTGTCGCACAATTAGAGTACTCTAACGGTATGGCATCCTCCAATGTAGCTTGTGTTTCCAGCGCATTCCGATCTGCTTCTAAGGTACGCTGCTCATTATCCGAGGTATCTGAACCAATAAACTCATCACACTCTACGGTTATCCAAGAGCCTGTCTCATCGCTACGGCTGCGATCTAAGCTCAAACGGTTGACATCTTGTCGATCCACTTTCAGATGGCGACGCTCTGATGAGTTTTCATCCTCTTCAATAGAAGGCTCCTCGCACTCAATGGTTGGTACTCGATGTGGATAAACTTCTGGCGGCGGTACTGGCGAATGGCTTTCATCCACCGAGACAAACGAATCCAAACTATCAGCTGTTGAAGCCTTGCGACTGTGTGTGTATTCGCTATCACGTGTATCCTCTGAGGGCAACGAACGCTTAAGAATTTCTAATGAACGACGCTCAGAGATAACCGCCTGCATATCTATATCTTCATGAACATTATACTGATGCGCAAACATGCGGCGATCTCCTATGGCACTTCGCACAGAAGCCGTAGGTTTGTCTTCAGCTTTCTTTGCCTCTGTAGTTGTCTGCTTCTTGTCGTCTAAGCTACGTGCTTTTATATCAGTGCCTAGGTAGTGATGCTCGGCTGGTTTTTCTAAGCTACTCGATTTACCGTCGAATTTTTTATGTACAACACTACCTTCGATTTTCTGTTTTATTTCTTGTGCCTTTGCTATTTTCTTGGGCGATTTAATCAACATGTCTTCGGGCACATCTGATTTCTCTGAGTCCTCAAAGGACTTATTACGATCCTCAAAGCTACGATTGGCCTTGTCTAGTTTATCCGGGCTGCGACCTTCATCAAAGCTGCGACTGAACTTGACCATCGATGTGTCCAGTTTCCGTGGTGCTTTAGCTATTAGGACGTGATCTTCCGCCTTAGATTTGAATTCCGTTTCAATGATTATCTTATCGCCATCAGTTTTTACCATTATCTTATCCTCCGGCGCTGGAAATGCAGGCAGCGTATCTTTTACGGGACTCAGCATGGTTATAGTCTGCTTCATTGCAGATTCGTACAGTTTTTGCTGTCGCTCTTTGCGTTTGGCTATGTCCGCCTCTGTTTCCTCTTGAGACTTGCTCTTATCCTTACTCAGACGACGCATTTCAATGGAGCGTGGACGCTCTTTCGGACTGGACTTTTTGCTACCTCGACCATCTTTACCGGCTTTGATATCTTCCGCGCTGGTGCGTCGCGATTCTGGTCGGCTGCGTGACATGGGCTTGCCTTTGTAGGGCTCTGAAGTCTTTAGCTTCCCTTTTCCAGTGCTCTCAATGCTGCTAGCCCTAGATACACCCGGCGAAGTCTTACGTGAGCTATTGGCCGAGCTATACGGTGACCAATCAGTAAATCTATATTTGGGTATATTTAGTATTAAATGATCGCCACTTTTTAGCTTCATTTTGGACTTTCGCTTATCTTTGATTTTAACGCCTTGTAAAGCAATCTTTTCTATGTATTTCAGCTGGTTAAGCAGCTCCACCTCTTCGCTATCAATCGTCACAGCATTAAGTAGTGAATCCTTTCCATTGCCACTATAGCTGCTCTGGGTCGGTATATAGCCGGCGCAGGAGTGAATGCTATCTGCTGTATCATCTTCTTGTTGTGCTGTCTGATTGACTCGCTCCAATGACTTTTCCTCTAAAATTTCGCCTTCTTCCTCAAAGCCTACGGTATCGTCCTTGGATGAGAAGGCATTCATGGGAGGCAGCCGATGCAACGATATGACTGGCGTGTCCAGGCTCTTGGTGCGACGCTCTGTAGTCGGAGACTGTTGTGTGGCATGTTGACGTTGTAGGGAAACTGAGCCCTCGGACAAATTAAGCCGAGCATGAGCAAATAGTATTGGCGCATGCCCCTTCGATCGCATGACTATTGATGAATCAATTATTTCTTCAATTAATTTCACTTTTGATTTAGCTGTTTGTTTTTTCAGAGTATAGTCAATATCTGAACCACTTATCTTCTCCTCATGGCATGTTTCATAGATGTCGTCGTTGCTGCGAAAGAATTCTGCATGCTCAAAGATGGGTGACGGTATATTCTCATTACGCTGATAATCGTTGGTGCACTCATCCATGCGTCGCATTGGCAAGTGAGGCTCATCTTCTGATGATGGTATTGAAATCGACCGCTCCGATATGCGGCGAAGCTCTGTAGCATTGGCATACTGCGGATCAAGCTTTTGTGTATGATATCGACTTTCCAGATCCGCTAGACGACGACATTGTGGCGGAGAGCCTTCAATTTCCGTGGAGCTCATGGTCTGACCTCGTCCCCAGGCGGCTGAGATAAGTCTACTCTGCTCTATACGCAAAATTGGCTCAATTTCTTTGCGTGACTGCGGCGGTGAAAACTCCAGGCGATCCGGTATGGCCTCAGCCGAACCAAAGACATCGTCCGAGTCCAAACTCTCATCATCCGATGAGAAGGAAGTAATGCGTGTTTTACCCTTCTTGGACTTGCCCGATGGCTTTGTTTTGGGTATTACCCTCGGCTTGTTGGCCTTGCGCGCATTCGCCTGTAGTTCCTTCCGCAGACTTTGAATAAGTTCCATTTGTTTTTGTTCCAGCTTCTGTTGTTGCATGCTTTCGGTTCTAGAGCTGGTTGCCGAGTCACTTTCAATTTGACTCAGTTTCTTATTTAGTTTCTCCAAGGTAGAGGCATCCATTTGCTTGGTTATGTCCCGCTTTGGTGAAGACAGCTGTATGATTGGTATGGTCTTGTCAATTTCAAGTGTTATAGGATCCACTTTCGATAGATCTATATTTTGCGTAAATAGAAACTCTTTTGTCTCTGCAGGCAATAAGCTATCCAGTATATCCGGTAGAAAGTCAGCCGGACCGGGTACTGGCATAGCGCTCCCTTTCGGTGACTTCGGCGACTTTGGTGACTTGGGCGACTTTGGAGATTTTGGTGATTTGGGAGATTTGGGCTTGTTATGCTTTTTCTCATTTGGTGAAGGTGCAGTGCCGTTCATAATATGTCGCTTATGCAGAACGTAGGGTATGTCCTCTTTTAGAACCTTTGTAAATCGTCGCTCGTATTCACGGAAGAAGCTCTTAGGCAGCTCAAAACCTGTCTTGGGTATATCTACTTGAGGAACTGGTGGTCCATCGTAGCACTTGGGTATCTCAAAGTTTCCATGCGCCTTACATAAGGGTGGAGCGCTAGGTATTTGCTTATAGATATAATCCTCATCGCTGGAATCAGCAGGCGTTAAATCAATAGATTTTTGATGCATCAGAACATGACGTCGCGAATTACTGCCCAGACGAGCTCGATTAGCCAGGGAGTTAGGATCACTCTTGGTGCGCTCCACTGTTGCATGAGTATAGTTTAGTGGCACTATTATGGGATTATATTCCTCAAAGTGTGTCTTGGCCATGAGTTCCTCCTTACGTGTAATTTTCTGGTGCGCAACTCGTGCCTGTTGTTTTTCGAACTCCGAGATGAGTTCGGGTGTCAGTGGATAATCCGGACTTTGCTTGGACTTCTCATCTTTGGGCTGTGCTTCCCAGTGCTTGGTGTATTTTTGCATGCACTCTATACGGTCCTGATCAAAGCTAAAGATGTTCTCGCTATCGGATCGCCGACGGAATGCGGAAATTTTGCACGACTGTGAGTTGCCTTTTTTAATGGGCGCCGTTTGATCGATCGAGTCGCTTGTTTGTATATCCTTCTCCTGGCAGCGCATGCCAGAGGCAGGCGTGGACACAGATTCTGGAGATTTGTTGCCAAACGATTTGGCATTTCGCTCAATTTCAACATTTTGCAAACTAATGGAGTGAACCTTCGAGGTCTTGTGATTCTTGTTGCTTGGGAATGTGGAATATGTATCACGACTGTCGTAGAATGAGCTATTGGCCGTGGAGCTATGCGTGTCGGAGAGCAAACAGTCGTGACTCTTAACCTTAGGCCGAGTATAGAGAGCTTCTATCTCTGCGACTGGTTCAACAGCATCGTAATAATCACTCTTCGACTCCTGACTTGATTGCGCAAACTTTTCGTAGAGTTCTTTCTTATTAAACTGTTTGACCTTCTTGCAAGTGGTTGTGGGCATTTCGTAATTACGTCCAAAACAATCGCCCACCAGCGACTCCTTAGAATCTTGACTGGAAGCCACCGATGTCTTGCTTTTGGTGGTTTCTCTGGACTTTTTGCTATCTGTATGATAGAGACTGTCACGGGACTTCTTGCTCGAATCGGAACTGCGAGAGATTTTAGTTTCAAACATTTCGCTTTGACTCTCCTGACTAGAGGTGCGTGTAAGAGCCTCCTGAATTTTCTTATAGAAATTTCCATCTGATTTCACAGAGAGCTTTTCGCGAGGTAAGTAGCGAGGATCTTCGGCATCCCAAATTTCATTCATTATATCAGCAGCCGACTTGGACTTAACATCAATAGCCGAACGATATTTGGGCTGTTCAGAAACGGATTCATCATCACTGGGTATGTAGTTTCCAGAGTCCAGAGAACAGGAGCGCATGTGATCCTCAGAGCGACGACGTCCGCTAAAGAAATCAATGTCATATTTCTCTAGAAGCTCATAACTATCCTGCGATATATCATCCTGTGAACCTGTATAGTCCAAATGATGTCCATAGTTGCGTTTGTGCTCTTGAGTATTATAAGTGCTGCCTGGATAGCTGGATGAATATACCTTGCTCTGAGGCAGAGGTGAAAAGTCCTGATGCGCATCTATTGAGTGATTCTTAGTGATATACAACGAATGTCTAGAATCATCGTAACGCGTAACGGGCGAATCAATGCGATTCGAGGAAAGAAATTCTTTATCAAAAGCGATCATAGGTTTTGGTTGCTCGCCTGCATAGTAAGTGGTGCTATACCGCTCGAAGAGATCTTTGCACGAGCTACTCTTCAGCCAGGACTCACGCTCCACTTGATCGTAAATGTTTTCCCCTTCCAGATCATCATCCTGATCCTCCTCATCATCCATATAATGAGCAGCTGCCTGTTCGGGCTTAACAAATTGCGCAGTCGAGTAAAGATTACTACCAGTGGCCATTTGGTATTCTTGTTTTTCCTCGGAGCTGCGTCGTGGATGATGTGTTATGTAATGACTATCGTAAGAATCCACTGAATCTACGCCAGATAGCTCGGAGTTGCGCGGCAAAGAATGTGTGTGCCTGGAATTCTGAGAATCCATAGACGGTGTTAAATAATTCTCGGATTGTGCTAGCTTTGCTCGTTCGTTTTGAGTATTTCGCTTTGTGCCAAAGCCGGTGCCAAAGTACGACGAGGAAGACGACTCTGAAGGATGATTCAGATCATTGTGATATTGATAGTTCAAGCTATTAAAATTACGCTCCTGGGCAGCAGCATAAGCCGATGTGCTGGGCTGCTGTAGCAAAGGCATGGCCACAGGCTGTATGCCCATCTGCTTAGCCCGGGTGTATTGCAATATAGACTGATCAATAAACTCATCGCTGAAGTGCTTCTCGCGTGTCTTGGACTTAGCTTTGCGATTGACGGTGGCATAGATATCGTTGCGATCGTTCAGATTGAGGTGCTCGCTATTAGATATTTTGTGTTCCATTTGAGCGTTATGAAAGTCTGGGTATTTATAATGGCCCATATCGTTGATGTCAGTGTAGATGATGTTGTCGGTTTCCGTTTCAGTAGAGTTGGCATTGGCGTTGTTCAGCATGCACTGCTTAGACATCGAATAACTGGTACTGCTATAATGGACTGGGGTGACAGTTTGAGATTGGGACTCCTGTGAGTGAAGCGGCTGACGACGGGCATTGGCCATGGCCATGGCTGAGGCCGGTGAGACTGCCGCCATAGTCTCCCGATTGATGGTAGATGCTGTCAAGTCCGAATCCGCTTCCTCCTCGACTAATTCCTCCTCCTCCCCCATAGGCTCCTCCTCCTCCTCCGTATCCGCAGGGCCCAACAGCTCCTCCTGCTCCTCCAATTCCATGGAGCTGCTGAGATCCACCGAATGACCCACCGTGTTGCTGCTGTTGATAGTGTTGTTGTGGGTGTTGGTGTTGTTGGTGTTGATGCTGATGAGCTGCGGCGAGGCAGGGGCATACACTTGGGATGCCAGTGAGACTCGACGAGGCGTGCTGCTGCTGTACAAGTGGGACAAGTGGCTCAGACCTGAACACGCGCAGGGATTAAAAGAATTTGCGAATATTAGGACTGCTTGGATACAAGAGAGTAACCAAAACAAACCGAAAACGAATCGAACTCAAGGGATGATCACAACAAAAAGGCTGAAAACACTGAAAACATAATAAGCACTATTCGGATAGCCCATTGTCATTCATTTTATACAATAGTTAATAGCCACCACTGTGAATAGAAATCATTTTAAATCATAGACCTAAGACTAAATTAAGTTTAAGTAATAAATAGAAATGAATGCATAATATGAATCCTTCAGACTTAAATTATAGAGCTTAATTTAAATCATAGATTAGGCTAAAACTGTAATTAAGAACTTAACCAAAATAATATTAGAAATGATCTTAAATGGTATAAAGGGCTTACCTAAATTGTGATCGCCTTGATGCGCACGACCCAGATCGGGAGCGCGCTGTGCCTGGCTGCTGCTGTGGCTGGGCGAAGTCCACGATTGCGGACCCTGTGGTGAAAGCGAGCGGTTCGAATTCATTTGGTCCATACCCGCTGCCGAGTGGTGTTGACGTTCCGCCGAGCATGCCGCTTCCTCCGCTGAGGTTGGCGATTCCGCTGCATAATTCTTCGTCTGATAGATCTCCACCTGGGCTGCTGTGACCTTTATAGGGAAAAATTCATATATATATTATTACACTATCTAATATTTGAAGGGTATGTGTACACTCACTTGAGAACGCATGTGGTCTGTAGGATTGTCGCGTCGGCGATCCAAGGTATCCGCTGCCTTCTTCGTCAGAGAAGGGGTCATCGAGTCGCTGCATTGATTGCGATAATCCCATGCCGCTGCAGCGTGCAATTAAATTAAAAATATAATAATATAATATATAATTGAATAATTTGTTTCACAGAAATCTATCGCGTTCGGCTACACATTCCGCTAGCAAAACGAGAGACAGAGAAAGAGAGCGATCGACACTCTTCGAACTACTTATGTACGAAAATGAAACGATAAGCGATAAATGATAAATCATGAAATATAATAATCGAACAATTGAACAAAATAAATACAAACCAGTGTCAATTGGGAGTAGGGGATTGGCTGAAATGCTGGAATTCACATACGTATGCGACTGACTTCGGCTACTAGCATTCAGTGGCCCTTGCCGGAACGACTGAGACCTGCAGCAAAAGAAAAGACAAGAGGATACCACGATTTTATTTTCACATGCTCAGTTGTTTTTTAGAAAGCAACTTTTATTTTTTTGTTTAACTTTTTTTAAATATTTTTTTTATGTTTTTTTTTTTTTAGATTAGGTTTTAGTTTGGGTTAAGCACAGTAGGTTTTTATTTGAGCAAAAAGGCTCAGAAAATTTGATTTCTTTAGCAAATGCATCAGTTTAAGGTATTTACAACAGTACAGAAGAAATTAAAATAATAATTATAGCAATTAAATAATTGTACCGTAAAATACAACTTAAAAATAGACACAACAACATTTAGGGTTTCAAATAGCTATGGGTTACGCCTAGTGTATCTTAAGGTTTGGAGAGTATTATGAAGTACTATAACTAATTATATAGCCTCATAGGCTATAACCACTAGTTTTTATCTCTTAACAAATTGTCTATATAGAATATTATATATTGAGTAAAGTTTGTAGTTGGGGTAATTAGAGTTAGAGTATATAGTACAGATTAAACTACTTATGTAAGTAGATAAATTTAATTTCGTAAGTTAGAACACACACAACTAGTTACTACACATTTAGGGGGCATTATGGGAGGCAAACAAACGTGATTAGCTGTGAATTGTGTACAGTCTAAACAAAACACACAGCTTTTAACGAGGAGAGGTGGAAAAAGAAAAGCAGCAATTTAAAGACACAACGCCCAAATCGATGGGGACAAAAGACTAGACTAGTTAGTATATTATAAATGCAATACACGATATGAAGGAGAATTGTGATAATGCGCATGTTGTTTAGTATAGTCTATGATAGGGAAATGGGTTAACGCTAGAGTTTTGGTAATGAGTTGATTTTAGGTTGGGCTCAAACACATAAGTATGACATGTGAAATTATTACGCATAAAAAAGTTGCCAATTGCCAATTTTAGTATACAAATGAAAAAGATTACATTATATAGTTTGGTTACACATGTTCAAAATAAAACAAAAACAAATAAACAAAAAAGAAATCAAAATAAATTTGAGTTTTAAATGCTTTTGTCGTTTACTTCTGTACAATTTGCTACAAGTTTTGTTTTTACATTTTGTTTTTGTTTTTTCTTTTTATATATATTTTTTGTGCTTTAGTTTGACTTAAGACCAATTGGTTTTTTAATCCTCTTCTCTTTTCTCTTCAACTCGATGCCATATTTTGATCAAGTTCTTGGCAAGTTAGTGTTATTTTTGGAGTAGGGATTTCGGGATTTTTAAAATAAATTTGGAAAATTAAAATTGTGTAGAGAATTGATAAGCGATTCAGTTCAAAATAAATAACCAAGTATTAGTTAATATGAGCACGCTGATGATTTATAGTGTGTACGCATGAGTTTTTTTAAAAAGTGGTTTGAGGTCTTGTAATTGTACTCATAATTAATAAGTTAGCTTAGTTTTGAAGTTGGGTTATTGGTTATTCATATGGGGAAGCATAAGCTTAAAATTTTTTTTTTTAATATAAAAGTAAGCAAAGCTTTAAAAAAAAGTTTATTTATTTGTTAGGTGAAATGTAAAAATATATTAATTTTTTTGACAGTCTATGCGGAAAGGCTTTTTCATCATTTTAATATTAAATAAAATATTTTTAATGGTTTAAACAGCCTTTGCAGAACATAAACCAAAGTACTTAACATAATAAAAGAATATCTAAAAAAAAATCTTATTCATATTTCAGTTATCATTTTAATTATCTTTAGCTTATTGTTTAACCTACCTTTGGAAGTTCTGACGCTTTACATAATTCTCTCGCACAAATTCAATGATTTGTTTCTGCGTTTTGCCGCTGTACCTGTAAGTTTAAGATGATGTGAAAAACGAGTTGTTAAAGTAATTTTCTATCTCATACCGAAAAGAGCTGCCGCGTGAGAGCACACGAGTTTTGCGCCTGGGCGTGCTCTGCACGGTCGTACAGCGAAAGAATCCATGATTCTCGACGCACTTCTTCCAGAAGTTTTTGCACTCATTGCGACCTTCGAAGAAGAACTCGACGGTGTCCTTATAATAGCCCTGTCAAAGAATAAACGTGCAGTTTATTTAACAGTTCAATCATGTGCCTTTTACACTTACGTAGCCTTCGGGATGCAGCTTGACCAGAAAACGTTTGCGCTTGAATGATATCTTGCGTATCTTGGCCCAGGAGAAGGTATTAATACGCGTTATATTCTGAAACACGGTAATACCCATGTGCGCGACGGCCAAGTTTAGCGGCACACCCTCCACATCCTTGGCGGGGTGCATTTTCATGCCATAAAGTTCACAGCGACGCGCTGTCTCCAGCAAATTTAGGTCAGCCTCAGCAGGCGATTGGCCGCTGCACAAAACAGATGTCAAGTGGGTTAGTGGTAAGTTCTACTTTTTATATAGTCTATATAGCTTACAAGTGCTTCTTGTGATTCTCCATAATCTTGCGTTGCATAGTCGCATCCTGGTGCGGCACAAACCGATAGGAGGACAAGTACGTGTGATCTGGATAATCCTCGGGCACATAGTCGCCACACGATGCCTGCACTATGTAGCTGGCCATGAGGGCCGCGGTATTGTCATTGCACTGCAGACTGCCTGTTGCCAAATCTCGTTTGATTTGCAAACAGAACAGATATCTAAAAGAAATACGAATATTAAAGTAATTTTTATGGAATAAAATCGTGTCAGTTACCTAGTATATTCCTCTTCAAGCTGTCCCGGATCCGGGGTATAGAACTTGATACAGAATCGTAGCACAGGATCGATAAGAGATAGGCCCACTTGACGATTCATGGGCTTCTCCAGATCCAGCCAGTATTTGGTATGTGTGGATATTTCCTGATATTCCAGACCGAAATAGTCCGCTTCCAGCAAATTAAGCTGTCTACAAACTTGTTCAAAGAGTACGCGACCCAAGGCCTTGGCCTGTAGAAAAGAAAGAAAATTAAAAATGTGTTAGAAAAATTAAAAGCAAAATGAACTGAACTTCAAAAGGAGACTAGCCATATGCAAGACTTCTTCATAGGATTGAGTCTCCTTACTTTGCAAGTCTAATATTTTTGCGAAATGCATCGCATGACTCTATGCAGTTGACAGCTTATTTATAAAACAGCTGAAAACTTGGCAACTGTGCCGCAAATCTAAGCGCCACATAAATCAACAGCCACGACGTTGGCCCAGCTCTTTATCTTGTTCTTGTTGTGTGCCACACACCATTAGGGTTGATTAAAAATGCCATTAGATAGCGTTAAATAATAAATATGTATATGCTTTTTTTTGCGAGGAATTTACACTGCACTCGAATTGCAGTGACCCCCAGTTCGTTTGCCTTTCGCTCAATTTGGCAGCTGGCAACGATCTAAACGACCTACTTTGTATCTTAACTTAATTGCAGCCAGAGACGAGATGCTTAGGCAGTCTGGCCCAGTTAGCTGTCAGGCAGTAGAGTTAGGGGCGAGGCGACAACTCAATTGAAATTTATTTAAATGCAATCAAACGACCGTCGCCCACAGGGTAATTGACGGCGTATGGCAGCGCTCAAAAGTACGCGGATTAAATTTTTAACAAACCTAACGAGCTTAGTCAGCAATTGCATTGGTCACGCCCATACGCCCACAACCCACCGCTGAGAGCCCTTCGACTGCGCTGCGAGTAAATTGTGCGTAAAATTGATGGAAAAACATTTGTTTTCTAAAATATTCAACACTCTGGCAACGTCAGCATAAAATATTAAGCTAGCTGTCAGAAGAGTAAATAGATTATAAAACAATTTAGCAGGCTACGTTGTCATTTATTTACACTGCCTTGCTATTGGTTTCGAAAGCTATTCATTTATTCAGAATAAATAAGTATGCAGTCTGGCTAAGCCAGACAAAGTCAATAGTTCGATTCACTCTACCAGTGGTTTATAAGTCTGACTAATCTAGAATACATAATTAATGAACGTTCTATTAATGACAACAATAGAAAATATATTACATATTGAAAAGATCTATGAATTTTGTATGCTACAATATTGCCTATTATAATATCCTATTAGCACTGGCTCGCTTCACTTCTGGCCTTGGCCCTTAAGCTCAGCAAGGGATATCAATTTCTCCAGCTGTCATCCATTTGCAAGCCTACCACAAATCGGGTGAAATGAAGATTTCATCAACAAGAGCTTATTAATGATCCATTCACTCGCAACACCTATTGTCCTTGGGATGTCCTTCAGTTTGCTAATACGTTAAGTGGCAAACACATGTCTCGCTTAGAGCCATGTGCCACACACACACACACACACACACAAGCGCCCAATATGCTAATTTCGTGCCATGACAACGGCCACGAGTGCCACTCCATGTCCTGAGCAGCTGTTACACCTTTGCACCATTAAGCAAATGAAAATGTTATTGGCATTCCTATACGCGCAGAAACATCCTTTGAGAGTGCTACTGCAAAGTCTGTTTTCAACAGGCAATCAAGCAAAGTGCCCTGGCTAACAGTTCGATATTTGCAGTTGATTTTGTCCAAAGTGTGAAATGTGGTCAGTCCGGAGGGCGTGACAAAACGTAATTAAAGTCTGAGCTAGCCTACAGCTCATCAGCGCACCACATCTTCAACCCGCTTTCCATTCCACTCTTAACATTTGAATATTGGCAATCTTGCACAAACCAGAATGGATTTTCTGGGCGTGGTCAGGATTGGAGTTTAAATATGAGAAATTAAATGAAGATATATCAGTCAAGTCCGCATACTCTGCGAACATAGCGCCATGCGAATCTGAGACCGCTATTCGTTCCCTTTTTCTTTTGTTTTAATTGAAATGTGAGCTGAAAGCAAACAACGAGTTCAACTAAAACAATGATATAACAAACAATGTGCCGACACAAAGGAATAGCTGATGCATTTTTTATGAGCGAGAAGAACGAACGGCGAAAATAAAATAAAAATGAAATAGTAGAAAAGTTGCGCAGTATTTTCTCCGTGCTTTTAAGGTCAATAGGGAATTTGGTGGGGAAGTGCGATGCATTTCAAATGCAGACACGAAATCTGATTTATTATGTAAAAGGTTAGAAAATTCCACGTGGCGAGTGCTGTAACAGTATTTATGGGTGGAGCTGTGAAGGAAAATATGAGCTGGTTCCGTGAATCAATTTTAACTTAAATGCGCATAAGAACTAGAGCGTAAAGATAGGACAATAAATAAATGGTTAGGCTTCGGTATATAGAATGATAAAATCATAAATATACAATGCAAGGAATATGAATTATGTTTATGATAAGTAAGTAATCTAGCTTAAACTGAATATGCAATACAAGTCTACGGAGTCCCATTAATATTCAGCCAACATATCATATCATATCACTACAAGTTGTCAATATTATTTGTCAGAAGCCTCAAGATTCAACAGAGATCGCTTCATTTAATTTTCATTTCAATATTGAATTAAGACCTGGCCTCAATTAAGAGCCACGTCGACTCGATCAAACATAAATAGGTTAGAGAAATAATACAGTCAGCTCAAGCTGACTTAAACTACTAAAATAGTTACTTCCTTTGCAATTAATAATAAGAATTGCCAAGCTTTAATAACGTTCCTCCCACAGTTTGGCAACGTCGTTAGCGGTTGCAAGTTTCATAATTTAATTGCCATTTGTTATCGCAATTTACAATGAATTCCCTGCTGAATGCAGTCTGAAAACTATTTATGAGGAAATCTAATTTCGGTGCGGCCTGCACCGCGGGGACCTGCCTTGTGGACACACTGTTTCAACTAATTGTCAGACTAAAGTTGGGTTTACACAACTTTTTCACAATAACTGAAGCATATTTAATTTAATTTTGGCAAACAACAGGAGCGCAAAAAAAGAAGCAAGGATAACAAGGGAGAATGAAGAATGTGCGGGTTTGCCCCTGAGAGGAGCTGCTCCAGAAACTGCAGTGGTAGTTGGAGGTGCAGAAGGTGGGGATAGCGGCAACAATGGCCCCAAAAACCACGCCCGAACTTTGACATTTTGCCTGCAGATGGCAGTGGGCGGTATTTATCTGAGCCTCGAATGGTAGACCAATTGACTAAGCCAATTTGGGACTTTCAGCAGCTACAAACAGCCAATTAGCTTTGGGCGCGGCCATGGCAAATTGTAAGGGAAAATGGCTAAATATAACAGGAAGAGCTACCGCGTGCAAACAACTGACAGAGAAGCACACACACACACGCACGCCCACCGCCCACCGACCACATATTTGTCCACAATTTGTCGCAGGCTTAGAAATAGATGCAAAAGGCAGCTGCCTCAGCCTCTGCCTCTGCCTGCAGGTGTTTTCCCTTGGGTGCTGCTACCCCTTCCTGCCAATCTAATTGCTATGTTTTCTGCCTTTTGTTCTTTTATCAGCCAACAGGCACATTCGCACACATAGTTGTTGTGTTGTCCCTAGAAACAGCTGCCTGCCGCAATAAATTTGCACTCATGCGGGCGCCTGTAGCCAACAACCGAATGGCAAAGTTTATGAAAGCTGTCAACGTATATCATAAAGTGCACAAAGCGCTTAAGGATTTGTCACTTGGTGTTTGAAAACAAACGATAATCTGCTTGCTATTGAACAGCTTACTATAAAAACTCGAAAGATTCAATAAGTGGTCTGTAAAATTCGAGCTTTTGCACTAGTTTCCCGGTCTTACCTCGGCAACTCAATCGTAAACATTTCGTTCGTAAATGCTTAAGTCGATTTGATAAACTTAATGCATCAAAGAGCATACATTTCCCTTAGCTACTTGCTGGCAAATGCAGTGCAAAGCCTTTTCCAGCTCGTGAAAGTAAATCCTATTTATAGTTGAACAGTTGCCTCCAAGCACCTGCCAACGAAATGTGACCTGCAATCGCATCAATCTCTAGGCAAAAACTGCTGCCAAATGGAAGCCAAGCATAAAATGAAATTGCATTAATATATAAGAGCGAGCTCCCTCTCTCTCTCTTTCCCTATATATTATATATATATAAGTTAAAATTTGTATAGTAATATATAATTGCATAAAAGGGAGCAGAAACTAAAGTCTGGGCAGCGGCGGCGGCGCATTCTGCGAACACGCATAAGAGATTAATGCGACAAGTGGAGCAGGGAAGGGGCGTATAAGTGAAGGCTGTGGTTGGCGCTGGGATCTGCGCTTGGGCGTGGCAGGGCATTCACATTTTCTGGCTGCCAGCCAAAATGAGTTCCGGCCTAACAAGAGCACAACAAACAGGCAGCCAGCCAACAGCTGAGGCAACACACACAGAAGCTGCCGACAAATCAACAAATTTTCCGTGACCGCCCCTCCCACCACTCCCAGCCCCCAGCCAGGGCCTGGCAGACCTGGTTTGGGAGGTGTTGCGGATGCTGCCAACTCCAAAAATAAACGTTGTTTCTTTTTCATATTGTCTACTCTGTATACACAGAGATTGGAAAATAGGAGTCTGATGTTTGCATGCAAAAGAGGAGGCTTTTATTTATATATATTATGTATATTCCTTATAGCTATTTGCCTAAAAGGGTTTAGGAATATTGATAAAACAGCCTTGATTTTCGGCATATCCCTTCCTGAGATTGGTTTTGCTTTTATTGTATCTTCTTCTCTATCTCTCTCTCTCCATTTCTTTTGGCTCAAGCATTGTTTGCTTCCTTTTTGTCTCGCCCACTCTAAGGCTCATTTGAGGTCCACGAACTGTGACCAACCCACACACATACACACACTCATGTTGTCAATTGTTGTAAATGTAGTTGTTGTTCTTTGACTGCATTTGACCACAAATCGCATTAATGCAAACACAGCCGTTGTCCTGCTCCTGGTCCCTATACCTATTACTCTTTTGTTGCCTTTTCCTTTTTGCTCTATATGTTTTCAGTCTTGTTGGGTTTTGTTAATGGGTTTTCTAGTTGCTTTTGTTGTTCCACTTCCTGGCTCCATTAGCCCAGCAGCCACCAGCCAGCCAAGCAAAAGGCTTACTCGGTTTTTAGTTGAAGTGGCCACGCCCTGGCTGCCCCCTTAGTCACCCCCTCTTGCCCCAGCAAACTTACGGTAGACACACATTTCAAAGGCTTCGCTCACTTCAACATGGCGTGGCAAAAAGTGTGCTGGATAAAATGTTGCAACAACAAAATGGCTCCTGTTAGTTACACCATTGTTATACCCTTTACGGCTAGTCAAATTGGGTATGATGCGCTTGGGCCAAGTATTTAAATAAATTATGTTGAAGACACATAACTTTCTACATTCGTTAGGGCTTTAATTTAACAAACAAATAGTTGCAACTCTTTATAAAGACAGCCCAGTAATTAATTTATGTAGGGTATATAGCCAGTCTATAGAGTTGGACTCGACTTTAGCTACACACTTAAACTGTTGTTGCGGCTGCTGTCGGCATTGTTGTGCGGATATGCGTGTCTGTGCTGGTATTTCTAGTGAGTGGGTTGTTTGGCTTGGTTTAAGAGTAAACCCTTGTGAACCAGTTGCACTTGAGGCGCTGCTGCTAGTTCTGAAAATGTTTAAAGTGCCACACACACAGAACAAAAACTGTTTTACGGCCACGCTGACCCCGAACCCTTCTCTAGCTGCACCCCTGCATCGAAGCTTAAATATTGCCCCGTGCGGGCTTATTAAAAATTGAAGCACGTAACAAATTTGTTTGCCAGCAAAGCGCCAGCAAGTTGTATGTAATATCTCCTCAGGCCCGCGCTCACACACGCTGCGTATACGTAACGTCACTTGTGCAATCGAATGAATGGGGGCTGCAGGTTTATAAATAGACTCACCCCCAAAGCATATTCTGCACCACGGTTGCCAGCCACAATCAACCGCAGCTCGTATTTTGCAACATCACTTTGTGGTCGTGGCAATTCATGTGACGTTCACTAAGCGCCAGTGTGGTCAAGAGCATTATAAAGAACAAATAAGGTCGATCGGGTTAAAAGCTTTTAATGCATAGACACCCTACATACCAGAATGTAAGCTAGTCAAACAAAATTATGAAGCTTGTAGTATAAGTAACTGATATGCCTATATATGCATTTATATGTATATATATCTTTTATCTTTAAGCTCACATTCCTTATTTCAAAATTCTACTTCATATTGTCCCTGAGTTCAGTTCAGTATAGTAATCTGTTATGAATGCTGTTTAATAATAAATATAATTCTCTAGTTCAGCTACACATAGACGAATATGCCTGTAAAGCACGCGCACGACTCTTTTAACATTTACAGGGTATTTTAATATATGCTTTCGAAATGTCCTGTGGTCGTTGTATTTTATTCAGCTGGGTCAGTAAAGCGACAACCGCATATTAGTCGCTTCTTTTCAAATTGTGACACATTTGGAAAACTTTATAAGCTATTGGATGCGAGACCTTAAATAATTTCGAGTATTTTAACACAGCTACACAACTTTAGAACTTTTGAGGATGTTATACAACATGAATATTCAGTGAAATTTGCTTTAGACTAAATTTTGTTGTTTTCTGTCCTACTTCTATGCTATGGCATTGAAATTTTCGCTTTCATAATTTTGTTTAAGGCATTGAATTGGGTGAAGCACTTCCATCTCCTGTTTTATTGCAGTTTTTAGCTTTTTAGCTGTTGGTTTACCGACTTTTCAGCATTTCATTTGTGAGCCAAGCCGCAGAATTTTGCTTTTTCTTTTGACGCCTATTTATTTATCTAACAAAGGCCTTTGTTGTTCCTCTTTTCTTCTTTTTTTTTGCACATTCATAAAAGCTTATCTGGTTAGGGGAAGTCAACAATTTTGCTGATAATTCTGCATATACAGCGAAACTTTTTAATAGAATTATTGAAAAGTTATTGCGGCCCAAGACAAAATATGACGCAAGCGACGGGCCCTAACTACGTTTGAGTAAGAAATATTTATCATGGAGCCGAAAAGTAATTGAACATTTCTATGTAGCCAAGGTCGTGCAAACAGCTGGTAATAAATCAATGAATATTAAATTAATAAAAGCGTAGTAAGCGATGGTTAAGTAATTGCGAATGCTTTCTGTTAAAGTAAAAGTCTTAATCAAATTATAGAAATTAGAAAAGTTATCTTTGAGTTGGCGAGCAGTAAGTGAATTCTAGACTAAAGGTAATTTGTGATGGAGCATAATTGTGTTAATATTGTGGAGCAATGTTATTGGGGGTTTTTTCTGATAAATGCAGAGCACGTTTCGTTAGTCAGTAAATTCTTAACTCTTCTGATTGATGGTAAGAGAGAGAGCTTCATTATATCTCTTCAATTGGAATTGTGGGAGTTATATATATATTCTCTTGCAATGCCTTCATATTTTACTGTATATTGGTTACTTATAATAGAAATGACCTTTAACATTCCATTGGCCCTTAGCTTTTTCTTGTAAGAAAACTAATATTCTAAGTTGATTTCACTTAGCCAGAGGCTAGATATTTATGTATGCTTGTATTGTAATGCTCTCTTTAGCTTTACTTACCTGAACTTGAAACATGGTAATTGAATCGTCCAACATTTGTATGCGCACAGTCAGCTTCTTGCCGCCGCGATGCCTGGGCGTTGAGGGCGTGCCGTCCACGCCGCTGGGCGTGCTCAGCGAATGGGTCATGCGACCGCCGGCAACACCGCCCGGTCCGCCGCCCGTATTGCTCAGATCGTAGTGGCGCGTCCCACCACCGCCGCCGCCTCCGCCGCCCCCACCGCCCGTGGAACGAGTCACTGTGCCCATGTCAGCCAGCGACATTTTGTAGACGAGAATTTTGGTTACCGCAACACGGAAATGTCTTCAATAGCTGCCGTTCGCCTTCTTGCTGCTGCTGCACTTACTCCAAGCTGTGCGGAATCGTATGTATCATGCATAAGACTGCACGAATCTTGTCTTTTATAATATGCTTTCTTAGCTTTTTAAAATGCTACGACTTGGAATGCTACTGGGTTCGTTTTGTATATCTTTCGCTTCAGTTCGATTCACTTCGAGCTGCTTGTTTTTGGTCTTCTTATAAAGCTGAGGATTGTGGCACAATATAATTTGATTCGTTCGCTTCCAGAGAACAGAACAGAACAGAAAATCGAACAATTGGAATTAAAGTGGAAGCAACAACTCTATGCCACACTCGCACGCATCTGCTTCACATTTAACTCAGTTCATCGAAAATATATATCTTTTAAGTGCCTTTTGTTGTTGCTCTGTTCGATTCTTGTGTTTGGCATAATTTCATTTGCTGCTGCCGCTGCTGCTTCTCTCAATTGAATTCTCGTTGCGTTTCGTTTTGGTTTCTTCATTAATATTTATAACGCGCATGTGGACTCGATTTCCTCATCGCTCAGATGTATTGCGCCTCATATTGCTGCAAGTAAATGAAAACCATAGATAATTTAGTCACAAATGGAACTTAAGTCCAAAAAAAAACAGTTGCGAGTTCATAAAGATAAAGTCCGAGCTGTGCTGTTATGCTAGCTTTTATAGCCAGCCATTAAGAGCTCGCAACATGTTGCCAAATTTATGCGAAAATGAGCTCACACGCCTTTTTTATTGCAAATATTTCAGGATCCATTCAACCCATGCGAATGGAGCTTGTCACACATATTTATAGCTAAGCTGTATTTCTTTACACACAAAAGCAAACTTTGCTTAAATTATAGCTATGCAGAGATGAAGCTTTGATTGAATAAGGTATAGGTAGCTTAGGCTCTACCCGATGCCTCTATAAAAATGTAAAATATCTTTTACTGTTTAAGCATCATAGCAATATCCAAGAGTTACTCTAGCTCAAGTCATTTCTCATTTGCTTATCTGGGAATCATTTAAGGCTAACTTAATGCAAGTGTTTACAGCTGTAAACAATGAGCCTACATTTATTTTAAACAGCAGCAAAATCGAGCTGTTTCATCTACTGAATAAATGAAAACGCTCTTAATACACTGCGCACTTTAGATAATATATTACTCCACTCTATCTGCTGCCTCGCCCCCTTTCTCCAGACATTACCCTTAATTTCAAAGACTTGACCAACAGTAATAAATGACAGCGTCTCTCGCTTCATCTTGCGCAAGTATCTACTATTCATTGTCTCCGGTCTCTGTGGACATCAATCATCATGCAATTAACACAGAGAGAAGATGACGACGACGCACTAGACTACACAATTGTGGCACAGTCTATATAACTTTATGAGCAAATGCTAATCATTTGCGAGTTATGTATGTGCCAAAACGTGACTTATGCGGCGCGGCAACTGAGCCAGTCAAGCATTTTTCTTGACTTTTATTTCATTTCATTCTTTCTATGCCAGGCGTATGACATGTACGGCGAGTCGACTCTGAGTTCCGACTCGGTGACTCGTTATCTGAGCAGCAACTAAGTTTGATGAGAAACTTACTGAGTGAATGAATGAGTGAGTGAATGAGTGTGTGAGCGAATGAGTGCTGGGTCATTGAACGTTGTCGGCGTTGGTTCAAGTGTTATCGACGACATATGTGCATATAGAGAAGAAAGAGAGAGCGCGATACAGAGATGGGAAGAAGAGTGCTTCCTAGTGATCAACCTGACTGCTCTCGCTCGGCTGCTCGACTCATCATATCGCATCGTAAATTCACACATTTCACGCCCCATTCGTAAGGCCCGAGCATCCTGTATCTGCAAATTGACAGCGGGCCACGTCCGCATTCAAATTTACGAGCTACCCATAAATATATGTAGGAGACGTTTGCATCGACTCCATCTTTATCATAATTTTATTTCATATATTACTCTGCTCATACCCTGTACCAAATGTATACAAGAGGGCTATGCTCCAGTTAGAAATATAGAATACGAGATAGTCTGGCGTCTCTCACTCTTATAATATTCTAGATATGACAGCTATTGGAAACTGGATTTTTAACTAATATCAAACTATCAGCTCGAAGATCGCAAAGATCTCAGCACAGAGTATCGCCTAGTTGAGCCTTCTCACGACAAAGTCACACTCGTTTATTATCTATTTGCGGCCCACAATATAATTGGCGCCAAATGTCTTCTAGCTGCCTCCATGTAGGCCGGCCACAGACAATGACGTTGCCATAACCTCAACTCCAGCTTTGAGTTCGGATTTAAGTTTTCGGCTTCAAGCGCTTAGCTTTCCGGTTTTGCGTGGGCGCCTCACGTGGGCTATCCATTTGCTACCTTCCCTCTCTCTCTCTCTCGCTGTCGCTCTCTCTATCGTTCCGGCTTCTTTGTAATATTTGTGTCGCTTTTAAGTGCTGAACATTTCTCATGTTTACTTTGTGTGCCGCCGTTTTCCTATTTTTCTGGGTCGCCGGCGATAAGCTTATTTATTTCACAGGTGTTTTACTAATTTTCACTCAATTTTCCATAGCTCTTTCTCTTTCGCTCTCCCGTGCAGTCAATTTTCATTTGAGTTGTTGCGTGTCGTTTGATTTCTTTATGGACTTTTGAATGTTGAAAATTATTTGTGACAGACAATTTTTATTGGGTCATTGTTTGGGTGCTTGGGCTTTATGCCTTTTTAATTATTTACTGTCAAAGCCGTGGAACGGAAGAGAGGAGTGCAGAAACATGAGTAACCAAAACATGCCGATAAATTCGCCCACTCGTGAACTCATTCATGATGTTGGCTTTTCGTTGTTTACTGGGTCAAAACGCAGTGTGTGACTTTCTCGGCTGGTGGGCATAAGGCCGCCCACTTCTGACTTATGACATCCAGCAAGATTTTGGTTAAAGTTTAAAATTATATAATGACAAAAGCTGCTGAGCAAAGTGCTCAAACTTTGATGACAAAGCCACCAGCAGCTGCGCTTCCCTTCATAAACTATTCATTGATAATTTCTCCCTGCACAGAGAGCATAAAACTTAATTAAGCAACCGTAAATTAACGTCACCTGACAGCATGCAAAAGCAATAAAACTTTTGACGATGTGTGCAAAAAAGAAATAGGGACAAAGTCAAGATACAGCGTAGAAACTTTTTAAGTTCAACTAGGAAAGTTGTCAACTCTTTTATTAAAACACCAACTATATCATCATCATCATTGCCAATTTAGCTGTAGTCAGTTGTATAGAGTTGGGCTGGCACGCAAAATATGCAGCCAGATATGGCAAGTGCCGTCGACATAGTTGGTCAGCCAGTTGACAGATCCAAACGTGGCTAGTTGGTTAGTTGGCTATTGGCAGTTGACTTTGATAGCGGTACTTTAACCCATTTTTAGTGTGTGGCCCGCGATGCGCTGCTTGGAGATGATGAGCTTTTTATCTTTCAGCTGGCAGAAGCCACACAAGTCATTTAATGAATATATATATAAAATATATTTTCTTTCATGCCTGACGCATACAAACTGACACTAAGCTTTACATGACTTTCAACTTTAACTTTCATAGCAAATGATCTAATGCACAGCGTATAGATTACATCAACTATTATATAAGCGCCGCTGGATATCTCGTTGTCTCCGCTCCATTTTTATTGAGATTTGTATTGATTTTATTGTTGTTCGCTCTCTTATTGAATTCATTTCGCATCTGGTATGGGGACAAAATAATTTAACGAATTTAAAATAGAACGGTGACAAATACATATATATATACTATACTCTGAGAACGTGGCTAGAACTCGTTGTTGAGCAGCCAAGAACAAGTTAATCGAACAGTTGAAATGGGTCAACAAAACAGCGAAACAGCAACTGAGCTCAACAAATTAAGCTACTAGAGCTACATGAGCTTGTTGGCAATACATGGAAATACAAAAAAAAGCGAACATCTTAATAATATATACATTTATATGTAAATACACTCAGAGAAATTCCTGTTTGACCGGAATTACATATTGTGATATGAACTATGCCGAGATTAAACTTGGTTTGTACTCAATAACATTATATTCTTATATTGCTCAAATTTGAATAGTTTTCGGAGGGAAAATGTTAGTTTTTTGCCCCTAACAAAATTCCTTTCAGTGTCTATCTCTATCTATTGCTGTTTAATTACAGACATTGCCAAATGAGAATTGTTGTACAAGTTTTAATCGGCACGCGACTTGCAAACAGGTTTTTAATTTTTAATATTTTCTGTTTCTTTTTTTTTTTTTTTTGGTGGCTTTCGATCGATAAACGATTTCCATATCCGTTTTAATAAACATAAATTCAGTAAACTGCGCTGAGCCCTCGGCCTGCATACAAATTGAGCTCAACTTGAGTGTGTGCCTGACCATCAGATGCTCGAGCACTTGTGCCGTGTGGTCGATGGGTGTGGGTGTCAGTGTGTGCGTGTGAGTGTGTGTGTTTGTATGCGTGTGTCTCTGCAACCCTTTGAGCGTGCTTCTTGAAATGTCAGTCAAGCTGCATGCGACAAGGTTGTCACAGCACTTGAGTTTCTCTTTCATTGTCTTCCTCGCGCTGCCTCGCGCTCTCGCCCCGGCCGTCTCACTCGCGCTCGCGCTCGCTGTGTTCCTTTGTTTTATTCATAAGTTATTAGATTATTTTGCATCTGTGGCAAATTGCATTAATTTGATATAAATTAAATGGCACTGCCTGCACTCAACTAACTATTAGTATCTAATCAATGCGCCCGCTTGATATTGTTTTATGCCTTGCGACTTGTATTTGTATCTACAAGTATGTATCTATGTATCTGCGTTTCTTTTCTACTGTTGACTCTAGTCTCTCTCTCTCTGCCTGTCACTGTCTATAGAAATGCTTTGACAATACTAATTGATTTCCACACACACACACACTGACACACGCATAATGTGTGTGTGTATTTTCAATTGCGGTTTGTTGACGGAACGTTTCAAGTGCGCTTTCGCATTGTATTTATGAGTTTGAGTTATTTCTTTTATTTTCTTTCTTTTTTTGCCGATTTCTTCTTTTGCTGAGGGGTTCGAGCTGCATATTAACAAACCGACCTAAGACTGGGGTTTTGTGGAAATTATTTTTAGCGTCATTGTAAGTGTGCTAGAGTTCCACCTCGTGATATCGCGGTAACTTTTATAAAGTACTTAGAACTAATACGGTTTACGTAAGAAAAATACAATATAAAGCTTATAAAAGCAAATAAAAAAGCGGAATTTCGTCTGTCACACTGAAGAAACATCAAGCGCCTTTTAGCATAATTGGAAAAGAACTCATCCTTGATACCAGGAATTCAGCTCGTTTGTGATTTAATTCCATTTGGCTTTACCCTGATCTCGTTACTTTCAATTTAGTCAATTTTGAACTGTCATCTCAGCATCTCAATTAAAATTAACAGAAAATGCCAAACTGCATGATGAATCACTTCAATAATTCAGTTTTCGGCTTTTGTTTCTCTCGACTATGAGAGGGAACGAATCGACGACTCACTAAAGCAATTGCCGCTGGATGTTTGCGTAGGCAGCTAAAAATCCATGCAGTAGCATCGACTTATGCCAGCCCAAGCCCAACCCATTCCAGCACTTCCATTCCATTGCATCCATTGCCACATGGCAACTCGAGTCATTTTTTGTTATGTTTCGTTTTTTTTTTCACTTCGTAGTTGGTTTTAAAAATAAAATGCAAAGCAAAACAAATTACGATATGTGCTATACGTATGTATATAAAAGGATGCACTCTTTATGTCTACCTCTCTCTTTCTCTCTGTCTGTCTTCATTGCTCTATCTCACTCTTGTCTGTCTTCTCTGTCTGTCAGTTGTTGCTACGTAGCGAGTGCGTTTAAAATCAAACCTCAGCAAAGTCAGTTCGTCTTTGTGTAGTTCATTAAAATATGTATTTAACAAGAAAGAAAACATATCACGTGCCGCCGCCGAAGTCCAAATACACTTTCTATACAAAGTAAGATATTTTAGACATAAATTTTAATAAACTTCTGATGTTTTGGTATATATTTTTGTATTTTTCTATTTTAAGGAACTTGTTTGAGATTTTTTTCGGATTTTAAGGCTGAAGGCCTCTGCTGCCATAGCCTAGTATTAAGCTAGCCCATAATTTAACTATTAATAAGTTAGCTCTTAAATAAATAAATAAATCTTTCGGATTTTATAAAAGCATAAAACTGCGTTTTCTAAAGTACAGTGTAGTATCCCTATAAAGGACATTTTGTTAAAGAAAATGTTATAAGAAAATGTTACAGCAAGACTCTACTGTATAGACACATGTTATATTATCATAAAATTCTTCTACTACACGCTTTCCATGTCAAAGGCATCATACTCTCCACAAAGAGTATTTATGTAGTCTCCCCAAACAACCAGGCAAACAAAACAGTTGCTCTTTTATATATACTTCTATATGCATGCACACACATACATATATACTCGTATGTCTACTATATATATACATATTTCTCGCCTTTGTTTATCGTGCACGCGCTCCCCTTACATCTCTGTCAGACTCCTGCTTTACGATCATCTCCGTGTGTATTCAGCTCATAAAAACTCTTGCCACATGTGGCAAAATTCAGTTGTCTGTCGGCATAGAATTTTCCCCAGCCCGATTTTAATTGCATTTGCTGCGGCTGCGGCTGCTGTCGCTATGCTTGTAACGGCACCCACACAGAATGCCGTCTTACCAGTTAATCCTGGGCAGCCATAAAACAAGTATGGCACGACGCATAACCGTCATTAAATGACAAATCTTGAGGAACTTGTCGCTGGCTCATCACCAAAATGAAACTGGTCCCGGGCATCGATTGTAGCTGTGAAATGGGTTAAAGAACCGCTAGCCAAACCACTTTTCTACTCGGCCAGACTAGACTTGGGTCTGAGTTGGGAAAAATCAAGCGAAATTGTAACGCAGACCATAAACAGAATTTCCTATTCGACTTGGAACTGATTGCAAAATATGGACCTGAGGATTTATAATCCGCAATTGGAAGATTATGGAATTACTAACATATTTTCAGCAATTTCGAATGCAATATATTCTAATATTCTTAATTGATAGCAAATCGATGCAAAGATCTTTAGTTTGAAAACTCATACATATTCCACTAAACGAATCGATTTGAAGTTTCTATTGAATCAATTATAAAAAATTAAATTTCTATCTCAACTTTTTTGCCTGCAAATAGATTTTTGTGCCTTTTATCTAAGCTCAACAACTTCACAGAGCTTCTCTAACACACATTATATTTATACAATAGCTATCTCTGATAATTTATATATCATACATATATATATTTCTAACTAAATATATACAAAAATGTATCTTAAAATATGTTTAATGTTTGCTAGAGTATCTTATCTTTGGCATTGCTTGGTTAACATTTTTAACACATATATTTATATGTTTTTTTTTTTTTGTAAATAATTTGCTGTTCGTCACAAATTAAATTTCATTAAATCCAGCCTAAAGCGTAGAACGAGACACACACACATACACACAGTCACAGATAAAAAGCGGCTGATGATGATGTCAGCATTTGTGCGCTTGGTAGGGCGGCGTTGCCAAAAAAAAAAAAAAAATACAGAAAAAAGAAGCAATATTCAAGAGCTGTATAAACAACTGTTATTTTTAACAAGCTTCTTCTTCTGCTGCTGCTGCTGGCCCCTGCCTGGTCGAGCTTATCTCTAGCCTACTCACACACGCATAACCTGATAACGAACTGCGTGTCTAGATGACACCACAGCAATATCAACTACAACAACAGCGACGGCGTCCATATGGAATGCTCATCGTTTATCTATATTTCAACGTGTGTCGTTCCCATTATCAGCTGCCTTTCAACTAATAAACGAAGCAGCTGAACAGGAAAAGCCGCTAAACAAACATTACAATTGTGTAAGTGTGAGTGAGGGTTCTTATCGAACCTAACAAGTCTTTTCCTATATTTATATTATTGTGTGCGAGTTATCAAAATGCAAAAGTGCGACTTGTGCAGAATGGGAATGAAACAACAACAACAACAAGCAGCTGATGAAACACTGAGAACCTCGGCTCGGCTGTGTCTGGGGCTTTGCAGTCGTCGTCGTGCGTCTTATTCGCTTGGCGTGACAAAAGCTCAGCCGCACGAAATGAAAGCGAAAATATATATTGAAAAAAATTAACAGTACTTCACAGGGAGAGAGAGAGAGTAAGAGAGGCTGGGTGTGTGGGAGAGAGCAACAAATGCAATGACCTGAATTTAAAAGGGCGGGTGTCAATGTGTGTGTGTGTATGTGTGCGTGTGAAAAGGTAAACATGTAAGCAAAAACAAAAAAAAAAGAAAAGAAAAGCATAATTGAGAGGCGTAGGCAAATATAACAAATAAATAAATCAAGGCGCGGCGGGTGGCGACAAGTGTTTACAGCTATGCAAGCCAGTCCTAACGGTTGTATTATCGTAGGCTGCTGCGCATGTATGGGTTAACTGTATTGTGTATACATATAGGCAACGTCCTTGTGCCTAACACAACAGTAAACGAAGAGGAGGGGGCATGTGTGCGTGTATGTGTGTGTGTGTGTGTGCGGCAGCGCCACCCAGTTAGCTGTTGTCAAAGTCTACACTTACGTTCGTGTGCGTGTGCGTGCGCGTATGCGTGTTCCTTTCCGTGTGATGCTGTACGCCTTTCCTTGTGTGCGTGCGCGTGTGTGTGTGTGTGTTCTGGAATTTTGCGTGCTTATTGAATTTTCAGCGGCTCCAACGAGTTGCGCAAATTTGACAGAGAACGCTTTGAACTTGTATTCATTAAACTAATCGAATTAAATAGTAATTTGTAACATTTACACTTGTCTTTTACGTTTTCTTTGCTCGCACTGCTGCTGCTGCGCCCTTTACACATACATACACACACATAAAGCACGACACTAACACACGGGCACAGAATTTTTCACTGGTGCAAAAACGGTTAACCGAGTAAACAGCTAAAAAACACAGACTCAACTGTCAACCAAATACTTAAATTAATGCGCGCACATGCCAATTGCTGTTGGTCCATTTGCTATGTCAGAGCAGCGCGCACATTTTGTTGACAGTGTTTTTTTTTTTTTGGTGTTTGTCAATTGCCCGTTGGAAATGCAAATTGCATTTTTTTCAATGAAATTTTTTGCGCGGTGCGTAGAAATGCGTACGAACCGTTCACGACAACGCCATTTTTACTTCTGACAGCTGTTTGGGCTCAGCGGTGTGCGATATGTACATTAATATCGATAGCTGTTGGCAGCCAAGCATCGATAAGTCACGTTCACCCAAGTATTTGCGCCAGCTGTCACGGCAGGCAGGTTAATATTAGCGATAGCACTATTTATCGATACTGTTGTAGTACTATCAACAAAAACGATAATTTGTTATGATTTCTTCAATTTAATGCCCGCGCTTATTTAAATATATATTGTGTTGTAATGACATCTGATTTTGGGCGCTTAAAAAATAAATGTATGAAAAAAAACTCATGCAGAAATATCGTAACTTAACTAAACAATATGAGGAACTCCTTATTTCTTTGCCTTGGCTTTCGGCTTAGCTGCACCTGCTCCAGCTGACTTTTTCGTTGCTGCTGCTGCTGCGGGTTTCTTCTTGGCCTTGATCAACCCATCCAACTCCAGCTTGTCGTCGTCCTCATCGTCGCTCGAGTGCGCCATTTGACCACCTTCCTCCTCCTCGCCATACAGCATGCCCGCCTCCTCCTCGTCGATTGCTGCCTCGGCGCGCTTCTTCTTGACGGTGGCTTGGGCGGAGTAGGAATACGGCATCACCTCCTTGTTGTAGGCGCGCGTAAGCGCCGCCTTGACCCGCCCATCAACGGCATCCATGGGCGACTTTTTGCCCGGCCAGCTGGACAGCTCGATCAGCGATTCCAAGTCCTCGCGCAGCAGATGGTAATCCTTCATGACCTGCAGCGCAGCCGGCACGCCCTCCTGCCCATCTTGAACCAGGGGACGCACAATGTTGGCCAGCAAATGCGGCGCATACTCCAGGCGCACGGACTGCCTGGAGCCGGAGGTGCAGATGCGCGTGTGATCGTGCAGCTCCTGGGCGAGCCGCGAGCGCTTGTTACTCCGCGAATTCTTGCCCAGCCAGCCGGGAAAGTTGATCTGGCCCGTGAAGTGGCCGCACATGTATTCGCCTGGCAGCAGGGAGCTGAACACCGCCTGCGTGGGCAGCAGGCTCCAGGCGGAGTTGGCGCGTATGCGCTTGTCCACCATGTCGCCCAGACTGAGTGCATCCGCAGTCGCCGCCACCTTGGAGAGGATCTGATTGCGATTGCCCTGCGGCATGACCTGCAGATAGTTCTGCTGGACAAAGAGCGGCGCCATGCTGTAGTCGTGGAAGAACAGATCGCACTTGTCGTAGATGGACATGTGCTTGTGCTCGTCGGCCGTGAAGACCTTGCGCACCACCTCCCACGGGCCCAGCTTCAGGTCCTTGGCGGCCACCTGTTGGTTCGCTGAGCCTGAGCCTTTCTCCGGCAGCTGCTCGCCGGCGCTGAGCAGCGCCACGTGGTTGATGGTCTGCCTTATGTCGTTGTTGGTGGCGGCGATGATCTCCTCCAGCTTGGCTGGCGACATTTTGATCTTCTCCTTGAAGCAGATGCTCATGATGCGCCCCTTGATCTGCTCGATGCGCGGCCGCTGGAAGCGCAAGTCGTAACAGTAGTTGACCAGCGAGCGAATCTTGGGATGATTGCGATCGTTGCACATGCAGATGATGGGCACGGAGCTGTCCTTGATCAGGGCGATCAGCTCCTGCATGCCGCCGCGATCCTCGTTGCCCGCCATGCCGTCCACCTCGTCCATGATCAGCACGTGCTTCTTGGACACCGCCTGCGCCCTGCCATTGGCGTAGCCGGCGAGCGACTTGTTGCCCAGCAGGCTGGACACCTCCTCCTTGAGCAGCCGCTTGCTGCGCGTATCCGAGGCATTGAACTCCACGGCATCGAAGCCCAGCTCCTGGGTCACCAGTGTCGCCGTCGTTGTCTTGCCTATGCCCGGCGGACCCGAGAGCAGCGCCGCCTTGTAGAAGCTGCCGTCGTCGTTCTTGGCCCACGGATTGGGCCGCTGCAGCTTCTTCTTGCCATCGTGATTCACATACCACTTGGACAGCCAGTTCATCAATCTGTTGGCAGATGAGGTCAGCATATAGTAGTACCATATAGTGGACTATACTCACTTGGTCACATTGCTGCTCGGTCCTGCCTGGCCCACAATCTCCTTGATTGACGTTGGCTTGTATTTGTCCACCAAGGCCAAATTCATGCTGGCATCCGCCTCCTGCTTCAGCTCATCCACATTGTTGTTGGGCTCCCTTTTAATACCGTTACTGAAGCCGTTGCTGCTCTTTGACTCCTCTGGACTCTCTCTAATCTTTGAGCTGCTCTTCTCTGCGTGCTCCTGCTTCACCTTTGCGCTGCTGCTCTTCTCCTCCTGCTCCCTCTTAATCTTTGAGCTGCGCTTCTCTTCGTGCTCTTTCGGACTTCTCTTCTCTTCATGCTCCTTCTTAATGTTTGAGCTGCTCTTCTCGTGCTCCTTCTTGACCCTCGGACTGCTGCTCTTCTCCTGCTTCACCTCAGGACTCTTCGCCTTCACACCTTCGCCCGATCTCTCTCGTATCAAGTCGAAGAGTCCATCCTCGCTGAGTATGGTTATATTGTGCTCCTCGGCCTGGGCTAGTTTCTTGGGACCCGCCTCCTCGCCCACCACCAGATAATTAAGCTTCTTGCCCACGACTGTCATGACACGTCCGCCAAAGCCCTTAATGACCGAGGCGGCTTCATCGCGCTCCATGGACTCCAAGATGCCAGTGACCAGGAATGTTAATCCCTTCAAGCAATCGGGCGCTCCCTTGGGTATCTCTTTGCTGCCCGGATTCAGGCAGCTGCTGCGATTCTTGTACTTCTGATAGAGCACGGCGGCCATGCGCTTGCGCTCGTGCCGCTCCTCATCGGACAGCACGCTGCTCTCCAGATCCACATGCTTCTCCTGCTTGGGCGTCTTTGCCTTGGGTGTCTTGGCCTCCGCCTTGGGAGTCTTGGCCTCTGCCTTGGGCGTCTTGGCCTCTGCCTTAGGTGTCTTGGCCTCTGCCTTGGGCGTCTTGGTCTCCGCCTTGGGCTTTGGACTGCTGGCCTTGCTTCTTTTGCGATTAGCCGCTGGGATGGGGATTGGGTCATCCACATCCACCTCCATGAGACTGCGATCGATGTCCTCGTCTTCCATTTCGATGAGGCTGCGCTCCTTGGGCTTGGGCGCCTCTATGCGTGTCGTCTCGCCGCCAAACAGCTCTGCAGGATCGACCTTCTTCAGCTGCTTGGGCGGCTCCTTCAGCTTGGACAGCGAGGGCTTCTTGGTGGCGTGTCCGTTCTCAGGGGCATCGTGGGCACGCCGCGATTTCTTCAGCTCCTTGCCATGCTTGCTGACCTGCGGACTGGCGGGCACCTCGTCCTCGTCGCTGGATATGACCAGCGCCTTGCGCTTGCGTGGGGCCGGCGTTGGGGGCGACGTCGCATCCTCGTCGCTGGCTTTCTTGCTGGGCACCCGTTTGAAGAACGAGTCGATACCCTGTTAATAGCAGTAATCACACGCATATATAACCATAATTTATTAATACAGAAATCGTACTTACACGCTGCATTTTTTTTCTACATTAATTTCGCACGGAGGTTGAGGCAAAAAGGCGCACAACGAAATAAAATCGATAAGTTTTTGGCATTTATATCGCTTGAGTGTGACCGTTGGCTGTGAATGCTGTGACATAAACAGCTGTTGCGACAGGGTTGCTGTCTCTGCTACATGCTCACCAATTGTGGTACAAAATTGTTACTTGAGTGTTGCTGCCAAGTGAAATGAGCTGAGCGGAGTACCTTTCTATCATGTACACTTACAAAATGACATGAAATGGTACACATTGGTTGAGCAGGGTATTTTAATGGTACATTTTACACAATGTACTATTTCTGTTGCTTATTTAAATGTGACTAAATTGTACCTTATACCTGGCATTCTGCTATGGTATAAATTTACTCAAAAATATGATTTTCTGATACTTCTACTTTTCTGAGAGAAGTACCTTTTGGTCATATACACGTACGGAGTACTGAGATATGGTACACATTGGTTAAGCAGGCTACTTTAATGGTACTTCTCACTCAATATACTTTTGCATTGCCTATTTAAGTGGGATGAGAGTCGTTCTTAAATTGTACCTTTTAACTGCTGTGGTACAAATGTTCTCTAAACTATACTTTTCTGGTACTTTTACTTCTCTGTACTGTTTCAAGGGCATATGACCATTTTTGTATTGGAAAATAATTTAATATAGTTGCTGCTGATATGATTTTTTAATTTATTTTTGTGTGGTACATTTAACATATTCTAAAGTAATGTCCATGCTTGTGATTTGCTGGCAACCCCAATCATTTGCCAATCATGGCTTTTGTCATAGCAACCAGCTTTTGCCAAGACGCAATCTTTCTAATTTAAATCAAATCGCTTAAAAATGTTTAAACTTAAAACTAATAAAAATCAACAAATTGTTTTGGGTTGACCAAGCGGCTTAGCGCTGCCTTGACTTAACATGTTATTTGACACATGCTCCATCAATCTTGCGATAATGCCAACTAATCACGTCGAATCACATTATCAACGTCACCCCGAGGCACTCAGAGGGCCGCAGCAGAAGCTGTTTAGTTGCATTTACGAGGCATTAGGAATTCGTCACCCCCAAAATGGGAAAAAGTGTCGCACTCGCTGATTACACGCGCAATTAAGGGTTGTGGACGGGCGCCACTGCACGCCCGCCCGCCCGCTCGCCCGGCGACCGCACGCGGACCGCTTTGTGCGGCTTGCGGCCTGTTGCACGTGCAAACACTAACGGCAACAACAACAACAACGACGTGGTCCAAATGCTTCCCTTGGGGGCAGCAGCAAACGCTGATCGCTACTTAAGCGTGATTTTTGATTAAATTGAATATAAACATAAAGTAACATTTCCCAAATGAATTGCAAGTGAATATTTAATTATACATTAGCACTAAGTGCTAAATTTCTAATTTAATTTCGTGAGAAATTTAAGAAGAAATTGAAGACAGTGTTGCCAGCATGCTTTGCATTGCATAGCAGTCAGCTTTGGTAGGCGTGCCAAATAGCAACCGATCAAGCGCCGTTATTTCAGTTTAGTGCGCTAATTTTCTGCGGCTTGTGTTAATTTGCCTTAAAGTGTAAAAAAAACTTACAATTATTTTTGTTTTGTTTGTTTTAGTGTATGTGCTTATAAAAATGTGCTTATTCTAGATACTCGTAATAACGACAGCATCAATAAACGAACGTGAGTAACAATTAGCATAATTTTATATTTGCATACGAGACACTTGCACAGGGGCGTATGTGTGTGTGTGTGTGAGAGGCGCCATGGCGTCTCATTTGCTTCTTTGTTATTGTTGTTTTTTCTTGCTGCGCAACAGGTTGAGCGTTTGACTTATTGACAATTGCGCATTCATTGACAAACCGCAAGGGGAGCGCATTGAAGCATTAAGAGACATATTGCAACAATTTTCGCATGCAAAAAAAGGCGAAAGTAAAAGAAAATAAAAGGGTTGCCCAATTGGTAAACGCCCACAAGGCTGCCGGACACATGACAAAGTTCCCACACACACAGACAGATGACTAAATCACATTTAAATTATGCACAAAAGCCGAAATGTAAATAGAATAAGGCAACTTTTCTCCCTTCTCTTGTGGTGTTTTCCTTTTTTTGCTGACGCCTGTAAATCGCATTTACACGCATTTATTACATTTTACGTTCGATTAAGTGACGTTGATTGTTGTCAAAGTGTTGCCAGATTTTAATTTTCTTGTGCATGACTTTTGCTTAAATCCCATTGGACACAATTGCGGCATATTTCGAGGTATGTGTGTGTGCGTGTGTTGCTGCTTTTGCCACTAATTGGAAAATGGCGTGTGATTGCAAACACTTGTTCTAGCACGCCGCCAACCCCGTCGGAGGCTCGCCCCCTGTTGCTGTTTGCTTTTAGCATTTATCGATCATCAGCTTTGGCCCTCTTATTTTTGGCACTTTGCGTTTGCATTTGATGGTAATGTGTTTTCGTGCTGACGCTAATTCTGCCTCTTCCCCTGCTCTCTTTCTCTCTCTCCCTCCCTCTGTCTTTCTCTTTAATCGTGATTAATTGTTTTGACGCATTATTTTGATTTGATATTTATCAAAATGTCGCAAAACGCCCGCTTAGCCTTTTATTATGTTTGTTTAACTGATTAATCTCGTCGTATTTACGACTCGCAAACATATTTAGTGGCTGCGTGTGTGTGTGTGTGTAGACCCTTTTTCTGATGAAATTAAATTTGCATTCAGCTCTTATGCTAATTTCTGTGTCAGCTTAGTTAGTGAAAAATTTGTTTTTCCTGCTGAATGAGCTACAACTAATTATTAAAAAAAAATACATTTGACTATTAGTCAAGGGCTAGTTTTAATATATGTGTTTTAAGTTGTTGAAAAATAGCCTTTAGCAATGTGTGAAAATATTTATATACATAGAAAGCTCTTAAATTATGAAAAAATACGTTTCAGAAAGTTAATTAAAATATAAATAATTATTTATAATACTAGACATATTTTCAGCTTAACAAAATTAATAGTTGCTGTTAGAATATAGGCCATTTCATAGAAAATTATTTAAATAATTTAATTGTATACTCACATATTATATATCTGATATTACTTGAGTTATATTCAGTTTTTTCGACATTTCGAGCAAGTTTTGTAATGGCAACTCCCACAATCTTTTAAAGTAATTCAAAAAAATTAATTAAAATATTAATAATTAATAATAATGATATTAGACATATTCACCTAAGTAAAGCCATTTAATTTCATAGAAAAATATCTATAATCTTAGACTAATATATATATTTGATATTCCTAGAGTTAGATACTGATTAATTTCAGTTTCTCTGACATTTCGAATAATCAACAAAAATGTATTAAAATATAAATAATTATTAATAAGGATATTAGACATATTCACCTAAGTAAAGTTATTTTATTTCATAGAAAAATATCTATAATCGTAGACTAATATATATATCTGATATTCCTAGAGTTAGATACTGATTAAATTCAGTTTGTTCGACATCTCGAGCATGTTTTGTAATGGCAACTGCCACAATCTGTCAGAGTTAGTTGGGCATTCGTTAAAATTGACTCCGCCTTCAAATTGAATTTCATGTGAATTTGGAAGCTCGCTTTAAGGATGTCTGCAGCTCCAGCTCCGGCTCCAGCTCCAGCTACACACACACAACTTGGTCGTCGTTTTCATTGATTTCAATTTGCTTTCGTTGCGACGCCATATTTCAATTTCTGACCGTCGCACAATTTACAAGCCATAGCATGTGTCTCCAATCCGCCCCGCCCCAGTCCCCAGGCTCCATTATGTGCGCGCGTGTGTGCGTGTGTGCAGACGGAGGTAAGTTGGGGGGTTTAGCTGCGCAGACGGACAGGACAGCTTAATTGATGAACAAAGGCGTTTGGACCAAACTTTTGCTTAGGCGAGAGAGATACGAGCATGTCTCTGCAGAGACACTGAGCTGTGTGTGCGCGCGTGTGTGTGTGTGCTGGGCCGGTTGTAGTCTGCGTCTTCGGAGGACTTGCAGAAGTCGTACAAAATATTTAACACCCGCTGCGCGTATTTATGGGAGAATGAACCTGTGTCTTCGACGTCGTCGTCGTCGTCGTCATCGTCGTCGTCGTCGTCTCCACCATTTTGTCTAAGACGCGCACGCGGCCATCCACAGTGGAGTTGGCTATATTAGTTCCATTTTGGCAATAAGTTGTGAACTATTTAAGTATATATATATATATATATATATTTATAAAGTGCAACAGTTAAGCAGCTTGCCAAAATATTGTCAACGTCTTGTGTGATCAGGCTTGAAACCTTATTTTCAGAGAAAAGCGTAAATATTTAATAAATACTGTTTATATAAATATTAAATTTTATGTCGATATTAAATATATTTATTGTCAATATTAAATATAATATTGTCAACTTCTTGTATGATTAGGTTCGAAATTTATTTTCAAAGAAATATTAAATTTTATGTCAATATTAAATATATTTATACATAATATGCTTGATTTATATATAATTAATTTAATAATTACTTATTTATATTTAAAAGCTTGCCAAATATATCTTTTACTTCATTTCGAAGTCTTTTAGATGCATTCGCTTCAAGTTCACAATCTTTAAAAATTCGCTGAACAAGTTCAACTCATTTGATTTTTAATGATTCCTTTAATTGTGAACGAAGTGGAACAGCACTAATCCACAGTGGTTCTCATCCTCGTTCATGTGTTGTCTCCTTTGGCAGATTTGCAATTCCAATTGGCGCGACGTAGTCGACTCGGGGCTGTCGACTGTCTGTCTCTCCGTTGTCTGGCGTTCGTTCTCCAGCGATGATTAGTGCTCAGCGCTGTTGTTTCCATCTCTGTCTAGTCACATCGGGCGCATAGAGTAGCGGGTGAGGGGGGACGGGCGTCAAGGGCATGGAGCACTTTCTCAATGGCCGCCAGCCGCGGATGTCCAAGCTGTCCAGTGTTTGTCCTGCCCACCGTTTAACCTGATTTTTATTGCATACACAGCGCAATTATTTGTTTTATTAACTGTTGAACACGAAGCCTTTCGGTTCGTCATGTTGCAGCGCCCCCCTTTGCTTGTTGAAGAACAAAAACAATTGTAAATTGCTTAAATTATGAATTATGTTGGGGCTGCGCTTATGGGAAAGTTTCGACTGCTGTGTGGCATAGTCGTTCGTGTGAAATGGAAACTGGGACTGTACAAGATATATGTTATATATAAATGTGCATGTATGTATGTACATATTTTGTAGATAGTTTGAACAACGTTTGGTTTGTTACGGCAATTAGCCTTATAGAGTAATTGACTGAAAGTTAAAATTATAAATTACGATTAGGCTTTGCCATGGGAAATAATATTGCAGCAAGTCGATTTAATTTAGTTTACAACTAGCAAAAATTGTATTTTAGGGTACTAATTCTTGAGATGTAGATATCATATATAGCTCGATATCATATATTTCATATATTTATGCATTCAATTTCCTTTTACGGACTGTAATCGAATATTCCTCTTATCTCTTTGATAACAAAACTTAATGATTATGACTCTTTCACATTGAAATGGTATAAAGTCAGAGCCTTTGACATTTATGTTACCCATAATAGATCTGCGCATATCGATTCGAATCTCCGATTACGTACTTTGAAGAGACCGTAGCTAGGAACAAAAGAGTTCTTCTTTAATATTTTAATTGAAACTTATATGCGAGACAATAAAATTGATGAAAGCTACACGTTGCAGGAAGCGAATGCCGCGGCTGCTGCTGTGCAGCTAGAAATACTTATATTTTAAATGCCGATAAAAGCGCATGTACGACATGCGACTAAACAAGGCACAGAACATGGCATCATTACCACCAGAAGAACCAGCGCCATGTTTGATGATTAAATCTTGAAAATGTTAATGATGCCGACGATGCAGCCGTTAAACAGCAACAGCAGCAACAACAGGCGACCACAGCTGAGCTCAGATGGAAGCCAAGTCTCAAAGTGAGATAGCAATAGAGAGACTGAGCGACTGAGCGACGGAGAGGCACATGGAAATTAGCTGACGATCGTTAAATGAGCGGCAATTTTTGGTGACGCCAGGCAAGGATCGACGGATCGCATCGCATCGCATCGGATCGGATCGGATCGGTTTTCATTTGACGCGCTCTCGCTGGCAAAAAGGCGGCTTGATTTGATATTTCTGTGATATCGTTTCGAATCTGATTTCGATTTCGGTCTGTTGATTAACCCGCCCGACGCACGACTATCAAAATATCCATTAGCAATTAAAAGACTTATGACATGTTGAGGGACAGTCCTCCGCCAGTCCCCAAAAACCAACTAGGTACCGTTCCACCGCATATACGAAGCACAAAATTATGAGACATTAATTGGGATCCAAAAAGAGAAAAAGGAGGAAAAAAATGGAAACAAAATTATGAAAAATATTATTGCATTGTCTGGCTGAGAGGCGTAAAGCGTTTTCATTTTTGGTATAACTCATGGTTGTTGTTGTTGTCGTTGTTGTTGCTGTAGTTTTTAGGTTCTTTTGTTAACTGGTTTTATGTAACTGCTTTTTTTGTAGCTCTGGCTGTTCTGGCTGTTTGCGTCAACTGCTCTTTGTTAAGGCTCTATGGCTTATGGCATGGGTTTACGGTCTAGACTATTGAATATGGTGTTTATAAGGCGAATATATGTGATAAACTAAAGAATTGATAACTGGAGACTGTCAAAGTATGCAGGGAAAAGGATTGTCGGGAGACATGTTACAGGGTATTGCTGAAGAAACTTGGGCTAAGACCTGTCAAAATGTGAGAATAATGTGTTGAAGTGGGAAATACTTAACTGTGAAGATTTCTTAGATATGGATAATTAAATAGAAGTTAAATTCATAATATTATGTTATGGAATTTGCTTGATTATAATAAATTATATATTTTATGGGACTACTAAATATTTATCAAGTTATAGATGATGGTTATAGCATATCTTGATAGAAATTTGGAGTAATATATATTTGCAAGTAAAAAAACCTTTAGCATTAACGCTGGCTAGTTAGGCTATAAATATTATGTAAGATCTTTGCTGGAAGAGTTCTTTACAAAGAAATTTATATGAATTAACTAAAATTGAATCAAAGCTCTAAATATTTACTTTAGCAATTATCATAACAAGTTCTTTATATCCATATCCACCTTTGTACAGGTTTGCTAAGAGATCAGAATATTTCCCAAGTTCAAATAAAAAGTGAATGTGAGCTGTGATAACTCAATGATTTCTGTTATATATATAGAGCTGATGCATCTGATGATCTGCTGCATATCCATGCACCAATGCAGTGCTGCTAAGCGCATAATTTGATCTTCATTGTGCCGCTTGTCTTATGCATATCATGGCTTAGACTGCAGCTCTCTGCCGTAGAACTCCGAGTCATACACGCAAAAAAAACCAACATATAAATAAAAAAAAAAAAATAAAAATTAAAAAAGAGGAAAAAGGCAGCCGAAACACAGCCTCAACTTCAGTCAAGTCTTTGACTGGGATTGCATTCTCATTCTTGGAGCACCTTCGGTTGCCAGGGAGGGGACTCGGGTCGGGGCACACGTGGCTGTGCGTTGTCAAGTTTCTTAAGATTAATTGAACAATCAATTTTAAATTTTATAGGTTTTAAACTTTTCATTTCTCTTACACGATTATCTGTCTCCCTCTACCCCTTTCGTTCGTTGTTGTTGTTGTTGTTGGCATATAAATTTGTTTTCTTTGTATCTGTGGAATGGTCGAGTCAATTTAAAATTATGAAATAGTAGCGTTAATGAAAGATAAACTTGGGTGTATTTTGGCGCGTCGCCTCTTTAATCTGTCGATGATATCCAATGGGGAAATAAGCAACAGTTGCTTATAACGTGTTTAACTGACTAGCATTAAGTAGGATAATTCGCACTTGACAGAAAGATGGAAAGAAATATTACTTGAATTATAAGGAAAATTAAAGAGAATAAGAGTTAAGGAATAAATATTATTTTTCAAATTATTTTTGCAATTTCAGTAATCTCCAGTGGCTTTCGTGTTGTTCAACTAATACTTAAAATCTTTTATTTTGATAGCTTCCATTATTAGGCGCCTATAAATGTTTATAAGCCAATCATAGATTTAATTCCTTTACTTAATGTCGTCGGCGCATTAAATTGAAAATTTGCCCACTGGCAAATGTGACGACAAGTGGCCATTTCACTATTTTATGGGCGACAACGAAGAATTGCCTTGTGAGAGAGGGCGAGTGGATAATCTTGGGTAAAGCTAAAGAGATTTTTATACGCATAAAGCAGCTGGCGCCATTTTCAAGCGTATGGAAATTATTTTAATGAAATTATAAATTAAATCGTTGCTGCAGCGACTTTTATGGACACGCATGTTATTTACATCTCCAGAGCCCATTAGAACTCATGTTTTTTCGTGCTTTCCGATCTGTGACGTCGCCAACACCTACGGCTTTTATTGCCAATGGACGCTGAGGCGTTTTCTTTTGTATTTAATTTATGCGCATTTTAAGGCTAGTTTTTCTTCTCAACCTTTTTCCACTTCTTTCTTGCGGACTGTGGCGCATGCGCTACAAATTTTTATCGGCTATTTTTCAACACAAAAGATTTCAAAAACTATGAAATTGACAAAAGCAAACACTTTTTTTTTATAGGCTACACACATCAAATTTTTTTAATATTCAAACAGAGCGCGGCTCAAAGGGTCCAATAGCCAGAAGACGTGGATGAGTTGGTGAAGCATTGAGATTTATTTTATATATAAGAGAGTAATACAGATATGATAGATATTGCTAAAGTGTATATATAGGAATGTATATATATTAAGCTAGTCTTAAAGATATATATTCATTAAACTCAAACTCTATTTTCCTAATGAAAAATCTCGATTTTGCTGGCTTTTTCACAGAAAAAAAGTAAAGAAAGGATTGTATTGACTTAGATACTTTAATCTATCTAAATATCTTAGCTTCATTTACCTTTATCTATAATATAACAGAGCTCTCCATCCATCACACAAATACCTCTAATTTTCAGCTCAATTTCTATTTGTAGGGAAACTTGGTTAAAAAGTTTCACTTTTGTTGGCACTTTAATTTGCCATGCAAATAATGCCGTCTATATATAATATATATATAAAATTTTCTCCCATTTCTTTGTAGTTAACTGAATTCTATGTTAATTTCACTTTGCCAACTTTTACATTCCAATTTTCCACACTGTCACCCCATGATATCATCTAATACCCTAACTAATTAATGAAAGTAAATTAATTTATACGTAAATTGTTTTGTTTAGAAACTGTCTCTCGTACGCCCCGACTTCGACTTGGACTTTGGGTTTGAGTTTGGGTCGTGTCTTGCTTTTATTTTGGGCTTCAGGGCTCGAGTCACCTTTATCTACGGCTTTGTTCGTCTACGCGTCGTGAATGCCTAATGAGAGACCCAAGAAGGGGCCAAGTGTTGTTCTCGAATCGGCTTGCCTTGCTGTCTCCCAACTGGCGAGTGTCAAGTGCTGTTGGGTACAATTTAATTTGCCGTGTAATTGTTGATTTCGCTCCCAACATTTACTGGAACGTGGGAGCTTTACCTATATTCATTTCAAAGAGATAACTGTCTTGCGGATGGCTTTATCGGCTTTGTGTTTCTCGAATGCGGGAGTTTTAAAAGGAAATGGAATATGCACTATATATACACTCAAATATATGCACTGTCTTACAATTTTCCATAAGTTTGGCAGTCAAGAATGACTTGAATAATAAGTTTATAACTTAGGAGAGATCTGCCTTGAATTGAGCTTCAATGGCATAGGACTATCTTTCTTTAATATATTTATGTTATAAATAACATGGAATGAATCTGTTGAAGTCATTATCATTGTATACAAAAATATGATTATAGTTACTTGGAACAATCAACTGCATAATATTCATTCAAAGTCTAAAAGTTACCAGCTGTAAACACTTAGATGATATGTTTGTGGATAAGAAATTTAGTCGATTTGTAGAGATCTGTAAATCTGTATTTGTTAAATTTTAGATCTCTAGTTCTAAGACTGTGCAAGATATAGTTTTACCCTATTTGTTACGCCGCCAATGTTCGTAGATATATTTACTATATATTTCTCATCATGTCAACGAGAGTATATGTGCTGTCAGATATCAAGTCTCTAGTACTTTCGTGACGTTTTTGTTATACCTGTTATAGATATGCCCCTATTAGGCATATCGGAAAAATCCTTACATTTTATAGGACAGATACGAAACATATACTCAAAATTTTAACTCCTTAGCGTAAGATGGTTTGTGTTCATATGCCTGACGGACGAAGGGACTTCGTAACAGTATCTACTCTTTAAACTACATACGAAATACTACAAAATATTATTTAAGGCTTGTGCAAATTTCGAGTCAATTATCGTTCAATTAGTTAATGCCACTAACGACAGCCATGTGAAAGGAAATGTTGTGGAAAGCTCATTAAGTGCTGATTGCAGATGTCAAGAGTCGGCTTTTGGCCCCATTATAATGTTGGCCAGAACATGCGCATGGGGCAATTATTTGCATGCGACTAAGAGGGAGGGAGGGGGGGGGGGTGGAGAGAGAGTGCTTAACAAAGAGCGCAAATTGCAGGCGACAAAAAGATGGCCAAATAGAACAAACAGCATTATAATGAACGCATTCACCTGACCTAGCTACACGCACACATAGGCACACACACGCGGGTCGTATTTGAGTGCATTCATTTATTCAATTGTGGCCACTTGCTAGGACAAAGCCCGGCCAAGAGAGCCCGCTTGGGCACACAATGGCTAACAAATTTGGCCAGCCACATTAACTCATTTGTTTGGCGCTGATTGTCGTCATCATCATCATCGTCGTCGCTGATTTGTATCTCACAGATACATAGGGCAGCTGGGCTGGCTGGCTGGCTGGCATCTTCAAGCTTCGTCCTTCGTCCTGGACTGGCGCTGTCAGGCGCATTGAAATTGAAATTGGAATTGTGCGGGGGGCACCATAGAAACTATGCGACGGCAGCGGCGACGGCGACGGCGACGTCAGCGTTGGCGGCGCGTGTTTTTGTGTAACTGACATTTGCTTTTGTGCGACGCATCCATAAGATACAAAGATACAAAAGTTGTTTGTGCTCGCTGTTATGATTCCTGCAAGACGCTCTTGCTGTTGTTGCTGATGATTGCGCATAATTGGGTCATATGCTTGTCAGGAAAACGCGTCAGAGTTTGTTCTGCCTAACTGCTCCAGCTGTCCCACTCTTGATAGCTTTTCCCTCTCTCTCTCTCTCTCTCTTTCCCTCTTTATAAATATATGTAGGCTCCCTGCTATGAGTGCTTTTCCTTGGAAAGGCACATGCTGAAGACTTTTCATTAAAATTGTCAGCTTTTCTTTTTAGCTCGCAATCTCTCTCTGTCTCTTACTTTTGCCGTTCGTACCGCTCTTTAAATTACTTTCTTCCTTTCTTATTGCTTGACAACAAGCGGCAAAACTTTTGTCAATTATTTCACTTCGCTCGATATTTTTACTCTCGAAATTTATGATCTTATATCAGCTATGTGCTCCAGTTTGACATAGTTTAAGGATAACTTGACATTTTTAAGCTAATCTCTATTTATCTGGAAACAAGGATAACATTTTATGTTTTTATCGAATTATTATTCTTGAACTGTTGACCATTTATTAAAAAGTTTTTTTTTTTGTTTTTTATTTTTTTTTAAATGTAGGGTATTTTTTACACATATCTATTCTAAAAGTTTAAATTGTTTTAACCTATTCCTATATCACTCGCTATCTGTCTCTTTCTCTTTCATCCACTGGTTCTGTATATCTCTGTCTTTCTTGTTATTTCTCATTCACATGCTTTCTCTATCTCTCGCTTTATACCTGTCTATTTCTCTCTATCACTATCTATCTATTCCTCTCTATCTATTTTTCTTTCTCTCTCTCCCCTTTTACACTTCCTTTCCCTTGATTCTCTGTCTTTCTCTCTCACACTCTCTACATTTATATCTATCTCTATCTTTATCTCTATATACCGCCTCTTCCTTTTTTCCATTTCTCTCCCTCTCTTTCTCTTTCTATCTCTGGTGAGTGCATTTCGAGCTTCGTTATTATGAATTTCTTAGTTTGTTCAGCATTTTTTTCTCTCTTCTGCCATTTCGTGCTTCTGATTGCGTACACAATTTTTTGCCAAACTTTACTGTGTGTCGTTGTTTTTTTCATTTTTTTTTTCAGTGCATAATTTATGCCTGGCCTCCTCTGAATCTGCTTCTACAGCTCGTACAGCTCGCACAGCTCCTCGCGCTTCTCAACAGCTCCCAATGGCCTTTTGTCATCTGCGGCGTCGCCATTTTTTGCGCTTCCTGTGCCTGAGTCCCATCTCTTCACTACGGTTGCCCGCTTTCAGAGTCTGGGCCGTAGCTTCTGGGTTGGGGCCCAGTGTCCAGTACCCGGCGGAAATGTATTTACACCAAACGTTCGTAAAATGGCGGCCATAAAATAAAGTTTCAACGGATGTTTACGCAATGCGCATGAATTGTTCAATATTGACAAGACAAGAACGCGCCGATTGGTCCTGTGGCTGCTCGAAAGGGAGAAAAAAGGAGGGGAGCGTAGTGTGTAAAGCTGAGCTATTGAAATTTTAATGGGCCTGCTGTGGACAACACCTCTTAAACGGACAACTGGCCATAACGGCGAAGACCTTAAAGCACTAAAGTTCATTAAGTCCGGCGAAGAGATCATTAATTTTGTTGCCCAGTTAAGGACAGAGATAAGTTTAAGGATTATAATGAGAGTGCTTGAAAGAAAGTTTGCTTAAAGGGAAGGGTCTATCAGATCGAAAAAGATTGTAGGAAATAGAGTTATATATTTCAATCTTGATTATCTTATGAGAAATACATTCGCATTGGCTAAACCACCAGTCCACATAAGATGTGAAGGCCTCTCAAGTGCACATGAATGCAACTTTGAACTGCAACTTTGGGCTTGAGTGGGTGGACGTGTGTGTGTGTCTGTAATTTGAGCAGCCCGCAGTTTCAGTGGCTGCTGAGTTACTTGCTCTGGTTGACTGGAACATGTGCTAATGACAACATGATTATGGGCTGCCAGACAAAGGGACAAGCATTTAGGACAAGCAGGACGAAGGACAACGCCCACACAGTTATGACAGTGACACTGACAGACCCAACCTACAACGAGGGTTGAGCACGGTCCCAGCCCAGGCTAATCATTGCAAAAGATGATATCTTTGCCAATTTCAGCAATTGCGACCCTTAAGCATTGGAAAAGTTTACGCATAATAAATTTTTCATTCGTTGTCATTAAATCAGTGAAAGGCAAAAATGAGGGATGACTATTAAATACCCTGTATCAATTTGAAAAATACAGATACATAAAAGTTCTTTAGTTCGTTCTTTTTTGCCAGGATAATAGAGATCTTTGAAGATAAATCTTCTTTATGCCTAAAAACCTAAATAAAATATATGCTTGCTCCCTTTCGCATGATATCTAAGCTCAAGTGAGCTGCCTCTTAACAGGATTTATTGCGTACAGGGTATTAGGAGAGGAAAAAAAAACATAATGACAAGCAACATGCTGCAAATGTCAGTGCAGACAGGAAAACGGAAACGTATTGGCGCAGTAAGGAAGCTTGGCGCAATGGCCGACGTCCGAGAGGGACGGCTGCAAAGTGAAAGAGAGACGACAACAAATGGGGAGTCGTGTAGGTTTTTTTCTTTCTCTGGTCTAGCCCATTATTTCAGCCAAGGCAGGCCAAAGGTCGGAAACGGATGTGGGTGCGAACAACTTAAAGACGTCTGCCAAAAATAGAACTAAAAAGCTGGAAAATGTCGCAGGCAATGCGACAAATGTTGCTGCCAACATAAATTATAAGCAACGAGGGGCAAAAGAGGCGGAAAAGATGATATTTCATTAAAATTCATTTGCCGCAATATGATAAATGTCAGCTAAGGCCGCGGCAAATCAAAATCAAAGCAAATCACTCGCAAGGACGCAACACAAATTTTAATAATGAACGAAAAGTAAGCGAAGGCAAACGCCCAGGACTCAAATGCAGTCGGCGAGGACGAGGACGAGAACGAGAATGGAGGCTGGAGCAGGAGCAGGCGTCGGTACAGGGGTCGACAGGACACGTGGCAAAGTCATCGTCAGCGGCGGCACACTTCATAAATTTTGGCAGCAAGCAGTTACAGTTATGATTGCCAAAGTCAACGACAACGACAACAACCAGCAGCAGCAGCAGAGGCTGGCGGACGTCCGCCCAGGACATGCCCCCCTCACCTCAAACCCTCGACGCACAGGAAGCAAAGCCTTGGCAAGCAACCGCAGCAGCAGCAGTATCAGCCCAAAAGTAAATACGGAAGAATTTTTGCACCGGGGCCAAAAACTCTAAAAGCCTCAAGCAAACAAACACAGCCAATGCCAGTCGCCACCCACAGCCCCCGTGCGCCTCAGCCGGCTGCCAGAGCTCCTGTGCGGGGTTACATTGTTGCCTCGGCGGGGATTGGTGCGCATGCCGCAATCAAATCATCTGCCAAGTTTATGATTTATTTAACTTTTTTAATTGACTTTTTCCGAGCAGGAACAACAACCCCCAACAATAGGGCTGCGTGTGAAAGGATAATGCTGGGTCTTCAGGCGCGCAGACTTCACTTGCAGTCCTCGCTCGTCCTTTCTAGGAAGTGCGTCATATATGTATGTCGTACCGGCGGATATCGAGGTGTGTGTGTGCGGTGCGTGTGTACCCCTTGGGGTTGTTATCCTTGTGTATTTGTTGTGGGTGCAGACTACGACGACGACGACGACGCGCACGCTTGTTGCAAATCCGGTTTAGTCTATTTATTTGAATGCCTATTTTTATGCTTATCCGGTTGCTTCAACATTTACATTTCTCACTTTTCACTTTTTTTTTTTCATTTAACGCTTAAACATCTTTTGATTTATGTAATGGTAATTACAGGCAGGAAGAGAATGGGGAAGTGCGTACCGATTGAGTCCTTAGCTAAGTAACTCTGAGAGAGAAGGTTGCTTTATAAACTTGAGCGAAGTCCTAGAACTAAATATATATGGTAGGAATATGATTGTGAAGTTGGGTAGGGCTGGTAGGGCTAAACGAAAACGAAAGAGAGAAACTTATGAAGACATCAGGAATGGCATTTATATGAATCGAATGTTATCAATGATTAAGTAAAATGTTTTATATAGATATATATATATATATATTGATTAGAATTTGAAAAGCTACGCATACCTATTCAGTTTACTTTGCAAAATTGACCTTTAACCTCTTTACATTTGACTAAAACTGCAACTTCAAATAATGAAAAAGTATTACACAAACATCGCATACAATTCCTTCTCTGCTTGTTGATGAGTAAATTCCGAATGAAATACATAAGATATCTTTGTCGAAGATCATATGCTGCTCAGCAGGATGGAATGCTTAAACATTGACCGTGAAGCTGGCTACTAATTTGACAGCCAACTAGCGCCAGCTCCCAGCGCAGCAGCGCTCTGCTATACCCAGACATGGGTAAAGAAAGACGACGCAGAGAGCTCTCAAAAGTGCACCACACACACACCAGGACCTCAAGTTCAAATCGAAAACTCACTTGTCAGTCGCCGTGTCAGCCAAAGGGAACTTTCAGTTTCAGGCAGAGAACAAACGCAGTTTGTGCAGTTCTCAGACCAAAAATATAATTTATGAGGCCAGGGCATTTGATGTATACATTTTAAGCTTTGTTGAGACACAAAAATGATTTTGATGGACATTTAACAAAACGACACCAGATTCAATCCACGCTGAAGGAGCTGCAGCCTTACCTGGAGCCCGAGATCTGTTCCTGCAGGCAGCAGCAACTGCAACTACAACAACATCAGCAACAACAACAGCAGAAACCACAAAAAGTCGACATATTTCATATTTTATTTATTATTTAGAAAGGGTTCGCTGCATAAATCAAAAATGAAATGAGTACGACATAACAACACCAACTCCAACTCCAACTCCAATCCCAGTCCGAGTTCGAGTCCGAATCGCAGTCGTCGATGTTGTCCAATGACCAAAGCAGCAACCAGCATATAAAACTCCAAATGAAAATAAACCAGCGCAAAATCGAGAAAAAAACAGTTCCCACATGTTCACAATTTTTATACATATTACTCGTACCTTATGGAAACCGGGCGTTGAGGTAAAAAAAAAAGAGCTTGGAATAAAAACAAAAAGCAAACCCACAGATTTGCAACTAAGGCATAAAATATCATTCATTGAACATAATGCAAAGAGCTGACGCAGCTTTGATGCGCGAACTTTTGCACTGGCAAAACTTCTGACAGCTTCGACGATTGAACAATTGATAAATCGAATTAAACTTTGAAGAAAAACGAAATCAATAAAAAAGGAGATTGTGCATGAAAATTAATTGCATTAGCATTTGATGTTGTCTGCGATGTGTGAGTCATTAAAATTAGCATGAAGTTGCTGTGTGGCTAATTCTGAGTCACTTAGTTAGTTGAGAAGTGCATAGAAAGGCGCATATTTATTAGCTAATGCTTATTGATAATACAAACTATTTGCTCTACCTATTTGTATTTATTTAGTGATTCGATAAGAATAGGTGATTTATTTGAGAACTACATAGAGAGGCACAGCGGACAGCTTTGTACATATAAAGTATGTTACTTAGCTTCTCTATGTTTTTAACAAGCGTAAATTGCTTCTGATATAAATTTTCGATTCTCGTTTCCTTTTATATCTTTGCCTTATAGAAGGACTTTACTTGGTTATTAGTTTTGAAGGTTTGCTTTCAGAACTGTGCCCGGGGCTTCGATAGTTGTTCAATTCACACTAAATAAATATAAAAATTTACTTTTTGAGACTAAGTTGTATATGATTGATCGGCTACGCATTGAAACAAATTGTATGCCTACTTTATGTAATTTTTAGGCAGCTTTTCGCTACCAAATTTCTGCCAGTGTATTTGGCTGTGACAAGAAAGGGTCACATGCCACATTCAACATCAGCAAAAGCAACAGCAACAATAGCAACAACAACAAACAGTCAAATGTTATGTTTGGTATTTTTGCGTCACGCGTTGTTCAGCTTGTTGTTGTTGTTGTAGTTGTTGCTGCTGCTGCTGGTAAAGCTTGCTTGCGCCTGCGCACACGCCTGAATGCGACGCGACGATATCGGTGAAATGATCGCAATCTCAACACAAAATTTGTGTTTGGCGCAGACATTTTTACTGCGCCAGCGCCTGGAAACAGGAACGCTGGACCTGCTGCTCCTTGCTGCCCCCAAAAGATGATGAAGATGAAGCAGCCGCAAATCTGCAAGCAATGCGACCAATCTACCAATCTACTACCCCCGGCCCAAGCCCCTGTTCTGTCTGGCCAGAAAAGGAACCAACCAACGTCGTGTTGTCATAATGAATGGCGCAGCTTAAGTCATTTCATTTTGGAGCTCAAACTGTAGCTGGAGCTGAAGCTGAAGCTGGAGCTGGAGTTGGACTTGGAGCCTGCATTGATTTTTTTATAGTTCTGCTGGCGCCACGAAATATTAAATTACGCGCTGCTGTTTTTGTGGTCAGTCCTTGGCGAGATGAGGCGAGGCCTCTGCCTCTCTCTTTCTCTCTCTCTCTGTCTCTTTCATTCTCTATCTCTGTTCTTGGAGACATTCCACATACGCCGTGTGCGACGTCAGTCCAGAAATTAATAACATAAACATTGCGACTGCTGCGGCTGGGCTATAAAAACCTGAGATATTCATTGAAAAAAGGCCAATCGCAAAAATTGAAATTCTGGCTCGTAGAATTAATAAGTTAATTCCGCTAAGGGCCACCCCCTCGCTCACTCTGCCGCCCGGCCATATTGAAATATTTGTTTTGCATAATTACATTGGCGCTCTTGTTTGGCATTTTATGTTGGGCTTCTTTTTATGGCCACGGCTAATTTCATGTGAGCAGATTTTATGATTTTATGCGAGCTGCGCCAGTGCCAGCTGCCTGTGTGTAGCACTCAACTTGCAGCCGAGTGCGGCTCATTAGAGAGGTTAAAGTTGAGTCCGTTTAATGACTTTGGGGCATATGCTTGCCCTTGGGGCTTGCCTTAAAGCTAATTGGTCGGGTATAACAGCGGTAAGTGCTGTGCCAGCTACTGAAAAAGGTGATCGTTGCTATTGTCATAGATGATAATTTATAGAATGGGGATTCTCAAATTATATAGTTAAGTTAGAAGTATATAAAGATGGAAACAATTCTCATTCTCTCTTACTTTCCAGCGAACATAAGTCAAATTTCCTGTATATACAGTTGCTTTTGGGCATCAATTGCCTGAGAAGCACATAGAGAGGCGCAGCTGCTTGGGAGAGACTCATAGAAAGCTGGCTGGCCTCGCACTCAATCATAACAATTATGGCTGACACTTTGACTTTTTTTCTAAGGTCTGGCGTGCGCGCAGAGTGAGGCGAATGTATATTTAGCAGAAATCAAATAACGATAAAAAATCACACGAATATTAATTCGCAGAAATGCAAAGACCTTCATGAGGAGCCGCAGCAGCAGCAGCAGCAACAGCCGCAGCCGCAGCTAAACGTTTACCCCTTTTGCCATTATGAAATTTATAGTTGCGGTCTGCCTAGACCGCAGCTTTGTGGCCCCAAACCCAGGCCCAGTGCCCAGTCGCTCCGCTCGTACAGCTGACCAACGCTTTGGGTCGTGTGAGAATGCCATAGCTGTAGCTGTAGCTGAGCCTGTTCCTGGTGTTGGGCCACATGTGCCCCCAAAAAACCAGACATAGTTGCTTGTTCGGCCGGCCGCCTGGTCTGCCTGGCTCGCTGCCTGCCCATTGGCGCAACCCCGGGTTCAACTGCGATGCCGCAGCGCATAAGCATTTTAGCCCCAAAGCGTCCCAACTACTGGCCAAATCGCTGGAGTCTAATGCCAGTTGCTGCAGCCGTCGAATTGCGCTTTGTTTTTGCTCCTTTTTCTTTGTTTTGTAGGTTTTTATGCGAGCAACTTCCATGGAAGTGGCTTAAGCCAAACGTAGCAAATATTTTTATATACGAGTACGAGTATAGACTCCACACTTATCGCCAAACAAGATCAATATGCACGATATCAATATGCCTCGCTTCGTTTCGCCTCCGTCCCGGCGTCTCTGGCTCTCCTTGCTCTGGTGTTGTTCCTTGCTGCAGCGAAACAAGCTCAAGATGAACAACAGAACAGCTTAAGATACAAGCGGGGGAGTAGCCTCAACGAAAACACAAAACGGAGCAAAGGTATTCCAAATTTGCGAGCACATAGGATATGTGAGGTGGGAAGCTGAGGCGAACCAAATGCAAACATTGCCTAGTATTACCATGTATACTGATATATTATTAATTGAGGAAGATTTAAAGGTAAAGTCTTCAAGTCTCCTAGAAGACCTAGAAATGAACAAGACTCTCAAGTCTTAAGTTTCCATTAGCCAAAATCTAAAAATTCAAAAGAGATCGACTAAGGGAAGCTTGTTGTTTCAATTATACAAGCCAGTCAACTGAATATTTTGACTATATATATATAGCCCCATCGTTTCCATCGAGCGATGACTAATTGCTTAACAAGTGGCTGCCAAAAAAGCGAAACCGAAATGTCTGTCAGTTGTTGAAGATTTGTCGCGCTTGTCAATATGATTAGCCGGCTTCAATTTGGCGGTCCATGGCCCAAAAGCGAATTTTCGCGGAATTTCAAAAAGCCAACAAAAAATATGCAATGACTGCTCTATACAAACATTTTGAATGCCCCAAGCGATAAGGCAGCTACGGCAACACAGGCACAACCAGAGCCACAGCCACAGCCACAGCGACGCTGCAGTCGACGTCAACAGCGATGACGATGATGATGATGATTGCAGTAGACAATTGTTGTGCATACCCTAACCATAAATAGTTTAACTATGTCAAGGTATTTGATGTCCATGAATAGCATACATATAACTTATAAAATATAATATATAGAAAATTTCAAATCTATAACCTTTTATTCTAGAGTTGGAATTTTTTAAAGAAATATATTCAATTATGTTTGTAATTATGAGCTGAAAATATGTCAGGATTTTTTAAACTTTTCATTATTTTTATAAGCAAATCTAAAATATTTGCATGGAATAATCAAAATAGTAAAAGACAGCAAATACTGGAGACTTAAGTAAGAGAGAATTCGTACTGTTCTAGGTTTTTCATCACATTGAAAAACATTTTCCACTGATTAGGGTAACTTTTCTCTGGGTTTGCTCAATCAATTCTTTGCTTTTTGTTGGGCTGGCTGCAATTGTTGTTGCTCTCTTTGTGGCATTTGCATATTTTGAATGTTCGCGCGCGGCCTGCACGTTTTACAACGGCAACAACAACTGCGAAATGTTATCGATGATTGCGAGGCGAGTTCGTTGGGAGCAGAGCTCCGAACTGTGGCTGTGGGAGGAGAGTCATGATGCTGGCTGGCTTTCCACTGAGCACCTTTTCATAGTTCCATTGCTGTGTTGCTGTTGTTGTCAAACAATTGTCACAACGTGTTGGCATTCACACGAACTTTATGTTTTGTCAACACCTCGCAATGTTTTTCGATCGGCATGTCAAGGGTTAAGGCTTGGACTGGGCCAGCTAAATTGCACTCCATTAACTAAACTTCACTCAGAGGGGAAGGAGAAGTGGACAGAGAGTGGAAAATTGATTTGGCCTACCGCATTGCACGCATTAATAACGTATCTGAAGTGCTGTCAAAAATTGCAGCGGCAATTTTCAATCAAAGGCCCCCATCGCAATCGCATTCTCATTCGCATTCCTTTTGTCAGCTCCGAAGTTCATTGTGAAAAACCAACACCCGTTCTGAAGGGTTCCTCAACTCTCGGCTAATAATAATGAGCGGAACAGCGTCCATTGTAGCTGTCTCCCGACTCTCCTTTTTTTCTCTCCTTACTTATCATTATTATATTTATGGCACAATTTTGTTTTGGCATAATGCGCCGAGGAATATAAGAGAGAGAGAAAAAAACACTTGTGCCGTGGCTGACAAGCGGAATATCTTTTTTCTCGCGTTGCTTGGCGATCGTTGCTTGAATAGATCACTCAGTCGCAATGAATTATTGATGGACTGACAGCGAGAAAAAAATACAGCAACAATAATGAGAGTAAGCGAGTAAGAGAGAGAGAGAGAGAGAGAGAGAGAGGGAGAGACAGAGCGAGAGAGATCTGTAACCTGTAGCTTTGACTTTAATGTGGCAGCCAAACCGATCGATATGTTCAATCTTCAATCTGCGCTCGTCGTCGTTGTGACTTTGTCAACATTGCGTCCTGTTGCCCGTGCCTTGCCCCCCGTCCCCCCAGCACCTGGTTCATGCCACCGGGCACTGTGATATATTGTTTCAGTAGCATTTTGTTAAACGTGATCAATTTTTAATTACCCATCAGGCCGTCGTCGATCGTTGATCGCTGATCGCTGCTCGTCTCTGGTCGCTCCTTCAATCGCACCGCAGCAAATGTAACCTGCACGTTTTGTCGCATGTCAGGCGAACGATTTATGCTGCCCGGGCTCCAATCGAGCCGACTGAGCGAATTTAATAAATGTATCTTGCGCCGCATTTGGAGTGCTCCTCAGTCAGCTCGATTGCAGCAAGGTTTTTAGTCCGAAGCTGCCGTCTGATTGAGGCTGCCTGGCGCTGAGCCTTGTGTGTGCGTAAAATTTTTAATTAGCTTTGTCTAATTAACACTTGGAACAGCGAACCGAACGGCTCGAAGCGTGCCAATCGAAGGCGTGAAGATCAAAAGGTAAAGCCGGGCGATAGAAACACCAATTGCAAGTCAAGAACTTGGCATTAATTGGGAGTATATGCTAAATAAAGTCAATAAGGTTATGGCTATACTGAGTTCAAAAGGTGTTTAAGACTAAAGCTTAAGCTTAAGCATGGTGGAGGCTCAAGCGCAGCTTTCATTGGAGTTACTTCACTTTACCCTAATCCATAAACACTTATTTCTTTCTCTTCTCAACTTAAAACTTGCCTTTAACTACTTACTAAAAGCTCCTCCAAAAGGTACTCCTTTCATCTACTTCCAACACTTGGCATCTTCAGCTGCAGCTAACAACATAATTTCTATATGCAAAGCCCACGCCCATTTGGCCAAGCCAAGGCAAACGTTCGTCTGGCAGACCAGGTGAGGCGCACCGTGTGCCCTCGGGTGCCCTACGGTAGGCAGCTAAATTAAAGTGAACGCCCACAGCACGTGCCGCAGCGAAGAACAACAGAAGGAGTCAAGTCCAAGTAGACAACAGACCGGCAGCCAGCATCAGCAATCAGCAGCAACAGCAGCCGCAGCAGCAACATCCACAGCATCCAGCAGCCAAGCTGGCTGCCGAGGTCCAAAACTTTTGTCTGGGATCCACTCGAACATTTTTGCCACTTGAGTTTTGTAGTTGGCCCCGGCAGCTCCTCTCGGGGCAACTCCTCTGTTGCTGTTGCGTTTCTTTATTTATTTTTGGTGCACGCGCAGCAACAAATTAAAAAGTAATTCACAAGCGCTGCATAATTAGCTGCTAAGTGACACTAATGGCGCTGCTAACGGATCGGCCTTTAGTTGCCACCAGCGCCCCCTCAAAACTAACGCCCCCAAACCCGCCTCCATCATTGTTCGCCTTCATTGTGCTTGCTGCACTCTTGGACGCGTTGTGTGGGCAAAGTTTAGTTTCGGGGCACTTTACATTACGTAAATTGTTAGGGTATTATGGATTCCTATGAAAACAATTGTAAGGCTTTACAATTAAGGTTAGATTAGATTAAAGAGGATGACTTTTAAAGAGTTGGAAATCGTAGATTCAAACTGATTCGGTTCAATATAGCTACCAATCTCTGTCATCTCTTAACCAGCTCAGAAACATTTTTCTGTATTTTATACATACTTGTCTTTCAGTCTTAGAGCATTCAATTTTCGTTGAGCTGAACCAATTTTATTTTTCAAATTATTTTTAGCTTGCAAGTTTTCCTGTTGCTGCAGCTAATTGATTTGCGTTCGGTGTTGTGGTTTGTGGCCTAGCACATGGCTAGTTCTCTGGCTCCCTTTTGGCTGCCAAGTTGCTGCAGGCAGTTGTTGTTGTGTGTGTGTGGTGTGTTTGGTGTGTGGCATAGAGCTGAACGCAAATTGATGGTTGTGCTGAAAGCAAAGGTCATTACTGTGATGAAAAGTGCGTGCATGTGTAGAGTAAGCTGTGTGATAACGCAGCTTCGGTGTTATTTATGTCAAATAACAAGCATAACAACATGTAGCACACAAGCAAACACAAATACACTCACACACACACACACATATACAGACACTCACAGCACACAGAACGTAGCTCGGAGCTAGTTGATATTGGGTTCGCTTAGCTACTCGAAAAAGTTGTGCTTCTTCATCTCATAAATCAAACTACGTTCCATGTCTCAAAATGTTTCAAACCGGCGTCAACAGCGGCGTCCCGAAAATAAAGCAAACTCTGAAGCTGATATGTCTTCCGAGCCACAAGATGTAAGCTTCGATTCCAGCGGTAAGAATGTTGAGTGGGATCGACAGCTCTACGATCGTAAAAACTATTCAAGCCGCCAACAACATCAACAAGACGAAGAAGAACTCAAGTTTGAATCTAAAATTAAACCATCTGTTACCAGCGATGCTAGTTTATATAAAAGATGCCAGAGGCGTGCCGATATTTCTGTTAGAGAGGTTATTATAGAACAAGATGCGGCTGATAACTATAAAATCCCGGAAAATACGAAAATAAGAAATTTCATACGCAAAATTGATCCAGAAACTTTTACCGATAGCAAAGAGGAAAATTTAACGAAAAGCGGAAAAGCTGAAACCTCGAAAAATAAAGACCCACGCAAGATAAAAATTGAAGGACAACAACGACCTCATTCGACACGAAAGGAAAGGCTCAAAGAAGCTACAGCTATGGAGCAATCTGACACAGAATTCAGTCAAGTTACGCAGACATCGAGTGACGAGTCGAAAACTTTTAGTCAAATCTATAGTGAAATTTACGAGGAGTCACGAGCCCGTCAGGAGAAAGCTGAGCAGATCTACAGAGCATATACCAAAACAAATCAAAGAGATGACTTTATCAGATCCAAGTCCGGAGAACGTACTGCCCGCTGGGTAAAGAGCCTAGGCGAGCTCTATGAGCACTGTGGGAACAGTACGGAGGCTTCAAATGAAAGCGATAAAGAATCGGAATATCTTCCATCTTCTGCGGAGGATAATTACTTTACCGAGGAGGACTACAAATATTTAATTCAAGAGCAGTTGGATGTTATTAATGGTTATCAGGACGAACTGCGCGCTGGCTATGAAAGCTTTTGTGTTGACTACATAACTGATATGTCAGAAGTTTTAACTGATGAGCCTGTGCACAGTCAATCAATTCACTCGGATGCTGGTGACAAATCTGAAAGCCATGAAGAACTTCGAAATAAAGTATCTGAGAAAGTCAGAGATAAGCCCTCTTCTCGGTACCTAGAAAAGAGTTCAAAGTTAACTGAGACAGAAGTTGGGAAATCCAAAGTGCTGCAATTCGAACATTGTGAAATATATGTAAGTTCGTCGAAACCCATGAAAAAGACTTCTGCTGAAGCTGTTTCCCCTGAACGCATCGATAGGAGTAATCAAAAACATTCAAATCCTCAAAAGTGCGAAGAAAAATCAGACTTAAATCAATATGGTAATAATAGTAAACAAATAGATTCAAAATCTTCTTCAGGGCGTAAGTCCCAGAAACCAGATACCAAAGTAAATCCTGTTCGTGACAACCAATTTAAAGATAATAGCTCAAAAGGTTATACGAGCGAGTATAGCACACAGGGGAGTGAAATTTGTGAACAAAGTGAAGCAAATATATCTAGCGATTCTCTAGAGCTTACTAAGGAGGTAATATCTCCGGAAAATGAATTTAATGGAAACTCGGATGAAATTAAGGAATGTAAGAGTAAAGCGTATAATGCTAGGAACCAATATGAAGCAAATGCTTTAAATATTCCCATTGAACCTATTGAAGAGCAATATTCGCAAAGAAGTACATCTGGAAGAAAAACTGATCCTATCAAAAAACTTAAAACTAATTCCATAGGTTCTTCTAGGTGCCAGGAAGAAAGCGACGCTCAAGCATATAGCTCTCAAAGTGAATCAAATAGTTCATCAAGTCGACTTGAAAAACAACACTCGCAGAGCTCTAGAAAAAATGTAAGTTCAAAACGGGAGATTCAATCAGAGAACTCTCGAGCTAAGTGTATTGAGGAACATAAGTCATTCAGGTCACGGACTAGACACATTTCTTATAATAGTGAGCAAAGTGAAACTGACTGCTCAAAGTCGATTGAATTAAGCAAGTCCCGCCGACCTACGAGACTCAATAGAGCAGAGAAAGTTTTTAATAAGAGTCATAATCCTGAACGATCTGCTAACGATTCTCTTTCACCCAATGGTAGCTCTTTGGTATATGTCCATGACAGCGCCGATGATTATTATTTAAGCAGCCACAATGCGAGTGCAAACACTTCGCTAATTAACGGCACACTATCCATGCTAAGTGTGCCCAAAAAATATAATGATCGTGCAAGTAGTCCCATTCAAATTATTTACAGCGACCAAAGTGAAGATTGTCGTGAAAAAGAGCCTCAAAGGTCGAGTCCAATCGAGAAGATTCAAGATGATAATCCAGATGACAAGGCTAATGTAGGGGAGAGGGATGTAGAAATGCCAGAGAGTGTCGCCTCCATGAAGAGTGAGGTATCCATGAAACGCTCCCGGACAAGCATAGTCATCGAGGAGAAAGGAATTCAATATCCCAGCGACGATGAGCTGGACGGATCGCCTGAGAAAAAGAGGGAATCACTCGAAATATATGACCGGAATGATTCCTTGCCACAGGGGCCCATCGTCTTCAAGGACGCAGCCATCGTATTTGACAACGAGGAGGAATCACTAGACATGAGTCTGAGCGATGATGAGCTGCAGATGCAAGCCAAACTGCAGACGGCTGAGTGGAGGAATAGAAGAACGGAGAGTAGCTCGTACAGTAGCTGTCATTCTCTACCAACTGGGAACAGTATAAAAAGCAGCAGCACGACGAACAGCAGCGCTGACAGCATCAGCAGTTACGTGCCGAGCGAGCGCTTCTATCGACGTAGCGAGCCCGAGGAAGATGTCGAGCCGAATCTCCTGGACGACGACAATGATACTCCGCCCCTAACCTATAGGAAGCATGTGGGACGTCTCGCTGCGCATGCATCGCGAGCTTCCACTAACTACTACCAAGAGGCCGTTGAGCTACGACCGGAACTGGAACAAGCTATAGCCGCAAAAGTGGAAATGCTATACAATTCGGAGACGCAATTCAATGCGCCGCAAAGTCGTATAAAGCGAGAGGACCTGCTGCAACAGTTCAATCAGCAGTTGCAACGTCAGCTAAGGCGAATCGCGCCCAACTTGCAGTGAGCACACACACCCAGAAGACAACACAACATCCTAAAATGGGATGCATATATTTTATATATTAACTTAGAGTTCAGTTTATATTATAATTTGTTTTATTGCACACGAACTCAAAGACAATGCAGTGTTCCTTGATATTTATGTATTGTGGCCCGTTGCAGTTCACCTTTTGCCTACAGAAAGTCGACAGTTCGACAAAGTCGGAATACTTGAAACTTTCAGCGGGCAGAGATGCAGCCGCAGCCGCCTTCAAGTCTGGCCCTGCATAGCACATAAATCAGTTTTAGTGCAGGCCAAGGGTCTTGCTGAAGGCTCAAGTGCTCAGCGTGGATAGAGGACACGTAAGACTGCTCTAGTTGAGTATGCTCAACTAAGGTGTGCTCTATAAAGAGGCGGGAATTGGTCCATGTCTCTAGTTCTTGTAATCTATGAATTGGGGAAGGTATTAATAGAAGTTTTTTCTGTTATAGTATCCATAAAATCTAGTGTAAAGTAAAAGCAATACGCTCTCTCCATATCATTGTCAACAATTACAGAGTATCAGAGGGGCGAAGGAGAGATGCGGTTGCTGCTCTTGCAGCATAATTAGCCCTGGCTACTGTTAGTCTCGAGTTTCGATTGCTGCCGCTTGCCCCATGTTGCACATTCATTTTCTTCACACATACTAAATATGCTGGGCCTGTTGTTTACAACATCAGCCCTGACAGCCAGCATAGACATTATGCCCGGGCTCTGGGGGTGTTGCACTTGTTGCAACTGCTGCTGCAGCAGCATTGCCCCCACACCCATCGGCCGACCCTCTTTAATTGCTAACTAAACAGAGCCGCACGCTCGGTGTTTTGGGCCAAAAGTGAGCAAATATTGTTTTAAGGCACATCAACATATTTTACCTGCTTAATGAAGACACTTGGACATTGACTTGCTACCCGATTTTGATTGTGTTCCTTGCCTAGATTTTATAACGATGTGCTACGCGATATGTTTATAATTTACGAGAGAGTGAGAGAAGATAGAGTTAGAGGGAGAAAAGCAGAGAAAAAGCAAGAAAATTATATGTTTTACTAAGGTAATTTTTGATTCTCAATTGAATGAATTGGGAAGTTTCTTATTGGGTCCTAAGCTATTATAGACAGTCCGTTTGACAAGCATAAATTATCACACCTCTAACTTTTCTCATTTTCCCTGTCTTGATAACTTTGGAAATGCTTCAATCATCCTGCCTGTTTCCCACATGTTGAGTATCTTTCGAAACCCACACGCACCCGTCCATCGATATATCGATTCGCTGAGCAGCATAATTTAGACAATTCCCTTCGTTTATTATGAAAAATGCACTCAATTTATATGACTTGATTATTAAAGGTCTCTGGCAAAAGCAGTGCTATATTTGCTTAGGCATTGACATTGCTCGACTCAGCATAGAATTCCCAACGCTTAGCCACAATGGTCAAAGCGAACCACAACAACAGCAACAACAACAGCAACAACGACGACGGCAACAATTGCTGCAGGCGCACCCCACGCCAATTTATTAAAGCCAACACCAAAGCTGGACTCTGAGTCCGCATTTCGAGTTGGAGTCGCAGGCACAGGTTCTGCACTTGGAGCTAATATGAAAAATGGCACGAAATGGCCCAGTCGCATATGCAGAATGCATAATTCATTTAACATTTTGTAAATCATTTGTTTGAATAGCACGATGACGATGATGTCCGAGAGCAACCTGCAAAAGCAAATGCACTCAGAGAAAAGTTGTAGTCCAATTGCTCAGATCAATGGTATGTAGAGGCTGTAAAGCTCAGAGATATCTTTGTCAATATTTTATAAGGAATTTTTGGGTTAACTAAGGAATGGCTGTTTCTATTAGGTTCAGCTTAAATACATTTAAATATATGTTATATATACAATTTTCTTCAAGTGTATCAAACAGCACTTGGGCCAGTTAAACTATTCGTCTGCACTGACAAATCGGCCGCGGAGTCGTCCGCTTGGCTCGCTCGATCCCTGCTCGGACGCCGGTGCTTGAACACAATGGTGCTGCATGACGCTGCGCAAATATAATTTCGCAACTGTCTGCACATGGGCCAAAACGAAACGAGACACACGATGCCAGTTCCAGGCACAGGCACAGTCACAGGCTCAGTCGCAGGTCCAGTCGCAGTCGCAGTTCCAATCCCAGCTTCAGAGACAGCCCGAGTCCCGGCTCGAGTTCAGACTTCGTCTCAGTCATAAGTCACACGCGGCTGCAACGACTTTTTGGGTTTGGTGTATATAAGCTATATCTGCTGTGCTGCTTCTTCTTCTTGATTATTTTTATTATTATTTGTGCGCTTCGCGTTTTTGATTCCTGTGAAATTTGCATGCGCTCTCGTTCCCTACGCTCAGCTAATTTAGTTTTGGTGGACTCTTCTTATTGAAAAATTACAAAGTTGTTTTTTGTTGTTTTGTTTTTTTTTGTGATGTGGATGCCACAGTGCGCCAGCTGTTGCGGCCAGTCTGGCATTTCTTGGGAACTTGGGAAACTCTGTAATTTTAATGATCTACGCCGCTGACATCGTAACTCAATATATATCGGCACAGAAACACAGATCGGTCCAGACAGCTTGGAAGCGGCCGGCCAGCAGCCGCAGCAGTCTTGCCAACAATTTATCATTTTTTCTTATTTCTTATATTTTCTGTTGCTGCACTTTGAAAACTAATTAAGTTTCTGCTGTGTGTGGCCGGGGCGGAGGTGCGTGAGTGTGTGACTATTGTAATTTGGCTCTGGCGTTAAATTTTGTATCAAAAAACTATTAGCCAAGTGTAAAATCCATCATTAAGTGTTGTGAATCGTGGTGCCAATGCGTCTGCCTCGACTCGATCGGCACTCGATGGTGTTGATGGTGTTGATTGTGGGGAGCGGCCCATTGTTACCGCCGTTTTACAAATGGAAAAAGTTAAGTTGCGTGGCTTTTTAATTTGTTTCGAGTCTTTTGTTCGGCTCGGCTCGGCCCTCCGAATGCCCAGGATAACTTTGTTGGCGGCCCCACAGATGTGGAACAGAGAACAAATTAACCAAGAGCCAACAATATGGCTACCAAAAAGTTCTTCATTACTCTTTAAATGTTGGCTTCTGGTAATTACATATAATTATAATTATAATTATCTATAGATTGCATCTACATATTGCAAATTAATTATTGAAGCAAAGGAAAAATTATAATTACAATGATTAGAAATTGTAGATCAGACATTAAGTCGAAAGCAAATCATAAGCACGACAATCTTCCATCCAACAATATTAACCTCAACCAGGTAGACATCAACTAGGACAACAAATCACTATATTTAGGCCTAGTCTTAGACCAAAAACTAAACTCTTTAAATCACATTCAAACTGTAAAAAAACTTATATAAATACTCGGGTTTTTATCCATTCATAAGCAGGAATTCTTACCTCATCTTGGAAAATAAAATGTATTTTACAATATTTTACGGAGCTCTAGATTGGGCTGATATTATATCATTCAAGTTCAAGCAATGCAAAACAAAATTTTAATTATATTACTAATACTTTATTTACCCTGGTATTATATGGTAAAATCTGGTATTAAACCTCTACTCAACAAAGCCAAAAATTAATAAGTCTCAGCGAGAATCTCTAAGCTGCACATTAGCTATATACGTAGATCTAATTGTTCAAGTTACCTACACTTACAAAACATTTAATTACTTGCACAACAGTCATTAGTGTAGTTTATAGATAGTTGTTTTTAGTTCTATACAAATTTATGGAGGTTTTGACATTTATTTTTCCTATGTTCCTCGCAAATAAATTTTCATTCATATACCATATGACTAAGAAGCAAAGGATCAAGATTTGTACTCTTAAATAACTATATGAAAAACTTAAATTTCTACAAAAAAGTGTTATAAATAAAGTATTTATTTACTTTCAGCTAAAAACTCGTGCACAACATTTAAATTTGTGAGTTCGCTGACAAACTAACTTATTCGATACCCCGCTCAGCTTAACGGACAATAGACAACTGGTAAATTAAAACTGCCAACCGCACAAATTAGTCGACCACAAAAGCCAAACAACTATAACTATAGATAACTATAACTAGTCTAAATTAATTTATGTTATTTAAACGTCGCTTAACTTTTTCGGACACAAACCAAAAATAGGCAGCGCAACCAGAGAGACAACAACAATAGCCAGTTGGAGTGATCTAGTTATGCTGGCACGACTACACATACCCTGTAGTCAGTATTATAGCTTGTGTACGCTCGCCTATAGGCTTTATGAATTGAATTTGGCAATCTTAATCAATTTTAAGAATTGAAATAAACTATCAATATAATTAATTCAAGTTAGCCTGCTAATACAAAAAGTATTTTTATATATTTTGCCTCTAATTGGCACTACCGAAGCATGCCCACTATTTTTTTGTTGTTGCCACATCTATAGGGTATCATGGCAGCAACAACAACGCAGCGTGCAAAATGTTTGCCTGTCCTCAGCTGGCAGCATCGCTGTCGCTGTCGCTGTCACAGTCGCTGCCTACTGCCAGTTGATTTGGCCTATCCCCCTCTACTCCCCACTCCCCCTTTCCTCTCACAACATCTCTGCGTTACCTGTCCATGGCGGAGCTGAAGGGGGTTATTATTGGTGGCCTCCTATGAGCACTCGACGCCAGTTTCCGACGTCAATTTATAAACGCGTTCAGTTTAAATTGCAACAAATAGTCGCTCATTGAAACTTAAATTGTGCCGACACAAAGTGAACGCTGAACTGTGTGCGAGCGCAAGAGCGAGAGGCAGAGTGTGCGACAGAGAGAGAGGGAGAGTGCACTGTGCTAGAGCGAGCTGGCCTGACCATATAGCCCAGATACAATGGGTGTAGAGCTTTGTGTCAACAAGTTTTTTGTCTGTGGCGCTTTTTGGCCATTTTTGTTGGCTTTTTCTGGCTTGCTCGCTCAAATGTTTGTCAGTTGTTGACGTTGTTTGTTGCTGCTTGTTGTTGTTGTGCTTTGTGTGGTCGCAGCTTGATTTGTTTAAAGGTTTCTGCCGTCTACTGTGGCATGGGAAAAAAATGTGTGCAGCTGGGAGCACGAGTCTTGGGCTGGGCCATAGATTGCTATAGATTTGGCTCTTTAAGTGATTGTTAAGCAGCTCAGCTAGCTACTGTTAGTTGCACTTATATATAAAAATATATATTCAATATATACGCATACATATATAGTGCAATTATCTTTCTTAAAAAAGGTAAACTCTTACTGTCAAGTTAGTAACGAATCTTGAGATTGCAGCGCTGTCTTCAGTTGCATACTCCTTAGCTTATTTTAATAGCTTTTATTTGGCAGACATTCGTGCACTTCTTTGCTGGCCTAACTAAAATAAACTGAAGGCCCAAACTCCATCTAACCAAACCTGTTACCATTTTATTTTCCCCAACGTGTTTGGGAAGTTTCGGGCTGCAAATTAAAGAAAAAATAAATAATAATAAAAATACCAAATTTAATTGCTTGGCACAAACAGTTTTCTGCCTGCTTTTCTTTAATTTCAATACCAGCTCCTGGGGATTCATCAGAGAGAGAGAAAGAGTGAGGAGAGAGAAAGGAAAGCGGCACGGTCGTGGCAAATTTTCATAGACAAGCCGTCGCAACTGCAGCCGCAATATAATTTCTTTAGATTAATCCAATCGATTTCTATTCAATAAATCAAAATATGAATTCGTTATGCTCATACAGCGCAGCTAACAGCTTGACTAGCCACAGAGTTGGGGCAGCTACCTCTCCTGGCAATGGCTAGACCAGCCATTTGTTGAACCTACCTCATGCTATGTGTGTGTGTGTGTGTGTAAGTGTGTGTGTCAGTTTGAGGCACGTAACAAATTGTTGGGTTAATTAAAAAAACATAAATCGTTTGATTTTTGTTACACGCTGGAGTGCTAACAACCGTGGCCGGGCTTGACGGGCCTTTCATCACTTGAAGCATTTGCTTGCCAAAAAAAAAGAAGAAATAAAACAACGACAAAATTTCACTTCGATAAAGCAAGTCGTTTACACTTAAAAAAGTGACTAAATAATATACGATAAATATATTTAAAATGCCATATTTCTTATAATTCGAAGCTGTAACAGCTAATGCTAAAAGCTATGTTAAATAAATGTTAAATAACAGCATCAACTCTGTAGTTTCCTCCCGTTGCTTAGCCATCCATTGCTTACTATACATACCATATGCCAGCCAATTGTTTCTCTCAGTGCATTTGCCAGCTATGTTATGGTAATGTTGATTAGCAGCGCACGCTAATAGCTGCTGTAATGCGAGCTATTAAATTTTTAACGGCTTGGCCCACTGAAATCAGATACGCATAAATATTTTTGGCACCGCAAGGCGAAGCACTAACAACAACTCCTATCAAAACAAATTAACAATGAAAACTGCTTGAGATCAAGCATATATAAATATTCATGATGGAATTCTGTCAAGCATTAGCATTCGTTTAATTAAGCGATCAAACCGAAACTGCAATTTGCATTTTATTCGCATCATAAACATTTCAAAGGGAATTCGCAGTGGCTGTGTAGGCGTTTGCCTTAGAGAGAGGCATGGATTCGCCTTTAAGGCCAGCAAGTTTGTATAGCCGAGAAATTTATCTACTTTATCCCAAATGAATACAACTTTTTTATATGTTCTTTTTTATAGTGTTTTTCTTTATATTTATTTTTCGTGTCGGGGGTTTTTTTTTCTTTATATATTTACTTTGTGTACTCTTAAGCTTGGAAATCTAAGGCCAAAAATGCACGTACGTATATGTGTAGCTTTTCAATTAATTTTTTTTTACAGTGTATTTGCAATTTTACCATTTTTTTTTACATTTTTGTACTAGAAAGCTGAAGGAGCTGGCTTAAATGTTTTTTTTTTTGTGTTTTTGGGTTTCGATTGAGTGTGAAAAGCAGCTTGAAAAATTTGCTAATCTTAATAATTAAATAGTCAATATGCTTAAGTAATTCATAATCGTTAATATAAATTTATGTTATTTTATACATTTATAGTAGTTAAATTTTATAATTTACAAGAATTTCCATTGTTCGCACCATCAAAACAAAAAGCAACTACAAATCTAACATTTAAATAGCAAAAAATTTATGCAAAACTTTTCTGTTTCTCTTTTAATTTTTAATTTCTTTTTTTTTTTGTGTATATTATTTTAAAATACATAATAATAATAGGTTTTTAAAGTACTATCAACTCGTTGATGAATTCTGTATTTAGTTTATATTTAAATATTTTATTTTTATATATATGCATTATAATATAGATTTATTTTTTTTTATATTATTTTTAACAGCAATTTTTCAATTATCAGGTAAAAAGTTTAAAGTGCTTTCTTCAACTTTCAGAAATATTTGGTTTTCACATTGCGCGACAAGCGCCAAATTCTGCAGGCGCTGGCAGCAAATCCAGTCGAGGGCTGGCGCTGGCTCCTCTGGCGGCACGCCGGCTGCCGCTTGCGGGGGCGGCGGTTCGGTTTCGGGCCACCAGTTCTCCCACTCTCAATACGCTGTCGCCGCGCCCGGATGCATCAGATGATGATGATGATGGTGGTGGCCGAAGTGGTTCAATGGATTCATCGCGTCAGCACTGGCCGCCGGCGCTGCCGTATGATACCAGTCGCTGGGCGGATGATGCTGCGCCGCCGGGTGATAGAGCAAATGATGATTGTGATGTCCAGTTACTGCCAGCATGGATGCCGAGGCAGCAGCGCCCGGTGAGCCGGCTGCCGCTGCGGCGCCCGGCACCTGGTGATGATGGTGATGATGATGATGCGAGGGCGGTGGTCCCAATGGCGGGGGCAGATACGCGGAGGAGGCCATCAGCTGCAGCGCAGGCGAGGATTTGGACTCGGCATGCAGCAGTTGTTGCTGCTGTTGCTGCTGTTGTTGCTGTTGCTGTTGTTGCTGCTGCTGTTGCTGTTGTTGCTGTTGCTGCTGCAACAGGTGGGAGGCACTGCTGCTGGCTGTGCTGCTGCTGCCGGTGCTGGAGGCGCCCAGATGCACGCTGTGCAAAGGATTCGGCTCCGATTTGATGGAGTGCGGTGAGGATTTAATGCCGCTGCCGCCGCTCAAGCTGCTGACGCCACTGCTGCTGCCCGCGCTGCCATCTAGGCGCGTCGAGGGTGGCGTCTGTGCCCCGCCCGTCACAATGCTCGAGCTGGAGCTCTCCTCGCCCTCGCTGTCATAGCCGTGCGACGGCGACTTCTCGTCAATGTTGCCATGCACCTGGAAGCGCAACAAAAAGAGTGGAAGAGAAAGAGTTTCATCAGTTAGCGCTGAAGATTGAGCTGGGAACGCGGAGTAGTTGGAGGACACTAGATAATCCTCGCACCGTACTTACCTTCATGTGCTTGCGCAGCGAGGAGGGATGCGTGTAGGACTTATCACAGCCATTGATGCGACAGTTGTAGGGCTTGTCCGAGGTGTGCACATGCGAGTGCTTCTTGCGGTCCGAGGAGTTGGCGAAACGGCGATCGCAGCCCTCGTGCTCGCACTTGAACGGCTTCTCGCCTGGAAATAGGCAAGGAAAATAAGGAAAAACTCGGGTAAGTTATTGTTGTTAAATTTAAACAAAAGGTTCCCCTCCCCCTCCCTCCCTCTCTCTCTTCGTGGCACAATAAATGACATTATTTATGTGCCACGCATAAAATATAAATATATACTATAGGAGAGACCCCATAAAAGATGAACATTTATGAACTCGACTTCGAGCTCGAACTCGCAGTCCAACTCAATATCAATACAATTTAATAAAGGTGGGAAAAAGGCGACGTCTGTCCAGCATTTTTATAGAGAAAAATCATATAAATTATGCGGGATCAAGGCATTGTTTGAAATCAAACAGCGGCGAGGGCCGCACACTTGCCTGAACTACGAACCCCAACCCCGACGAGGCCGAGCCCGAACCGACATGAAAACGAGAGAGCGGACAAAATTCACCTGTTTCGCTGTCGCTGCAGCCTGTTGTTGTCCTTTTGTCGGGACATGTGAAAAACTAAACGGACAACGGGTCAAACGGCCAAGTTGGGAGAAAAAGGTCAAAGGTTATCATCTATTATGGACGAGCATTAGAGCCATGTCTATAACACCTTTTCCAGGCAACAAACAGGCCAAAGGCTAAACATTTAAAGGTTCGCCTTCAAGATTGGGTGATATTTTATGGCTTATTAGAAAATTATGTGCTCGCCAAGCCAAAGAGTTGCCGTCCGTCCAAAAAGGAGCCTCAGCTGTATTTAAGATACAATTATTTGATTAAGCCCGAACCTAGTCATAAATAATAAGCCATATTTTGAGAGGGGAAAACTAACCTATAATTTGGCAAATATGTGTTACAGATGTGTTTTGATAAGCATGGGAATACGAGGTATAAATAAACCTCTATTTAAAGTAGTTCCTGGAACTGGGTAAATATTTGGGGAAAGAAAAGTGACTCTGAAAGTTGCTTCAGGGAAAAGTTGATCAGTTAAGCAAATGAGATTTTTAATAAATATATGTTTTGGTGTTGTAAAGTGTCTTAAATATGCCAAAGGCTCTCAATATCTATACGTGGGGATATACAAAAGCATTAAAAATATTGCTAGAAATAAAATATTTGAAATAATTTGACTTGCTTTACAAACTTCTTAAAGTGGATTTATAGTGTTGTAAATCACATTAAATATTAAACATTATTTGTAGGATATGTCAAATTTGGAAAAGGCCTACATAATTCGATTTTGTAAAGAAATTATAGTATTTGTTGGATTATAACATAAATTAGTGTTGGAAAACACCTTCAGTATCTGAAATATGTTATGCTTATGTTAGTTTATTAAGTTTTATGCACTGTTATCAGGCTCATAACTATTCAGCAAGTGCTATAATCGGCTCTTAAACCAAAACAAGCGCCCACTTCTGTCTCTATAAGTTTCAATAAACTTGATTCAAACTGAGAGAGAGAGAAAGAAGGAGAGATAGAAAGAGAGAGGGCAAGCGCTCACTTCATGAACGAAAAGTTGAGTAAAATCCCATTTAGCATATGGCATTTATGTGCCAGCTAAGCGGCCATTATAAGCATCGCCTTATGACAATTGCAGCTAAGCGGCTCAGCCGCAGCCAGAGCCGCAGACCGAGCCCAGCCCCAACTTGGCGACCCACACAAAAAAGCAGAAGAAGAAGAAGAAAACCAAACAGACGATGACAATAATCGAACATTTTCACACCTTGAGCTTAAAGCGAACATAGTTGGGGGCTTGATTGGGGGAGTGCCTGAATGGGGGCCTACAGTGAAAAGCTGCATTATTATCTGTCCCTTTTGGGGGCTTTGTGTGTGCGCCATATAAAAAGACATCCAGCGGTGCCCGTGGACTCTGCCCAGTGACAAGCTCAACAAGTTTTAGTCTGACTTTTTTTATTTTATGATTTCTTCTTGTTGTTGTTGTTATATTTTATTGTTTATTGTTGGGCTGCCTGCGCTGTAATTTAATACTAATTTATGTGGTTTATTACGTGCATTTGCATAAACTTTGAGTTTGTTTTAGACTCGCCTCAAATGAGTTCCCAATGTTAATGGCGTGTGGCAGTGTTTACAAATAGTTTTGAGTTTTTTTTTTGGAATTTTTCTATTAATTTGTCAAAATTGAACAGTCATAAATATGCGTATTACCCGAACAATCGCTCAATTATTTTGACAGCTACAATAAGAAATGGTTAAGGAACAAGCGAAGCAAATGCCTTTCGATGCGTTCCGAAAAGGTCTACAAAACAGGAGAGGAAGCAGAGGCAGTGGAGGGGACGCCTGACAATGTCAAGTGTCGGCTTTACATGTGTGATTCGATAATTAAGCGTAAACAGGCGCCCAGTCTTAAGAAACAATTCGAATTTGAATTTGAAGTGCGAAGCAGAGCAATGTATTTCCAAAGAATTTGGTTTACTATAAGTGAAATCCAGTTAAAGCCGAGAAATTCCATTGCTTACTGATATGAAATCTGTAGAGAAGCATAAATATTTATTTCATTTGAGTTAAAAACTTTATAAATAATATTGAAAATAAATAAAATAATTTTATTTTAAAGAATTTCATATTTCTATAAAAGCAATCCATTTAAAGGCAATCTCAACAATATAAATTTGTTTGATTTGAGATAAAATGTTTATTGAAACTAAATAAAATATTATCATCTATAGGAATTACAGTCTCTCTCACTCTCGCTCTCTCTCATCTCTTGTTATCTGCCTCCAAAATTTTCCGCGCTCTACAAAACGCTAATTACTTCAAATTACACTGGCAGCTGTCTTGCTCATTGTTTTTCCGTCTGCTTTACGGCTATCTCACGCTGCTTTTCCCAGCGGCTCTTATCAGTCCTATCGGCTGGACTGACTGGCTGTTTTTATGAGTAGTCGGCTACTAGCGTATCCCATATGGGCAGCTCCTGGTGCGCTTTTGTGGTCGTGGCACAGCGTGTGAGCTGGCGAGAAGTGTGCGACACGCGCCTGCCAGTAGAAAGGGGTTTCGTGTGCCCGCTAAACAAACGCATAATTTTCACATTTTACATTTAGAAACAACCAAAAAAATGTGCATTTAAATATTTTATTGCTTTAAGTTTTCAACTGAATATAAAAAGACCTATAAAGCGAGACTGAGAGAGAGCGAGAGAGTGAGAGAGGGAAATCGTAGCCCATTTATAAAATGTCAATTTCAGAGCCAAAAGACATTTCCACACACTTTCAAAAGGACGTCCGTGCCATGCAAATCCCATTTAGGCTGTGCGCATTGCCAAACTTATTTAAATATTTCAATAAAGTAAATCCCAAGCCTGTACATAAAAGCCAAAAAAAAAGTAGATGGTTGGAAGCAGCAGAAGACGAAGTAGAAGCAGAACTTTGAAATAGGCCGCTATAGAAATGTGCTTTGCATATTTTGTGGCGCCTACGCCCCATTAAGTGAGGCCCAAATTGTTAATTTCCTAGCGGGCAAAAAGGCGAAAAGCGTTTAGCGTGGCGCCTGGAACGCACGGAATTGGCACAGCGTCTGTCATGGCGTCCTCGTCGTCCTCGTACAGCCGCGTTTTTATTTCCCTTCTGGCTTGGGGGTTGGTTCAGCAACGGGGGTTGGCATTGCTTTGTAATCTGTTTTGTGGGTGGCTTTAGCCAAGAAATTGTTGTACATAGGCTATCCGTATACATATATATATAAATATATATATTATATTGTATGGTATATATATATAACGTCGGCTATGCGCACAAAAACATATCACATGTTTTGGCTTTTATATAAGAGCGTAAAGCTGCTGTCATTTGCAGACACTGTCGAGCGTTACGGCCGGGTTCGCTGCTCGGAACTCAGCTTCGGTACTGTGTCTAGGTCTCTTCAACGTCTGCCGCCTGTGTGTATGTTGTATATGTTTTACTTTCGGGGCGTTGTTTTCTCTCAGCTCTCAGAGTGGGGCGTAGTCGGGGCGAAAAAAGGGACAAAAAAATTGAATTTTGCTAAACGTCTCTTGAGTGTTTTTCCTTGGGCGTGTGGAAATGCCTACAATATGTTTTGCTTTGTTGTACAGCACTAGAAATATGCTACGAATTCGGGCATTGTTTACGTTAAGCTGCAGCTGATGTAGAAACTTGGAAGAGAATGATGAGAAATCTGTCAAGGATTTTGCACATTTGCTAAGAGCACAAACAAAGAGAATGGCAAATTGAAAATCATTTTAAAGTATTGCGGAAGCAACAAGCTGATTAAACCGAACTGCACTCGCCTCGCCCACTGCTGGGAAGCGTCAGGGAGAACGCAAATTAAGCATCATTGACAGTCGTTGATTAATTGAAACAGAATCAGGTTCTTAATTTACAGCCAGGCAACAAAAAATACGTATATAAAATAATTAATAAAAAAACGTCAACTAAGAGAAATGAAAATCGTATAAAACATATTTGCCATATTAAATGCAACTGTCTGACGCAGGTGAATTAATTAAAATGTCAAGAGCAGAGCCAATTAACAGAGCGTTAACCAAGCACTGTTAATGCTAACAGAGCGAGCGAGTACTTTAAGTGCGCTGTTAAATAATTGCAGACCAGCGAATGGCAATGTCGTGAGAGAGGGCGAGGGAGCGGGAGAGGGAGAGCGAGCTGCAGAGCAACTGTGCGAGTGAGTCGGCTATAGTCGAGATAAGCGGCAGCATCATTGCTCATGTGTCAACAACATGCAATGCGATATGATTATTATTATCTAACAATACAAAATAACAAAACAGCAGCTACTTTTTGCCTGCCTGCTATCTCCCTACTCCCTACAGCCATCTCACTCACTCAGAGTGCGTCTCCTTCTGGGTTGTTGACACTTATTTTTTGCTGGATTTGAAAACTGCTCTGCTCTTTGTATTTGTTTTTGTGTATATCTATTTATTTTTTTTCGCTGTCGCTTCTTCTTTGCGTCTTTTGTTCCACGTAAAGCCGGAAAAAGCCAAACCCCGATTTCCTGGTTTACATTTCAATGGGCAATTTTCCTTCCCCTAGTTTCGAATTGGTTTTTCCTTTTTTTTCCCCCCGGACGATTTTATTTTTGCGAGTGTCTGTCTCTGTTTAGGGGGCAGTGACTGTTGATGGATATACGCGCAGGATGTGCTGCCAGGGTTGCCAAGCAGGTGGCAGTTAAATGCATATATGCAATGGCTCACGTGGCAAGAGCAATGCGAGATCTTGGTGAGCAATTAGATGGGAGAGATTGGCACTGTGTAGAGCAATTGAGATGACAAATAGATAGATCTTGGCTAATGAGCTCAAGATGCAGATAGGGCTGTTGACTGTGTCACGATTTCAAATATGAAATATATCTGTGCATATATGCAGATATAATTTCAGTTTATTCTCAAGCTACATTGATTCATTTTCCCACACACATTTTGCTCTCCAGTTCGAATATTTATAACAATTGCCTGCATTTGATGGCCATATTAATGGCAGACGTTGCCCCAGCTCGGGGCAGCTCATTATTTATGCCTCATAATAATAATAATAAAATAATAATTTAAACGCAATGAATGCTGCTTGTCAACAGCCAAATACACAAAATCCTGTTGCCTGAGCTGGACTGCTGCTCATCATCATCAGCAGCATCATTATCATCATTCAGGAGCAGCGTTTGCATCCCTAAAAATGAAGTTACCTAGGCCAGGCCGTGCCTCGCCTCGCCTCGCCTCGAGTTGCTCTGCCCGAGCTCTTTTGCGGCTCTATTGTTTTGTTTGTTTGACAAAAACCGTTGAGTGAATTGCGCAATGTCTGTCATGATTTATGATTCCCGCATTTTCCTCCCTGCCCAAAAAAAAAAAGTAAAATAAAACCCCGTGGCTGACCCATCCTCGGAAGATAGCTCCTCACATCATTTGCGCTATTTGTTTGCAGCTTTGCGCTTCGCTCCTGTCAAGTGATACGTTAATAATTGACATTGGGGTCACTCGAGCCCGACTTTGCCTGTGGTTTATTGTAGCCAAATAGACGTAAATGGGAACAATTCTTACATTTTGTTGTTGTTGCTGCTGAAACTGTGAAACAAAACAAATTTTACACTCGACTGGCGTTTTGGGTTTGAGTGCGGCACGAGCATTCGCAGTGATAGATCCTCAAGTGGAATGTGAAATATTCTCAGCATTTCGTTTCTCTTCAAACTGAAAGTGTTGCACTCCCGTCTCTATTTATAATCTTTGAGCTATCAAAGATGTTGTCAGTGACTTGTATCATCGCTCTAATTCTATCTGCTCTGCGTTTGCCCAGTTCTAAATCAGCATTTTCTCAATCAATGCCATTGGATGCGCTGATTATTATTGCACGCAACATTTCAATCGATGCAAAGCAAACAGAGAAATCTGTTATCGAAGAAAGCTCTGTGTGTCTTGGGAAAACAGCTCGCAGTGCAGCACACGGCGTATACACAATGCGATTGCTCATGTGAGCCAGACAACTACAACGGCTATTAGTAAAACAATGACAGGCAACAGCCTTGCTGTACATGACCAAACATGGGCCAGTTTGTCTGCTAGTCACTCGGCTGTGTCTGTTATTTCCTTTGCTTTTTCATATTTTCTTTTTTCGAGGCGAACAAATTTTCGACAAGTTTGCCAGGCGCTGAGAACGCCTTGAACAGCTCTGGAGGTGTGTGCGCTACAAACAGATATTTAAATGCAAAGCTCTATATATGTGTCTATATATATAAATATATATATATACCAACTTATTCTTAGCTATCCGACTGCATTATGCATTCAAATTGCATTTGAGTTGGCTGCAAAAGTTTTGCCTCCCGCTCGCGTTAGAGACTGAGTGTCTGGCTGAGTGCGGCTTGCAGACATGTAAATGCGATACATGCACGGATATATATATACATACATATATGTATGTCTCTTAGGTCTGCATCTGTGTCTGGCAACCTTGTGCACGCAAAACATTGTGTGATTTGCCAGCAAATTTGTAGACATTTACATTACCGAAATTGTTCAAGTTTTAATAAGTTTTTTTCTGATGTTTATGCATGCAACTTAATATGAATTGTATAAGCCTTAAAACCGACATATTTTGTAGTTCTATTTTAGGTAATTCTCAACAGAGTTATGTATAACAAGTTTCGAAAATTACGCGCTTAGCGCGATAATCGTTCATCGTGTAAACAAAGTAAATCTCTCAGCTCATTTGGATATGCTAATCGATTAGCTGTGAGGCATGCTTGACATATGCCAACATTTTGTTGCCTGCCTGCAAAAAAGATACAAAACTCTACTTAACACGCACACACACACACACACACATCACACAACCAACACACACACACACACATAGCAATTGCACTCGAATGACAAACGAAGCGTAGACAATAAGCAAAAGCAACACTAAGCCTATTGTCTGTGGCCCAAAATGCATACAAACAAGGCGCGATAGAGACACTGGAGATCCCTATGGTTGACAAAGACAAGACGCTAGGCTGGATTAGCCCAGTTCGAATCCCGAGTTCAAGCAGCCAGGTAAGACTAGAGGCCAGCTGATGCATGGAAACACTTCATGAATGAAGTTTTGCAACTATTTCTGCTGCACCAACTTCGGCTGGCCGCCTAGCAAAAGTTGGCGGCGTTGGCGTTGGCGTCGGCGGCTTCCTTAGAGCGCTCAAAGAGGTGTCGCTTTGTATGGTCCGACGAGGGCTTAGAGCAGTTCGATGGTTCCATATGCCATTGAGTCTGACATTCTGCTTCTTTTCCTCTCCTTTTATTTTTGCTCTTTAAGATTTTAATCTGCGCCTCTCTTGTCTTGTGAGCCGCTTGTTTGTTGTTGTTTCAGTTGCAGCCAAGTAGAAAATCTCTTCGAGGAGTGTGAGAAATTAAAATGTCATCAAGATTGTCATCATTGGTTATGTGATGTGACAACTGGTGAAACTGTTGCTTTCGGGGCAATCCCAGCCAGTGCCTTATCTGCGAGCCGTTCAAGTTTAAATGTTGTCAATTTTAACAAGATCTGAGCCACAGATAAATGACATCAGTGACATCAGCGATTGAATCTGGTTCCAATCGAAGATGCCAAAGTGTGCCAGGAACTTGCAAAGAGATTCTCAGAGCCTCGCTCTAAATACTTAAGAAGCTGTCAAGATATTTAAGAGTTGAGATTAATGAAGTAAGGATTTGCTTGAGCAAATTTACCATGTGAGACGCTTGAAATGAAACGGCATTTAAAAGTTGAATGAACTTTTTCTTAAATCAAATCAATATTTAATGAAGCTTCTATTTAGTCAAATTAAATCAAAGCTACATTGATTAAGTCGATTTCATGGAATGAAATATGATTGAAAGACATTTTACACTCATCTAGAAGACATTTAAGACTGTGAAACAAATGGAATGAAACACAATTTTATTATTCTATCTAATTTTACGATTCTTTCTTTCCACGGGCTCTCATGGAATAAAATATTATTAAACAACATTTTACACTCATCTAAAGGGCATTTAAGACTGCAAAACAAATGGAATGAAACACAATTTTATTAGCACACCCGAATCATTCTATCTACTTTTAAGATTCTGTCTTTTTCACGTTCTTTAACGGAATAAAACATGATTAAAGATCATTTCATACTCCTTTAAAAGACGTTTAAGACTGTGAAACAAATGGAATGAAACACACTGTCATTTACACACGAGCTATTCCATCTAATTTTAAGATTCTGACTTTTTACTGCTAGCGAGTGAATGCAATGCAGCATCATAAAATTTGCAATAATTTTTTCTTTCACACACTCACACCTCTGCGGGAACCAGGAAGCCATCAAAATTGCTTAATGAACACATCAAAACAGCAACTAAAATTGCATTTATGTTGAGCTGAGGAAAATATCGTTTGGTGGCAAACGAATTGGTCAACGCCTTAGAGAGCCTCTCGAAAGTATCGCGTCTCAACGCCCCAGAAGGTGTTGCCTCAATGGCTCTCGGTCGACTTACAGTCGAGTTGCCCCGAAAAATTCACAATTTTGAAATTCGAGCAGGCTGAGAAAAAAATACACACTCACACACATACACACACACACTCAAACTATATTGGCAGACCGAGATCCGAAGGCTTGGGCTTGGGCTTGGGCCAGGGCGTATCTGTCAGATACAAGTACTTTTTGCAGTAGCTGTGCCCGAGCCGACGGCAATGCGTCATAGCCAAATGGCCGCGTTGGCGGCTGTAATTTTAGCCAAGCTGCGCGACTGGCCTGTCAAAGCATTCACAACATTTGACAGGCGCATGTCAGCCAAGATTTGTGTGTGTGCGGGTGTTTGTCGTTGTTTTCGTTCTATTTCAACGTATTCGCCTCTAATTGCATTGACAATGTTTTTACAATAAATTGCGCGCGCGCCAGTTAGCCAACAGCATTTGGGTTAAAACAATCACAATTTATGCTTAAGTCAACATTCAGAGGCGTTCGTCTGTTACAAATTTGTCAGCGTACGCAATGCACGAGAAATTCGTGTGCAAACCGCAAATGCTAAGCGGCTTTGACAAGCATCTGTAGAGATACGCATATATATGGTTTGTATAATGTGTATAAGGTGAATATATATATATAGATATTCATAAAATGTGAATGTTCCGGGCTTGAGTTGATCTCTTCTTTGATCATACACTTTGTTAGCTATAAAGTTATATAGTTTTAATAACTGTTAAGTAATTGAATCTGATATACTATATATGCTTGGAAGACGTATATATTGTTAAATTTCATATGAATTTATGCAGTTAGGATATTCACACAATTCTTATTCTTATTCCGGGCTACATCTGCTTGAGTTGGGCTGTTGTTATAAGAATTGTTATCAAATATACATATATATATACACAAATATATAAGACAAATACATATTCATAAATAGATTAAAATTTTGAAAAAGTTAGTCCAAAAGAGAAAATAAAATTTAGTCACTAAAAGTATAAAAAATAAATACATATATTGTTAAATTAAATTTCATCTAACTTTCCATATAAATTTTAGCTTTTATACAGCTAAGATCTGTTGCTCCAATTCTATTAAACTTCTCTCTTTTCTCCTACATTTTATACACTTTATGCCCACTCATATTCTAATATATTTCTGGCCATAATTTATATATATTTATTATAACTTATATATATCTCTCAAAACGCTAATTTGTTTGCTTTTCACACACTTAGGATTGCTCCAACTGTGCTGAAACAATTTGCAACTCTATTTTTAGCACTTTGAGCAGAAATATATATATATTTTTTTTTGATTATAAGAACTGCTCTAGACATTCAGCTTAATTATTATAACACCTTTAAGAGCATACGCTGTTCAGCAGCAGCAACAGTTTTTTCTTCTTCTTTTTGTTGTTGTTGTTGTTCTTTTTGGGTCTGTTTAACATTTTTGCTTGGGTATGAATAATGATTTCATTTTTCCCATAAGCTAATTTATACAAGTGGATGTGGGGCATGTGGGGCCCTTGGCGCGATTTAGAGGATTAGTCAGGCTTGCTTTCATAATTCTCGAAAAGCAGAGCTCGCTCGGCCACTACCTGTGCGCAGTCTCCCTCTCCCTGTGCGTGTGTGTGTGTGTGTGTGTATCATCTGCATGCTTGGTATAAAAAATATGCAAGATGACAGTTTAATTTTATGGTTTGTCTGCTGCTGATCAGTTCTTTATGCGTTGAAATTTTATTTTTATTTTTTATATTTGTTTTTTTGCTTTTTATTATTTGGCCGACTGGACACCCTACAGGCCCCTACGCCTCTGGTCGTTGGATTGCTGCTGGAGTTTAGGGTATGCGGGCAGCTACATGGCGAAATGTTGTTCTTGTTGTCGTTGTTGCTGTTCTGTGTGTGTTGTGGGGCATCTAAGGAATTTAATTAATTTGAGCGCGACTTCTATGGGACAAATGGGCGTGGCTAAGCGGCAGTTATGCCGAAAAGCGCGCTTAGCGTATGCCTCCAAAATATTTCAAGTGTGTGCTAATAGTTGCCCAGGCAACAACTACAACAAATACAAAGAGCCCAGCAACAATGGCTGCCAGCCAAAATAAGCCTCATTTATTAACTAGCTTCGCTCGGCACGTCACAATAAGCTGCTTAGCCACTGAACCAACGCAGAGAGGGTGTCAAATAGAGAGAGAGAGAGTGAGAGAGAGGGAGAGAGCAGAGCAGACATTATGCAACAACTTAAGAGCACTGCGCTTTATAACTATCATACAAAATGGCTACTTAGCTAATAGACCTGAGACCCAAAAAGGGTTGTCAAAAACGAAATTGTTAGTAAAATTTAACCCCTGCCGGTTTTTATGCAGTTCCAAATGAAATTATAATGCCCAACACACACACACACGCATGATAAACGAAATATGCCTATACATATATAAAATTGTTTTGACATTCTCAAAAAGTGCGTGGCATAGTTTGGCATTATGTTAAACAACCCCTGCCCAATATAGAGTAAGGTAAAGTAGCTGCTCGCCAAGCGTAACGGCTGCGCATCCGATCGTAGAGGGAGAGGGTGAGGGCGAGCCGCTGCCTGCTGCCTGTGGAAGGGTGTTGCTAATTATAATGCATTTGCTAGATTAATGAATATGCATGTATGGGTGCCATGCTGATGATGACACAATAAGGATGGGCTTTATAGAGCATTAGCTAGAAAATGGCAGGTATTGCACAAGGATCTCACAAAATGGTTGAGCAGGCAGAAATTCGTTGCTAATTGGAGAATATGAATATCAATTGAAGGAAGTATATTAAATATGATAGAAGGAAATATGATTGAAAGATGTATATGAGTGATTGAAAGACTGGAAAAATATTTTAGTGTATTGTACTCAAGTAGACTGTGAAAATGTTTGAGTCTGAATATAAAATAAGATTGAACAAGTTAGAGTGCTCTAGTCGAGACGACTCGACTAGAATGTACCCTACACTCTGCGAAGAGCTGATGGAGCAAGCATTTGGTAGTTCTTTTATACATATTTTACAAATGAGATATGAAATGATAGAAGATCGGATATGACTAGACGAACTACTTAAATTTATGCATTCTTTTAGTTATAGAAGATAACTTTAAGGCTCTACGTAGTCAGACTTCTACACGCCAAAGTTCTGGCTTCTGTAATAGCGCTAAAGTTCCTTCTACATTCTGGAAGAAGTCTCTAAACAATATTATAAAGTTTTTAATTAACCAAAAATAAAGTTTTGAAGAGTTGCATATCAAAGCAGTTATATATGTATTTAATGGGCTTACATTTTAATAAAAGTGTTATAAATCTTGCACAATTTCGAGCTGCAGTCAACTTTTAGTTTTCTAGTTGGCATTTCGAGAATTTCGCCGTCTGTGGCCACAAAAAAAAAAAAACTCAGCCAACGATCTGGAGTCAGCTGTCAAATGCTTGAACCGCAGATAAAATTTATATACTTTTTACATTTTGGCCGGCCAGTTGCCATAATAAATGTGTGCAGCTCCGCAAGGCGTTGTCATAAAAATAATATTTGAATAATTCATTGACTGCGCTACGCCACTCCTCCAGCTACGCCCGCCTCTGTCCACAGCTAATCGAATGTCATGTTAAAATTGGTCACATTTGGCACATTTTTAATTGAGCGCAGCGAATGGCAAACACGATGAGCTGCAGGGATAAACCGGGCAGCAAACATCGGGCCAAATGACGAATCTCAATGCCAACTTTCCGGCTAAAAATGCCTACGTCATTAGCCAAAAACGTTGTGGAAATTCACAGCGAGAGAGACAGAGCGAGAGAGAGAGCGATGCAAGCTAGAGCCCAAACATAGCGTAGCTAATTGATTTTCAGAGTTCTAGAGAGTAGCGTTGAAGTCAGCACGAGATATTGCCCAGATCCTGCGGAGAGCACACACACTATATAAGTCTCTCCGTGTGTGTGTGTGTTGTAGGTGGCAGGTAGTGTGTGTAGCTAATCAGTCCCAGAGGCACTGTGCAGGTTTTTGTGCCTTTGGCATTGTTCTCCCGCTCGGCATCGAAAACAAATTCTGAGAACTTAAACAGCAAACAGTCAACATTTTATGCGCAAATATAAAAAGTTATTTTCGACAGTCTCCGTCCGTCTCCGTCCGTCTGGCTGTGTGCCCGTTTGTCGCACTGTCTTTGCCTTGTTTGCTTGAAAATCGTTGAACCCAGCAATAAAGTCATCAATCATTGACATTTGCAGCGTTTGATATCTTGTCTCGCATTTGAAAAATTATGTGCCTGGCGCCGAGGTGAGCAAGACGAACGCGTTAACAGCGCGCTTAAAGCTAACAGCGCTGTTACAAGACTGTTAACTTGTATGTAGATGCTCGTCTGTTGTAGATGTAGTTATCGATAAACGATTAATCGATGATATTGAACTAGGTTTTCTGTAGAGACAAATACACTTTATATAGATATCCTTCTTATAGAGTCTCTTAATTTGAAGTATTCATACGAACAGCAGGATATTTATATATATCAATGTAAATTCCACATTCACTTTGATAACTGCAATAAACTGCTCTCGCTGAGTGCCGACCACAACGGGTAAATGTAGTGGGAGCAGAAATGGTTTCTTCCTCCTGCTTGGCGCGGACAAGACGAGTTCATAAAAGACTCATTAAAAAATCACTCGAGCACAATTAAATCGAGTGGTGGAATCAGGAAGCAGCAGCTAATCAACGTTTACAAGGGTCCGCAGCCAGCAGCAGCAGCAGGGACATGGCTAAATGCACAGCAACAACAAGGAGCCACTGCACTTGCCACAGGCCAAGAGGCGACAAAGGGGGTGTCAACATAAACATAATGAGCTTGGCTAGCAGCAGCAACAGCAACTGCAAAACTAACCACAAAGTTGTTGGCCATTTGGGACCAGCTGCTCCGGCTTTTGTAGGTGTTAATGAATAAAGTTGTTGTTTGTGGTGTAGCAGCCGCAGGAGTGCAGCGAAAATAAAAATAAAACTCTCCAGAGCAGCGCAGTGATGCAGAGAGCGAGAGCGAGAGAGATGGAGAGGCCATGTAAAAACCGCACACCATGATAAACGCCATTCATGTAGCTCCAACTCGATACACACACACACACACGCACACACAGACGAAAGCTGTTGGGCAAGGTGTCAACTGGCAGGCAGAGCAATAACAAAGCGGACAAACGTTGATTGTTCTGGCTGCTCTTTCATGTTGTTGCTGTTGCTTCGACTGAGAGCACATAGAATGCAGGCGATGGGCAAATGACAAGTGCAAAGTCAACAGAGCCGAAGAGTGCAGTCGCAGATGCGAAGATGAATTAGTGATGGCCAAAAGTCGATAGCCAGCCATCGAGAATCATAGAGTCATCGCGCATTAAATATGGGCAAAAGTCTCAAATCGATAGGACGAGTAACTTAAAACTCTTAATTGGCAACCAGTTCTGCAGCCGAAGCTCTACGCATGGCACGCGAAATAAAATAAATATATATGCTAACTGTGTTTGCTGCGCATAAAATCCGTTAGCTTATGGCCATAGGAAATTCATAAATTTCGAGTTCCACGCACAATTTTTCATTATTGCAAATAGAACGCAAGCATGCACTACAAACTATTAATTGTGTTGAAAGGATTTTAAAAAAGAAATTTTAAAAATAATATATTTAAACAATTTACAAAAATTTACGTTGGTAAATTATAAAAAAATATACATTTTGACTTTAAAAAAAACTTAAAAAAGAATATTTTTATACAATACACAAAAGTATTCAAAAAAACTTTAAAAATAATATTTTTTACAATTTATGAGAGTTAGGATAAATACTTGTGTAAATTATAAAAAAATTTTTTTTTGAGTTACACAAAATGAAATGTATTAGTCAGCCCTTGCAACAAGTTATATACGCTTGTCCTCGGAAGAAAGTTGTAAGTAAGAACTCGGTCATTAATATTCTTGATCAGTCACATAATGATATCATATACAAGCTTCCCACATACATATGTATCCCTTCACACTCCATTAACTAACTATATGCAAGGGTATTTTAAGTTCGGTATTCCGTAAAGCCACGCTCTTGTTAAAGCTCACGCCATTACGGTGCGAGCGGGAGGGAGGGAGGTAGGGAGTGGAAAGCTAAAATTAAAGCAAACAAACTGCGTAAAATATGCCAAGCAATATAAACGCCATTTTGTGGATGGCCTGTGCGTACATGTTGTAGCGGTTGTTGTTGTTGTTGTTGTTGTTGCTGCTTTTGGCTGTCTAGCTGCCTGCCTGGCTGCCTACCCTAGGCCGTAATCTCTGCTTTCTCTATGTATTTGTGTGCATGTTCGTGAGTGTGTGTGTTTGTGTGTCTGTGCGTTGGTGTTTGTTTGTATGCTGAGCGCGCTTTTAATAAACGAAGGCTGTGTTAAGGGCAAACAAGGATAATACGACGCCCACTCTCTCTCGCTCTCGCTCACTCCCCTTCCTTGCCTTCCGTTATGTTATTGCTGCTGTTTGTTTTTGTTGGCTTAGCTTTCATTTTGGCGCACGCTTTGCTGTTGCTGTTGTTGCCGTTGCAGCTGTTGTTTTTGCATTTTCATTATTGAGCTGTTGTTGGTTTTGTTTTGCTTTAAAATGGCTTTTGTGTTTGGTTTATTAAAACGAGTGGCGCAATTTTAAAGCAATTATATTTGGGTTCGATACTCGGCTTACATGCGCCACGCTCGCTCCGGTTGAGTTCTATGATAAAAACAATGCAATAAGTGTGTTTAATTGCTTGTTTAATTGTTTTTAATGCTCGCTAGAGACAGTAAAACCATTGCTGTTTATAATGAACTAAACACGCTGTCGGCATTTATAGGAATGTTGACTAAGAGCTATAGACGGAAAACCAGAACGAAGATATTTCTTATTAAAGCCAAGATAACACCTTTTACAGCTAGAAGTATCTTTACGAGAAAGTCAACAACATTTCACATTTACTTTTTTTTGCAAATAATAAAAATATTACTGCGTGAATTATAGTTAAAGTTATTCGAACTTAGCTTTTTATTCTTTTCGTATCATTCCAAGCGGACTTTTTCCGGACTCTACATCGAACCATTAATATGGCTTAGCCACAAACCGGCAAATAATATTCATACAGTAAAAAATAAATAAGCAAAAAAGCTAAATAAAATAAATGTTGATCCGGAGTGTTGACGTTAAGCTCACAAAAAGAAGAGAAGACAAGACAAAAGTAAATAAAATAAAAAACCGAAGCGGAAAAAATATTGAACACATTAATTTCGTGCGACCCATTAAAAGGTAAAAAAATAACTGACTGAATCAATAAATAATATTAGCTAAGACAAAAAATTAATAGTATTAGTGAATGTTATTTAAATTGTATATTCTAGTATTTAAATTGATTTTTTTTTAATCGAAACTAACTTTGCAATGCGAGCTAATCAAATTTTAGTACCTTAAAAAAGCTTTATTTTAGAGTTAATAAAAATCGCTTACTCCCACACACACACACACACACGCATACACACACGGCAACTCGAATGAATATTCAAAAAATTTAATGAGCTTGAAATTTATACACAATCGAAATACAAATCATTTGTGATATTCGATTTATTGCGCTCCGACTTTATCGAACAGACAAATTTCTTTTGCACACTCATTGAAAGGTAATTAAAATGTTTGATTCGATTTTGAGGCCAGAGACGCCATATTCGAGTGCCCCGAATGACGCACAGCCATTGGGTGTATGGGTGTCTATGGCTCTGTGTGTGTGTGTGTGTGTGTGTGTCTATCCGATCTTTTCTAGGCTCTTTTATATTTTTGACTAATTTCTAAGATGATGCAGCAAAATAAGAAATATTTTGTGTACATGATTGGCTGAGAGACTCTACATATTTTTCCCTTTGCTCTTTTGGGGATTTTCTCATTGAAGTGGCCGACGGCACAACTTCATTAGAGAGAGGCCTTTAACCTGGGTCTGACGCAGCCACTTGACCTGCGAGACAGAGCATTACCCGCTCTAGCTAACTTGCTCACACTACCTCTCGCTCGCCCTCTCTCTCTCCCGCTCCCGATCCCGATCCCTCTCCCTCGCCCTCTCACTCTTTAGTATATAAATCAAAATTCAATCAGCAACGTTTTTGGTGTTTCTTAACTGCCTGGCTGGGTGTTTGTTTTTATTACATTGACACACACTTGAGCCTGTGTACGAGTGTGTGCATGTGTGTGTGTGTGTGTGTGTTGACACGTGTCAAAACTTCCGTTTGTAATCGCACGGAAATACTTCTAGCCACTTCGTGCCCTGCACTCCAATCGAAACTGGGGTAAAATCACAGAAATCAGCGCAATTCACATTCAAAGCGGGCGCGATGCTTGGGTGTGTGTGCGAGTGTGCGTGTGTGTGTGTGTGTAAATATTTTGGGTAGACGCCATGCTACATTAAACTTTTGATTTAGTTTATGCAAAAGCGTTGATATGTGCGCAATTTATTTACGAGAATAAGCAAAAGTCGTTGAGCTGCCAAAATGATATGTGGCCTGCCCTCAAGTGAGACAAGTCGAACAATTGTCGGCATTAGAGATGCGAGCGTGATAAGCGCGGGCGTTGCAGAGGTGTAGAACGATGCACCCATAGAGATAAGCGAAGCTGGGCTAAGATTTATGCTAGGCATTTGGAATGTGACTATAAATAGCTCAGAATTGGAGCAGACGAATTAAATGTGTAAATATGAAGAGGAATTTATATAAAGAAAGTAAAAACAAATTGAGTTGTGGGAGAAAAACATTTTGTTAGGCAAAACAGTTATTAAATTAAACATGAATTAGTTAATATTCTGATATGTATTGGCAATACTTTAGTTGTACTGTTTTAATTCTTACGGAAGCTATGAGAATATTGAGAATAAATCAATATTCAACGTGCTTTAGGTTGATCTTTCATATATTATTATATAGATATTTGGAATTTATTCAGGTTTCTTTTACAGCAAAAATAATATATTTACTACAACCTAAATATCTGAAGAATATCTTTGAAAAACTCATTTGAAAATAATGGGAATCAATCAATATTCAATGTGCTTTAGGTTGATCTTTCATATATTATTATATAAATATTTGGAATCTCTTCAGGTTTCTTTTACAGCAAAAATAAATCTATTTACTACAACCTATATAACTGAGGAATATCTTTGAAAAACTCATTTGAGAATAATGGGAATCAATCAATATTCAATGTGCTTTAGCTTTATTATGAAAATAAAAATAATATTTCGAATTTCTTCAGATTTTTTTACTTGAAAGATAATCTATCTAAGGCCTATCTTTGTATAAAATATAAAATCTTTTTTTACTGCTAAAAATCTCTATTTACTTCAGCCCATATATCTAAGGCCTATCTTAAGAACTTGTTAGCCACAGCTGTGATTATCCCAGCTCCATAGTTGTTAGAAGTCAACAGATAGAACACTGGATTCCCACACAGATCCCTCGGCTAAACCGCTGAAAAGTCGAAGTCGAAGTCGAAGTCAAGCCCTTCGGGGACTTATGGGCACACAAAAATATTGTTGAGGATTTGCGCGAAAGGCTTAGCCTCGGCTCGTACAGGTGGTGATCGTAAAAGGGACTTAGGCCAGGTAACAGGGGGCGTGCATGTGGGCGTGGGCGTGGGCATGCACCGCGTGCATGGTTGAGGGATTTGCCCCGAGGTAAAACCCCGAGGCCGGAAGATGCTGTGCATGTGAGGTTGCTTAGCTGGCTATAAGTGTAACACTTACCCGTGTGGGTGCGCTTGTGGATCTTGAGGTTCTCGCTGCGGGCAAACACCTTGCCGCAGCCGGGGTGGGGGCAGGCGAAGGGCTTCTCGCCGGTGTGGACGCGTATGTGGTTGACCAGCTTGTACTTGGCCTTGAAGGGCCGGCCGTTGCGCGAGCAGCCGATCCAGAAGCAGGCGTGCGTGGTGCACTCCGGCCCGCCCACATGCTCCACGGTCAGATGCGTCACGATCTCGTGCATGGAGTGGAAGATCTTGTTGCACGTCTTGCGCCCTTGCGCACCCTGCGACTGCGGCACCATGCCCGGCTGATCCGGATCTATCCAGAGGCACTGCATCTCCTGCTTGACGCTGGATGCCGCCGACGTCGGCTGGTGCCGCATATAGCGCAGAAAGGCTCCGGCCCCAGCCGGATGCATCGCCGACATCGCATGGTGCGGATGATGGGCGTGGGCATGGGCGGCCGCGGCATGATGATGCGCTGCATGCACTGCCGACGGGAAGTTGCCGTGATGATGGTGCTGGGCATACGGATGCGTGGCATAGTCCGCCATGCGCATCTGGTGCTGGTGATGGTGATGGGCAGCGCTGTGGAACGGATGCTGGCCAAAGCCGCTGCTCAGCTCTGCGGCGGCCGCTTGGGCCGGGAAGCTGGGGAAGAGCATCGAGTCCGCTCCCGCGCCAGTCGGCGCTGTGGCAGCCACAGCCGCAGCGGCTCCGGCATAGTCCGTAGCATCGCCGCGTCGGCCCAGCAGAAAGTCTCGCGAGGCATAGCTATTGAAGTGGCCATAGCCGGAGTTCTGATACGCCGCCGCTGCGGCAAGCGATGTGGAGTCGCCTTCCAGTTGCTGCTGCTGCTGCTGTTGCTGCTGTTGCTGCTGCTGCTGTTGCTGCTGTTGTTGCTGTTGCTGCTGTTGCTGTTGCTGCTGCTGTTGCTGCTGCTGCTGCATCTCCAGCTGCTGGTTGTTGCCGTTGACAGTGCTGGCTGACGTGTTCGGCGACATGCGCAGCCCATAGCTGGCCAAGTGGTGCTGCGCGGGCTCGATAAATGCGTTCATCATCATTGTGACACTTCAAGTTTTGCAATTGGCTCAAGTTTTGAATAGAGGAATACGGAAACTCACGCTTCAGAACGTGGCTCCCATCACAAACACACGCACACCCACACACACACACACACTATGCACACTAAGCCCGCTATTGGTATATATCTGTATATATATTCTATGTATGTATATTTAGCGCTTTAGCTTTCGTATATCTCGTGTGGCACAACGCGCGCGCGTTTTTGTTTCTATTTCTGTTTGCTTATTTAAAACACGCGCGATAACCGTTCAGCGTCTAAACGTCACAAGATTCGCAGCAGGACTGAATTGTAACGCATTGCTCAGAGTTCCATCGCGAACTGATTTTCCACTCTGCGGGCACAGCCCAATGTGCGCACACACACCAAAAAAAACAGGCTACACAACACACACACATAGGCATGGGCATATACATGAGAGCAACCACCAATCGTAGGCGTGTCCATTCATACCGCCGCACAGCGTGAGTGTGAGTGAGCGAGAGCGAGAGCGAGTACGCTCTAACATAGTGTGGTGGGTTTCTGTCAGGCCTAACATAAGGCAGGTGAGTTTGCTTTTAAGCGGCACAGCTCTGTTATGGGAGAATTTTAATAATACAAAATAACAGCTGTGTTGCTTATTTAAATGTTAGCATAAATATATACAACACTTTCATAATAATTATAAATTATTTCAGTTTATTTTATATCGACTGACTAAAAAAAAATATTTTCATGATCCTCATTTCAAACTGTTAACGTCGAAGAACCCGCTGTAAGTTAACAGCAAGGCCTGCGTTGTCTCTCTCTCACACGCTCTCTTGCATTGTGGCCGTGGTGTCTTTCACCCTGGTGTCGTGCAGACGTCACTGCAAGTGCGAGCGCAAAGCATATACAAAATGGCTGCTCTACTCGCTTATCGCTGTGCGTTAGAGTGGCATCAATAGCTTTCTAACTTTCTGGTTACCTCCAATTGGAATTGCTTAGCGTAGCGCCATTTCACTCGCACCCACAGCGAGCAGAACCGGTTTAGCCGCGAAATTGAACACCCACTGCACATGTGGGTGGATAAGCGAGTGAGGGGCGCATGGGGCGTGCCACGACATGCGCCCAGTGCACGCCGCTGTCATTGGTCATGCGGCGTATGGCCAATCCGAAGCAGAGCTATATGCAACTAGCAAGTGAAGCTTTTGCAAAGTTGCATTAATTGCACGCTTATTTATCATATAGCATATGTATATGTCTTACGCCTTGGGGCGGCCATTTTATATCCGCTTCGCCTTTAGCTGTCGTATGCTCAGCATCTCTGGCGCCATGTCAGGTTGCTGCTGAAAGCAGCTCTATCGCTGTTTATTTTATTGATTTTAATGATTTTAGCCACATTTCTATGCGAGGCATTTGTTTATTTAATTAGAAATGAAAAACCATTTTTCGCCGTTGCGTAATGAAGACATAAATTTTCATTAGACGCCGCTACGTACGATTCGTTGTTCTTAATTTATGGAATTCGAAATAAGCTTAATCGATAATCATGAGATCGCGCATTTCGCTTCATCGGTGCCAATTGATGGGGCAAAGTTCTAGCATTCGTTTCGCTTGGCCAAATGGATTTCGATAATGAGGCCCATTGTTAGCGCGATTAGATAATTGATTATGGTTCGGCTCTGCTGAAGGCCTTCTCTCCGGGGCTCTGGGTCTCTGCTCTGCAATACTTTGTAGTATTTGATTCGCACTTCTTGGTCTATTTAGATGTGTTCTGGCTGCTGCGATCTTAGCTTATATTGCCGGCAATTAAAAGTCGCGCAAATTGTGACATTAAACGTCATTGGGCAACGGCCATCAAAGTGGGCAAACGAGGTGGCTATTAAAATGTCAAAACAAACGGCGCTGACTGGCAGCCGTTGCCCATTTTGGGTCTGGGCAAAGCCATAAAAAAAAACACAGCAAAAAGTCGCACTAGTCCAACGACTTGGGATCCAACCCGCGGCGCATCAAGCGGCAGTTGTCATTCGAAATGAAGCCATTGCTCCACATCGAAACTGGGCAGGGAGGGGGACGGCAGCCAGAGATGGGGAGGACGACTGCAGCTTTCGCCACACGAGCTGAACTGTTGCCTTCTAGCTGATGGGGCCAAGTGGATTTCTAGCACATGGCGCATAAATAATGCAGTCGTGGCAGCCACTTGAAAATAGAAAACTGCAATAAACTTGCAGCAGAATCATCAGCGTGGCTCTCACTCTCCGTCCGTCTCTGCTGACTTGTTGGGCAAACAAAGCAACGCAATGAGGCAGCAACAAATTAGAATTGTGAAAAATGTAAATAAACAGAGATATTTAGGTATATGGGGAAAAAGATGGCGCAGCAGGGCGGCGAGCAGCGAGCAGTGAGAAATGGTAACAAATGGAAAATGTAAATGGACAAAGTTCGCGGCGAGCAAGTTGAGGCGCTGAGAAGCGCCGAGAGAGGTCGCGCTAGTGCAAAAAGTCACGCAACACACACACACACACACACCGGCCACTGGGCGTGTGTCTGACCCATTGGACCTGGACACGAGTCAAGCCGAAACGGAGCGGGGCAGCCAGCGCGACCCGGGGACGCCTTTTGGCACATGCCGCGATCACCAGCGGTGCACGGGTTTGCGCCTGGGGTTCTTGCGACTCGAGTGTCGCTCGAGTCTACCGCCATACACCTAGGCTATGTGTGTGTGCGAGTGTGTGTGACTGTTGAGTGAGTGGTGTCAGCAGAGGAGAGACTGTGTGTGTGTGTGTGTGTGCGAGGTGTTTGTCTTGAAAGGCGTGGGAGTATTTCAAAACATAGACTACTTTCCGAGCAGTGCATAAAAAGTGCTGTGAGAAATGGTAAGAAAAAGCTTTAAAAAATTTAATTTGTTAATGGAATTTGAGTTATTTTAAGTGATTGAGCTGAACGTACTGCAGCTAATGAAAGAAAAATATATATAAATATAGATGGTAAAGGCTAAGTAAATAGCTCCTTCATATTTTTGTGCAAGTATTGAAATTTTGTGTGTTTTATACCCTAAGCCCATTGAAAATGGGAAATCAGGATATAATGTTTTTGTTGGATGTATGTAACAGGCAGAAGGAGGCGTGGCAGCCCCATAAAGTATATATATTCTTGATCAGGACGACAAGAGAAATCGATTGGGCCATGTCCGTCTGTCTGTCCGTCCGTCCGTATGTTTGAACGCGCCGATTTCAGCCCCCATAAGAGCTAGAGACTTGAAATTTTTTTTGTAGGTCCGTGTATAGCACGCGCAGATCGAGTTTGTTTTAAAAAATTGATAACTTTCCCCAATTAATTGTTATCGATTAAAAACAAAATCGAAAAAATTATATCTCGCCCATCTTTTAAGCTAGAGACACCAAATTTTCTATTTAGCTTTATATGTATTTTGAATTTTGTTATATTTTGGATACCGGCCCCAAATGCCCCCAAATTCGATGAAAAACACAGATTTGACGGGGCTCAGGGTATCCCCTAGTCGGTCACGCCCGACTAGAGTTTTCTTACTTGTTTAATTTATGAATTATATTTGTAGCAACTTATTTATTTATTTATTTAGTTTTTGTGCTTTATGTCCCTCAAACATTTTACAATCATTTAAAGCTTTTGTTAAAATGTTCTAATATTTACAAAGATTAGATATCGCCTTTTAACTTAGATATTTACAATGTTTGTTAGTTATGTATGTTTCAATAACATAAAAAAAAATTAATAACAATAATAAATACATTAAATTTTATAATTTATATAGTTGTCTCACTTTGCACATTAGATTTGGTTCGTCTTAGGCAAGTTATACTTTAATATAAATAAGTCTTGTCAAGTCAACACTTTTCTGAAAGAACTTTGAGACCACTTTGAGACATCCAAAATTCATTCAACCAACTCCCGCCCACTCACGCCCACAGAACCTCACAGCGCATTGCACAACTCTCACTCAGGTAAACTGCAAAAAGTTGCCAATTTTTTTGATAACAATTGACTTGAAAGCAACCAAAAAAAGAAGATGTGTAAAAGAAAATTGCAAACGAAGCTAAGTCGGGGTCATAAAAGGGGCGTGATAATGGCCAAGTGTATGGCTTGGCAATGAGGAGAGCTCGCAAATTGCTGCGATCCGCAAAGACAGCTTATAAAGTCAATTTTTTTATGGCCGCCAGCGTAGGCGACCGGAACCAAGCCGGGCCAAGCGATTGCACCAAGGGACACGCCGAGGAACAGGAAAACCATTTGGAAAATTATGCGCATCGTAAAAATTTTGCAGCGTTTTTCCTGGCAAATGGCAGCCCGGCAATTTTTTCAGCCGAATCATAAAAAAGTGTGCGTGTGTGCGTGAGCGACAGGATGCGAGGCGCAGAGACAGCGGAGCGGGAATTGGGAATTGACAAGGTCGTGTCAACCATAAATATTTACATGTCGTAAAAATCAAGGTGAGAGCACGGTGCGCGCTGGCACATCCTTTTTCCGCAATGCATTTTCCATTGAATGCGCACACGGCCGGACCTTGAAAGTTTATGATGCACGCACACACACACATGCACACACACTAGTGATCACACCCACACACACACTAGTAGAAATACAGGTAGTAGAAGTAGGAGTCAAGACGTTGGTCAGTCAACTTGGCCCCTTGCATTGCGGCTGATTTATGACCTGTTAGCTGACCCGCAAATGCTTTGCAAGTTTTTCATTTGAATTCGTGTATCTTTCGACAATTGTATCTGTATCTGTGAGCTGTATGGCACTTTTTGCCGGCTTGCCAGCTTGTAAATTATGCCCCTGCTGCATTGACATTCGGCCCAAGTCAAGTTGTTTCTGTGGGCGTTCTACGGCCAGCAGCTCTACCTGCCTAAGCCAGGTAAACTAATGCAGCCGAGAGGCGTGGCACACAGCCCACCTTAAACAGGCCTTTAACTCTTTGTTGAGCCAATTACGCTGACCACTTCGGTTTAAATACATGCCCTTGCGGCCCGCTCTATTTGCATTTGCCTTGGCTGACTTTTTACAATCGATCGGGTTAAGGCAAATGTCCAGGAAAATGGACAAATGGTACAAAAAATACGCAGTTTTGCCATTGTATCTGGGCCATAAGGGAGAGCACCATAAACCCATATTAAACTTTGCTATTATTACAAAAAAATTAGATTGAAATTGAAGCCGGAAAAAACTTGGCCGAATTCCGGAAAAAAACACGTTTTGGGTTTTCAGGCATTGGTAAAGGGATGTATATAGGTAAAGATGAGGATGTTTGTATAATTTATTAATAATTTTATATTTTTAGAGAAGTTTTTTTGGATATGACATTAAAATTTTTATTAGGGTTTTATTTTAATAAAAGACTTAAAACTCCGCCTGACAAATCGACTAAGAATTAAGTAAGATGTGAATATAATAATGTTGTACATCTTATAAAACAAGTAACAGTGCTGCAGTCGAGACTTCACAACTAGAAGATACCCTGAACACTAAGAGAAGATTATATTCTAACAACAACTGAACACACGCAAACATATGCACGCATTAGTACTCTCTCTCTCTCTCTCTCTCTATCTGCTTACTGTGCAGCTTATGCAGCGGCTGCACTTGGGCTTAAGTATGGGCTTTGCTGTGGGAACTCAATTGTTTATAACATTATCTTCTAGATACATTTTCTCAATTAAGAGCTTGATAATGGCATTCAAATATGTGTGTTTGCCAAAGCACAAGACTCTAGTATTTGTTGCTAATTTGGGGTAAGGGAAAGTATCTATATCTATGACCTACACAGTAAATATTAAGCCATATTGACGGTATTCCAGCTAAGCTTAAGCTTAAGCTTATCAAAATATCGACGGAAATGGGATGAGTTATCAGAGTAAAAATATATTTCAAATTTCAGATCTCTAGCTTTAATGGTTTATAAAATCTTTGTGTTGGCATGGACGAAAGGACGGAAAGGCGGACGGACATAGCCCAATAGACTCATCTCGTCGTCCTCCTAAGAATTTGTATATGTTTATTTATTATTCTTTTCTTTTATCATATTTAAAGCCAAATTTGAGTGCATTAATTGCTCTGGCTTGGGATTCATTTTTCTAGTAAGGCCAACTTTAACTAGCATTGCAATCCAACTAATTTCCTTACTATTTTTTCCATGTTTTTTCTCTGCTCATTTCATACGAGAAGCGAACAGGGAATAGGGAAAAATTATGTAAATTTATGTGGCAAGGTCGTGATTGCAGCAAGACTTTCAGTCGGCGCTGTTTAATTAATCGTTAATTATGCTCATGCAACAAGCGCTCGCTAGAGTCACGCCCCCATCAGCCACACACCCACACCCGCGCAGCGCCCACTGGGGAGCCGGCCTCGCCCCTCGCCCGCTGAGTCTAGGACATGTACACAGAAGCGTTAATTAAATTTCTGCATGGCTTGCGAGTCTTGCTCTTTCGGGTTGGCAACTCGTTTGGGGCGCCAAATGCAGCGAACGGGGCAGTAAATAAATACTCATTTAATTTATGGTTTTAATTTTTATGGCTACAACTTTGGGGCCATCATCATCATCTACAGCAACAGAAACAGCAACAGCAGCCAGCGCCAGGGGCAGTGGCAGTGGCAGGGGCGGGCGCTGAGAGATGGAGCCAGAAAGTCAGACAATTTAGTAGTTTGGCGAAGCGTGGATGGAAATTTAATAACTTTGTTTATGCGCACACTAAATCATAACTAATGAGCGCGACTTTGGGCCCCGAACTGGCCGCTGGGCTGGGCAAAAATTGTCTAAGCGAATTGCAGCAGTTGCAGTTGCAGCTGCAAAAACTAGACTTAATGACAAACAAAACTATGTGCATGGCTCGCAGATGGAATGATTTACATATATATAATTGAGTAAAGTAAAAGCCAAATGGGAATCTAACTGTGCAGAGCATAAAATATTTAAATTCACTAAAACAAAATATTTCAATTAGCTTTAATATATCTCCAATAGAGATCAAGGAATAAAATATTTAAATTCACTAAAGCAAAATAACTGAAATATTTGATTTAAAGACTAGCATAGCTGCAAAACTGATTGAATTTTCGTTTACTGTGCAATTTACGTCAGAGCTGGGCAGCAGCAAGACAATGACTTGGGCAGAGCCTGAGCCGAACAATGCACAAGCCACTAATTTGAGTTGAACACCTACAAGGACACGAAATTGGAAAATGAAAATGGACACGGATACGGCCACGGCCAACTTGAGATAGCACTCAAGTTGAGAGGACCGTAAAGGGACCACCAGCTGACTTGGCCCGTAGGCAAATTGCAGTCCGCGCCACGGGTCGCTCAGAGACCAGAAAGCAACTGGAAAGCCACATGCCCAGATCCTAAACGGCAAAACCAGGATAACCAAACAAACAAGAATGCTACACAAATTGTGCCGCTTACTTCAATTTGCAGATAACTTTAACATTTGTCAAAGAGCAAAAGACGACGAAAGGCGGTGGGAGGGTGGTCAAGGCAAACAATTGACAATTTTCCTTGTTAGCAGCAGCAATTGAGGCTAGAAGATGCTCATCAAACAGCAAACATCATTTAAGCAAAAAGTGCGGAAATAAAGCCTTAAATTCGCCTTTAATTACTCTCTAATTACTTGAGTAATTACTAAGGTAATTAACAAGTAATTAATAACAAAAATATAATAATTATTTTATTTGAAATATACTTTTATAGTCGAGCATACTCTATACATATCACAGTAAACAACATTATTTAAGCAAAAAGTGTTAATTACTCTCTAATTACTTGAGTAATTAATAAGGACTTATGGTAATTAAGCAGTAATTCATAAGCAATATGATAAATATTTTATTCAAAATATACTCTTATAGTCGAGCATACCCTATATTAATCACACTCCACTCGCACAGGGCATAATACTTATGAATAGTCTGGCAATTGACAGCCAATCAACTACAACTGCTTTTTATTTGAGACTCTCTCAGCATTTTCATATCCGGCGGAAAAGTCGCAGCAGAACTTTCAAGTTCTATCCGATTTCATATCAAGCGATTCAAATATTATATCAGAAGAGATCTCAATGGCCGTCTCGGGCGGCAGCGCAGACAAAGGTATCTCCTAAAGGGCATCTCTGGGTAGACAAGAAACTATGCCATAAAATTATGCTGGAAAAATGATTCGGGCACAGCCCACGACTAGAAAGAAAAGGTGAAGCACATAGGAAAATGTCAAAGTGGAAGAAAAACAAAAATAAAATTAGAATATAAGAAAAATTTCCATATTAAAGAGGCACAAAGACGCGGCCTATGATAAATGTTATGCTCGATTAATAATTGTTAACTAAGCCAAGCGATAAAGATCCAGGTAAGGAGGAACACAGAATTTATCATAATGGCCCGAACCCCGCAAGCTAGTTGGCGTCAGCGTCTGGGCTAATAAAATTGTTAGACAGATAAACGGCATAACGATATGATGATATTTTCTTGCCTCGGGACATAATTTGTAATCAATAAAATGAAATTAAATTCATCGACTGTGGGCGCTGCAGATGCGCGCTTTGAGATAGCGGCTACCCAACAGCCATAGAAGGAACCGCAAGCAACCCGAGGAGCGCTCCATACGAAACAGAAAACAGAAACCAGCAAGACGACCGAAGAGACAAATCAACGCAGAGAAACTACAAGCCGAAACCCCGAGCCCAACCACAAAACGGCGGCAAGTGTAAACACGTGAAATTGTTGACAACATTTTCGAGTCAGGCTCGAGGCGGGGTTCGAGTCGGCTGGGCCGGCTATCACGGCCGAAAAGTCTCTCGGGGCGTTTATCCTGCGGCACACACAGTGGGAGGTTATGTGCGCACCGTCTGCCTGCCTCGCAAATCTCAGCTAATTAAGTTTTAACGGCACTTGCTAAATGTATACCCTCTCTCTCTCTCTCTCTCTCTTTGTCTCTCTTCTACTTCTCCTTTATGGACCTTGGCTCATTCTATCCTGCATTGTTTTCACTGGGCGTGTGCGAAAATTGGAAAAACAGTTTGTTTGATTTTAAAATGGGATTAAATTGATTTCCCGCTACTCGACTCAGGTAGCCTTACCTGTACAACTCAACTCCTGCTCTCTTGATGAGCTCAGCAATTTTTGTTTTGGCAGCTGCCCGAGAATGCTGCTGGCAGGTTGAAATTGAAATGTTTCATCTAATGATGTTGTTAGAGATGATGTTAAAGAGAAAACTGCTGGACAGCATGAAACTGCTTTAGTAGAGAACATTATGTTGAAGGTATTTGAAACTATTTTCTAATACCTTTTGATAGTTTACTGAATTGCTTATTTCTTTCTGCTGATATCAGAAGACACAAGGACTTATTGAATATCTATATATCTATATATTTATATATATTTTTTATTTATTTTGTATTTCCATTTTTATAAAGTTCTCTGTAGAGCTATCTGAAGAAGCTACCGTATGACTGGCATATGTCAGCTATATAATTCCTATCTATCTATACCTATATGATTCCTATCTATCGCTACCTTTTTCTCTCTTTATCTATCCCTCTCTTTATGTATATATTTTGTTTATATATATGTAGAAATTGTATACGTTTTTCTTATAAAACGAAGTTTTGTATTCAGTTTCCTCAAGCTTACTTAGCTCTTTAGTTTCAAGATTATACTCGATGAAAAATCTTGTCTTCCTTTCAAAATTCTAAAATGAAAAGAATCATATTCAAAATCCAAACTTAAAGATATTAGACATAACATACCTTTAAGCTATCTTCCATAATTATAAGAAAAACGTTTTGAGTTCTGACAATTGCCATTCGATTATATTTTCCGTCTGTTCCGCCTTTGGAGTGAGTGTCGCCTTTGTGGCCCGATCAAGTGCTTGCCAACAGTAGCCAGAGTTGGCGGGCATGCGAGCATTTGGCACTTGAGCGGAAAGTGTTGGATGTCAAAAAGCCGAACGCTCGCTGGCCACTTAGGAGGCGAAAGGAGTGAAGCCAAGCTGAAAAGCCTAACGACTTCCACTTGAACACTTTTCAATGAAAATCAAGGCAGACGAAATGGCTTTCGAAATGTGCAACGAATCCATCCGTCAGCGAATTGCGCATTTGCAACTGAAAAGCTATTGCCGTTAGCCGTGCCATTTCGGCAAGTCGGGCCTATAATCAAGGCAGGAAGTTGCAGTCAAATGCCGAGCACGGCATATACCCTGCAAACACGCCTATGTCGAGCGTGAGAAACTTTCTGCCGAGGGCTGCTGCTGCTGCTGCTGCTTATTCTGGCGGGCTTTTGCCGGCACAAAGTCATGCGAAGTCAACAACAGCACCGCAATAGTAATTACACACCTTTTGCCCCGACTCGGTCCGCGTCTACGATACGATCCTCCCCGGCAAAAGTAGGAGTTTCAGATGCGGGCCTGGGCTTTGCTGCTCGGGCGCCCATTTACACGTTTGCAGCCAATTGTCCAACTTCCGGCAGTATCCGATTTCGAAGTCAAGTAAATGTCAGCGTCTTGACTTGGACCGTTGCTGATAGCAGTCGAGGTCTGTCGTGCCTCCTTGCGCCTCGGCTGGGCCGGGCAATGATCGTAATTGTTCAGTCAGTCGACACGCCCAGCTCGAGAGGGGGCGCGCCGTGTGAGGGCAGGCAGGGAGGCTGGGCGTTGTCGCTCCATTGTTGTATATCCTTAGAGCGCACTACAATCGCGACCTTGTTCTTTGCTCAGCTCTTTGCACTAATGAGGGTCCTTCGGCGAGGTCCTTCTGCCATTGACACATTTTCGTGCGCCGCTTTCCCTTTGTGTTCCATGTCAAATATTTTTGTCGTTGCTTGAGGCAAATCTTGAGCCTTTTTCAAAGCGCATAAATATTTATGCAATGAAGTAAAAATTTTAAAGTTCCTCCACTCAGGGGCCAGGGTTCAATTCAATGAGCGATTGAGGCCTTTCCTTCGCAGTTGCCTCGTATGAATGAGGCATTCTCTTGACTTGATTTCAGTCTAATAGATTTGAACCTAGATAAATTTGCAAAAATGGAATGTAATTCTGAAATAGTTAGCCAAAAATAACGCACATTAAATAAAGTCTGAAGAGTTCTCAGCAGCAACTTAAGCAGGCATTTAGGGCCTTTAGATAGTATCTAGATAGTATTTATTTAGTATAGTCTTTTTCATATACCCAATAATCTTTCGTTCTCTTAAGTCTTATAAAAGACATCTGAAATTCCCATTGAGAATATTTTGAAGCGTCTTCAAAGACAAGCAAATACAGCTACTCCGGATTTTTGACATTCATTCCCTACAAATATATTTTAATTTATCCTATATATTTCCCTTTAAATACTTGCTCAAAGACATCTGAAATTCCCATTGAGAATATTTGAAAGCGTCTTCAAAGACAAGCTTACTCTGGATTTTTGGCATTTATTCCCTATATATACCTTTATTTATCCCATATATTTCCCTTTAAGTACTTGCTCAACTTTTCATGAATTCCTTGGGCATTACTGCCTCGCTAATACCTCCACCTCTTCCATGCTTTCATCAGAAACTCAATTGAGTATGCTGTCTGCGGCTGGGTCTTGCCTTTGGGCAGTTGTTAATTAACTATGATTAATACAGAATTACTAACTAATTGAGTTCTACAATTTGACAAATGTGCCAGCACGAAGAAGCAGCAGTGAGAGCAGTCAAGGCTATCTATAGATAGCGCTGCAAAGCGATGAGCCTGATTCGATGCCCCGCAGGATATCCCTGTCACTTAATTGTGCGACACTTTATTGGATTTTAAAAACAGGACGTTGCTAGCCGGGCACAGGGAGCTAGGGTGAGTCGCTGCCAATGCCCGCATGCACATTGATATCCTTCAACAGGGGGTAATTAAATTTTCCGTGGAGCATACGCCAGCGAGGATGACGCACTGGCTGGGCGGCCGGGGCAAATGGATTTGATTGAATTAAGCACTGGGGCAAAAAGGATGCCTGTTGCCCGAAGGCAGGAGCTTAAATGCCGCCAATGAAGCAGCTTCGGCTGCTGTTGCTGCCTGACGCCAGGAAAGCTGCCGACTGTGTGAGCGACACAGTATTCCTGCGGGGAGTCCTGCGAGGACCTAACGATGCGCGAACAGCGCGAACCAATTGCGTTGTGGGGCACAGCCAACGCCTCCAACTGGCTAGTGCGTGCATGTGTGTGGGTGTGGGTGTGTATGTTCGTCCTTATGCTCGGATGTTGTTGTCCTTTTTGTTGTGGCTGCCTGCTGCTCCCCTGCGGCTTCTCTCAATGCGTCGCTCAAATTTTGGGGGTGTATCAATTTCAATTCATCGCCAAATGCCATTCGGGGGTGGATTTCGATATATAAATTGTTGTTCTTAGCCCTTGTTGTTGCTGTTGCTGTTGTTGTTGTGGTTGCCGTTGTTCACACTTAAGTGGGTGGCCTTTGTGCCATAAATGCCAAAAAAGGCCAGCCTCTAGGTGTGAGTCTTTCACTTCCCAAGCATTTCCCTGTTTTCCCTTAATGCGCAGCAACAAAAACAATAAAAATCCATTGGAGTAGCATATGCTTGGCCCTAATAGCATTTGCCGCCCACTTTTCTCACTTTGCGGCTGGGGCAATTAAATGGCATTGAGCAGGCTGTAATAGGCACATAATCATCATATGATTTTATTATTAATTTATGAGCATTTCAGCCATACATACATTTAATTGAATTCTGTGAACAACTTAATCGACGTCGATAATGAGAAAAGTCGATGCACGATATGTGAAAGATTGTTAACAGCGTAAATACACATTTATTGCTAAAAATGAAGTGTATATGTATTGAAATAGATTATATATAAAATATAAATAAATTTAATCTGTTTTTATAAAATCGTTGTCATAGGGTTAAAATTGTGTTTAAGCTAATTTAGATAAAGTATAATGAATATTATTGACTCCGTTTTAAATTGTTTAATGAAAATAGAAAATAGTATTTGTCCAGTTTGTAATATGCTTACTAGATATATATTTGCGTATCTATCAGTATTAATCTTAAGTTGTAACTCTCTCAAATTAGCTCATTTATCGATTCTATAGTTCAGAGACAACATATAAAACGTTACATATCTAACAAGTATAACAACTTGTATAAGAAGTAAATCTTGGATCGAATGCTCATTGGCTCGCTGTATGATATGAGCTTGGAATATTGATAAAAACATATTAAATATTTAAAGATTTGTTTGATCATGCTAAAAATGAGACTAGATCTTCATACAATAGTTCTTACAAACATGACATGAGAATAGACTGTCAGAAATAAATTTCTTCTTAGTTATAGAATGTATCCCGATATATCCTACAATTTACATAACATTATAGAACGAATCCATAATTCTCTTTGAATTATATATTTCACAACAAAATATAATACTCTTAGCCAAACTATAAATAAGTAAGGCTAGCTCTCAACTCTCTTAAACCTAACTTATGCATTTGTATAATATATATCTCTCTGAAATCGATACTTCGATGAAACACTTTATTCATAACTTTATTCAGCTTTCTATGACATAAATAAATGCATATTGCAATAGGCATTTATTGATGTCATAGCCCATATTTTATATCTTATACAACTCCAGCAAAACTCGACTCAAAACTGCGATTGATTAATGTAGCAAGTCTTGGAAAATATTTTGACTAGATCATCCATTTCGCTGGCCACATCTGCTCGCCTTTCTGCCCACATTTAACACTCACAATGCTCGGGCCTAACGAATACAAATTGCTAAATAAATAAACAATAAACAATTACAAGAAACATTGAGCGACGTTACGCCCAGCACATTAAAAAATAAACGAGAAGAGAGTTCAATAAAAACTCAAGCCCTAAAACAGGTGTTTTACAATTCACACAATTCCTGATAAATGCGCATGGCTGCACACATATCTATCTATATATATATATATTTGGGAACAAAAACAAACATATTTCAAATATGCAACAAGCGCGAGTGCCGTCTGCCTGTGTGTGCCTCGACTGATGTCGGTTAATTAATTTGGCCCGAAGAAAAAGAGCAGCAGGCAAGCAGCCAGACAGGCCGCATGGTCAGGTGAAGGATCTTGGAGCTGTCCGTCTCTGGGCCTTTGTTAAATATGGCAGGCAATATTTTAAACTTAATTAATCAAGCGTGCGATCCGCCTCCTCGCTCACTGTTTCACTCACGCTCATGATTGATGCGTCCAGTTGAAGCCAAGTTCATCTTTAGGCCATAATTGGCAGCGTTAAACGGGGCGGACAGACGTCGTGTGTTTAGTAGCTTTATTAGGCCCAAAAGAGGCCTACTCGCTCGGCTCACCTATCAATTAGTAGCCACTCTTATCGCCCTCACAAACGCAGAGCGAAACGCTGACAAGATAACGCGACAAATTACCTCAATGCCGGTTCCGGTGCCTCAAGTCGTTCCGAGTCGGGGCGCGCGCATGCGTCGTACGTGTCGTGTACGCTTGTTTGTAATGTGACACCTTCGTGTGAAAATTTATAGTCCCCGACGGGTCCGAGTTGTGGGCTATAAATAAATAAATATACTACCGCAGGCCCACATACCAAATACCAGATAGGATACTATATGGCAAATTGTGATAATTCATCAAAAGCAAAAGCAAAAGCAAGCGCACATACACACGCACAGTCGTCAAAGCAAGTCGATGAGCTAAAGAACTGAGCTCTTGACTTAAAGATATCCTGTAAATATAAGGCAATTCGATTTTACTGAATAAGACTAGCCTATCAAATATTTATTATAGCTCAGATTACTGGGGGAACGTTGAACTACGAGCTGGGCTTATAATAGCTGAGTTCAGCTAGACTTTTGTATGCCTTGAGTAGAAGAAAATAGTCTATTCTCCTCTATATAGCTGCAGACATTTCATGTTTTCTTGTATATAAATTAGTTTTCAGCTTTAGTGAACTTATATACCAAATTTGAGAACGATAACACTTACAGTGGCTGAGTTCAGATGGACAAGTGCAAGAATTGTGAACTCAACAATCCAGATTTCCACATGATAGAAACAAAATAGGAGATTACGTCTTACATTTACTACATGTGTAAGACCCTAGTTCAAATAGTCACTAAGCTCAAATACCTCTATAGATTGCATACGAATGAACTTAACAAATTTAGGTCATCAAAGATACATCTCTGCCCACAATTACATACGCCTACTCTGCTCCTTTTTTGCCTCGCGCTTGTCTCTCATTTGTCTACAGGGTATAAGAGAATAAACAATCTAATAGACAACCCGTCGTCATTGACGTATTGCAGGACGTCATGCGAGCCTTGTGTGTTGCCAAGGGATAATACTACCCTCTGCTTGTACCTTATACCATCCATATTTATGTAAAATCTGCCTTGCCCGGGCCACGCTGTAAAGTAAGAGTTATGCGGTGCAGCGAATTTCTAGATCCAAAACAATATTAACTCGAATGGGAGGGAGGGGAGTGTGATTAAGTGACTTGCAGGCCCTGCGAAAGCTGATGACAAATTGGAGCAGCAGCGCCTGCAGATGTAGTCTAAATTGTGGCTTTGTTTTCTCCTTTTCATTCAGCTTTAAATTGGTTGCGTAGACCACTTGAGCGCAGTCGGAGTCGGAGCACTTAACCCAATAAGTAGCCTATTATGATTTATGAAAGTGTAGCAAATCTTGCTCGAACTCTGCTCCTCAGATGCGCTGTAATGGGCCGAGCCAAAAAGAAAGTAGAAGTTGTTTCTGTAGAAGTAGGCAATATAGAGCTGGGAAAGTATATTTATTTGTTGTGTTTACTTTTTTGTTTCTGAGTAAACTAAGACAAAATATAAACTAATCCATTCTAAGGAATACTCTCGAAATAAGGGCGAGGTTTTGATAATATATAATGCTACTAATCTATTCAAGTTTGTTGTTTATCATATAATATAAGATCCAAATACCTTTAAGAGCTCTTTATATGTCATATATAATAAGATTCAAATACCTTTAAGAGCTCTTCATATGTCATATATAATATCAGATTGGAATACCTTTTCATCCATACCTATATGCCCTTTGCAATTAACGTAGCGCATTCTGGCTTTCATCTAACTTGTCATAATCAAACAAATTTCAGTTCAACTTTTGCACATTTTGCGGTCAAACAACAACAGTCAAACGGCCACCCTCATTTTGACTAATTTATTTGATTTTGTTGATATGTGAGTGGGAATTGTCGTCTCATTGCGCCTTTTTGTTTAATCAAAAGCAATTGTTCATTTCAAGTTGTTGCTATTTATTCAATTATTTTTGCATGCATACCCTGTAGACACGAAAAGTAGGTTAAGCCGGGTAGCGTGTAAGAGATGTGGCTTTCGATGTGATTAAGTACAACAAGGAATATATGATGTATTATCTATATCTATTTTTATCTGCTAATAGAAGGATAAATAATACCATGGAGACACCTCCTGCCTTCTTCTTCTCTAGGGTATCTACTATTCTATTTTTTAACATTTGGTAGTTTTTCTGATTTTGCATGCTGTAAATTGCAATTGTCACTGATTTTTGTGTTTTGTGGCTTTTGCGGTTGCTTTGGCAATGCAAACGATTTGCTTTTACATAGATGGAAACAGTCCACAAAACGTTTGGCCCATCAATTTGATAGGTTTTGTAAATACTTCACCTTGTCACTGGACACTTCATTAATATTGTCGCAGTCCGTGAAATGAATTAATAAACGACAAAGGCCAAATCCCTTTCGGGCAGCACAAAATGTAACTAATTTGGGGGACCAAAATAGTTAAGCCGCTCGAAAGACATGACAGAAATTGGATGCAGCGAGACGACAAGCGACACGAACAAATATTGTGATTTAAGTTAGGTTAAGTTAGCAATACGAATTTGAAATACTCTAAATGAGCAGGAAAATTAATTGGGATAAGGAAATTAAAATTGAAATTCAGCTAAAATGATTTTTATTTTATTTTATTGTTTATTATACATATTAAAAGAAAAGGTTCATATTTCAATTATTTATTAAATATAAAATAAATTTTACTATAAATACTTTACACATTAAAACATATTTTAAAAAATTTTCTTGAATACTAACAAGATATTTAAAGATTTTTGTTTCACTGAAATCTTGTTTAAAGTTCAACATAAATATATTCAATTCAAATAAGCTATATATAGATATACATGTGTATGGATTCTAGAATGTCTGGAATATTGCCTATGCGATTAGATATTCGAAAGAAAAACGCTTCCAATCGCATAGGAGCTATTCCAGACATTCTAGAACCCAATCCATTCCTTCAAAACTAGATTTCAAGCTTGATTTTCGACAGACTCAAATCTAATGTCAACTCCATAAGAAACTCCAAACTGGAAAGAGCATTTCATAAGGGCAACAAATAAATGAGTAAATGAAAAGGAAAAAAATGTCATTAATTTACGCATAAATTTTATAATTTATGACAATGCGAGGTGTAGCTGGAGCGCCAGAGCGCAACAGACTGAGGGCTAAAGAGAGCATAAATATGGTCAGTAAATGAAGTCAAGCTCTCGAGCTGAAACCGGGTCTGGGGCTTTTTCTTTAACTTCAACTTAGGCTTGGGCTTTGGGATACTTCACGGACTTGTGAAGTGCGCTGCAGCGCGGCTTTTATAATTATGTCTACGCATAAAAATCACATAAATTTGTGCATAAATACAGCAACAACAACAACAACAACGAGACAAACATAATAAATGATGGCGCTTAAAATTTTCAACATCTCTTTGGGGACAAAACGTTCGACATTTGAAGCAGACACGAAGGAGAAAAAAACGAGCTGAGAGAGGGGGAGAGCTGAGAGATTCTGGGCAAGTGCTGCCCCTGCCCCTCGCACTGCCCCAATATCTTATGAATGAATTAATGCATTTTTTGTAGTTTTTGTTGTTGTTGTTGGGGTTTGTTCTCCCTCCAATTTCTTAATATATTTTCCCTGCAGTTTTTGGCCATATAAAAAGTGGCCCGTTGCGCTCAAATCTTTTTGTGCGTCATTAATAAATATTGAGAGAGAAAAAACACATATATGTATATGAATATATATATTTGTTTGTATATATTTTGTGTGCGGTTGGTGTTTGTATTATTTATGATTGTGTTTCGATTTAAAACGACAGGCGCCATAAGACGCCAGCTATTATCGTTCTCCCAGACCTTATGATCTTAAGTCAAATGATGATAAGCTTTGCCAAAACCAAGACCGAACCAAAAAAAACAAAAAACGATCGGTTGATGCTCGTGTAATGCTGCAAGATTGATGGCGACTAACACTGAGAGCAGAACTCCCTCGCAGTTGGTGGTCCTCTGCTCAGAGAGCTCTAATAGATGTTTTTTTTGCTTCTCTGGAATGTCGAAATAAATATAAATCTTAGTATTTTTTACTCTTCAAAAATTGAGAGTCTTTCACTCTTATAAAATGATGCAAACTCTATATATTAAGAAGCAATTAAATATTATATTATATTATTATGCAAATATTGTATGTATATATATAAAATATTGTATATATGTTTAATGACCTAGCTGGGTTTTCAGGTATTTAGTTAGGCAAGGTTGATGCTTGAGTTTCTTAGATAAGGACAAAGAGATAGAAGGATCTGTGAGCTAAAACTTTAGTTTATATTCACTTAAATATATTCTTTATTATAATTATATATCCTTTAACATCAAGAATGCATTTTATCAAAGGTAGCTTCAGCTTACAGCTTTAGCTTTACTTTATAGCCATAAAATCATAAAACATTTCCTAGCATTCATAGCAGCGCATTCCATTCAAGAGATCTACCTCAATTCATATATTAAATTTATCCATCCAACATTTTGTCGCACTTCAAGCTTGCGTTTATTGTCCTAGTACTCCATAGAAAATTTAGTTTATATTTTTGTTATATATTTATATATGTCCAAAATCACTTTATTTAATTTTGAAATCTTTATAACTCTGAGCTTGCCACCCGGCAGTTGGTCGATTCTCACGCACAGTGTCCACATCCAGCTATCGGATGATTCATTTGTTGGCCAAGTGCAACGTTTCATTTATAGTATTCGTTCCTCTTTTCATTGTTTTTTTTCTTTCGGTTATCTTTTTTTTTTTTTTTTATGTTTTACTCGCACCGAAAACTCCACTCAGTTTTGACATTTATATTTATTTCAACGTGCGCCCGTCGCAGTGCTCAATGCCTTTTGAGTTATAACCAATGGACACGCGAAGGTGGCCAAAACCTAACTCCTACACACATACATACACTTGCACAGGGTCGGGCTGTATATGGGTTGGGGATCCATTGCGATGGATGGCCCCTGGCGCTCGTTCCTACTATCCGAGGAATGCGAGCGCCGCCTCGAATAAGGTAAAATTAATAATATCGCACGTTCTTCCTCTTCTGCGTGTCGTTGTTGTTATTGTTGCTACACTTTTTATTGTTTTCCTTTTCGCTTCGAGCTGAAATAAATGTCAAAAAACCAAAGCAGCTAAGGTATTTCTGCAGGCCGGAGGCAACATTTTGTGGTCTTCCTGGTCGCCGTCTCGAGTGCGTGTGAGTCCAGCTGAAGCGTACGTGGACTGAAAGTTTTCTATATGAAAAATTACACAGGCGAATGATAAATAACGTTACTCGAACTATAAAGCATAAAAAATAGTGTGGAGGCCAGCAAAGTGGCCATAAAGTAGATGTGGGAGCCGCAACTGCTGTGAGCCTTCTGGACCAGGACCATAAACTAAGTGGAGGATTAAAAGACTCAGCTGAGGTACGGTATGAAAGCTCAGAAAGGTGAAAACGCAGAGGGAAAATTCGTGGAGTAATGAAAGCTTTCGATAGGCATATAAAAACATTGAATCAATTAAAGATATAGATATAATAAAATATATAAATTAAAAATAAAAAAATATATATATATAAAATCATATAAAAAAATATTTCATAAAAAATATCTTAATTTAATATTTAATAAAAATATGAAATTATATAAAATAAAATAATTTAGATTTAAATAAAAATACGAAATCTTATAAAATATATTTCATAATAAAGTATACTTATTAAATTAAATATTAAAATTAAAATATTAAATCATACAAGAGATATTCCAAAATAATATATATTAATAAATTAATTAAATAAAAATATTTAGTCATATGAAAAAATATATATTATATATATAAAATATATTAGACAAATATAGCAAATCATATAAAAATATTAAATCATATAAATGATAAAATATATTATTTAAAATCAATTATCAGTATTTAGATGGTGTCTCTAGTGTCTTTTCCACAAAATCCCTAAAAAAAAAGCCCAACAAATGGGCCAAGTTCTTTGTGTAGTCATGACAGCTGTGCTTGGTCTTATAAATTATTAAACATTGTATTCTAAAATTTAATAAAAAGTAAAATAGAAAACATGTAGTTGCCCAACCTCCTCCCCAAAAATGTAATACGCGCTCGCAGTGACGCAAATCGCAGCGTGTGATCGGCGGAAGTGCTGCAACAGCGAAATTTCACGCCTTCTTAAACAGCGTTTTATTAAAAAGAGTATTTTAGAAGCGCATAGAGTTCTACTCCGGCCAGGAGCAGAGCAGAGCCCATGGCAACAACACACACCCAAACGCTAAGAGTCAAATCAAAGGCAAAGGCTATGGCTCGGGCCACCCGGGGATCGGGCTGTGCCCCGGCAACGGTCAGTGGCGGGCTCTAAACATGACATCTGTGATACTTTTTGCGCTGACAAACCGACAAGCCATAAGCAACAACAACAACAACAGCAGCAGCAGCAGTAATAATAGTTGCCAAAAGCAATTAGACAAACTAATAAAGGGAAACGCATAGAAAGCCGAACGAACGCACACACACACACAAACACGAGCGCAGAACGAGAGAGCAGCGCATGCAGCCAACGTGCAAGAGCGAGTGCGAGGCTGTGCCATGCGTAGGCTCAATGCCAAACCCCCAATGGCGTTTGCTGAAAAGCAGCGCTGCAGGCACGAGTGCAGCGAAGAGCGAGCGTGCAAGAGGGAGAGCAAATGAATGCGAGAGCGCAGAGAAACGCATGAGAGCGAGTGCAGCAGCAGCAGCAGCAGTCGTTTCATTACAGTTGTTGTTGCGTTCTTTTTTTCACCTGGGGCGCGGCTGAAAAGTGCTAAAGCGAAGAAGCCAAAAAAATATACCATAGTTGCGCCCTAATCACAAAAATTTTGCTTTGTATATATGTACATATATTAATATATATATACATATATATGTGTGTGTATATAATGCGTACCTTTCATCATTTTGAATTCATTCAAAGTTCAGCGCATGCATGTAATTGCGTTTAGAAGTGCGTGTACTTGTACTATGTGCCTCTCGCTCTCTCTCTCTCTGTCTGCCTGTCGCTTTTGTTGTTGATTCATTGTCGGCTTTTGCCGTTACAAATATGTTTTCAAAGCAAAGTCATGCTCGATCACAATAGCTATAGACACAGCGATATCAAGTATTACACACGCCGACCCTTTCTAATGCCCAAAAATTAGTTTTCTGAAGTGGCTTTACGCACACATAGCCTGAGATTGCTGATATGCCTGACTTGGCAGTGAAGAGAGTGGAAGCAAGTTCTTTTTAGAGTAAAAAAAAAAGAGTTTTAGACAGAGTCTGCTGCTTGCGGGGGGCCCTGAGCTATTTGGGAGAATGCATTTGAAATTATATAAAAATGTATTTATTAAAAATATTTTCTGTAATTAACAAAGTTTTTGTTCGGATTACTGGGAATAAAATAAAAAGAAATTTGTCTCGAGATTACTTATAGATTTCTCATATCAAGTGATATGCTTCCTTATACTTACTTAAACTGAAGACTTGGTTTATTTCGCACACTCTACTTAACCATAATTAGTAAACACTATATGTATATATACATATATATATCTGTATATTATCGTAACTGCGCCCTATAACAAAATTTATTAGTTATAATTAGTGATAATTGCAATGGCAATGATGCATAGATTCAATTGTGAACGCTCCCAGCTCATTCGGGCCTTGCCCCATTACAAGCTGTAATCATTTTAATTAAATGCATCAAAGCGAGACCAGCGAACAACAAAGGCGATAACAACAACACGGCGACAAGGTGATCCAGAAAGGGGCGAAAGGTGTAAAGCTGTAGGAGCGAGCGGGGCTGAGCGGGCGCCTGCAAGGGAAGGGCATAAATCCAAAATGAGTTGCAAACAAATTACGCCGCAGAAATGGGCTCCAGCGGTGACAAATTACAAGGAAACAAAAGCAGCGATGAGAAATGATGACAGGCACAGCGCAACGGTAAAAGTGACACAGAGACAACAATAAAGGAGTGACAGAGATAGTGAGCGGGAGGGAGGGCGAACGGCACTGAGAGCGAGGGAGTAAGCGCAACAGGGCTGGGCAAACAAAAAAAGGGCTGCAAAGCTGCAAATATTAGAGACAGAGCTGTGTGCAGCTCTGTGCTGCGCTCTTGGCTTGTTTTCCGCTAAAATTAGCTGTTTGCAATGCAGATGAGATTGTACTGATCAAAATTTATTATTTCTTAACGAATTTTAGATAACTATAAACAGATTTTTAACAAATATTTTTTCAACTTTAACATTTTTATAATGGATAAGTAAATCGTAAAATATTCAGCTTGTCTTTAAAAAAAAACGCCTTTAGCTCTTCTTTAGCCATTTCACCAGCTAAAACTAGATCGTCACACCTATTTCCCTCTGTCTAATGCTTCCTTTTGCTACAGATTCGCCGAACTTGACCAACTTTGATTGCATAATTTGTGAATGGACCCGGAGATCATGAAGGGGGGTCGCTGCTAGCTGGGAGCAGCTGCTTTTGGCAAGGACTCCTTTTGGGCAAGCGACCAAGAGACAATTGGCACTCCGCACTTCCGTTCGCACCTTTGGCACGCGTTGTCCTTTTGGGCCCGCTTGAAAGCCCCGCCAACTGTTCGCATTTCCGTTCGTCATAAAAACCATCTCTATTTGAGGCCGAACGCATGTTGTCCTAATGCATTCGTACTTGACCTATGCTGCCCGCCCCCGCTGACTCGTGCTGCATGCCTCATGCCGCATGCCTTATGCCTCATGCCGTGCTTTTCATTTTACGCCTGCTGTCTTTCAGGCCACTTTCCTGGCCTCGGCCGCTTGTTGAGCCGTGTTTGGTTATTGGGTTTTACGCTCGGATTTACATCTGTTTGCATTTCGACTTCGACCTCGTGTCCTTTGCTGGGCGATTTGTTTTCCATTTTCGCTTTCATGTTGCCACATTTTTCATTATAATTTCCCGGGCTCTTTCGCATTTGCGCCGTATTATAGAGTCATTTCAATGTGTTAACTCTATTAGCAGATGGCTTTGCCCACCATAATGGGACGCAGAGCGAACTCCTGTTGGGTTGAAATTTGCTGTTTATTCAAGGCAATTATTGAGAGCAAATTATTGAATGGTTTGTATTTGAAAGTATGCCTCAAATGTTGTCTATTTTGGGGATTATTTCTTAACTTGTATTAAGTCAGGATATTTTATAAATATTTATGATTTACAGAATTTTATGTGGACTTTTATGATAATCAAATCCGTTGTGAAATTCTCTTAAATATTTTGATTTTGTTTGACTTTAAGCTAGCTTAAAGCCGAATCAGTCTTATTTTTTATATCCAACCCAATTCTCTTTTTCTAATATCTAAACAAGTTTTACCATCTTACCATCTTACTCTGCCCACAGTAGAATAGTCAATAGTAATAAAGAAACAAAGGCTTCAAAGCTATTGTTGTTATATAAAACCGATCCATTTGCCCCCCGCCTAACCTATGACATTTGACAGTTCTCTAATTCAAAAGTAATCGTCAAACTTGTGCGGTTATATAGGTTTAATAGTTCCTTTGGCAGGCAATGAGCTGCGACTAATGCAACACAACACACACACACACACACAAGCACACACAGTCAATAACAATACACGAAATTTTCTATTTGTTTGTTTCGGAGTCGTCACGAGGCTTTTGTATTTGATTTTTTTCGCACTCCAAAGTGAGGGCCCGAGAGAGTTCATAAAAAGCGAATGCAAACAAACAAAAGCGCAGCAGCACGCAGTAGCTCAGAGAATTCTCTATTTCTCTCTCTCTCTCTCTCTTCTGTTGTTTTTATTGAAATGTTGTGCGTGTAGAACAATGGACCCACTACCAGGCCAGATCGCCGTTGACGTTTCGCGGCACTCGCTGCATATTTGTCGGGCCGGTAAGTGAACAATTGGCCCCGGCAACGGCCCCTGCCCCGGCCCAAGGTCTCCGATTTGCATTTCCGCTTCACTAGCTACGCACACACATCAACTAACTAAGCATATCATATAGGGTACACGCAGAAAAATAAACAGGGAATACAAAGCTCAATTAAAAATGAAACAAAAGGATATATAAAAATTTTATTAGCATTTAATTTTGATAAATTTTCTATAAATAAATTTGCAGAAAAATTTAAAATATTAAAAAAATATTTCTAAAGTTTGTATTAAACTAGCTAAAACATGTCTTAAGTTTGTAACAAAAAAACATCTAAATTATTAAGAATAGATAACTAAATAGACAGATCTTAATATTTGAATCAATTTTTTTAAATATCGTGGTTATCACTCCAAAATTCCAATATTTAGTGTTCAGTTGCACTATCCTTTTTTTGAACACAGCTTTGAGTATGATTTTAAAGCATTTGATGAAACAACTCTCAGTCTGTGTTTGGTCTAAGTAAAATTTATATATCCAAAGCTCAGTGAAACGGTCAATTTAGGGCGTTATTAAGGCATGGATTGTGCCTATCTTTCTGCCCACGATCACTCAAATTACAAAAGTTAAAGATTTGAAACTTTAAATATTCAATATATTACCATATACCTTAAGAAACACAACTTTATAATATATTTTCTTATCGCAGCCATATAACCGATAAAAATAGTTAACTTGCTTTTCTAAGCTCTCGCTTGGAGTAGTCTCGCTTCCTTTTATTACATTAAAGTGCTAAATCGACTGGGTTTTTTCTCCCAGTGTATTTGCCTTAGTGCCAGTTGTATTAAACTCCTCGCTGATTGTTTATTTGGCGCGCAAAAGAACCTCCTTATGGCAAAAGGGGCGTTTCTTTGTGCCCACCGCAAAACTGCGCAGTTAAATCCCAAAACAATTCAAAGACAGAGAGAGAGCAAGAGAGAGGGAGAGAGTTGCCTTTTTAGCGTTATTTAATAGATAATTTAATTTCGGCATTTTTTTTTGTTTTAACAAATTACAGAAAACTCATTAGTGTTCGTTTGCGAGGTTATTTATTGTTAGACCTTTTATTATTTATGGCATTTGGGAAACGTTTGCAACACCCGCAGCAAAGGCCGCAGAGTTCCCCATCACGCCCCCACCGCCTAACCCACAGCCCCATCCGCCCCAACTCAGCCACAGATACGAACATAAATCTCATTTGTAATATTTTAATTTTTTCATTAAGGTTTCATGTGCTGTCAGAAATCAAGTTTAAGTTGAGCTGCTTTTGGAATGCATAAAAGTTGAGGTAGGAAAACGTTAAATCATTAAAATATATAGTTTATAAAAGTTGATAACAATTTAGTGATGTTAAGAGAGTTGAAGAAGTTGCAAAGATATCGACTACTGCAAGAAGTTTTGCAGGCGTGGCACCAAATACGCAGGTGTAAAGCCATAGTAAAATAAATAACTAAGTATTAGTCCATCATAGATGTGGCAATCATATTCCATTAAGTTAGAGTAATGTTAGACTTTTTTTAAATTTTTTTCTAGCCTTTATCATTTTTTTGAACAGCAAAATTTTTAAACTTTTTCTTTCTCAAACTCTGAATATTTGCTTCAAATTTTTTGCAAAATATTGTGTTTATCAATAAAGTGTGATATTTAGCATTCAATGAATTGTTTTCTATTTTAAAATTGTTTTCTATTTACAGTTAATAGATTCGCTTTCTCGATTAATAAAAATGTTGTTAAAATTAAATTGATTTTTACTACTGATAATATTTATTTAATGTGTTTATTTTTCATTTATTTTATATTACATTAGGGTTTATAATTTTTCGTTCTGTTCTTTTAATTCACCTTTAATTTCATATACAAGAAAAAGAGCTAAAGAATTTTATTTCCAGCTTATTTATGCTTCTCGCATATTTCTTGAGAACTTTCGCCATGTTGTGAGCTCTAATTAAATTTTGGTTTTTGTTTTTCATTTCTTCTCTTCTTTTTTAAATACTTTGTAAATTATTGTTTGGCTGCCGCAGCGTTGATTGTTTTCGAAATTATTTTGCTATTACAACTCATTAATTTGGCGCTCGCTTCTGGCTCTCCTCGCTCGGTGCTTACATTTTCCACAACATTTTACTCGTGTTTCCACACTCACACACAATTTTCCACACAGTTTATGCGATGCATTTTCTAGCACAACAACTACAATGGAAAATGTTTCACACTGTGCTGCATAAATTAATGAAAATACTGAACAGAAGAAGAAGAGAGAGCAAAAATTATAAAAAAAGGGGTTCGCCATGTAATCGCGGAAAATGCAGCAAAAAAAGGTTTAATTAAATAAGTGACAGCGAAATGCCAGGGAAATTGCAAAGTGTAGAGAGCAAAAATATAAGAAATGCAATTAACTCTGTTGTGGGATATAAAGAAAATCAAATGAAATCGAAGCGAATCGAATAATTGTTCTAATTGCAATTAAAATTGTAGATGTTAAGTGGCTGTTAACGAGTTTTGTTTTGAGAAGTCAACAAATTAGGAGGCTTAGCGCATTAAACCTGTGAGCAGGTTGTCTGCATAGTTATATCAGCAGACTTCCTTATGGACACCATACGCAAGCTATCCTATATAACTCTCATAGCTCTTACTAATGCCTGAATATTGTTAATGTTGACTTGGCTTGTTCATTACATTATGATGAGAAGAGTTTAGAGATATCAATTATAGTAGGGAGTTTTTACTCAGAATGACTACATATTTGATTAGATTTTGACTGCTCGCATTTGTATTAGCCTTGTTATTATCCTAAAAACACTTTAGCTTTTGTTGTTTACGAGATCGTACAGGCCTAGATCATCTCAGTTCCTCGTCCAGATCTAGAATATATATACTTTATGCGTTGTGACACGCCTCCTTCTGCCATACACAGAACACCCAGAATAAATGCCTTTTGACAACTTCAGGGTATCTTCTAGTTAGGCACTCCCGATTGGAGCACTCTCTCCTGTTAGATTCGCATTCACTCTGCTTACAATCTAAATGAAAGCCTATTTTATGTGCAATCAAAAATGTGGTTAACAATTGGCTGACCGCAGAACTAATTAAAAGCCGAATGCTAAGCTTCGATGAAAAGCCAAAATGGCCGCCAGAACGGAAATGAGTTTTATGTAACCGCAAAGCAGATGCACTCGATTACTGCGGCTGCTGCTGCTGCTGGCGATGATGAATGTAATTAATAGCACTAATTAAAAAGTCTGAAAACAGGGCAAAAATTGCATTTGCATTGGCAAAGCCAGAAGAGTCGAAATTTCAACGGCTCCTGCCACATAAAAGCCAATTAATTATTTTTATAGCTACTCAAGCAACTGCAACGCAGCCCGAAAAAGCCACAACAGAAGCCAACACACACACACACACACACACAGACACACAAGTGAGTGTGCGTGTGTGTGCGATAGAGGGTCCAGGGCGCAGGCTCTGTCTGGATAATAAAAAATTATGGCCTCGATTTGGCGCACTCAAGGAAAAATGCGCCACTGACCAGGCCAACTGCATGCATAGCACCAAAGAGGACTGAAAGTAGTTGACTAGCAGATACCCTACAAATAAAAATGGCAATGAGACAACTTAAAGAGTCTTCAAAAATATTTTAAAAATTAATTGATGCAAATTTCGTGAAAGTCTTAGAAAATATTGTCAGATTTATATATTATATAGTATTCTAGCTATTAATATACCCCATTATACAACTTTAGACAAAAGTTTTATTCTAGTTTCCCCATCTCCATGTTTCAAACACTGTGCCCAACTTAGCAGCAGCTTAGCTATGGTTCGCCCAGCTGCAGGGTATCAGGGAGTCGAAGCTCATGCAATGCTACCAAAAAAGATGGCGCCTTGCTGTGCGCAAAATTGATCAGAGGATTCCCTGCCGTTTGAACTATGACGCGATATGTCATCATATTTCCTGCAATGCATTCTCCGACCACACTCTTGGCTCTCGTCCTGCGTCCTTTTGCTCTTGTTGCCATGCATATTTCTCACACTGTCAAGGCTTTTCCATGTACTGCGCAAGACCGCAAATCCAGTTGTCCAGCTGCCCGGCTGCCCAGTTGATTTGCGTGCTGCTCCGCCCTGTGGCCCCTCTCAGCCCCCCCACCGCTCGGCTCTGTCTCTCAGTCTCTTTCGTGTTTTACTCGTGTTTAGCATTTGGGCTAAAACATTTATTGCCCCGGCTACCGCAAAATCAATTTTCCACATAATTTTAAGCCGATGTTGCTGTGGCGCCTCTCGGCCAACTGTGAGCAACGGTGGCCCATTCGGCCATCCTCCGCTGTTTTTATGGCCATTTCTCCGGCAATTTTATTGGCCAACTGCCCTTCGCTTTGACTAATGGCCGCTTCGTGCTGCTGCCACTGCCACTGCCACTGCCAACGTCTCTTTTGGATTTCGTTTTTGGCCGTTTCCTTCATTTTTGCATTATTTGTTTTGTCATCTTTTTGGCAGCGCCGCTAAATGTGAGTCAACTACGATTTATTAGATAGAAATGGAGGGGCCTAAGAGGTCTTAGAACTGTGTGCTAAATATTGAAAAATCATAGACAGCAGTTGAATCTTGTGGTTAGTTATATAATTAATATATTATATATATTATATTATTATTTGTATTATATATATTATATTATTATATTTATTATATTATTATATTTATTATATTATTATATTATTACAATACATTTTAAGCAATTATTTCAGCATTGATTGACGAATAACGTATAGCTCTTACAATTCTTTATAGCTTCTTTATAGAAATTCTTTGTAGCTAAAATGACCACAGTGCAAATGACAACAAAACTTGGCCAATTCTAGTCTCAGCCGTAGAAAATGAATTTATTTATGTTTATCTGATTCTTTTCTGTTTATGCTTTTCTACTTCTAATCTATTTCAGTAAAGATCTTTATAAAATATTGATATGTTTAGATTAGCTGCGCTTCAATCGGATGATTATATTATACGTCTATCAGTATAGATGATCCACCTCTAAATACTATTGTTGATCTACAAATGCAGAGGATACAACTAATTTTATGGGGTTATGAGAAGCTTAACCATAATGAACTTGCCAACAGTTTCTACGATATATTCCAACTCTCCAATACAATATATTCCATATATTGTTATCTTGTTGTCATCCACAGAAAATTTTATTTAAACTTCCAAGTAAGCTTTACTTTCTTGTATTCTTTTTTTAACGAATATACAGATCAATTCTCACAAATAATTTTAAAGTTCTTAGGAATGAATCTACGAGAAATAATAATAATTTAGTCGAAAAGCAATTTTTTGCGGTATAGGAATCACCAATTCGGATCACCTCCAGTGGGCTTATGCCACTATATGTATGATGGATATGGCTACAACTTGAGTATATATTACGAATTTTTAATGGCTGCATTAATATAAAACCAAAATACTCTTCGCACAACATGAAGGAATATAAAAACCTATGTGAAAGTTTATTTTAGACTTAGTTCATAAATATCATTAAATATAAAAGCCAAACCCATTACATAGATTAAAGCTAAGCACATTAATTAGCTGAAAGCTTCACATAAAAGACTTAAAAATAATTAGGGAAATTTTTACCGGAATATGATTGGTAAAGGAATTAAAATTTAATGAAATTTAATAAAACTAAATCTGACTCATGAGCATCATGTTCAAGGCTAGCTAAAAAAATCGCTGGACTAATCCTCTTGCAGCAAGTCCAACAACAGCTCGTTTCTCTTTGTTTTCGTATCCATCAGTTCATTAAAAATAGAGAAGGAGAAAACTTCATTATCCCATGCTATAAAGAAAATCAATTTTGATTTACATCGAGCAGCAACAGCAACAGCAAATAGACATATATCAATATGCTCGAGTATATTTTGTGGGGCCCCCCAAATGGCGCAGGCGCATGTGCCGAGGGGCGGCTGGGGGGAGCGCTGCCAGAACTGGCCAACGAAACGTTCCATCATTCCAAAGTGTTGATGATGGAAAGTGTCCCACTGTGCACAACAGCCAAGAGAATGCCAGTGCGGCCAGCGCGTCTACAATGGAAGGCAGAGCAGAATAGAATGGAGAGAATAGAGGCACAACAGCAACAACAACAAGCCGAACAACAATCAACGCTAATAATGCTTAATCAATGTTACACTTTACAATAAAGGAACAAACAAAAAATAGAAGAGATATATATATAAAAAAATATGGAATTGCCCATAAAAACAACAGAAATGTAAGAAACTAAACTTCATTTGGGCCGTGATTTATCGTTTTTTCATTACCAAAGGTAGGGAGAGGGAGAGAAAGAGAGAGAAGCCCCAGTTCGATATATAATTCACACCTGTGAACAAGTGGAGGCCCTTCACAAAGTAATTGAAATTGCTAGAGCGAAGAGAGAGATAGAGAGACAGAGGGAGATGGCTTGAGTGCGGCATAAAATAAATCGATTCGAGCATTGAACAATTCGTTTTAGGGAAACAATGCGCTAAAATTTGTTGCGCACAAATTTCTGTAGTTGAGTTTATTCAATAATCATTTATCTTGCGCGTTCGATAAACAACAAAAAATACGAAACAGAAAGGAAAAATCACCTTAAAATTGATAATGAATCAAAGCTTCATTAGCTGCAAATGAAAATCGGTTCATTTGAAATGATTTCATGTGTGAACAGCCCTAATTGCTTTGATCAACTGAGCTCTATAGTCTAGCCGATGTCACCTCTCAAATTTCATTAGAATCGCATGTGATTTGAGGGTTTTGATTCGCCCTAGATCAGCATTTGCTGCTATTCTTGAGTCGCCTCACAGCACGCAGCTTTTGTCTGGCTACAGCTTTGCTTTAAGGTCGACAAGTTGTTCTTAGAGCTGCTTTGTTCGAGCACGCGCTACGCGCTCAACAGAAGTCGCCGGCAGCTGTTAGCCAGATCTTGGGCCCAGCATCCTGCCACATGTCAATCCACGGGCGCTCCACGACATGCCAAGGATTGCCGTTGCCCACAATTGAGGTTAGAAGGCGTACGTGTTCTCCACTCACAAAAACAAAAAAAAAGTCGAAGTGCGCCCAGCACGAGTTAAGATTTAATTTAGTGAAAATAATTTGTTTAGTCGTCCTGCAAAATTGCATAATTATCAATGGCTTGGCCACTCCACGCACACTGAGTTCGAAGGACCTCGACTGCTTGTGGTCCTTAATGAGCGCACGACGCGGTTTGCTCTCTGCCTAATATGCTCCGGAGACTAACAGGACGGGTATATTGGTTTGAGTGCCAAATGTGGAAACGGGATATATTTAAGCTTGAATTATTTAGGTGTTCATAAATGTTTTAAGAGAATTAAATAGAAATCTAGCGATTCAGATATATGCATGAAATTAAACTGTTCTCAAACAGTTTGATAGGAACCATACATTTGGCTTAAAGTTACAGCCGAAGACTACAGATCAAATTAAAATATCGATATCGAGTTTTAAAATCATATTACCCAAAAATTAAGAAGTCCTTCTTCGTCAGGGTATTCTAAAGTCTGGTGCATTCCAAAAAATGCGACAAACTCAAGCTCAGAACTGCTCTGGAAATGGCAATCCAGGGTATTGCGCAGTCGAGTGCAAATTTATTTAATTATTTATTTTTAGATTCATTTGCTAACAAACTTTTTAGATTTAGGTGTGAAATGGGGCTAGTATATTTTATATTTCATATTTTATATTTCATATTTTATATATATATATATATTTTTTTTTATTTTATACTTTATATTTTTTATATTTTATTTTTTTATATTTTATATATTATATTTTATATTTTAAATTTTATATCTTATATTTTATATGTTATATTTTATATTTTATATTTCATATTTTATATTTTATATTTTATTTTTTATTTTTTATACTTTATATTTTTTAGTTTTTATATTTTATATATTATTTTTTATATTTTATAGTTTATATATATTTTTTTCAATAATATCCACTCTTAGACTTGGGCAGAGTATTGCGCAGTCGAGCATTGCTCTCGCCCTGTGGCTGCGTCCCACGTCCGCTTGGGCATCCGCTGCGCCATTTTGAGACACCGCAAAGCCAACACATTTGCATATTGGAAAATTATAGCCTGCGCGAGCACAGCCAACGCCTGCCCAGCTTTGTAAATGCACACAGATACAACGATGTGTGTGAGTGTGTGTGTGTGTGTGTGTGTGTGTGTGCTGATGCTGCTGCTGCTTCTGGCTTTTGTGGTGCTGCGGTGGCTGCGGTTGCGCAGAAGGCGACGCGCGTGGCTGCGTGGTGCCGCAATGGGAGGGCGCCGCTGTCGACGATGACGACGACCCCCAAGCGACCTCCAGCCGCGCGAGGACTTGACTCTAACTGGCAGGCTGGGCGGACAGTCGGACGAATGGACGGGCTAAAAAAAAAAAAAGAGTGCACGAAAAAATGCAAGCAATGCGGCAACGTTCCGACTCTGATGAGCTGTAAAACACGCGTTTTCATAATGTTATTAAAAGCCAGCCGAATGGGCGAGAAAGGGAGAGAGGGAGATAGCAAGAGGGCGGCGCAAACGGTTGCAGCTCAACGGCCATTTGACATGCCAAAAAACACTTCTGTCACAGCAGCAGTCGCAGCGGCTGCGCAGCCGTAGGTGGTATCTGGAGAAGGCAGGCTAAAGCGTGACTGCGCGTACTCGTAAATTGTGCGCCGCATGCGCTTTGCCAATTATTTAGCCATAATAAACCTGATACCAGTGCGCGATCTATGTTAAGATCGAAGATTTTGTGAACAGTAGCCGCAGCCGCCTCGGAAGCTGCGCTTGTTTAATATCAATTTTAGTAATAATATTTATAGAGGCGGCAAGTCAAAGGGCCAACTAAATGCAACGTAAAATATTGCCTCACTGTGCCACATAATTAAACGTAATAGCTCTGGTAATTCTTTTATAAAATTATCATTTGAAATATAAAAAAAACCGAAAAGTTTTGAATTTGAATTACCAGTGCTGCCACCTAGTTTGAAATAGGTACAATTTGTCATAGTGGTTCTATGAAAGCTTGGTCACACTATTTGTTCAAATAAAATCCGCGTAACGCAGCAAATTTAAAAATGTATGTATGCTGAGCGTCAATTAAAAGATAAAATAAGTCGAAAATAAAACAAAAATGTTGGAAGCACCATACATTTTTAATGTTTATTATTATTACACAATTCTTCCAACTAAAATGAATGAATAGAAGAATATTGTGAACAGTGTGTACACACTTTCAACGTTCAATAAATATTTCTGATGCAGTCTACAGCTGTTTGTCAATTATTATGTTAAAATAGACATAAAAATTAATAATTATCCTTAATTTATACAATCAATATAATACCACACAATATACTCTATTACTCTGTTATTTGTGTTTAATTGTTTCGCTACTCGAGTCCACTGTTGCAAAACCGTTGAGCGCTCAAACTCAACAGCTCAGTGTGGTGAATGTGGTCAGCGACTACAGCTGCTGATGAATGAACATGCAGTAGTGAGGTGTAAAACATAGCAAAACGTAAAAATTTCAGCGTTTATCGCAAAAAACCGCAACAAAACAAATGCAATAAACATTTAAGCAATGAGCCAACAGAGATGTGAGCATAACAATAATTGAGATCAAAATAGCATAAGGCAATTGTGAATGAAATACAGGTAGTATTCCAACCGGTAAATACCAAGCGAGGCCCAAAAAAAAATGCCAGCCACAATGGAAGGCAAAGTAGTAGTAGGAGTATGTTGAATAAGTGTGTGTAGTGTGTAGTTGTACGAAGCAGCGTGCGAGCCACAACTGACAAAACTGAAAAGAAGAGGCGAAGTGAGAAACAAAAAAAAAACAGAAACAAGTGCAAATAAGTGAAAACAATAAACAAGCGAAATAAAATAAAATAAAAATGAGAAAATACGCACAAATAACACAGTGAAAGAATTGTGCGTGAGACAAAGGGAAAACAAACGCCGGGCATGTTAACGTCGCTCGTCGAACACCAGCTGACGGAGCAACAACAACAACAACTGCAGGGGGCAGCACGGGGCAGAGCAGACCGAGGAGGAGCAGGAGCAGGAGCAGTGGGCAGCTGCATTATTAAAGAGCAGCAATAATAATGTTGCTGGCATCAGCTGGGCAAACTGCGCCCTTCACCTACGACTCCAGTGCCACACGTAAAATTAACAGCAACAACAACAACAACAACGGTAGCAACACAAGCAGCAGCAGCAGCAGCAACAACAATGTTAGCAATGTCGGCGGAGGCACGAGCACACCCAGTCAGCCACTTGGCGGAGCGGGCACGTTGGCGGCATGCCCAAGCGCGAGCACCATTGCCAGCAGTGCAGCCACTGCGATAATGAAAACGCTCTCAGTGCGTCTGCATCGGGGCACCGAATTCATCAAGGACACTGTGCAAAAGGCTCTGATTATGAATGGACCAACGCCCGTGCTGCAGTCACAGTTGGATAGCAGCTTGAAGCGGAAGCTCATTGGCACCGGCGGCATCATGGGCGCCAGTGGCTACTCCAACTCAAGCAGCAGCTCCGGGTCCAGCAGCAGTAGCAGCAGCAGCAACCGCCAGCTTGTGCTCAGCCAGCCATACGTAGTGCCAACCGCTGAATTCTTGCGCCAGTTCACAGTGGCGCCCGGTGAGCTGCATCGCTCGGCATCGGCGCGCAAGCGGAATGCCAGCACAGACAGCCTACTCATGGATCTGTGCGTGTTCAAGCCCATTCGACCCATGCCCATAACGCCTATTAAAATGTAAGTGAATCCAACTTTGACTAAGTTCATTAAGAGCACCGCAAGTTTTGAACTTTTAGCAACAAAGCACGCGGCTTCGAGCTGAAGCGACCCAGATTTATGCCGCCCGCCGCAAACATGTATAGTGATGTCGACGACGACGACGACGATGATGATGATGATGATGGGGAGCGGGAGGGAGATGAGGAGAACCTAGTTCATAAGGAGCAGGAGCTTATACTTAAACCAAAGCTCAGGTAAACTAATTGTTGGCCAAATTTTAAATCGAATTTCGCTTGAAATTGAATTTGAACTGTTGCAGTACACTGTCTTTGCCACAAGATGCCACCGCATCGGCCTTTGTGCCACACGAAGCCAACAGCAGCAACAGCACCGGTTGCACTCAAACACAAGACCATACCAAGGACAACAGCAACACACACACCTCAGGCACAGGCTCGGGCGAAGTCAAAGTCAAGCCAAAAGCAACAACCACCAAGCGTCGACGCCGTGCGCCGCTCTTAACAGCCAAGAGACGTCGCAGAGCGGTAGGAAACGCAGCAGCAGTTACAGAAGGAGGAGGAGGAGCAGCAGCAGCAGCAGCAGCATCATCATCACCAGCCACCGTAACCGTTGCGGCAACAGCTGCTCCAGCATCAACCAAACGCAAACGCCGCGCTGCAACCAAGAGCATTTCCATATCGCCAATGCGTCGCTCGCCGCCCATGACTCGTCAGCGTGCGCGTTTACAGATCTCCGCCAGCAACAACTAAATAGCACTCCCTACATCCCACTCCCGTCCTCCTTGTATCTTACTCTGCCTCTCTGTTTATGTCTGGGCCTAGCCATTGGAACGCCGTGTAATCCAATGCCGAAAGCTGTGTAACATATAGAAAATGAAAAGCAAACAATAACCACAAATCCTAAGTCTTTGGTTCTAGTTACTGTATAATTCTAAGCGCGATTTCCATTGTTTTGTGAACCGGAGCAAGTGAAGTGCCGCCAAATGGCAACAGCAATGAGTAAAAGCTAACAGCCCAAAGCAAATATTTATCATAAGCCCTGTCCCATCCAGTCGTAACCCAAGCTGGGCCTTTCGTTTGTTTATCTCCAATGATTGTTTAGTTCCTCTAATTTTTCTGCTAACCCCACTTGTGTTCGATTTGTGTGAGAATTGTAACTGTTAAATTAGCTTTAACTATTTCGTCATTTATGTAAATGTTTATTTTGGGTATTTCTGGGTCTGATTTTCACTTCACTTGCTTTAAGTAAATATGCCTAAAAATATTCTATATATATAAAATAACATAAACTGGTCTTCAAGACTGATGAAAAACTAAACGAATATTATAAAGAGCAGAACTCATCTAAGGGCAACTGATATAAAAACTTAATAAAAAAAAAAACAAAAAACCTTTAAGAATTTAACAAATGAAAACAAAACTTAAGAAGTAAGCAAAAAGTATTAAAAAAGAAAAGCTAAGAAATTTGTAAAAAAACAAAAAACAATACAAATCGTAATTTATAAGCCATTCCTGATATTTTGTTTTAATACATATAATATCTCTATCTATATAAATATGTAATTTGTCTGTCCAACTATAATTTTCCGTAGGCTCTTAATTTTTAAATTATATTTCAGACTGCCGCTGAGGCAAAAAAAAAAAGAGATGATAAATGAACCGTAAAAAACGCCACAATTAAGATTAATTTTCCTACTTTTAATTAAGTTTGTTAGACTTTATAGCTTAGAAAACAAAGTAAACAATTCATTCACGTATAAATCAAATAAATACAAAATATATATAAACTATATACATAGTATATGTATAAATATTGATTGTAGTGCATGCCGGTCAAATCAACTGTGTGTTGTGATATGAATTAATTTATAAAAAAAAACTCTAAACACAAAATGCAGCAAAATTCTTGTTTTGCTTTAAAAAAATGAAACTCTCCCAACCACAAAAAACAAAAACAAAACAAAAAATAGATGAATAGCTATAAATACTATATTTAAAAAAAAAAATTAACTACAATTAAATAATTTCTAAGCATTGAGATACCAACGAATCGGGCAAACACAGCTAAGACTCACACAGATTATCTGCCAGCCCTCAGCATTATTCAAGTTTCGTATTCCAATTCCAAGCGACAAAATTTAAGTCTATGAACGATACGAAAATAAGAGCAAAACTACTTAAAACAAGAAGGAAAAAAACAATTAAGAAATGCATCAATAAAACCATCAAACATAATGTAAATCTCTTGTTGTATTTGACTAATCAAACCTTTGTCTAGATTAGATATAGTTAGCTGTAACTACTTTCTCTGGGCTTCCACCTCTAATGTAAGATAGACCTTTACCCCTAAGTACGACGCCTCCATTTCATATCTCACTCATCGTAAGTTGCCATTTTAGTGGGCAGCACATTCCACAGATCCTGCAGCTTGTAGCCGTCCGGTATGCGTTCCATGGCAAAGCCCAGCTCCTTGCAGTAGACGGGCGCCGACGTCGACTGGTCCGTGGCCAGCGTACCCAAGCAGCCTGCGGCAAGGTAGCTGTTCAGCTTCGTATTAATCTCACGCTCCTGCCGCTCGTCCAGCTCATGGTAATCCTCGATCTTGAATTGTGTTGCCTGGGCAGCTGCCTCGGCGGCGGCTTCTACGCGCTTGCGCGCCTCCTGCGGATCGTAGTGAACGCCAAAGTTGGGCTGATCCGTGTAAATGGTGTGCAGGGAGCAGAGCTCCTTGAAGAGCTCGCTGAGACGCTCGACGGGATCGATGCGAAAGCCCAGCACATAGCCGCCGCCCGTCTCGGCGGTCTGAATGACCAGGGCGGGACCATACTTGGACTCGCGTATGCGCAGCTGAAAGTGGATTAAGTAAGTAAGAAAACTCGCCGGATAAGTGCCTGGACTCACGCTCTCGATCTGCAGATAGGGCAGGTTGATGTTGAAGGTCTCGTTGGCATCCGCATACCAGACCAGGCGAATGTTGGTCACCACAAAGCTGCCCAGGTTGCCCTGATCGCTGGACAAATTCCAGACGCCCTGCACCTGGCTGTACACCTGCTCATCCGGCAGTAGAATCAGCTGACCCACCTGCACGATGGCTCCACGCAGCTTCAGATCCCTGTAGAGAAACGTGCGCTGATATAAACTGTGGAGGAGCTGACGTAAGTGGAGATCTTTGCTTATTTTAACTATTGGCTCTTCACCCACAGATGCACATCGAAAACGCTGGCAAAGATGGGCTGCTCCCGACGCGCCGTGTCGCCGGAGACATCCGTGAAGAGAAACTCGAATCGGGTCTCGTTGCTAATGGCCAAAATGTAGAGCGCCTGACTAGGTATGCGGCCCCTCGTGTGCATGTGCACCACCCGCGTATTGGTGGTGCCTATGCGGGCATAGCCAATGGCTGCAATTAGATATTCGGGTGATTGTTGGAGATGTTAGTCGGATGACTCTGTCAGATTCCATTTAGGGAAAGGAAATTCTTTCTATAGAAAAAGAATCCCTAATCCTTTCAGGAAGCAGAGGTTGTCCTCCTTTACTCCTTACACAGATTGAACTTCTTGTGGACCAGCGAGTGCCACAGGATGCGCAGGTTGGTGACCAGCAGCTGTCCGGTATCTCCGGGATTGCCTTTGCTGTCCTCTATGTGGCTGATCGTATCCAAAATTTTCTCGCCGCGGTGTAGCCGGGTGTGCCTGCAAATGGCAAGGAATTAGAGATTGTACCCGGCCTAAGTTGCCCAACTCACAGTTGGGGCACATCGAACTTGACTTCCTTGTCCTCCCAGAGCAGATTCTGCTGGCTAATATCCACTTTGCTGAAAGTCTTCAACATTTTTACACGGAAAATCCAAAAATTTGTGTTATGCCTCGACTTTGGGGCTCTGTTGTTGCTAGGCAACCGAGCGAGGAATGCCCAACTACAGATACCCGACGATTAAATGCCCTAACCTCTAGGCTAGTTATATAACTCTGATAATCCACCGATGAATAATAACAGTCAAATCTTATCTTTTATAATAATAATACATATAATATACTTGATATATATTTGGCTACAATTTAGATTATATAAAAAACGTATGTTTCGTTTGTGAAAAAGGTTTGGTCAAAATGCAGCTGGACTTTAGTCTTAAGACTATAATTTAGCCAGGCTAATTAATGGAAATGTGAATCATTTGTTGGACATATTGCAAGCTTAGATTGTAGACACGTGGAAACGAACACAAGGCAATCGGTGCAGCTGGAACAACTAAACTATATTTACAATAGGCCACTAATTGTGCGGAGCAACTGCATCCGATTTCACATGATAATCTGCGGCTCGGGCACGCTGGCCGCGATGCTCTTGTGTGGCAGCACCTGACCGCCGTTTATGTATAGCTCGTCCTTGACGATGACATCCTCGCCCAGCACAGTGATGCCCTCGATGCGCACCCAGCGGCCGACCGTCGAGCGCCAGCCCACGATGCAGGAGTCCAGCCAGGAGTGCGAGCGCACGCAGGCGTCCTTCAAGATGGTCGAACGCTTGATGCAGACGCCATCTTCGATGACCACGCCGGGCCCGATGGTGACGTTTGGCCCGATGCGACAGCCCTCGCCAATCTTCGCGGTTGGATCGACTAGCACGTTGCCCACCACGCCGGGACCCGTGTACAGTTTGCTCGACTGCTTCTGGCGCAACGAGCTCAGGTAGAGGCACATACCTGAAATCGAAAAATATAATTATAGTTTCCTGTTTTGCTTGGGAAACCCCGGCCCGGCCCCCGAAAAGCAGCTTATCGGCAATTACGGCTCATTAGAAACGTTCTATCACGCAATGGGACTATTTGTGGCAATGACGGTTCCGAGAAACCAGATAAAACTGATTGACTCTTGCTGCACGATCGACTGATAAGGCCAATACGTAGATAGCAGAGACCCTGACGCACCGGTTAGAAAGTCTTTGGGCTGTCCGATGTCCATCCAAAATCCGGTGAGCTCCATGGCGAACAGCTCCTGCTGCTGCGCCATCTGCGGAAATACTTCCTTCTCGATGGACGTGGGCTTCACCTCGATCCGCTCAAGCACCGAGGGATTGAATATATAAATTCCGGCATTGATCTTGTTGCTGACGAACTCCTGTGGCTTCTCAATGAAATTTGTAATGCACCCAAGCTCGTCGTAGAGCACAACACCATATTTGGAGGGCTCCTCCACCTTGGTCACCACAATGGTGCCCTCCTTGCCATGATTGCGATGGAACTGCATGAGCTGCTTGAACGGGAAGTCGCAAATCACATCCGAGTTGAGCACAAAGAACGGCTCCGCGCTGGCCGCCAACAAGGGCTTGGCCAGCGCCAGAGGCCCGGCTGTGCCCAGCGGTTCGCTTTCGTGTGAGAAGATCAGCTCGACCCCCAGTTTGTCCGCTTCTACTTTCAGCTCTTGTTCCATTTGCTCTGCCCGATAGCTGACAGCCAAGATGACCTACATTGCAGAGAAACTCGTTTATGTAACTGCTGAAGTTGAGCAAAAAAAACTCACCTGACGGCAGCCAGCGTCGACGAGCGCCTCTAGCTGATGCAGCAAGATCGGCTTGTTGGCGAACTCCACCAGGGGCTTGGGTGTGCTCAGTGTCAGGGGACGCAGGCGTGTGCCATAGCCACCCACCAGGATGAGTGCCCGGGCACCAGAGCCGGCAGCTGTGTTGGGTGAGCCACACATTGTAGTAATCGTGGCTGGGACTGGGACACGTCACAGAGGAATCAACGAAAAGTGCTAAGCTCCGTTAGCTTTGTTTGGAAGGTGTGTCAATTATTGACTAACCAATTTGATTGCTTCTACAGCCTGTTAAATGTTTTTTTAATTGTTGTTGTTCTTCTTTCTTGTGATTCTGATAAGCCGATTGTTGTTGGCTTTGTGCGGCTGTTGGCGCGTTCCTATTGGAGGCGTCTCTGAATGCACGTAGTTCCTGGTGTACGTGTGAGTGCGATAGTGTGTGTTTCTATCGACGTCACGTAATAATTTGGGTTTTTGTTGAAATTTATTTATAAAATTAAGTTAGTTTTCGTAAAAAATTAACAATAAGTACTAGCTGGGCGCGGGATGGTTTTTCTTGTAAAAATACAAATTAAAATAACTAGGGTTGTAGGGAACGTATCGATATATGCAAATTTGTTAGCCGCCACTCTGGCTATACGATATATCAACAGGAACAGCTGCTGCTGTAAGTACGACTTATCGATATATTTTAGTGGGTATTTTGCCTTACTGTTGCTGGTAACACTGTTTTCGGGAACAGTGTGACCTGTGCTGTCGAGAGCAGTGTCGGAGTCGGAGTTTTGTTACGTGTAGAAACTGAGAAATATAATAAACTCTGTGAAATTTGTGCAAATTATTATAAACAAATAGCAAAAAGGTAAGTGCAACATGTCTGCATTACACTCAACTCAACAAAGTTATGTAAATGCAATGTGTTTAGCATACTGCAAGTGCCGAGCGTAAGTTTGCTGCTGGTGCTCCGCTGGTCACTCAAACGAGACACACACGCACACACACACACACACACGCGAATACATTCATATTTATATATATACATATATACATACATTTGTGTATTTCGTCGAATCAGCAGCAGCAGCAGCGAGTGGCCCGTCAGACAGAAAACAAAATGTCGACCATTTGCATTTTTTGATAGCTTTTTAGACAATTTCGGACTCGTTTCGTGTGCATTTATTGATGGCAACAAGTACTTAATAATATACTCTGTCAACCTATGAAAAATTTCGTCGCAATCGCAGTGTTAGAAAGTGTGCAGCGACCAAATTGTGTGTCCAGAGGTAGAGCGAACGATATTGATTTTTACATTGTCTTAAAAAATGCAAAGAAAATTGCCTTTCCTGTTCCACAAAGCATGATTCGACGTGCATTAAGCAACTGTTAATTGTTCATAAAGTGAGCTGAACAGTTATTGATCCGAAATGGGCATGAGTCTGGCAAGGTTCTTTACTCGGTTGGCAACGCTGAGCAGCGCAGTTATTGTAGTGTATCCTACCGCGTGCTAATGTGTGAGTGCCTCTCTGTGTTTGTGTGTGTGCATAAAGAGATTTGTTTAATTCTATTTTGAAAATTATCTGTGTATTCATTAATCTATATGCATACATCATTTTTTCTTCTTTCTGACTGATGCGCAGCATCTTGAGTTTTTTACTTTCTCTTTTATTTATGCTGAGGTTCCAAGTGTGTGTGTGTGTGTGAGTTTGTTGGTGTGTATGTGTGCGCCTCCCTCAATGCAGTCACGTTAAATTTCATGCGCACCGCATTTTATTTTATTTTATTTGTATTTAATTTTGGCCTCTTGTCAGCTTTTTATATGGCTTTCAGTGTGCATTGTGGTGCGCGTGTGCTTGTGTGTGTGCAAATTCATATACACAATGTGTGTATGTATTTATTTGTTTAGCTTTTATGGTCACATTGCATTGAGTTGCGCCGAAGGTTTGTTCTGTCGATTGGCAACTCGTGCTCGATTTTTGCAAGTAATGCTCCACAGCAGCAGCAGGAATGATCAGCATTTGAATATACATTTGCACATGCTTATGAAATACACAAGCCTCTTGTGTGACGTCATTGAGATTCGGTTAAAGCTCCGCTTGGAAATGGGATACTGGCAAACAAAAACCAAGGTCACATTTAATTGTTTGTTTGCCCAAAGTAAAAATTATCGATTGTCCAACTTTCGGACATTGCAATTAATTAATGAAGGTGGCAGTCGCAACTAGGTGGCAATTGTGCGAGCCATGGCAACGCATCCATGTCACAATTCAACCTTGAAAGTTGATTGAACTACAAAGGGAGAATATTTTGACCCCAAACGCACGCCACAGGAGCGAAGCGGCCGTCGGTGAGTGTCGTCGACGCCTACGGGCCACATATACATAATTCGATTTCCGTTGCCGAGAGTCGAGAGTGAGGAGTAGCTGCCGTCCTTAAATACGCTTCCATTCGCAGCAAGTTGGCCATGCAGACGCCTTCCTTTTTTTCCAGTGCAGCGAATAAAAACAAAATCCTGTTGTTTGCCTCTGAGTGTGTGTGTATAGCGAACGGGTATGTGAGAGGGTAACGCATTGGTGTGTGTTTCATTTGCTTTACTCTTTCCACGCTGTTTCGCCCCCTCAAAAAGCCAAAACACAACTCGAACTTGCTTTACGCTTTGTCTGCCCATCGCCTGGCTGACTTTGCTAGTCGTATGTGTATGTGCATATGTGTGTGTGTGTGTGTGTGTATTTTTATTTGTCTGTGTATAAGTGCGCCTTTGTACATTGAACTCGGCTGCTCTGTCCTATTCCTGGAGTCGTCTCGAGTTGCCAGTCTGTCACGTTCCGCATTTGTTTTCTGTGCAGCATATTTGTTTAGGCATCGTCTTTGTTGCTCTGTTCAATGTCTTCAATTGCCGAAAGGTAAAAATGAATAAATCTCATAATTGTAGCGATCGAAAATTCTGGAAAAAGAAAAATTCTAACACGAAGTTGTTTAACGGGGTGGGCTGTAGGGTATACGTAATTCGCCTTACCTTTGTTTGGTCTACCTCCTTGCTATTCTTCTTTGTGCTGCTTCGCTATTTCTTTTTTGGCAGCCAGCGTTTGATTTTTGTTTTCTTTTTCTTGTTCTTTTCTTTTTTCGTGTTCGCTCGTCGCACGTCGTTGCATCCTTCAGCAACTGGTCTCTGGCTGCCATGAAGTTCCGTGCCAAGATGCTGGACGTGCTCTACATGCGCGAGTTTCAGGCGATCGCCGCCACGTTGGCCAAGCTGGCCAAGGATTGCGTCATGATATTGGGGCAGGAGCGCATGCATTTCATTGTGAACGAGGAGCATTGCTCGACCTCGTCGCCGCTCGTGTGGGTCAGCATTGCATCCAAAGACTATTTTCCCGAGTACCAAATGACGCCGGCACGTCCTGAGCAGGAGTTCATAGTGCTGGTCATGTCCGCGATGCATCTGAGTCGCGCTCTGGCCGTGCTACGCTCCGGCTCCAGCAGCAGTGTCCACAGCTGCAAGCTGAATCTCAAGCAGATCCAGTTTCCCTGCATCTCAGTGATAGCCTCTGTGGTATCGCCCAGCTCCTCTGAGCCTCGCGAGGTGGTGCACGATGTGCCCGTTACCGTGGTCCCGGCCAGCGATTGGCCTTCGTTTATGCTGCCCAAGGTGCCGAGCACACAGATCGTCCTCGGCGTGCCCTCGCTTCGTCTGCTTCGCAGTCTGATTGATAAGCTAAAGAATATATCGCCCAGTCTCATATTCCATGGCAGCACAGCCGGCGAACTAAATCTGGTGGCCGAGTCTGAAATGGCCACCATAACAACGCGCTTCAGTCGCCTGCTGCTGCACAAACCGGATCGCGGGCAGTCGGCGGGCGGGGCAGAAGCAGAGCCGGAGGTCTCGTGCTCCGTGGACACGCGCAAGGCGTCTGCCTTTTTCAATGCACTCCAGCTGCCCAACGAGGAGATCATGATCGGCATCGATAGTGAACGTTGCATCTGCTTGCAGCTGGACATTCGCAGCAATGTGGTTCTACATTCCATTCTTCCCGCTGTCTGCATTTAAGTCTAAGAATAATTCAGATTAAGCGATAATAAACTGATATCGATATGTGGGCAAGTGCGTGCGCCATATATCGATATGCAAATGGGCAGCGCACATCGATAAGCGAAAGTTTATTTGTATTTGTTGTTTTGCTTTTTCTTCTTCTTTATTTGTGCTCTTTGTGCTGCTCGCCCCAATTTGGCAGCGGCAGCGGCTGCTGTGCAGGCCGTGGCCTCTTTTTCGTAGTGCAGCGACGGCGACGCTGACGCTGACGCCGACTGAGCGCTCGCTCTTTTGAGCTGTTGCATTGCCTGTTATGTATGTGTCAATGTGTGTATGTGTGTATGCATGTGTATGTTGTTGTTGTTTGTTTGTTTGCATATTTATTGTGTTTTTTTTGTTGTTACTGGTTTTACAACCTCATCTGTTTGCTCACTCGCTCGCAATTGCCAGCTAGTTGCATTTAAAGCACGCTGCATTTGCAGGTGAGTAGCTTCTCAAGTAGGCCAGCAGCGACGTCGACTGCGCTGCGTGGGTCGCTCAAAATCGTGCTCAGAGCGATTCGTACACAGGTCAACAGCCATTTTGGGTACGCTTGCTGCTGTCTCACTCGAGCGATAGCTGCTAAATTAAAGCGACAGAAACTCAAATTGAAATGTTATCTATCTTTAAATAAACAAGTGGCTCTTGTGCTTTTATCAGTTTCTGGCTGGCTCTGGCTCTGGCTGCGACTGCCATACGTGGCTGTTATATTTATTGTGCTTAAAAAAAGAATACCTAAAACTTTTGTTCTGCCCCGAATATGTTTATTATTATATATTATATATAAATAAATGTACAAATTGTCGTCTACATTGAACAGCTGTTCTGTCACCCGAGAACTATTTATGCTCAAATGCGAACGCATACATACACGTCGCTCTCTTGATCAGCTGATCAGGTCAATATTAATTCCACTCTAACCACGCAATCACAGGTAAAACAAAAAAATTCCAGCGAGCAACGAGTGCACATTCAACCCCCAAATACATACGCTTTCGCTCGCTCTTGTTCTCGCTCTCCCTCTCTCTGTTTGCAGCCATTTTGAGTGAAATTGAATTTCATTTGAGAGCAATGGAAAACGGTTCTTTTTTGGTTAGAATTGTATTTTAATTTATTGAATCCAAAGCAAGCTTTTATAACGGCAACAATATAAAAATGTTAAATTAAAGTAAATAAAAAAATGGGTTGTTGCAGTAACTGAGTTGGTTTGTTGACCTCATTGTCATTTAGCGACAAGGGTTGAGTGACCTGCTTAACGGGCTGCTGAGTGACTTTGTGGCCTGGTGGGAACTGGTTTAGTGGCTCGTCTATTTAAATTAGTTATTTATATTAAATTGACATTTATATTGATTGCACTCTCGACTGCGACTGCGACTTGATATAAAGAATATTGAATTTAACGTGTATTTGGTGCGACTGTGTGAGTCTTAAAATGGATTCTCGCCTGAATCACTCTCACTCATTTTGCACTCATTCGCTCTCTCGTGCGCTCGCTCTCTCTCGGCTCGTTTCGTTCACACGGGGTCGCCATTGACGTTGCTGCCGTCAGTCGTGAGTTGGCTTTCAGTGCGTGCACAGCTGCGAAATGGTTCGTGTGCAAACTTAATTTTACAATATACCTGTGTGTGTGAGCGAGTACATAATAATGCTTAGCAAAGGTGCAGTAAATATTTGTATATATTATATTCATATATATTATATATTATGTTGCAGTTGAAAACGATGCAACGATTTTATTGAAATGCTTTGTGCTGCATTCGTTTAATTCAAGCGATTTTCGCCTTCGCTTTGCTTGCGTTATGTACACACGTATACATACCCTCGAATATATGACTGTGTGTGTGTGAGTGTGAGAGAGAGATATTGGGGCTGTGTTGGTGTAACGTCGTCGTCATGTGTTTGCCCCTCGTGCGTTCTCTGTCATGCACAGGCCGAGGTAAGCGACGACGTTGATGTCGCTGTCTGCGTCGCTGCTCGTGCTCCCTTTTGTATTTTTACTGGAAATCGACAGTCGTCAGCAAAGGAAGCACAACAAATTTAGAAGAAAATTAAATAAGGCAAAAGTGTATTAAATTTAAATTTGTGCTGGAATTTAACAAACTTTTTCCACAGTTTGTAATTCCCTTTTGCTATTTCCATTAAAATGCAGCAAATGTATTATATTTACTCACTCTGTGTGTGTGTGTTTGTGTGTATAACAGTATATAGGCTTGCTTGTGTAAGTGCTTACATATATAGCACAGTCGTATATAACACTTGGTATAAATGCCCATCAATGACGTATGCACGTTTATTCATTTGGTGTTTCACTGAGATTAGCAACAAGTATTTAGCATTATATATTTAAATAGTTTTTGCGGCAATTGGAACATTTTGGTAGAGTTGGATTGGTTCTTTTCGCAGGCAATCGCAACAATAACAATGGCAAGGTTTCCATTTAATTGTTGCATGCACTTCGCTTGCCAGGGTTGCCACATATGCACACACATACACATACGCGTATTACGAGTGCTTTATTGCGTTCTTTTCATTTAGCGCAGCCTGGCTTTAACTGCGTCGCAGCGTGACACGAAAAATTTCCAATGCAATTTACTTTACGGTTAAGTTGCCACAGTGACGACGGGCCCTTTGCTTATTGTAGTCCCCCCACTCTGCCCTGTAGAAAGCGCTGATGCACACACACACACAAGCACTCAGAAAATACACACCCCACTTTCCTAGTGTGCTCTCGCTCGCACATTCGCTGCTGCTGCTGCTGCTCAGCTGTGCGTAGGCCACAAAAGCAGTTTCGTAATAGAAAATAGAAAAGCAGTGAAGAAACAGAAATGAACAAAAAAAATGTAAAAAATTAGAAAACTTGATGGGGCAACACTGTTTGCTGTCCGTTATGTTGACTAGCGTCGTCATATGGTCGACTGAGTTTACAGCAATATACAAATGTATGTGTGTGTGTGTGTGTATATATATACAAATAAGTTACACGCAATACGCACTACAGAAGTAAGGGGTAGCAGCAGTTAGTGTTTCGGGTAGGCTGGTGGAGTGGATGGAGTGGGGCGGATGTAAGTGGAACAGAATCACACAAAAGTTCTTATCAGCATTATGTTTGCCAGCAGGGTGGGCAAAAGGTAATTGCAATGGACATGGCGTCGCTGTAATATACACAGATACATAGAAACGGTGGTGTACAGTGAAAGCTCGCTAGAGTGAAGCAGCGGGAGTCGCAGCTAAAGACGTAAAAGGAAAGAAGGGGGAGAAATAGAAATAGAAATTGAAAATTTTGGCAAACTGAATGAGTTTAGGCGTTTATATTTCCATTTTCTTTTCTTTTTTTTTTATATGAAACAACTTTGTATCTCCAGAGAGACATACATGCATACAAAAGTCGAGGCCCTTTACATTTTTCAATTGCTGATAAAGCAACAGCATTGACAAACAAACCACATGCCATATGTTGGAGTTGCCACACGCGAGGAAAATGCTCGCTCTGCTCTAGCACGCACATATCATTATATATACATACATATACATATGTATATATCATATATATCTCTATGTACGTATTTACGACGGCGCTGCCATTTGCGGCCTCGCACATTTTTTTTTGTATTGTTTTTACTTTGTTTTTTGTATTTTTGTGTGAAAAACTTGTGGTTGCAAGATAGACAAAACTGGCGAAAAAAAAAATCAAATTCAAACAAATTTTCATGTCGGCAGCGCGTTGCTTGTTTCATTTGAGGCGGCCTTGAACTCAATTCGCTGTGCTGTGATTGACGCTTCGTTTTGTTGGTTTTCGTGTCATATTTGAGTGGCTTGGCTGAATATATGAGGGCGCACACGCATAAACTACGCACTTATTTTGTGTAGTGTAGCTAAGACGCTGCCAAGTCGCCGCTGCCTGCGTTGCAAAGGGCGACGTCGCCGTCGCTGTCGCCGCCAACACGTTTTGCCTGTGCTGTGCTGTGCTGCTGCGCTGCTACAATTGCCTTTTGCTTGTTTTGCTTTTTATCTTTTGTTCGTCGCGTGTGCTTATTGTATTTTCATACGTATCTATGCATCTGTGTGTGTGCGTGTGTATATATGCGGGATCGTGCATTGCGTTCTCGGAGCGACGAAACAAGCATGACAAGTCACACACACAGTCACACGAGACACACGCACACAAACGAGTGCCAACTCGTTGTTCGCTCGCTCGCTCGCACATACATAGGAAGAAGGGGCAGTCAGCCAACAGCGCAGCACAGCACAGCACAGCGCTGCTTACGAAAACCAAAATATAAACAAAACGGCCGAGAACAGCTGATTAACAGCACAGCATGTGCGCGCTCATTTTATGTAAGCTCCGTCTCTGCCTGTATGTGAGTTGAGTGCGATGCCGACGGGTTTTCACTCAAAACAAGTCGCTCGGCCACATCTGCGCGCTCGCTCGCTCGCTGGCTCGCTCACACTCTCTTTAGGGCACATGCACGTGTTGGTGACTGCTGCTGAGCTGCAAACAGCTGTTAATTTATTAACATATCTGTATGTGTTTACTGCGCACATATGTTGTTGAAATGTGCTCAACTACGTGTGAGCGAGTGTGTGAGAGCGATTGTATGTGTGTGTGCGTGTGTGTATTTATATATATATTTTGGTGGTGTATTCTTTTGTGTGCTGTGCTGCTGCTTATCAATTTTCATTTCTGCTGGCTTTTCCTCTATTTATGCATACATGCGAGTACCTGTCGGAAAGGGGCAGCAAATCTGCTGCTGCTGTCCTCGGTGACAGCGACCGGTTCTTTGTTTCAGCTCTGCTTCACACACTACACACGAACACACACGCACACACACACAGACTACCCTCAGTGCACTTCCTATTTTGCTTTCGCTGATCTTTTTAGTTTATTCTCAGTCGGCTCTTCACCCCAATAGTCATTAGGTCAGCGTTCAGGCCTCTACCTATTTGGAACTGTATTCGCTTGCGACGTTTTTCTTATTATACCCTGAGCCCATTGAAAACGGGAATTCAGGGTATAAGGGTTTTGTGAAAATGTGTGTAACAGGCATGTGCATGTGTTATATGTGATTTATATATAAAAGAAACGTGAATAACGACTCGTCACAGGGTTTAGGGTATCTCCTAGTCGGGCCGTCTCGAGTAGAGCACTCCTACTTTGCTTTGTCTTGTAACTTTATGCTGGCTGCACTTACTTGAAGAACAGCCAACTTAAGAAGTATATTTGCCTGGCTGTCAATAATTTTGACGGAAGCAAATGTCGATAGGAAATAATAATCAAAATAGAAATAAGTAAAAGTCTCACAGTCACTAATCAAATTTTGTGCTCTATTATTTTGTACAATTACAGCACAAAATCCTCCGCTGCCGGCAATAAACAAAAACACGCAGCGAGCACTCAGCGAAACTCAAGCAGCTAATTAAAAAGATCAAAGCAAGTCCAATAAACTCGGGAAGTGTGCGTGAAATCAGTTAATATTGTGGATATATTAGCAAGACTCTGCTATCCTTGTGTGGCTCACTCTATATATATTATTTAGCACAACACCTTAGACCTAAGACTTACAATTGCGAACAATTCTCCGCGAAGTTGGCATGTTAAGTGTGTTCGATGCCAGTGCGGTTAAGTGTCGTCTATGGCCGAGTCCGTTAAAAGTCAAACGCTCTCTGCATTGACGGAGGGGCAGCACGACGGTAGTACAACAACAACAACGACAACAACAACTGCCATAGCCAATACGCAACGCCGTTTCAACAATTACAACACTAACCATAATAACAACAACAACAACAGCAGCAGCAAAAGCAATAACAACAAGAAACGCAGTACAGCGTCAACAGCAACATCGACAGCAATTACTGCAGCTGCTGCAGCTCCTTCTGCCGCATCCTACACACGTCGTTCGCGCAGTAAGAGTCGCAGTCATACAGCAATTGCAACATCAGCAACAACAACAGCAACAACACAAACAACAACAACAACCAGCAGCAACAGAAACAGCAAGGTCAGCAAGAAATCGACCGCAACAGACGTTCATCAACGCCCCACGGAACTAAACAGTGTAAACAGCTCCACACGTGCTGCGTCCAGCAACACCTCATCAAGTAACGGAAACTTCAACGACGTGTCCCTGTCGCCAGGCAGCCGCAAGCGTCAACACCAGCAGCAACAACAACCACAGACTAACAACAACAACCACCACAGCAACCACAACCAGCATCAACGTTCAGGTGAGTAAATTACTTAGAAATTATCATTTATAGTTTAAATATTAATCGATAAATCGAAAATGTATATCGATAACACTGTCCTTCGTTTAAATTGTCCTCATCGATTATTTTTTTCGATAAAGAAAAAGCGAATTTGACGCCTCATTAATGCTGTACTACCATCTCTAATATAGGATATATCGATAGTAACTCTATGCGCATATCGCAAAGTCATTCATTTTAGACACATTGCATGGGGTTAGCTTGAGAGCTGTGTATCAAAATCGAACAGAAGTGTGAGAAAGTGAGTGAAAGGGAATTGTCGAGCTGGAATTACGTTTGCCTTGCTGGGCCCGGCACGGAATGCTATGGAGCATTATAACTTTTGTTTGTCTAAATTGTAAAGGTCATCAACAACAGCAGCGCCACAACCTTCAAAAAATCAAAAATAATATAAACTAAAGACTAGAAACAATTTTGCCAATTTTTTTTTTTGGTTTCTCGAATCATCAAATTTATAAGCAAGTTTTCTCCCCCTTCCCACCTACACAGCCCTCACAATCAAACCAATCCATTCCCTACTCTGAACTACAATCCCGTCCACCCCTAAAGAAATAAAATAATCGAAATAATAGAAAGAATCAAACGCGCATAGCCACTACTAAAGTTCTCCATTGTCGTCATGTCCTTTACAGCTGCGCCCGGCGGGGATCAGTACGTGGAGTTGAATTCACCGCTGAAGAAGCGTCGTGTGCAGCCGCAACAGCCAACAGCCGCAGCAGCAGCAGCAGCAGCAGTCGCAGCTGCCAGTGCAGCCGCCGCACCGGCTGAAGGAGCAACTGCATCAGACGAAACAGCAGCGCCGCCGCTTACACCGCGCTTGGCATCTGGCGGGGATTGCGTGGCCCAGCGCACACGCTCCAAGACTCTAACGCCCGAGGATCTGCCCAGCACCAGCAGCGCGGCCGCAGCCCGTCACAGCAGCAGCGGCACCAATAACTACGTCAATAGCAGCAGCAGCAACTGCCAGCATCCGATTGGAGCGACGCCACAGCGTGGGGCAGCTGTCCGAGCAGCAGCAGCGCGCAGCACGAGCGGGGGCAACAGCCACAGCGACGGCAACTTGCTCAACTATTACCGCAAGACGCGCAAGGTGAGCCACACGCGTGTGAAGCCCTCAACAGTTGCGCCTGCAGCACAGCAGCAGCAGCCAGAGCAGCAGGAGGATCTGCTAGGTAAATTCCCGGAGGCAGCCAGCGCACGCCTGCAGGCCAGCAGCTCGGCGGTTATAGCAGCGGCAGCAGCTATAGACGCGGCGCGCCAGGACTCCAACAACCAAAACAACAACAACAATAACGTCGCTGTCAAGCGCCTGGACAAGAAGAGCAACAGCAACAACAAGTACATCAAGTACCGCAAGAGCTTGCGCAACTATCAGCAGCAGCTGCTCGCCAGAATTGACGCGACAGCGGACAAGATTCCGGCCGAAGCCGAGCAGGAGGAGCACAGCGAGAACATTTGCGATAACTTGGAGGACCCGCAACAGCAAATAGAGGCCGAGGAGGAGGAGGCCGACAACGCAGACGTCAACGAAGAGGGCGACGCCGCTGCCGCTGTTGACGGTGGTGCGAACGGGTTGTTTGAGGTCGCCGGCGGCAACAACTCCGCCGAGGAGGACGAACCGGACCAGGAAGAAGACGACGATCAAGACCAAGAGGAGGAAGTGGAAGCCGAAGAGGAGGAGGTGGGTTTCTACGAAATAGTCAACTCGGCTGATTCGTCGTACGAGGAGGACGCTCAAATTGTTGCCGAAGAGGACGAACTCAGTGAAGAGGAGGACGTGGACGACGAGGAAGACGACGATCTTGAGGAGGACTTCGACGAAGAGGAAGACGATCTCTCAGAGGGTGAATTCGCAGAGCATATTATTGGTGAACTTGGTGGTGAGTTTCTTCCTATGCCATTACTATATATATAATTATACACCATAGCTAAACATCGAATGATTGAAAGTTTGTAATATAAAATATTAGTATTCTAGTTGATATATTTGTTATAAGCTAAGTTTCCTTAAGGTTGAATATGCATCGAGACTATAAGTCAGTCGATTTGCGATTATAATGTGATCAACTGATTTATGTTTCGGAATATCTAGACTGGAATTTATGACGAGATAGCTCAGATTATTTTGCAATTGTTATAAATGAAAGAAAACTTTAGGTAACCGTGGGGCCTTTCAGTTTAATGCGATAAGAATTGATAGTAAAAATTGAATTACCATATTTTTTTACATCCAATTTCTATAGTAGAAATTACCATTTTAATATTTATATTAATAGTAAAGACTCCCAATCAAGAGTTTTTTTATTTACTTTAACTTCCCGATTTCTTACTCCAAATTGATCAGTAAATTTAACTGCAATTTCAAAGTTTCTTCTTAACTTATTTAACATATAAATTTTAAATCATTTTCATTTCATTGCCAACTCAGGCAACTCTGTCCGCATTTATCGATAACAAAATGTTGCTCAGTGCAACGCCGTGTGTGTGAGGAAGAAGAACAAAACAGTTCTTGGCATTTGTCAAAGACATCTAAAAATAAATTCTCAACTTTGAAATATAGCTAGAATCTTGTTAGTAATTCCAGTCTCCGATATCCTGAGCATATTCATCCAAATTTGTGTGTAAATTATTTTGTGTAGAACATTTGTGCCCGTTGATTGACTTTTGCTTGCATTGTTGATTTGTTGTATATAAATAATTAGTTGAACTTTCCTTTATTCATTTGGTGCTTTCCACTAAATGCCGAATGCTCTCTTAACTCTCTTGTAATTTTGTACATTGAATTAACAACTGGGCCAGTGTTGCCACACCAACAAAGGAACGAATTTAAAGGGAATTTAATTCACTTATTTTTGTTCGTTTTATTTTTTTACTTTTGTCAAGTGCGCGAATTTCTTATCAAGAAGTGAGACATTTTCTTGTACAATTGCCATTTGCGCTGCGTCATGCAGTCTATATACACACACACACACACACACAGACTCGTACAATATTAATTGTTTTGTTGATAAAATTCTATATATACACATATAAAGTGCATTTGTGTGCGTGTGTGCGCCGCAATGCCAACGCACTTTGGCAAAAGTCAGTCGCATATTTAACGTCGCGCCGCTTAGAACGAACAAAACATTTCAAGAATTTGCTAAAAAGAACAACAACATTCAAATAGGGTGCATGTCAAACAAAAATATTAATATAAAAAGAGACTAAGTTGGCACATATCCATAACAATTTTCAAAAAGGTGCAACCGATTTATCTACCTTAAAATTAAACTAAAAATGCGGATCTGTGCCCTCTTCTAGAGTGCAGTTGTATATATACACAATAGATACTGACTCTCTCGTAAGGTCTGTGTAATATTTCTACTGAGACGATTCATAACCATGCCCCCACATCACCCCACCCGCCGTCCTCTTTGAAAGTCCCTGTGTGCTGTGCTACCTAATTATCACAAACAAACAAAAAAAAAAGATCTCATAAATGTAGATATGTATATATGCATTTGTATACTCATTCAAGCGCCAATTAATATTCGATTTCACTCATCAATTCGATATCTCACATTCCAATGAAAATACGCCCATTAATATTTCTCTTACACATTTATTTTATTATCTATTCTTATGCGATTAATTTTAATTACAATTTTATGCAAGAGTCTTGCACATTGCCAAGTGTTTTGAGTTAGTACGTGGCCAGTGTGTACACACGAGATTTTTCGTTGAAATTTATGTTCTTGTACCATGCACTGTGGGGTGCCAGCAGCAGTGTTGTAAAGCTCCAAAAACTTGTTTCAATATTTCATTTTGCACGTTGCTGTTGTTGTTGCGAAGAAGATATATATTATTTTTAATATTATTATGCTAATGCCAGATCATGAATATTTATATAAATAATTTAACTATATTTAAATATAAATATAAATGTGTGTATATGTGCTATATATACATCGTATAGATATATGTGTAGCATATTTCATTGCTGATGCCTTGTGTTGTTGATGATGATGATGATGATGATGTTGTTGTTTTTGTGCAAGCAAACTAAATTATATATTATATATCTTAAGCATATATCATATATAATTGACATACATATGCGCAAGCAGGGGCGCCGTCGCAGTGTGAGCAAGACAGAAAGCAAATGAGTGAAAGAAAAACAAAAAACAAAAAAGAGAGCAAATCAGAAGGGTTTTAAGTAGCAGCAGCAGCAACAGCAGCAGCAGCAGCAACAACAACAACGACAGCAACAACAACAACAACAGCTATTAACAGCAGCAACAACAACAAAAGTGCAGCAACAACGAAAACGTTGGGGGCAACATCACCGACAGCAGCAGCAGCAGCAGCAGCAAAAGCAAACAACAACAGCAGCAGCAGAAGCAACTACAATAGCAGCAGCAACATGATGCTGTAGTCTCTCTCAAGCTTGCGTGCGTGTGTATGTGTATGTGTGTGCGTCGTATACATGTGCCTTCGAACACATATATACGCACAACAACAACAACAAAAGCGTAAAAGTAGTTTAGTGCCCAGCAGCAGCAGCAGCAACAGTCACTAACAGCAGCAGCAGCAGCAGCAACAGCCCCAACAACAACAACAGCAGCAGCAGCAGAAGCAGCAGCAGCAGCAACATCATCATTGTCAGTGACCCACGTCCCGCTCTCTAGTACACAACCACCCCACTTACTACAGCCAAGTGCTCTCCCCCTTATCCCTAAGCCACTGCATTTTACAATTACCCAAAAGCAACAACAACAACAACAACAACAACTAACGTAGTAGAGTAGCTGCAAGCAAAAAAAAAAAATAACAAACCATAAAAAAAAAACCAAAACAAAGCTGTTTAACTGTTGTTTCCCACTACTCTACCCCCCTCTCTACTTGCCGCCCAACAACAACAACTACAACAACAACAACAAACGTACGACAGCAACGACAACAACAAGTACAACTACAACTACAACAACAAAAGGTGCGCCACACTCAAAACGCAGCAGCAACAAATCCACAGCAGCGACAACAACAACAACAAGTCATAACAACAACAGCAGCAGCAAGCAGAACAAAAACACGCTGGCAACATATTCATCAACAACAACAACAGCAGCCGCAGCCGCAACAGCAGACGCAGGCACAACAACAACTACAACGTCGGGCTATCAACGTGCCGCCCCCCCTAGCCAACAGATTGGGGCTCACGGGGCGGCGGCACGTGCCACACGCAGCACAAGCGCCGCTGTCGCTGCTTCTGGGGCTGTTGGCATTGTTGATTACAGTGTGCTGGCCACGCAGCAGCCACAAGCACAGGCAGCAGGAGCAGGCACACACATGCAGCCGTATGCAACGCAACAGCAACAGCAGCAGCAGCAGCAGCAACAGTCGGTGTCACATCCGCAACAGCTGCTGCCCGCCCATCAGTTTGCTGCCGCTCATTTGTCTTCCTTTGTGACGCCCACAGCGCCAGCAACGCAACATTTTCAAGCGGCAACATATTTCACAGCAGCCGCACAGCAGCAACATCATCATCAGCAACAGCAACATCCACAACACCATCAGCAACAGCAACATCATCAGCAGCAGCAGCGACAGCAGCCGCATTACTATCACAGTTCGTCGGCTGCTGTTGCAGTGCTTAATCTGCAGCAGCAGCAGCAACACCCTCAACAACAACAACACTATAACTCCACAGGGTCGCAACCAGCACGTGCAGCGCCGCCGTCTATTATCTATCAGCAGCCACGCTACGCAGCAGCAACATTTGTGCCGCCACCGCCACAGCACCAGCCACAACATCCAACCTACGCACAGCAGCAACATTCGTCACTGCGGCGCAGTTCTCGTAGCAAAACGGGTTCCTGTGTGAGTTCCGCAGCAGCAGCCGGCCAGCAACAGCAGCAACATCACCTGCAGCAACATCAGTTGACGGCAGCGGCAGCTGTTGTTGTTGCTCCCGGCAGTGCTGCTGCTGCCGCCACACTGCAGCAACAACAGCCGCCGAATCAGTATCAATACCATCAGCAATTGGCCGGCAACACGGTGGTTGTTGCAGTGCGCCAGCAACAGCAGCAGCAGCAACACGTGGCTCTACAGCAACAGCAGCAGCAACTGCATCAACAGGCGCTACAACAGCAGCAACAACAGCAGCAACGTGCAACAATTGTCCAGCCTGGCTTTCTGTTCAGCTACCGCAGCAATCATAGTCAGCAGCACCAGCAACACTTGCAGCAGCAGCAGCAACCGAAGGCAACGAACAGCAGTGGTAAGTGGGGCACGTGCGGAGGAGAGCTCGGCGGAGTGTGTGTGGAGAGGAGGCAAAAGTGGAGGATCAGCCAGCAAAGCGGGACGCCGATTGCGACCATCATAAATATCAATCGAATCAATATCACATTTGCTTGAACCGTTCTCGACCTTCAACCTTTTTCTATTGCTCCCCCCACCCCTTATTTTTTACCGTTAGCCCACACACATACGCACGCAAGCACTTAACGTTCGATTCTTTGCGTTAGGCCTTAGGCAGTGTAGGCGTGGTCCGTTCTGTATATACATATGTAAATGCTTGGTCAGGGCCTATCGGATCTGTTGTGGTACATGTATAGCTATCAACTGGTGTTGGGTCAACAATCACTCGAGTAAATGCACCGATAAGTCGCAACAGCCCGCCTTCTGTAAAGAGAGCTGAAGAAAAACTATCGATAACAGCAGTTTTTTTTACATGTGCATCAATATCCGTACTATGTGTAGACATCGATAACTGTGCTGTTCGACTATCGAAAGTTTTTTGTTTGCGATTAATCATCGATTTTATTTTTACATATTCTTCATGCATATTCGATCGCCCACATCTCTGTCGCCCCCCTGACATCTGACATCCCCCTTCGTCTACTCTGCTGCCGTCGCGCGCGTCGCTTTGCTCGCGGTGTCTGCCGCTGCCCCCACCCGCCCAAAGTCCACAGCAAACCATGAAATGAAGTGAAGTGAAGGAAAGCAGTTCTAATTACTCTTTGCATTTCTCTCTCTTTCTCTCGCTCGCGCGCGCTGTAAACGAACAAACAAACAAACAAACACTATTCAATTTAGCAGCTTCGGATGCTTTAACATATAGTTTGATGGCACAACAGCAACAACAGCAAGCGCCAAATGGACCGCCGCATGCAGGTGGACAGCAACTGACGTCAGGTAAAAACTCAGCAATATAACAAAACTAGCTCACACACATACACACACACATACACACGCAATTAACCCACATACACACAGTTACTCCTAACCATTCATCCTTAAGTTTGTTTTTTTTTTATTTCCTTTTACAATTCACACACACACACACAGCACACAGGGTGACTCTTTTAGCAGTTGGCGCACAGCCGCTGTTTACTTTCGTCTTATTATTTGCCAACACTGTTAATCCACAGCTGAACAGCACTGTTAATGCTAACATTTTCGTTTGTCTGTAAACTATCTGTCACTCTAACTGTATTTAAATGTAGTAGCTATCCTTAACAGCAGCAACAACTGTTACCAAGCCGAACCTTATGCTAATTGTCTCTCTCCCTCTCTCTCTCTCTGTGTCTTGAACAGGATCGAACTCGGCCAATCTCAGCATTGTAGCAGCCGCATTGAGCGCCGCACGCGGAGACTCCGGAGTCAACGTTAACGTTAGCAGCGCAGTGGGCGCCAACAGCAGTAGCGCCAGCGGCGGCAGCGGCAACAGTGCCTCGGCCAGCGGCAGCAGCAACAATGTAACCACATCGGGGGCAGCAGCAACCGCTGGTGCTGCTGCTGGCGGTGCTGCCCAATCGACAGCAGCAGCGGCAACAGGAACCGGAGCATCAGCCACGACGGGAGCTGCTGCTGCCGTGAATGCTGCTGCTGCTGCCGCGGCCGCCGCTGCCGCTGCAGCTGCAGACTCGGAAAGTGACGACAGCGAGGTGGGACGCCTCCAGGCTCTGCTCGAGGCACGCGGCCTGCCGCCACATCTGTTTGGAGCACTGGGACCGCGGATGACGCACATCCTGCACCGGACCATTGGCAACAGCAGCACCTCGAAGGCGAATCAACTGCTGCAGGGTCTGCAGTCGCACGATGAATCCCAACAGCTGCAGGCGGCCATCGAGATGTGCCAGATGCTGGTCATGGGCAACGAGGATACGCTTGCCGGCTTCCCCGTCAAGCAGGTGGTGCCCGCTCTCATCCAGCTGCTGCGCATGGAGCACAACTTCGACATCATGAACAACGCCTGCCGTGCCCTGGCCTACATGCTGGAGGCACTGCCTCGCTCCGCCGGAACCGTGGTGGATGCCGTGCCAGTGTTTCTGGAGAAACTGCAGGTCATCCAGTGCATGGACGTGGCCGAGCAGAGCCTGACCGCCCTGGAGATACTGTCGCGCCGCCACAACAAGGCCATCCTGCAGGCCAATGGCATCAGCGCCTGCCTCACCTACCTGGACTTCTTCTCTATTGTGGCCCAACGCGCCGCCCTCTCCATCACCGCCAACTGCTGCCAGAACATGCACGCCGAGGAGTTCCACTTCGTCTCCGAGAGCCTACCTCAGCTGGCCCGCCTGCTGTCGCAGCAGGACAAGAAGTGCGTGGACAGCGTGTGCACCGCCTTCTGGCGCCTGGTCGAGAGCTTCCCGCACGACGGCAAGCGACTGCAGCAGATCGCCAGCCCTGATCTCCTCAAGAATTGCCAGCAGCTGCTGGTGGTGACGCCGCCCATACTCAACACGGGCACCTTCACCAATGTGGTACGCATGCTCAGCCTGATGTGCGGCGCCTGCCCGGACCTGGCCATATCGCTGCTGCGCAACGACATCGCCGCCACGCTGCTCTACCTGCTGACCGGCAATGCGGAGCCGGCAGCAGCCGGCGTCAACCACGTGGAGCTGGTGACACGTCCGCCGCTCGAGCTGCTCGAGCTGACCTGTTTGATTGGCGAGCTGATGCCACGCCTGCCGCTGGATGGCATCTTTGCCGTGGACGCACTCTTGGATCGGCCCATGCTCAACACCCAGGACCAGGTGCAGTGGCAGTGGCGCGACGACCGCGGCGCCTGGCACAACTACTCGACCATTGACTCCCGCCTGGTCGAGGCGGCGCATCAGAGCAGCGAGGACGAGATCAGCCTGAGCACATTGGGACGCACCTACACGGTGGACTTCCACGCCATGCAGCAGATCAACGAGGACACGGGCACCACACGACCCGTGCAACGCAAGCTGAATCCCAATTACGTGGCGCCAGCTGCAGCAGCAGCAGCCGCCGCCGCCGCAGCGGTTGCAGCTGGACAGGATTTGAGCACAACTGGTGCGGCCACCACGTCCTCGGCAGCGGCAGCAGCTGCTGCTAACAACAACAACAACAACTCGAGCAACGCATCCTCGCACTTGACGAAGCGCCGCCCCTCGCTGGACGCGCGCATCGCCTGCCTGAAGGAGGAGCGTGGCCTGGCCGCCGACTTCATCAAGCACATCTTCAACGTGCTGTACGAGGTGTACAGCTCCTCGGCCGGGCCCAACGTGCGCTACAAGTGCCTGCGCGCCCTGCTCCGCATGGTCTACTACGCCACGCCGGAGCTGCTGCGCCAGGTGCTCAAGTACCAGCTGGTCTCCAGCCACATCGCCGGCATGCTGGGCAGCAACGATCTGCGCATCGTGGTGGGCGCCTTGCAGATGGCCGAGATCCTGATGCGACAGCTTCCGGACGTCTTTGGCACGCATTTCCGGCGCGAGGGCGTCATCTACCAGTTCACCCAGTTGACCGATCCCAGCAATCCCATTTGCGCCAACCCCTCGCCCAAGCCGCTGAGCACCACTGCCACGCCCACGGCCAATGCGGGCGGATCACAGAGCGCGCCCGCCTCGGCGAACAGCCTGCAGGTGAATCCCTTCTTCATGGACAACGTGAGCATCGGCACCGGATCCGGCTCCACTGGCGGCGGCTCCAGCAGCGCCAATGCCACGCCCAGCAGCTCCAAGCACCAGTCGTACAGCGTGAAGAGCTTCTCGCATGCCATGAACGCGCTCACCGCCAGCGCCAACACCGTGTCCAAGCAGCAGCAGCAGCAACATCAGCAAGCAGCAACAGCCGCTATGGAAGGGACTGGGGCCAGCTACAACTACAGCAGCTCGGCGCCATGCTCGTCCTCTGGCGTCGGCTCCGCCTCGGGCGCAGCGGCGCCAGCACCCGCTGCCTTCTTTGTGGCTGCCACAGCCACCGCCGATCCTCGACAGTATCTGAATTTCCAGCAGCCGGCGGCGCCGCTCGAGCTGCTGCCCAACAGCCAGCAGCAACAGTTGCCGCCCGCACAGATCATCTACAGCAATGCGGCAGGCGCCAACAGCAGCAGCTACCAGCAGCAACAGCAACAGCAGCAACCGTTGCAGCCACCTCAGCAGCAGTCACAGCATGTGGGCGTGGCAGTTGCCTCGACCAGCGCGGCAGCAGCCAACAGCAACAGCAACAGCGCCAACAACAACAACAGCAGCAACAGCAACTGCTCCTCCTCGGCGCTGCAGCACAAGATGACAGACATGCTGAAGCGCAAGGCGCCGCCCAAGCGCAAATCCCAGAGCAGCGGACGCACCAAGTCCAGGCAGGAAGATGCCGCAGCCGCAGCTGTTGCCGCCAACTCGGCCAGCTCGGCCATGCACGAGCTGCTCAGTCGTGCGACGAGTAAGTGTCCAGATCCTATTATTACTCCTTTCCAGCTCCCATTGCTAATCTTGCTCTCTTTAATTCCACCAGGTCTGGGCAACACAGGCGGCCGCAGCACGCCCAGCACTGGCTCCGGCTCGAACAGCGGCTCGGGCAATTCCAAATCTCGCTTCAGCGCTGGCAATACCAATAATGGAGGCAGCTCCTCCACTAAATCCTCATTTCTGTCCTCGCTCAATCCGGCACGCTGGGGACGCCAGGCGGCACACCATCAGCAGCAGCAATCCTCCGCGTCGCAACACGGACTGTCCAAAGACGGCAACAACGCCACCAACAGCAGCAGCTCCTCGGCTGGAGGCGCCTGCGGCTCGGCCTCTGGACTCTCCTATTCGGGCAGCTCTGCCGGAGGCAGCATGAACGCTGCCGCCGTTGCTGCCAGCATTAGCAAGAGCATCTCTCATGCCAATCTGATGGCGGCCGCCAATCGGGAGCGGGCACGCCAATGGGTGAGGGAGCAGGCCATCGACTTCGTCAAGCGCTACACGGAGCAGGAAGCAAGGCGCAGCAAGGCTCGCGACAGCGAGGGCGCCAGCGGTGGAGCAGGGGCAACAGGTGCCGGCTCCAGCAGCTCAGCAGCTGCCACAGCAAGCACATCGCTCGCCAGCACCAGCGTCCTGGAGCGCTTGTCGAGCATTCTGCTGAAGCTGAACGGCAGCTATCACGACTGCCTGGATGCGCTGCTCGAGCTGAAGACCATCTTGCTGGAGAGCGACATCTCGCCGTTCGAAGTGAACCACTCTGGCCTGATCAAGGCCATGCTCAACTACATGACGAGCGAATCGGGTCTGGTGGAGCGCGATGCTCGCCTGCGCAGCTTCATGCACGTCTTTGCCGGACTGCCGCTGGAGCCACTGCTCCAGAACGTGGGCCAGCTCCCGGCAATAGAGCCGCTGGCATTTGGAGCCTTTGTGGCCAAGCTCAACGGCTGCGTTACACAGCTCGAACAGTTTCCCGTCAAGGTGCACGACTTCCAGGCCGGACCCGGCGGACGCACCAATCAGAGCGCGCTACGCTTCTTCAATACGCATCAACTAAAGGTAGGTTGAGCAGCAGCTCGAAACGTAATCCACGCCAGTTCACTAATGATCTCTTTTGATTTTGCCATTTCCAGTGCAATCTGCAGCGTCATCCGCAGTGCAGCAATCTGCGCCAGTGGAAGGGTGGCACCGTCAAGATCGATCCTCTAGCCATGGTCCAGGCCATCGAGCGCTACTTGGTGGTGCGCGGCTATGGCGGCATACGCGCCGACTCGGACGACGACAGCGAAGAGGACATGGACGACAATGTGGCCGCTGTGGTGATGACCCAGTCGGGCTTCAAGCACAAGCTGCAGTTCCTCATCGGGGAGCACGTGCTGCCCTACAACATGACTGTCTACCAGGCGGTCAAGCAGTTCTCTCCGCTAGTCAACGAGCAGCACGAGACAGACAACGAATCCGAGATGCTGCTAGGTGAGTGACCAGCCCAAGAGTCCTTCGAGTCCTTTTGCTCATCCACCTTTTCAATCCGTAGGCAATAGCAGCATTTGGGTGCAGCAGCACACCATCTACTACCGTCCCGTCGAGGAGGAAGTCGCTGGAGGATCGGGCGCCAATAGCTCCTGCAGTAGCAGTAGCAGTAGTCAAGCCCACAAGCAAACTCTGGCCCACAGCAGCAGCAGCGGCAGCAGCAATAGCCACGCCACGTCCAGTGGCACACACGCGCTGGGTACCTCATGCTCGACCTCCAGCTCGTCCAACTCGGCGGCCAGTTCTAGTGCCAGCGGCAAGAAATCCCACAAATCGAGCAGCAAATTCATGCGCAAGAAGACCGAGCTGTGGCACGAGGGGATTGCCCCCACGGTGCTGTCGCCCTTGAAGCCATTCCTGTGCAGCTCCCTGCCCGCGGATGTGGTGACCGTGCAGGATGCTTCGCTGGATGCGTTGTGCATGCTGCGTGTCATTTACGCCCTGAATCGACACTGGGAGCATCTCTATGGCTGCGTGGTGCGCCAGAATATCATTGCCAACACTGAGTTTGTGCATCCAAAGATTACGGCCAAGGCGAATCGCCAGCTGCAGGATCCATTGGTCATCATGACGGGCAATCTGCCTCAATGGTTACCCCAAATCGGCATGGCCTGCCCCTTCCTCTTCCCATTCGAGACGCGTCACTTGCTTTTCTATGCCACCAGCTTTGACCGTGACCGGGCGCTGCAGCGCCTGTTGGACACCACACCGGACCTGAACTCGGCGGAGTCGTCGGAGCGTGTGGCTCCGCGTCTGGACAGACGCAAGCGGGCCATCTCACGTGCCGAGCTGCTGAAGCAGGCCGAGCACATACTCCAGGACTTTGGCAACTCCAAAGCCCTGCTGGAGATCCAATACGAGAATGAGGTTGGTTGTGCGAATCAGCATCACATGGTATTGACCTGTCTAATCCTTGTCTTATCTGCTTTTAGGTGGGCACCGGATTGGGACCCACGCTGGAGTTTTACGCTCTGGTATCTGCCGAGCTGCAGCGCACGGATCTCGGGCTGTGGAACGGCAGCGACAGCTATCGCCATAACTCATCCCACTTTGCCGACGTGGTCAAGTCGAACAACGCTGTGCTGCACATCGAGGACACAGTGGAGTCCAACGGCGAGACGGTGGTCATGTCCACAGTCGTGACGAGCGCCGCCGCGACACAAACAACGAACACACATTTGACCCGCAGCAACAGTCGCAGCAACGCGCTGCGCAACCAGCAGCAACAGATGCTGGCGGAGCACAGCTCCTCCAGCTCCAATGACAACGCTTTAAACATGATCATTGCACAGCAGTTTAGTGATATGGCTGCCACTGAAGGTGGCGCCAACAACTCCCCCCAAGTGCTGGAAGAACAGACGATAACCACGACCACAGCAGCCGGCACAGTCACCGCCACAACAACGACCATCCAAACGGCAAATACTGTCAGCTACGTCCACGCCGCGCACGGCCTGTTCCCCTTGCCGCTGGGCAAGTCCTCCAAGCTGCCACAGATGACCAAGGCCAAGTCGAAGTTCAAATTCCTGGGCAAGTTTATGGCCAAGGCGGTAATGGATAGTCGCATGGTGAGTGCAGCATCCATAATATTTTATGGGAATTCCCATCCTGATCCTATATTATCATATATTGATCTTAAACTATCTGCTCCGCTCGCCTCTCTCAGCTCGATTTGCCATTCTCGCTGCCCTTCTACCGTTGGTTGATCAACGAGGAGTTGTCCATTGGCCTGGCCGATTTGATGCGGGTTGCGCCCGAGGTTCAAAGCACGTTGGTGCGTCTGCAGGATGTGGTGCGCCAGCGCGAGGACATCCAAATGGATCCCAATCTAGATGCCATGGAAAAGAAAGAAAAGGTAAGCTCGAAAGAAACGCGATAAAATGCAGAGCAATTTACCAATTCATCGTCTTGGACAGATGGAGCAACTGGATTTGGACGGCTGTCCCATTGCGGACTTGGGACTCGACTTTGTACTGCCCGGACATGCCAACATTGAGCTGTGCCGTGGCGGACGTGATACGCCCGTAACCGTGCACAACTTGCATCAATATATCTCCCTGGTGACCTACTGGTTCCTCGTCGAAGGCGTGCAGAAGCAGTTCGAGGCGCTGCGCGAGGGTAAGTGTCCCAGCCGATCGATCCACTAAGCCACTTGCTCACAACACTCCGATTGGTTCCTTTGCAGGCTTTGATTCCATTTTTCCCATACAACGACTGCGCATGTTCTACCCGGAGGAGCTGGAGTGCGTGTTCTGCGGGTCTGGCAGCGAACAGCATCAGAGCTGGGATCTCAAAATGCTGCAGGACAGCTGCCGCACCGACCATGGCTTCCACCAGGACTCTCAGGCCATACAATTTCTGTACGAGATTCTCGTCTCCTACAACCGTGATGAGCAGCGTGCGTTCCTTCAATTCGTCACCGGATCGCCGCGTCTGCCAACTGGCGGCTTCAAGTCGCTGACTCCGCCGCTGACCATTGTGCGCAAGACCTTGGACGGGAACCAGAATCCCAATGATTATCTACCATCTGTGATGACCTGTGTCAACTATCTCAAGTTGCCCGACTACTCCAGTCGTGAAGTGATGCGACAGAAGCTGAAAGTGGCTGCCAACGAGGGCAGCATGTCCTTCCACCTGTCTTAAGAAGAACACAAAGTAGAAACATGAAGAGCAAATATTAACTGAAGGCGTAGCATAAAGCGTTACACACACACACACATCCACACATGCATACATACGCGAAGTCTACATAGTTCTATGTTTATCCTTAGATGACTATAGTAACTGTAAACACTGCAGCAACCGGATACCAGCAACCCAAGCAACAACAACACCAAGCATTCAAACGTTTGCGCGATTTTGCAATTTCTCTTTATTTTCCACCTACTACACTCCCACACACACACACACACACACACGCACACATCATAATTGGCTAAATTTCGATTAATCATATCTATGTATGCATATATTTATATATACATATAAATATATATATGTATATGTGTGCATATATATATATATATATATATTTTGTAATATTCTCAAATTTGCTTATAAAAACACAGGCTCACTTTTACGAGTAGTGCAGCCTGCTGTTACAAAACCCCAAACACACACACACACTCACACCTCAACACATGTGCCCCCTTGGCTGTAGTGGTTGCATCCACGCACGCATACCACACACACCTCCGCACACACACACACCCACACTTTCATACGTACAGTAACACACATTGCAAAGGCCAACAATGAAAATACTATTAAATAAATTAATTAGTAAAGCGCATAAATTGCAAGAAACCAAAACTAATTGTTTTTTCACAAAAAGAGAAGAAAAGAAAACGGAAACTTGAACTCCCCTCCTCATTTTCCACTAACTATTTTGATTTGTTTAGTTTAGTGCAAATTTGAATATTTAAATCCAAATTTTGTTATTAAGTTTTTTGTTATGTTGCGGGCGCGAGATCGAATGGTAACGCTTATTTATGCTATACGGACACATATATATGCGCTATATATATATATCGTATCACTGGGGAAATCCGATAATGCGGCAATTTAGTTCTTCTTACTCCCCAACCATCCAAAAAATAAAAAAAATAATATATGGATATATATGAAATGAATTCAAAGCAAAATAAACTTATAAATAATAAGAACGCCCACCCTTGAAATTTAAATTAAAGAATTATACATTTATATATATGTATATATACGTATATATATATATATATATATGTATATGCATAAATATAATATTTAAAGCGAAAAACAAACACATTTATGTATCTAACAAACATAATCTGCTAGCTGTGTCTACTTGCATAGCATAGCCAACAAGGCCACAAAAAAGAAAGGGTAAACTGTAGTAGCCCAACCATTTTGTTTGGCAAGATGTAGAAGAGGAACTGGAATTCTGTCTGTAGCGTTTAGTTCATATTGCATAAACCCTATCTATATATACATACATAAATATATATATAACTGTAATTGCATATACATATACGATTCTTGAGTTTGTTGAAACAAAATAAATAAATCGAATAGCTAAACCGATATATATATATAAATATAAATATATCTATATATTATTGAACATGTGAAGCGATTTATCAACTTTTGCAGTACTGATCATAATGAAATAATATTAATATTGATGATTTACAATTATAATACTTATACAAATATTAAATATTACCGCATGAAGTTATAAAAAATGAAAGCTAGCATTAAAGTTATCGTATAAACATTACATAATAGTTACAACAACAAAAATTGCTCTTTAACATTGAAAACAACAAAAGCAAGCAAATAAAACAAAAATACAAAATAAATAAATGACAATTAAAATGTGTTTGGATTCTTTTCACATTTAGGAATATTCTACTCGGTCTAATTGTTTAAACAAGTGAAGCTACTCTTTGAAGTAGCATGTAAGAATTGGGTTGGTAACACACGTTTCGGCTTAGTAACTGGGGATCGATTAACAAATTCCCTTTGAATAGTTGATAATTATATAATCGACCATTTGGTATATCTGTTTACTTTATGATGATATGGTAACAAACGCGAACAATGCAAAGGCAGATTAAACATATTACAGATGTTTGACATTTTCGGGAATACCAACACAGGTGCCAAAGAAATCTTGGGCTATATAAGCTCGGGATTCTTAGCTGGGATAAGTCAGTTCTTTACGAAATGTTGCGATTTGTTATCCTTTGCCTGTCGCTGACCTCGGTCCTCGTCAACACCCAAACCGTGGATGACGGAGGAGCCGTAAATGGTATAGCAAGCGCAAGAGCTCTGACCGCAGCTTGTACTAGTAATGGAGTAAGTGCATCAACCGATGTTTTGCAAGATCAACTAATGAACAAAACTTGAAACTTATTTCATTCCAGGCCTGGGGTGCCGCTTGCCCAGCTACTCCTGCCCCCTTCTTGATCAATATGAGCCTAGAACTCCGCAATTTCTTGGTGGCTGCCCACAATGCCCGACGCAATCGTCTAGCCCTGGGACTGCTGCCTGGTTACAACCCAGCATTCCGCATGGGCTTTGTGCGCTGGGACGCTGGACTGGCCAGCCGTGCCGAGCTGAATGTGAAGCAATGCCAGCGACTGAGGGACAACTGTCACAATACGCCACGATTCCCCAGAAGTGGCCAGAATATAGCGTACTTTGCCTATAATGAGGCTCAGACGGGCGTAAGGACGGATCGCTATATGCTGAGACAGGCTGTTACAAACTGGTGGGTGGAGTACGATAACGCAAACATGGCAGTCATCAATAGCTATCCCAGAAACTGGGCTGGAGGGTAAGTGAATCGTAACGTAACCAAACAAGCAAAATCTATTGATAATCTCTCATTTTTTGTCTACCCTCCCCCAGTTCGATTAGGCGCTTTACCGTGATGGCTCAACAAAGCAATATTGCCATAGGCTGTGCCGCATCCCGCTTCGAGAAGAATAATAAGAAGCACTTCCTCGTCACCTGCAACTATGCCGTCGAAAATGTCATTGGAAAGCCGGTCTATGTGAAGGGTCCCGTGGGAGCTGGCTGCAAGACGGGCATGAATAAAGACTATCCTGGCCTCTGCAAGTTTGCAGAGAATTTTAATATATAAAAATTTATATGTATCATGAATATCATTGAGAAATAAATTTGAATTGAAATTGAAATTATAAATCTCCATTAAGAAAGCCAATTGAAAGTGGCCTAAGCCAAGAAGTCAATTAGTTTCTGAAATTCCATAGCAAAAGATCTAACAGCAATTAACTAGACAGATCGTTGGCGGCGAACCTAAACGACTGTCTAATACCTCTATATTTCGACCCGGTTGGTAAGGTTATCAGGTATTTTTATACATTGAACCCATTGAAAATGAGAAATCAGGGGTATATTGGTTTTGTTGGAATGTATGTAACAGGCAGAAGGGGGCGTAGCAGATCCCATAAAATATATTCTTGATTGGGACAACAAGAGAAATCGATTTAGCCCTATTCGTCTGTCTGTCTCTCCGTATGCTTGAAAGCGACTTGAATCTTTTTTTTGTAGGTCCCTGTATAGCACGCGCAGATCAAGTTTGTTTTAAATAATCGATAACTATCCCCAATTAATTGTTATCGCTTAAAACATGATCAAAATTCAGTTATTAAATTATATCTGGCGCATCTTTAGGGCTAGAGACACCAAAATTTTTATTTGGCTTTATACATATTTTATGCAATTTTGAATTTTGTTATATTTTGGATACCGGCTCCACGAACAAAACGGACGACATGAAGAGCACCTCGTTCGACGAGTTCAAGCTGGAGGCCATGTATATATATATATATATGTATATGCATAAATATAATATTTAAAGCGAAAAACAAACACATTTATGTATCTAACAAACATAATCTGCTAGCTGTGTCTACTTGCATAGCATAGCCAACAAGGCCACAAAAAAGAAAGGGTAAACTGTAGTAGCCCAAACATTTTGTTTGGCAAGATGTAGAAGAGGAACTGGAATTCTGTCTGTAGCGTTTAGTTCATATTGCATAAACCCTATCTATATATACATACATAAATATATATATAACTGTAATTGCATATACATATACGATTCTTGAGTTTGTTGAAACAAAATAAATAAATCGAATAGCTAAACCGATATATATATATATATACAAATATAAATATATCTATATATTATTGAACATGTGAAGCGATTTATCAACTTTTGCAGTACTGATCATAATGAAATAATATTAATATTGATGATTTACAATTATAATACTTATACAAATATTAAATATTACCGCATGAAGTTATAAAAAATGAAAGCTAGCATTAAAGTTATCGTATAAACATTACATAATAGTTACAACAACAAAAATTGCTCTTTAACATTGAAATCAACAAAAGCAAGCAAATAAAACAAAAATACAAAATAAATAAATGACAATTAAAATGTGTTTGGATTCTTTTCACATTTAGGAATATTCTACTCGGTCTAATTGTTTAAACAAGTGAAGCTACTCTTTGAAGTAGCATGTAAGAATTGGGTTGGTAACACACGTTTCGGCTTAGTAACTGGGGATCGATTAACAAATTCCCTTTGAATAGTTGATAATTATATAATCCACCACTTGGTATATCTGTTTACTTACTTTATGATGATATGGTAACAAACGCGAACAATGCAAAGGCAGATTAAATATATTACAGATGTTTGAAATTTTCGGGAATACCAACACAGGTGCCAAAGAAATCTTGGGCTATATAAGCTCGGGATTCTTAGCTGGGATAAGTCAGTTCTTTACGAAATGTTGCGATTTGTTATCCTTTGCCTGTCGCTGACCTCGGTCCTCGTCAACACCCAAACCGTGGATGACGGAGGAGCCGTAAATGGTATAGCAAGCGCAAGAGCTCTGACCGCAGCTTGTACTAGTAATGGAGTAAGTGCATCAACCGATGTTTTGCAAGATCAACTAATGAACAAAACTTGAAACTTATTTCATTCCAGGCCTGGGGTGCCGCTTGCCCAGCTACTCCTGCCCCCTTCTTGATCAATATGAGCCTAGAACTCCGCAATTTCTTGGTGGCTGCCCACAATGCCCGACGCAATCGTCTAGCCCTGGGACTGCTGCCTGGTTACAACCCAGCATTCCGCATGGGCTTTGTGCGCTGGGACGCTGGACTGGCCAGCCGTGCCGAGCTGAATGTGAAGCAATGCCAGCGACTGAGGGACAACTGTCACAATACGCCACGATTCCCCAGAAGTGGCCAGAATATAGCGTACTTTGCCTATAATGAGGCTCAGACGGGCGTAAGGACGGATCGCTATATGCTGAGACAGGCTGTTACAAACTGGTGGGTGGAGTACGATAACGCAAACATGGCAGTCATCAATAGCTATCCCAGAAACTGGGCTGGAGGGTAAGTGAATCGTAACGTAACCAAACAAGCAAAATCTATTGATAATCTCTCATTTTTTGTCTACCCTCCCCCAGTTCGATTAGGCGCTTTACCGTGATGGCTCAACAAAGCAATATTGCCATAGGCTGTGCCGCATCCCGCTTCGAGAAGAATAATAAGAAGCACTTCCTCGTCACCTGCAACTATGCCGTCGAAAATGTCATTGGAAAGCCGGTCTATGTGAAGGGTCCCGTGGGAGCTGGCTGCAAGACGGGCATGAATAAAGACTATCCTGGCCTCTGCAAGTTTGCAGAGAATTTTAATATATAAAAATTTATATGTATCATGAATATCATTGAGAAATAAATTTGAATTGAAATTGAAATTATAAATCTCCATTAAGAAAGCCAATTGAAAGTGGCCTAAGCCAAGAAGTCAATTAGTTTCTGAAATTCCATAGCAAAAGATCTAACAGCAATTAACTAGACAGATCGTTGGCGGCGAACCTAAACGACTGTCTAATACCTCTATATTTCGACCCGGTTGGTAAGGTTATCAGGTATTTTTATACATTGAACCCATTGAAAATGAGAAATCAGGGGTATATTGGTTTTGTTGGAATGTATGTAACAGGCAGAAGGGGGCGTAGCAGATCCCATAAAATATATTCTTGATTGGGACAACAAGAGAAATCGATTTAGCCCTATTCGTCTGTCTGTCTCTCCGTATGCTTGAAAGCGACTTGAATCTTTTTTTTGTAGGTCCCTGTATAGCACGCGCAGATCAAGTTTGTTTTAAATAATCGATAACTATCCCCAATTAATTGTTATCGCTTAAAACATGATCAAAATTCAGTTATTAAATTATATCTGGCGCATCTTTAGGGCTAGAGGCACCAAAATTTTTATTTGGCTTTATACATATTTTATGCAATTTTGAATTTTGTTATATTTTGGATACCGGCTCCACGAACAAAACGGACGACATGAAGAGCACCTCGCTCGACGAGTTCAAGCTGAAGGCCATGCGCTCCATGGGCTGGACCGTGGAGGCCGACTACCCATAGCTATCCTTCAGGAGATGGTTGCAATGGGTTCAGGGTATAAAAATGAAAGCTAGCATTAAAATATCGTATAAACATTACATAATAGTTACAACAACAAAAATTGCTCTTTAACATTGAAATCAACAAAAGCAAGCAAATAAAACAAAAATACAAAATAAATAAATGACAATTAAAATGTGTTTGGATTATTTTCATATCTATGAATAGTTTACTCTAATTGTTTAAACAAGTGAAGCCACTCTTTGAAGTAGCATGTAAGAACTGAGTTTCGGCTCTAGTAACTCGGAATCGACTAACAAATGCCCTGTGAGTAGTTGGTAATTATTCATAGTTGATATACCGTTATGGTTAAGCGTTGTCCTTCTAGCCTTTTACAACTTGATATATCCACAATATGCAGAATATCGTAATCGATATTTATCGATTGTGAAGAATCTAGTTTTTTTAAACCATAAATAGGTAGTTAAATCCACCAGTTGGTATATCCAGTATATAGTCAAATATTAATTTGCCAGACTTCGCTCTGTTTACTCACTTTATACACATATGCATATTTGAGATTCCACACTGTGTAAGATCTGAGATGGTAACAAAAGCGAAGGCAGATTAAATATATTACAGATGTTTGAAATTTTCGGGAATACCAACACAGGTGCCAAAGAAATCTTGGGCTATATAAGCTCGGGATTCTTAGCTGGGATAAGTCAGTTCTTTACGAAATGTTGCGATTTGTTATCCTTTGCCTGTCGCTGACCTCGGTCCTCGTCAACACCCAAACCGTGGATGACGGAGGAGCCGTAAATGGTATAGCAAGCGCAAGAGCTCTGACCGCAGCTTGTACTAGTAATGGAGTAAGTGCATCAACCGATGTTTTGCAAGATCAACTAATGAACAAAACTTGAAACTTATTTCATTCCAGGCCTGGGGTGCCGCTTGCCCAGCTACTCCTGCCCCCTTCTTGATCAATATGAGCCTAGAACTCCGCAATTTCTTGGTGGCTGCCCACAATGCCCGACGCAATCGTCTAGCCCTGGGACTGCTGCCTGGTTACAACCCAGCATTCCGCATGGGTTTTGTGCGCTGGGACGCTGGACTGGCCAGCCGTGCCGAGCTGAATGTGAAGCAATGCCAGCGACTGAGGGACAACTGTCACAATACGGCACAATTCCCCAGAAGTGGCCAGAATATAGCGTACTTTGCCTATAATGAGGCTCAAACGGGCGTTAGGACGGATCAGTATATGCTGAGACAGGCTGTTACCAACTGGTGGCTGGAGTATGAGAACGCAAACATGGCAGTCATAAATAGCTATCCCGTAACCTGGGCAGGAGGGTAAGTGAATCGTAACGTAACCAAACAAGCAAAATCTATTGATGATCTCTCATTTTTTGTCTACCCTCCCCCAGTTCGATTAGGCGCTTTACCGTGATGGCTCAGCAAAGCAATATTGCCATAGGCTGTGCCGCATCCCGCTTCGAGAAGAATAATAAGAAGCACTTCCTCGTCACTTGCAACTATGCCGTCGACAATGTCGTCGGAAAGCCGGTCTATGTGAAGGGTCCCGTGGGCGCTGGCTGCAAGACGGGCATGAATATCAACTATCCTGGCCTCTGCAAGTTTGCAGAGAATTTTAATATATAAAAATGTATATGTATCAGGAATATCATCTAGAAATAAATTTTAATTGAAATAAAAGAATATAAATCTCCATTAAGGAAACCAACTGAAAGTGGCCTAAACCCAACTTAAACTGCTTCAAGAAGTCAATTAGTTTGCTGAAATTTCATAGCAAAAGATCTAACAGCAATTAACTAGACAGATCGTTGGCGGCGAGTGTAAACGACTGTTTAATACTCCTTTATTTCAAGCCGAAAATTCGTACCACACTAAGCATTCTATAGGGTGTTAGAGGCTATGGGTGCTAGGCTACAAAATATTCCTGAACCTTCGGCTAGATCACAGGCCAGCTTTTCCACTTTACAATTATAAACAACAGGCGTTGCTCGGAACAACGGAGAGAAACGTAACAACCCGGTTGGCAAGGTGAATCAGGTATTTTTGTTTTCCGAATATGAATTTCAAAGTAATAAACTTACAGCTGGATATAGCACTATATTTAGCATATCCGGCTTCATATACTCAAATATACCAAAATGGGCGACAACACGAACAAAACGGACGACATGAAGAGCACCTCGCTCGACGAGTTCAAGCTGGAGGCCATGCGCTCCATGGGCTGGACCGTGGAGGCCGACATACCCATGGCCAACGCGGAGAATCTGGCCATCCTTCAGGAGATGGTTGCAATGCGAGCTCAGAAATTCGATCTGCAGCAGCGCATCGCGGCCCTGGATGAGCGCGACAAGACAATCGAGCGGCATAAGCGAAATATTGAGGCTACACTACAGCAGAATGTTGTAAGTGATGAGGCGAACTATCTAATAAATGAATGGATGACTAATCCTCAGGTACATCCTGCGCCAGACCTTTTTCAATTCGGTGAAGAACGATGTGCTGAAGGAGGCGCATCGCACGCAGCTGGTGATCTTGGAGCGCAACAAGCTGAAGGAGGACTTGCGCAAGAACCAAAAGGAGCTGGCGGAGTACACGGAATACGCGGAGCACACACTACGTGAGTGAAGCACAGTACAGGTGATACCATACTGTAAATTGAATTACAGGTAAAATTACTAAGAACAAGCGCGAGATCGATGACCTGACAAAGCGCATCAAGGCGGCCAAGTCGAGCCTGGTCGAGTGGGCCGAGGCCATGGAGGACGGCAGCAAAGGCTACCAGCTGATCGATAAATACTACCAGGATGATCAGCAGAGGGCGAGGGAGCTGAATACGCGCCGCCAGCTTCTACAAGTGGATATCGAGAAGCGTCGCCATGCCGTCGTCACGCTATACGATGAGCAGAGCACGCTGGAGAAGAACCTGGAGCGCACGTCCAGCTTGTATAGGGAGGCGCATCTAGAGCGCCGCCAGATGGTGGAGACATGGAAGCAGGCGGTCAATCAGATGACGCAGCGCGAAACGGATATCCAGAACGGTGAGAAGGAGTTGGTCAAGTTGATGGAGAAGGCCGAAATGATGGCCAGGTCGTATTTCTATGCAAACGAGCAGCTGAACGATGTGCAGGAGAACAATCGGCTGGTTGAGCGAAGCATCGAGATACTGAATACCGAGACATCCGATGCCAAGAACGAGATACAGCGCCTGATCGATTCTGCTCTGCTGAAGGAGCGCGAGATCGTATCGTTGCGCCACGAACTGGAGAATCTGTCCAATATGGTGCATGCCCAGCGTCTGGACAACCGCAAGCTGCTCAAGCAACGCGACGCCAAGCTTGCAGAGATTGCCAACTTTGCCACGGTGCTGAAGAAAGTGGAGGATCGCTTGAAGGCGATCGAGGATAAGCACACCGATGCCAACCAGCGACTGCAAATCCTTGACGAGATGATGGAGGGCGAGGAGGAGGCGTTCAAGTTGCTCAACAAGGAGCAGCAACGCTGCAACGAGCTGCTCTACCGCACCCAGCGCCAGATAACCGAACTGAGGGATGAGGAGAAGACCATCCTAGTGCAGAACGGAGCACTCCACTCCACGCTGCTCGCCGTCACTCGCAGCCAGCGGCAGGTGGAGATCGAGATAAAACGCCAGACGGAAATACACTACGACATGTCCTTCAAGTACTTGCAGGCCGAGCGCAAGTTGGCCGACTTGCGGGGCAAGAATGCGGATCCGGAGGCGGAGGCACGCAATCAACAGACTCTCACTGATCTCGAGCAGTATCTAGCCAAGCTGCAACGTCGCTTGGCCTCCACAGAGGCGCAGAACAAAAAGCTCAACTATAGCATGAACGCTTTGGTTGGGGTCTATGACAGCGATGCCAAGGATCTGGAGTTGGTCAAGTTTAAGATCAAGGAGGCGCAGGTCTACTGCGAGGGCACCATCAAACGTCTGCGCCTGAATCGCTACGAGAACTCGGAGTTCGTGGTGGAACTGAGTCTGCTCAAGATGCGCTGCTGCGACGTTCAGAGTGTAATTGATAACTGTGAGAAGGGCACCTACAGCCTGAATCAGCACCGCCTGGCCTTCCAGCGCATCATCAAGGATCGCTTTGTGGAGCTGCGCAGCCAGCAGGATATTTTGCTCCTCAAACGAAAGCATCTCAACGAGGAGCTGAGCACGCTTCGCGCCGACCTTGGCGAACGCAAGAAACACATCAACGCTCTACGTGCCCGCTTCGAACTCACCTCCGCTCTGCTGGGTGTCAACGAGGATGGCACCATAATCACGGCCACTCAGCTGAAAGTCGAGAACGCCCAACAGCGACAGCTGCTGGCCGACGAGGGCGATACTCTGAACAAAAAGGTGCTCAAGGCCGAGAAGGAGGTGATTGCTCTGGAGAATACGCTGCGCCAATTCGATAAGTCCAATGACAACTACCGCAAGAACCTAAGATCCTTCGACGACAATTCAAGGGGTTTGTATTTTTTCAATTGCATTTGTACTCGATTCTCCTTCACTCAAAGGAGATCATAGTGGATGTTGGGAATGAATTTGCCATTATTTAAACAATAAATAATAGTTCTCTCTCTTCGCAGATGAACAGCGCGCCGAGGAGGAGCTACAGAAACTGGAGGAGGCCTATTGCAGTGAACTGAAGAAGCTGAAGATTTTGCGCTGCAAGGTAAAGGCTTACGACAGCAAGATCGAGCAGCAAAACCAGGAGCTGGAGAATCTAATGATAGAGATCGAAACGGAAAAGCAAAAGTGCATGGACGACAAGGAGGCATTGGACAAACTAAAGAATGAACTTCATAGCCAGAAATTAAAAATTGAACGAGCCAATCGCGAAATACAAATGCTGCTCAGGGAAATCAAACAGAAGGACGTAAGCGCAGAATATCTGTCACTATTCGAGCGCGATCTCAATCTGCAAGAGCTGGAGAATCGGAACAGAAAGGTACTGAATCTGTTGTGCGACATGACCAACAGCGATCCAGATGGAGCTGATATAATAGCCTATATGCTAGACAAGGGGCTCAAGCTGCCGCAGCACTTGAAGCCCGTGCGCACTTGCATCTCCTCCATGACAACGTCGCAGTCCTCGTTGGATTGCTACTCAGTGAAAGGTGGGTAGCAAGTCATATACCGAGCACACTATGTAGAGACTGGACTGCTCTCTTCCAACAGGTTATAGCGCACGCTCCTCCGCTTCCGAATTGAGCTTGGGCAAGGAGCAGCCTAGCTCGGCACACATTAGCGTCGTCTCCTTGGACTTTCCGACCCAGAAGAAGAAGAAATGATTCACCACAGATTTTCCAATTTTCTTTCCGTTTTACTATTACTATTTCTCCACTCACGTGCTTTGGCCAATGAACTGTTTACAAATCGGACAGCCAAAGAGAAACACGAATAAACGGCACAGCTCAGAGGAAAACACGAAGACCATAAAAATAGCGCACAACAAACGATGACCAAATATCAACAAGAAACGAGAGAGCAGCAAATATACTATTTGCATAGTATATATACTTGATTATAAATAGGTTAGTAAGGATCTGCACAGCTACCAAATACCCTTGACTGAGAGCTGTTCGTGCATCGATTGGCTACGAGAATACTCGTAAGTGGTCAATAAGCCTTTCAAATCTGTGCGCCCAGATCAAATAACATTTCCATTGTTATATTAAGGTAGTTCAACTAAATAAATGCTCAAAAAGCAACCTAGAGTAATTACTTTTTGTCTGTCTATAAAATGTTATTTCAGTAATGGAAAATAGAACAAAAGTTCTTTGAAAATATTTAGAATATATGCATAGTCTACATATAGAAATTATATGATATATTATTCGATATTTTTCAGTCTTTCCGCATTCAATAACGTCTTAAAAGGCATTAAATTATATCAGATTGATTGATGGGCAAGCCACAGTCAAAGATTTCTGTGAAGATTCCTCAGAATATGTCGGGAAAAAAATAGACTATGAAGACTAAAGACATCTCTCTCGCTGTTCAACAAATCGAACTTAAATGGCTGATATTACAATAAATATATTTATATATACCTTCTGCAAGTATTCCCTATTGGTACTTCAGCACTTTTCGCTATGACCCATTTAAAAAGTGTTCAATTTTCTTTTGAAATATATGTAGTGCCTAGCCTACACTCTGCCCAGCAGCTGCCCCATCACGATTCATTTAAATGACAAGATCAAAACAAAGAGCCAAGAGCTCCGTCGTACTAAATACGCCCACTGGCCGACTGGTCTGGCGCTCGAAGAGGAAGCAGCGGACAGCTGTCTGCGGGCCACTTTTCGGAACCGTTCGGCTCGCAGTTTTCGAAAATTCGGTTGGCTTTTTCAATTCTCGCCGGCCTGGGAGCGCAATATTTTTCATTATTTTCGATATCGCCCAGACGAACGTCGTCGTCGTCGCCGTCGGCACACAATTTTTCTTTCAATATTTTCGTTGCAAGTATTTTTAGAAAATATCTCAATAGGCAAAAGAAAAAATAATCTTTTCAAGTTTTTGTCGGTCAGCGCAATGCTTGAGGATTTGTTTGCATATTGAAAAGTTTCTCCCAGCTCCCGATTGTGTAAAAAGTGTTTGCGCCATGTGCTCCATGTCCGTGCTGTGTCCGTTGTGCGCGGTGCCTAGTTTCAATAGCATCGACGCACTGCAGCAGCGTCTGATCAAGGCGGCCAATGGACCCTTGGCCTGTCCCTTTCCCAACTGCAAGGAGCTCTTCCTGGGCCTGGACAAGCTGACCATACACCTATTTAGCCACACTAGCCTGATGAGCCAGCCCGAAGCTGACCCAGTTCCAGTTGTTACTCCACCAACCGTTGCCACTCCTGCTGCACCAGAGCCTGTCTTGGCTATTCTTCCTAGCAGCCCTGCTGCAGCTAGTCCGCCTCCTCCAGCTGCTGCAGCTCCCAAGCGACGTGTCAAAAAGTCGCGGGCCAAACCCGTCGAGCAGCCAGCTCCGCCGCCTGCCACGCCTCCAGCCAGATGTGACATTTGTGAGTTTAATTTCCGCAACGAGGAGCTGCGCGACATCCACTTCCGGCTGGTGCATGAGAATGCGGAGATAGCCGAGCCGACGCTGGGACAGCAGCAGGAGCCCTACAAGTGTCACCTCTGCTCCAAGACGTTTCGCATGAAGGGCTCGTTGCGTGTGCACCTCAAGGTGTTGCACACGGTCGGCGCTGTGGCCTGCACCGCCAGCAGTGCCAACAGCAACAGCCAAAGCAGCAACAACAACAATAACAATGGCAACAATCAGAATAACAACGCGAGCAACACCAACGGCCACATCATTAGTGCCACGCCCAAAATAAGCATTTGCGATCGCATTCGGCACAAGGAGGCAGCCTCCGGCAACGGCAGCAGCGCCTCCACGGCGAACAGCAACACCCAGCCATATGCTCTGAGTGGCGCCATCTACATGCTCAAGCAGGAGTTGCCAGCTGCAGCGGAGACAGCGCCTGGCTCGGAGTACGGCAGCACGCCCAAGAACTGGGAGTGCGACGTGTGCACCAAAATGTTCACCACCAAGTATTTCCTGAAGAAGCACAAGCGCCTGCACACGGGCGAGATGCCCTACACCTGCCAGTACTGCGCCAGGACCTTCACCTTCCAGCAATCCTATCACAAGCATTTACTCTACCACAGCGAGGTGAAGCCGCACGCTTGCGGCATTTGCGGACGCGCCTTCAAGGAGCTGTCAACGCTGCACAACCACCAGCGCATCCACAGCGGGGAGAAGCCTTTCAAGTGCGAGGTCTGCGGTACGTTATACCAAGATTTGCAGGGTATATAACTTCTATATACATTTTATATACTAAGTATATATATATATAAATGTGTATATAGAAAGCCTAGACTGGAGCATATATTATACCCATTTCAGTGGGTAAAGTGCTCATCCGATCAACAGATCGATATTGTACTTGGACTCGTTCCCTCAATTGCCCAATGCCCAATGAGAACGACTCCAGAAGTCTAGCTACTTATAGGCTATCTGACAGTTAAGAATGCACCAGCTCACCCAAACTATTCCATACAGGTAAATGCTTTCGGCAACGTGTCTCCTTTCTGGTACACACACGCATCCACACTGGAGTCATGCCCTACAAGTGTGAACTGTGCCAAAAGACATTTCGCTATAAGGTCTCGTTGCGAACACACAAGTGTGCTGCCAACACTGAGGAGCCACAGACGCCGGAGCAACTGATCAAGGCGCTGCTGGAGTCCAATGTGAGTGTGGCCACAGTGCAGGCCGAGCACACATCAAGTAATGCGGCCATTCAGCTGAATGGCAGCGATCAGGAGGCGTTGCTCTCGAAAACGATTGATGACATTGTCGTTGAGAGCTGCCAGAAGTTGGGCATTTGCAGCGTGGAGCCGCCGCAGCAACCACAGCCGGTTGTCATGGACAGTGGCCTGCACTTTGATGGTAGCAACTCCCCGTTGCAGCAGCTGCAGAATTTGCGCCTCTACTCGCCGCAGCAAACGGAGCAGCCCAGCTCTGATGGGGAGCTGTTCCGTAACTTCCTTATGGACGCTACGTAGTTGTGTTCCAATTTGATTCATCTGTTTTTTATTTTGTGTACATTTTGTGTATTCTTCGTAAATTACATGCAGACAACGATTCTGCTCGTTTTTATTCCTCCTCGCTGCCGCTCCCAGAGCTGGAGCCCGAGCCGCTTGGTGTGCCGCTGCGCGAACGGCTTGGCGAGTGTGAGCCTGAGCCAGAACGCGATCCGGACGCACTGCGACTACGACTGCGACTGCGCGACTTTGATTTCGATTTCGACTTGGACTTGGATTTAGAGCGACTGAGACTGCGACTGCGGGACTTTTGGGAGCCGACTGGCGTTTGGGAACGTGAACGTGAGCCGCTTGGTGAGCGTGATCCCGATTTGGATCGACTGCTGGCACGGGATCCAGAGCCGCTGGCTGAGCTAGAGCGGCTGCGACTGCGTGAACCGCTGGCTGCGCTTCCACTGGCGCTGCCACCGCTGCGGCTGCGAGTGCGTGAACGACTGCCGCCGGAGCGGGTTCTGGAGCGTGATTGCCGTTCGCGTTGCTGCTGTGCATCCGGCACAGGTGTGGTGTTTCCAGCAGCAGCAACATCATTAGGGGGAGTCTTTGATTTGACAGCGTTATCTGCTGCTGCTGGATTTTCCTGCTCAGCCGTTGGCTGCATTTGCTGATCATCGCCTGCCATTTCATCATCGTCTTCTTCCTCCTCCTCTTCGCCAGGAACTTCCAGCTGGCGCTCACGATAGCGTTGCATGCGATGCTCCATTGCGTCCAGAGGTCGATGCTTAACCACCTATAAAGCCCAGCAGCCACACAAAATAAGGATTACTTTAAAATTCATAGAAATGCTTTCAATACGCACCAATTTCGTGTTGTTGGGTTGCTGGCCGACTTTGACGCGACGCTTGTTAAGACGCACACGTGTCTCCAGCTCATTGTAGTAGATGCCATCTTGACGCATGACAAAGAAGTAGTTCTCTTCATAGCCCTTGGATGCTTTTGTCTTGACGTTCCAATTGTATTCTCGAGCAATTTTATATTCATACTCCTCATCGTCCTTGTAGAGCTCACCGGCCACGAAGTCTGCGCGGCGCTTCTCCAGCGTTGTCTCTGTGGGCAGAAAGTAGGCTACGAACTGTTCTCCACTCTCGTCCATCACACCACGAATCATGGCCTGCGACATCTCCTCCAGCTGCGCGGGCACATTTTTGCCTTGTGGCGCTGGGTCGCTGTCGAAAATGACTTGAGCACATGGATACTTCCAATTGGTAAAGTCTGGGAATATGGGTAGTACTTCAACCGGCACCACATTGGGCTTGGAGTAATGCTTGGTAATGTCGTTCTTGGTGTCACTAAACGTCTTCTCGATGGCCTTGATCTGAGCATCGCGATCCAGATAGAGGGTCTCCTCGCGCAACGATTTTTTCACATTGTAGCCCACCTTGGCCTCAATATTCTCCAGATTCTGCGGCTGGAAGCGCGTTTGCTCAGTCGAAATATACTCGGATTTGCGCAACCAGGACACAGTGCGCGAATGCTGTCGGGAGCGTACAGAGTCTGTAGGCGTCAATGTCTCTTCCTCCAGCAGTTTCTCATCTGCCGGATCCAATTGTGACATGGGATCCGCCTGGTAGAGCTCCCGATTAATAAGGTCTACTGTGACACCCAAATCGTGTTCGGTCAGTACATCATATTTGAAATTGCGCTCCAGCGATGTTGGATTATACTGCACAAAACGATTGCTATCGAAGGGATACTGCAGGAACTTCAGATCGAAGGGGATATCCGGCAAATTATTGCCATACTTAACGCGGCAAATTATTTCGGATCTAGGCATAGGCCAAAGCCATAAGAACATGTTAGGTTGGAGAGTTGGCAAAAATGATATATGAATACGCTACTTACTTGCGTTCTGTTTGGCGTTGTGGCCGCTTTTCAGCGGCACTATTGACTGCCGAATTGTTTATTGTCGGCGGCATTTCTGTATATTACTAAATTTTATCAAATTAATACATTTCACACAATTTTAGCTAAACTCGACGCCAGCAATTGACGTGTGGCCGCATTTATAATAGTGGCGGCAAGTCGATAATTTTCATTTGCTTGCGTGTGCATATCAGAAAGCTGATTGCTATGACACCCACATTTCAATTTGAAAGGCTTTCCTGTAAATATGAATAGAATCAAATGAATTAGTTTTGGTACATTTGATGATTGTATTAGCTTAACTTTTAGTATATAACATGAATTATTTTAATGTAAAGCGAAACAAATACGATTTGATGCGAGACAAGCAATCACTCTTCATTTGCTGCCTTAAGTTGAATATGGCTGGAAGTCGGATTTATTTAATCTACCTGATCTGCGTGTGTGTGTCTTTGTTGCCAGCCAACATTATTTGCAAGCTCCCAAGGCAGCAAGTCCCCGATATTAAATTTTATATAAGGCCGGATGACGATAACAGTGAGCAAACTGATTCCACTGAAGAAACTGGTTCTGAAGCAGAAACTGATTCTGAAGCCGAAATTGAGGCTCCTGAGGGTCCTGAGGCTCCACATAAAGTAGTAACAGGCCGTCCAGTCAGAGCCACACCTAAGCAGAAAACCTTAATAAGGAATCCCAACTATAAGTGTACGTGCCTTCACTGCCTTGCATCACCTATGACTTATTAACCACGATCTCTCGTTTCAGCTATTGTCAGAAAGTTATATATGAACGCACACAAAAATTACTTCATTATTAGATTGCCTCTTCCCTATCCCGGTATGGAGGGAGGCAGTTCTAGATACCACAAGATTAATTGAAAATTTATCTCCGTTCGGTCTTAAGGCTTAAGAAGAAATATACATTTTCCCTAATGTAAACTATCCACAAAAAGGATAACAAATTATTGTTTGCTCAGGCAAAAAATTTGTAAAATATGTAAAGCAAATAAATATTTAAATCGAAATCTGTGACGAATTTTTTATAAGATAAAATCATTGAAGTTTTGCACATGCATCTAACAGTTTGTTGCATTTGCATATAACTCAGCATCTCGAATTGGAAATCGTACGACCTGTAACACTCGTCGGTGAGCCTTATAGAGCTACCGACATTTGTTCTCAATATAGCATGAAATGAATTAGTTTTGGTACATTTGATGATTGTGTTAGCTTAACTTTTAGTGTATAACATTCATTATTTTAATGAAAAGCGAAACAAATACGACCCGATGCGAGACAAGATCACTCTTCATTTGCTACCTTAAGTTGAATAAGGCTTGAAGTTGAATTTATTTAATCTACTTGATCTGCGTGTGTGTGTCTTTGTTGCCAGCCAACATTATTTGCAAGCGCCATAAGTCCTCACAGTATCCTAGACAACAAATCCCGCCCCCACTAGGGAGTATAGAATGTATATAAGGCCGGATGATAGTTAAGAATAAACAATTATTGTTTGCTCAGGCAAAAAATTTGTAAAATATAAAAGGCAAATAAATATTTAAATCGAAATAAGATAAAATCATTGATAGCTTAGCATCTCGAATTGGAAATCGTATGACCTACAACACTCGTCGGTGAGCCTTATCGGCTGCACACATTTGTTCTTGTAGAACTTTTTTCTAGAGTTAGTAAATGTTCAGTTTAGATTCTATTGAACTCTATCAAAAGTATTAACAATATAAAAAAAATATTTTTTTTTTTTGAAGGAACAAAGCTCAAGGCTCAACCCAAATTGTAATGCCCGAAATATTCAATAGTCTTTCGGTAGTAGAGCCTCAGCGACGCTTAGTGTATCTTCTGGTCGGGCACGTTTTTTCTCCGGCTCTCGATTATGTTTGTTAATGTGGTAACATTTTCACTGAGTTGATATAATTTGTAATTTTATTATAATCAAAATTCGAATTCCTCGAATCGATATTTACCCATTTTTATCAGGGGATGTGAGCTTTATCCATTTGGACTGGCACACATGCAAAATGATGATATGTGATGATGTGCACATGCGAATTGCAAAGTTAAATAAACACAAAACAAATTAATTAAATTAGCGACAGAAAAAAATGTTATTATTATTATAATTTTTTTTTTTTTTTGATAAAATATTGTCACCTGTTGCGATGTTGTTGTCGTCGTGGTTGTAGTTGATGATGTCGCATTTAATAGGCCTCACTTAGTTGGAAGCTGCGAAAAACATCGCAAACAAATCTCAACAGGCAACGGGCAAAAAAAAAAAAGATAAAACAGTTGACAGCGAGTTCAATAACAAGGTTAAGCGCACGATATCAATTGTTCCCTTTCCACCCCAGCTCCCCAAAATGTCCAGCTTCCCCATGTGTCGCTTTTATTTACACTTAAGTTTTGTTTTGTTGCTGGCGAAAAAATCGTCACAAGTAATTAGCATAAATTTGATAGCGCCTCACGTATTTGTAGAGCTCTGACATGTTATTCATTCCTCAATTGGGGAAGAATGGAATTGTTCAAACTCGTCTGAAGGTCTATCAAGTTCTAGCGCCCATCTGTTAAAGATCTACAAAATATGGACATATCAATGCAGTCATTTGAGGTCCTGTAATCTGTTATTAATGTGTGTGAAAGCGAAGCATTTTCCCAAAGAGAGGCTTGCTGAGAGACAGTCATCGTTCAAGTTGAGAGACAAAAGTGAGAAGGGCATAAAGAGCAGCTCTTCAGTAACTTAAACAGACAATATGTGTGATGAGCTAGAGTAATGTAATATAGAGCTTTATTTTGAATAAAACTGAGGCCTCAACCTCATAGCTCAAGATCAGCTTACACTTCAAGGGACTTGATGAAGTCAAATGATAAAATTTATTTTTTCATCAAAGACCATTCTTTTTTTTTTAATACAAACTCTATCATTAAATTATAAAATGTAAATAAACTTTAAATAAACATTTTTCAATTTAAGCCCTAAGAAATACATTTTTTTAATTCAAAGATTGATATAATTTATGAAGAGGAATTTAGAATTTACTTGATAGGCCGATAACATTTTTGTGATCGACACAAAATAGAAATTTGCGAGATCAAGTATTTTATAGAATATTTTGACAAATTTTAAGGATCCATTTAGAGTCGACTTAAAAACCACAAATATGTGATAAATGCAGCACGGCAGACGCTCGTGCCAAATGAACATGACACCATTTTTTTTTTCGGCCAAAAACGAGTTTAAAATCTAAATTGTAAATTATCTATTAAATGTTAATCAAATGCATCATATGATTGTTTTTCTGTATTTTTCTTCTGCTCGACAAAAAGTAAAAGAAAGTCAAATAAATGAACAAGTGGAAGAGACACGAACTGATGCGAACCGGTTAACATGCTAAAGGCTAATCAATAAAATAGATTAGTTAAGCTAATTGTAACCAAGCAAATCACAACGGAAATGTGCAAATTAACGGAACATGCAGAGCGTGCGGTAGAGAAAAATTTCCGCGCTCGTTACCCGTTTCTGCGTGCGGCGGCCTGTTCTAGCTGTTTGTTATCGGCAAGTGCGTCATCGGTTAACCGTTCGGAGCAATCGGCCATCGCTGATCGGCAGCCGCCGTCGATGATCGTTGATTGCCGATCGCGTCTAGGCCTGTGCTGATGTTCTCTTTCGGCTTATCTTATTTTTTCTCGCTCGTTTGGCGCGCGACCGCAGTCCGCGCGTCGAGTTCAGTTTCAAAAATGATTTTCATTTCGCAACAAGCGCTAAATTCTAAAAGCAAATAAGCGCTCTGTTTTCGCTGTTCGCAGTTCGCAGTTCTTTTGATTCGCTGTTTATTAACATAAATATTTACTTAATATATAAATACAGTTATCATATATAATATATATATAATTCTTCTGCTGCCAGTTGGCGACAATGTGCTCCAGTGTGTGTGTGTGTGTAGAAACTACTAGAGCTTGAGTTTTGGCACCTTGAGTGAAGTGTGAAGAAAACAAGCGAATCGGCATCGCAATCAGTATCCGTTTTATGCTCGCTGTGAACGGACGAGGATCGTGACGAGTGGACCAAAGCACAAAAAGGATCTTTTTCACACAACCCAAAGAAGCAACCCTAATCATCCTGCCAAAGTGTTCATTTAGTGTCTAGGCGAATACAAAGGAATATGATACCCAGAATAGCCAACTGATCCTGACTGGATATCAGTGAAGCTCAAGCAGAGAATATAGGTAAGTTATTAATAGATCTCAAAGCCAAGTGTGATACATTGATTAATTAAGTTGTTGATTTATTCGCTAATAAGTCAAATATTATATATAAATATGTAAGCTGAGATTACAATGTGTAGCTTACAGATGATGTAAATGGGTTGACCATCTCTTTTGAGATAGAATGACTTATGTAAAGAGTGTTACCAATTCACCATAGGAGAACCCCTTAAAACATTTTTGTTATTATATCATATAAGTTCTCTATAATTCAAATCGAAATATTAATTTCAATAAATTATTCCGGCGTCTCCTAAACTGTACGGATAATTCCGATTGACTGATGATCCCGCTTAATTCAGTAAAAATCTTGTAAAGTAATTAATTTTGTGGCTTATTGCAATTATAATTATTCATTTAGCTAACTCGAGTTCTGCAATTGTCTATGTCTAGTCAGAGTCAGAGATAGCTATGAAATCTTTCAGTTAATTATTGGAGCGCTCTCTGGGTGTGGGAAATCACAGAGTTCGGAGGAATATACAAATAAATCTCTCTGCATATATATATATATCACTATATCTATATACACCTGCATTGGCACGGGCGTCGCGCGATTTACACATGACGCGACGCAATGAGGCGGAAAGCCAATGAATTATGCATAAAATGAATTAAAGAAAAGTTTTTTTTACGAGATCAGAGCGAAAAATATAGAAGAAATATAAAGTATCAAACGGGTTTTGCGCCTATTTAAGGGGTCATTAACTGGAGGAAAACACGATCTTTTGACGAATTACTCAGCGAGCGTTAGACAGTCGATGCATTAGGCGGCGCTTAAGCAAACACTGCTGCAAAAAAACACACCATTTAGTACTAAGTATTGGTAGGGTGGCACGTGACAGGTTTCCCCATTAATACACAAATGCATCCATAATCAAACCCTATATATTTATATATAAAGGTGTGTATGTGTGTGTGACTAATGGCTCGTGTTAATACATCTACGTCATGTGCCTGAACTTTTTACCTGTGCAAGACTCCGCACGCGTTTGGCATTTGATTGCAGTTGGTTCAGCTTTTAATGAATGACTAATTTCAGCAGCATTGCATTAAGCCCAGCTACTTTATATATAAAATAAATTACACACGATTATTATTTGATTCGTTCGGATTAATGAGAAAAACGAATTAGTTTCATTTGCATTTTTTATGGTGCATAGTGATTGTCGTGTTTGCTTTTCCACTTAACATGCAAATTATGCAATCGCAAAAAAAGTTATGAAAAAAACATAGATATATATGTATGTATATATATGTATGTATGTCTATATATATCTATTTACCTATATATAATCTTTCCCATGCAGAGCTCAATGCTAATGAGCAAATGGAAATGAAAATTAAAGCTCACATTGTGGGAAATTCATATGGATAATCGATTAAATTTAATTGCATCAAAAGTATTGACAAACTGTCTGCAAATAAATAAATTCCAACATTGTATAGATTGCTAATTGCAAAGCCAAAATATTAAGTCTCAGAAGAAGAGAGCTGTGTTTAGCAAGGGAATATTTAAAATATAATAAGCTTTGAATAAATTGAAATTCAAAACATAAAAATCGAAAACTTCGGGTTTTAATTAATAACAGAATTTGCAGCAACAATAAAACAGAATTATGACAGCTCTTTGTCTGTTTCTGCAATCCTCTGAACTTTCATCAATTTGAGACAAAAGACAAATTTGGCTTAGAGTGAAGCTAACTACTTTGGCAAACACGAGTGTAAAACGTGTTGCGACGAACGTGTTAAGCTTATTAAGTATTATATATATAAATATTACCGATTCTCGATAAGGTTTTGACTTATGACAGCTGCTACTGCTACTGCTGCTGCGTGTGATAATTGTTAAAAATCCAAAAACAAAAAAAAATATTAGTATACAAAAAAAAAAAAAAACAATTTGACAGAATTAAAACAAATAAATGCTTGTCGAGCAAGACTAAACAAATACACAAGCTGACACTTGAACGAAAGCAACATTGAAAAGGAAAACAACAACAACAACAAGAGCAGCAGAAACAACAACACAACAAGCGAACACTTAAGCAAACGAAACGAACTGAAAGAGAGAAAGATGTGAATCAAGCGAATTGCTGGCTGACAGGGCGTATGAGCGTTTTTATAGGCAGTGTATGCCATGGGCAATACAATTCTAGCAAAATATGTGACCATGTGTCGCATTATAGGAATATGCCATAGAAAACGTGGCTATATAGTAGGCAGACTAATTTGAAATTTGTTAGATGTGGCAAAAGCATAAAAATCTTTTGAATGCATCAGAGATATATATAATAATTAAAATTATGATATATTATATATATTTATATGCTGTTTATATGATATATTATATATATTTATATGCTGTTTATATGATATATTATATATATTTATATATCATATTATATTATAAAAATTTAAAATCACTTTTTTTGTTAGCTAAATAAGCCTTAGAGCACTTACTGTAACTTAAAGCTTGCTTAAGAACTCCTAATATTTTATTAATATATATAAAATTGAGTAATTTTGAGCTAAGTAAATATAAATACATATTACGTATGAATTGATCGTGTGCAAAAGTGTATTTAGTTGCCGGCTAAATGCCTTTCGCTCTTCTTATTCTGTTGGCAAGCATTATGTAGACGTAATTTGTGTGTGCCAGTGTGTGCGTGTGTGTGTGTTAGTAGTTTTGGCAGCAACTAAATCAACTACAACAGAACGTCATGAATCGGCCAATACACGGCGCTCCCTGCTACCACCCCCTGCCTGCCACAGCGCCTCTCTACACTCTCTCTCTCTCTCAGTGCCACGCTGTCGCACGCTCTGTGGTTGTGGCTAAGTAAACTTGAACTTGACTTTGAGCCACCAGGCGGAAGCGCTTGCAGAGTGCAGCATGCAGAAAGATTTGCGACGCTTGCTTGCCGATGCTGCTGCTGCTTGTTGCTGCTGTTGGGGGCCTGCTATAAATACCATAGGAGACAAGTGCCGTTGCTCTTGCTTCCTTTTGAGCGGCACTGGCGGAAATCGAGACACAGACACTTAGCCACTCGGCAAACGAAAAAAAAATTAGAAAAAAATCAAGCAAAATTAAAAAAGCAGCCAAGAATTGTTCGCTGTGCGGCCCTTACCTCAACCTCAGTGCGATCGCAGCGATTCGGCTGTGCTGTGATTACAACTGTTGCTCCTCCAATTCATTTCTAATAATTGAAATAAATTCACCTGGCACAGCAGCGATGCTGCAGCCCAGTGTGTACGCTATAAAAAACGCCAAAATTCTGCTTGCTGTTGTGATTACATAAAGTGCAACAAAAACAAAACAAACAAAAAAGTAAAAAAAAAAATAAAAGTAAATTGAAAAAAAAAAGAGAAGAAAAATTACACAACCATTGTGAATATTCATTGAATATTCGCGGCGCAGTGAAGTTTTTAGTTGATTTATTCAAAATAAAAGCCCAGCATGAGCTTCATACATCCCGATGCCAGTCTCATCAATGGCAGCGGCGCAGCCGTTGCACCAGTCACACCGTCAGTCAGCAGCAGCAGCAGCAAGCAGGCCGAGCTGGAAGCACAGCGCCAGCCCCTGGACGATGCCCATGCCAGCTGCGCGCCCCGCGATAAAGTCGAGATCAAGATTGTGATGCTCAAAGTGCAGGTGATTCGTTCGATTCAGTTAAGATAATGCTAACACTTTAATTGTCCGCTCCTGAGAACCCGCTCCAGTCAGCTGAACTTAGCACAGAAAACGTATTGTAATATGGCTTTAATTACTCAGCCAGGTCAAAGGCTGTTGAACTCGTGTTCGGTTTCAGTAGCTCAGTATGACAATATGTTTTAAACAAAATTTAAGGGAACTTTTATTAAATAGTTAGAGTCGGATTTTTAGATTTCTGATTTAGATTCGAGATATTTAGACTCTATACATGTTGCCCTCTTTAAATAGTGTTTACTCACATTATAAAGGGCATTTTTTTTATGCATGTACATTTAGTTTACCTCACTTTAGTTGGCTAACAGAATTATCTATGCAAGCCGTAGCAAAGCTGATCAACTTTTTAGCCTTGCTATAAATTTGCTCACATACTTTAAATTCAATTATAATGCCGGACAAAGGAAATTCGAGGCCAAAGTGCATGCCTTATGAAATTAGATTTCACTTTGAGCATATATACATATTCCAACGAAATGCCATTACTTCGCCCACTGTCCGCCTTGACGCACTAACTCGGCTCTACTAATAAGTTTAGCTTGCGCCTCGAACTTGTGCTGCATTGTTAAGGTGTAATTGGAGGCCGCCAAGGCAGCTCTGCTGCCTGCAGCAGCGGCGACGACAGCTGCATGCATACATACATACATAAATGTACAGCTACATGAATACATCATGTATATTTAATGGTTAATACGCAGTATTTTGTCTTTGACATGCAATATCTGGCCAAAGGCTTGCAATTCAAGGTATTGCGTGGAGGTAATGATGTCGACTGCCTGCTGCAACTGGCGCTGCGCGTGCTGCAAGCTTATAGCCGAGCTCAGGGCCTTAACTCGAGTAGAGTTTTGTTTGTCAAGGTCAGGCAGGCAGCAGGCGGCAGGCGGCAGGCAACAGGCACGGCGAACTGAGGACAAGGATAATAACAAGTATTGATCAAATGACATGCTGGCCATTTTCCCTCTAATTGAAGGCGAGCAATTTTCATGGAATACGACGTGCCAAGATAATGGCATTAAAGGACAGCAAAACAAGATGCGCAGTTGAATAATTTTATTGCGCGCCGAAAATCTTTAAACGCATCAAATTGTTGTAGAAAAGTTTTACGGCATTGTTTGCCCGCCGGCTTCCAGCGTTTCAAGTACCTGCTCCTTTTGCCATACAAATGAAGGCAGAGAAATGTTTACATTTGGCGCAAACAAGTGGCGCGAAACGCGGCGTATACGTAATCTAATTTGCGTGCAGCACGTGGCATAGGCAACTTTTTCAGCTACGTTCACGAATAAAAATTTAAGCAACAACAAGCGAAACTTGTGTTTGTTCTCGTTGATTCAACAACTTGGCAGCACACGAATTAGATCTGCAGGTAAATTAAAAAAGCAAAACCAACTCTGGTTGAAACTGCTCGACTCGAAGAAGGCCTCTGCCTCTGCATACATTGCATACACACACATATACATGCAAACCTACACGCACACCTACATGCACACCCACATGCAATGCACGCGCTTTGGCTACTGCGCAGTTGATGCAGCGGCTGCGCTTCGCCTTCTGCGTGGGTTTCACTGTGGGCACACTCAACTGTTGAATAACTTTTCTTCTAAATGGACTTTTTAATGGAATTTGCAGAGCCTGATAATCGCATTAGTTTGCCTAGATTTGCACTAGTCTTTAGTATTTTAAATACTTTTTGAGAACTTGGTGGGAAGGTAAGGAGCTAACCAAAACAAGCTTCCACAATAAATTAAGTTTTTAATGGAAATAAATTATAAAATCGTACTGCGCAGGGTAAATAAATGTAAAATTTCAAGTTCACAGGGACGGACGAACGGACAGATAGACAGAAGGACGGGAGGACAGACAGATGGATGGACCGACAAAGCGGACATACAAATTTGACTATATCGACTTAGTTCGTCGTCTTGATCAAGAATTTGTATACATTATGAGCTCTGCCACGCCATCTTCTGCCTGTTACATAAATTTTCACAAAATCGTTATACTCCAAGCTTCCTTTTTCAATAAGCTCAGAGTATGAAAACAAGTAGAGGAAATTTCAATGTCAAATACAAATCTGAATAATGTAATAAAAAGCGTTGATTGCTTAGAAAAAATACATGTGAATTAAATAAGCTAGTACAGGCTTTAACATTTTCCCACGATTTATGGCACGTACGAATCATATTTTATGCACACGCCCACGTATGCAGGTGCCCACGCTCGGACTGAACTTTTGCGCTGCAGGTGCAGAGTGAAAATGAAATCCAAAATTGAAAATTCATTTTCTTGGAAATCTGTTCTAATTTGAGCTTGAATACGGGGAAGCAGTTTAGCAAAGCAAAGCAAAGCCAAAGCAGCCAATCAACCTCTTCATTTAACTGAGTGAAAATCAAGTTTATTAAGTTTAATACATGCTGTCGCATAGTGATAGTGTGTCAATTATTGCTTGTGGCAATTATTGCTTTTAGTTGGAATTATTTGCTATTCAAAAAACGTTTGTTTATCAAATATTGCACAAATGAATGTGCACTGATTACAGGCGAAAATTGAGCTTTGAAGTTCGCTAGAAATGCCGACCGAAAACCCCAAAACCAACTTGAATATGAAGCAACAAGGAAGAAAGCTTTTGTCGGGTGTGGTCGACTGAAAGATACGCTGCTCGTCAAATTTGACAAACGTGTTGAGTAAAACCTCCTTTGTTACTTAACGGATTTTAAGGACATTGCTAGCATTTGATATATTTAATCAACCGGAATATTTGTCAGCTTAATAAAAATGCAAAATCTTTCACATATTCGTTATATCTTTCGCGATATATATTATTCACAACATTTTTATCTGGTACCCGAAATATAACAAAAATGTAATTTTAATTATGTTTTTAAGATAACAAATGGTTCTAGCTATCACTTATTTATAAAATACTTGATCTGCGAGTGTTACAGACGGATCTACAAAAACAATTGCAAGTTTCTAGCTCATATAGGTTCTGAGATCGCCACATTCAGACAGACGGACAGCTCCAATTCGACTTATTATGTCGTTCTGATCAAGATTATATATACTTTATGGCATCTATCTCGAATTCTTCTGCCCGTTACATACATTTCATATTTTAACAGAATCATTATACCCTGATTTCCCATTTTCGATAGATTCAGGGTATAAAAATTGCATTTAATTTAAACTCAATCTAATATAAAATATATGCATACCTTTTTGAATTATTATATTAAAATCAAGTTAAATTTAATTTAATATAAATGCATAGTGATTTGTATTCATATTATATTGTATTCACTTATATATATATTCATAAGAATTCTTGTTATTCAGAAAATGCCACCTCTGCTTATTTGTTCTCCTCATCATTGGAAATAAGGGACTTCAGCTAAGCTTTATATCGCTCATAAATTGTCAATATTAATATGTTATCCATCTACAATAATAAGTTAATTGGCTAAAGTTACAAGTGATCAACTATGCCTTCGTTTTGAGTGACTTGAGTCAAGCATCTATATTTAGTTAGTCACGAACTCAATAAATCGGAAGTTAGTGCGCTGCTATAACTACATTGATTAAACTTTTGCAAACTAATTACAGTTTATGCTGCCATATAACATAAGCTTCGCGTAGGAGTTGCGCTGATTTCGTTTCAGTTTCTCTGGCTACTCGGAATCCTATTTGCATCCAGCGCAAGGCACGCAGCGACACGTACGTCAGCCGCTCGTTGGCCCTTAGGCTTTGCTATTTGTCAAATTGTTTTCCCACCAGTGCTCACAATAAATAGAAATTGGCGGGCAACACGAAGCTCACTTCGCATTTGATCGAAATAATGTAAATAATTTGTCCTCAGTTAATTTTCCATAGTTCAGTCTTGCAATCGCAAATCAGCTGCGACTGTACAAAACGCAGTGCGGGAGAAGACCTTGGATTTGTGTCTTCAGGCAACTTCGAAAGCTTTAAACTTCCATTTTGAGTGGGCAGAAGGACGGCACCGAAAGTGAGAGCTTCGGGGTGAAATAGAAACCTTGGTCATGAATGGAGCCAAGAAAGTCAAGCTGTACCTGTCCGAGGGTGGGGAAAAGCTTTCCGCCAGCTCGTCAAGGGCTCGGAAAAACTGCAAGGGAAAGCCGAAGCCGAAGTAAGTTGGCGCTCAGTGAGCTTTTAGCCGCATTTCGTTAGTTCAGTTGCGCGTAGGCCGAGCTGCAGTGCGAGACAGCGATTTTGGCGAACGGACGTCGAAATGTCTAAAAAGTTTTTATTACCACCTAAACTTAGGCGCCACCAAGCCAAAAAGTGCTGGCCTAAATTCAGAGAAATCAAAATAAATTGAAGCCAATTCCAAACAATTCCAAGCGGTTTCAAAATGTGAACATCCTCATGAAAATATTACAAAAAGATCCGAAATTAAATACTTTCATTAACAATTCAATTAAATATTTTGTGTTTGTGCGAACAAATCGCTGGCCCAAGCGGCGTTAAGTGAATAAATTAAAATATTGCGCATACGCAGCGCTGTGCGGCCCCAAAGATTTGTTTCAATTGAGCGAAAGTTGGAAAATTTAAAAAACAATATAATTGCAATAAATTGCTTTACAATAACTTGGCCAAGCGCCGGCAACACTTGTTAGGAAAAACGGTAAAATAAACAGTCGACGCGAAAGAACATAAACGTTTTTATAGCTCCAAGGCGCAGCTGTGACCACATTTGGTGCGAGCTCGTGGGCGTGTGCCTGTGTGTGTGCGAGTGTGTGTGTGTGTGCGAGTGTGTGTGGGTGAGAAAGTGAAAGTGCCGCCGCTTGGTGGCAATGCAGCTTATAATTGACAATTTAACAGGCTAAAAGGCGCGCTTCCGCTTGCCGGCCGCCTTTCGCGATGCTCACAAACTTAAACAGCGCTGGCGGCGGCAATAAGAACCAAGTTGCCAATGGTCATGGTCAGGGTCTGCTTGGCAACATGGCCACCGCCAACAGCAACAGCAATAGCAACAGCAACAGCAACAGCAACAACAATAGTAACAGCAACAGCAGCTGCAATGGCTGCGGCATAGGCAACGGCAACGGCCCATCCAGCGGCATTGGCAGCAGCAGCGAAAAGTCGGTGGCAATAGCGACTTACATCGATGAGAAGAAAGTTGTAACCGTCGATGTTAATAGTGCCGATGACGATGATGGCGGCGGCGATGATGAGGACGAAGACGACGAAGACGAGGATGAAGATGGATCCACGGTATATTTTAGTCCATTTCAACCCTCTGACTATGTATACATACAATATATTTATATATATATAAAGAGAGAGAGGGAGAGGGCGAGAATTATAATTAGAAAACAGACAACAAGACAAATTGTGCGGAACACTCGATAAGTTTTGCGGCGGCTGCACAGAGCCACAAGATTAAATTAGCCAGCGCAGACGGCCCAGCACAGGTTGGAGCCAGCTTTAAGCTTGCACGCATTTGCTGCGTGTGCCAAAGGCGACTTTACGACTCTAAGCCTGTTAAAACAGTTGATAAAGGGCTTTTTATGGATTTGATAATACGTGTGACATTTAACAGAAGGCAGTTGCTGGCTATATAAATGCATATAAATTGATAATAATCATATATCAGAGAGAGAAGAGAAGCATTATTTGGTGTAAAGTGATGTATTCTAATGGAACTCTGAAGTATTGATGAGAAATGATAATGAGGCGCAATAAAGTTTAGAGAGTTAGATGAATGAGATGAGAGAAGTAGATGACTTGAATGAGCTATAAATAACAAGGGTGAGCTATGAAAGAAAAGAAAACTGATGTTATAGTGCTGAATAACGTGGATTTCTGATAGGCTGTGGGTGACTTTGTAATTGGTCTAGTTAGTGTCTTTTTAGTCTGCTTAGAGTTGACCTATTGATTGGTGTATATATTTTTTTTAATGTTGTATATATCAAAAATATCTATCATATATTTAACTGATATGTGTCGTACACCAAAGATAACTTATATATTTATAAATATTTTCTATTTTATATATATTAATATTTACAATCAGATATCATGATATATACATCTTTACTGCAATCCGTCATTGATTACAGGGTATCTGCTAGTCAACTCATTTTGTTTAAATTTTAAGCACCTATTCAAATCTTTTTAAATAATTCATAAAATTATATGCACGGCATATATGAGTTGTTGTGCCCCCCACTCCGCGGCAGACCCGCCCGGACTAATGAACTTTAATGAGAAACGTTGCGCTGTGGAAAATCGCACGGCTGCGACGTTTTTGGGCAATGTTTATAAGGCTGACCCCGGCAATAAATTCAAATGGTGTCTGCTTTATACGCTCATAAATAAATAAATACAGACTCATGCGTGTGCTGCGTTGTTGACTGTGAACTTGGGCGAGGATATCAATTCGCTGACATCTAAGGATATATATTTTTTGCTTTCCCACATATATTTTGTTTTGTTTGCGCTCCTGCCAATCCGAAATACGAGCAGGATATCACAACGTAGGCAGCTGCTTTGCGTTTTTAATTAAAATTACTTAACTCTAGATGACATCAGCGTGAAAATATATAAGTCAACGCTGTCCAGGACTAGGGAATACTCTACAGCACAATACTAATAGTGAAATTTCGGTTGTCATAGGTATTTTCAATAGTTGAGTCTAATTCAATTTTGATTTATAAGAATTTATATAGAATCTAAGACGTGCTTTCTCTCTGCTTATTATTTACTTTAGGACCACTCCCAAATATACCCGCTCTTCGACCGCCGACAGTGTATGCCGAGTTGCGGCTTGACTTAGCTTCACGATTAGCTCTCTAATTAAGTATTGTGACGTAGTTCGCCTGCAAAATATTTGCATAGCTCTTGGCTGATGGAGGCAACAGGGAAAAAAACACGTGCCGCGCCAACAGCTGATAAAATCGCACAAGCAAATCCACTTGGGCCAGGTATCTACCTATGGGAGTGGACGTTCCAGCTAGGGCGTGGGTGAGAAATCGCGCCCAGTTAGTTGGCCAACTTATTAGAAATGTGCGCGCAATTTTAACTTTCATAGGCCTAGCAGCACACGCTCTAAATCACATTAAAATAAATAGAAATAAAAAAAAAACTCAGGAATATGCAAATTGGATTTTTCAACTTGTTTTCTACTTTAATAGGGAGCACGCAGAGCGAGAACAGAGCCACATGCAAATTATATAAGCACGCGACTTCAATTTAGATATATATATGTATAAAATTTATAAATATATATATTTTATAATGTATATATATATTTTTTTTTATAAATATATTTTTCATGCATGTCATGCACATAGTTGGTGAATTTATCAAATTGAATATTCTTGGCACATTCAAGCAGATGCGAGCAGAAATTTAAGTTAAGTTGTAATTTAACACGAAGGACCTTCGCTTCGGCTTTGTTTCAAAATAATCGATAACTTTTCACGGTTAGGAGCGTTATCGTAATATGAGCACATCTAGCACTGCTTTTGATCCAGAGTCCATTTAAGATATAAAATTATATGTGTGTATATACACAGATGTGTATAAAGTTATGTATACGCTTGCTTCGTTGCTGGGATGTGAGCGGTATATGGATGTAAGTAACAGTTCGGTTCTCTCCTAGTCAGGCACGCCCGCTTAGAGCACTTAGATGCATGTGTGTTACCTTTGCTTGCCAATTAAATTCGTATTGGTTTTCAAGACGCACAAGCTGCTTTCATTTGAGCTCATTTCTTTTTATTTTTCACAAGTCTCTGATCATCAAATGTCACAACTGCTGTAGCTTTTATATGCAACAAAAGAAGCGATTTGCTTAAATTTTTTATTTGTTATGCCCGCATATAAGCAGTCTCTCTACATTTATGTAATGCATAGCCCGATTATGAGTTGTGCGCAAGCTGGCTGATTGCCCGATAACAAGATTAGGCCACTTATGTCTAAGCATTGTGGAATTATGAAATAAAAGTGGAGTGAGCACAGTTACATATTGACAGCAGAAGAAGATAAAGGCGGGAAAGAGTGTTGCATGTGGGATCCGGTTGGAGATTTTCGCTTTTTGAGCATTTGTTATGCTAATTGCGCGTTCGGTACACTTTTGCGCACTGAAGCTGTCCCAAAAATGTTATGCTAAAGTATGTCATAAAAGGGACGGACACGCACACACGCACACATGCACACATACACGCACACACGCATACACACACACATGCCCCCACATACATATACGTGTTTATATACACACTCTCACACCCCTTGCCATAAAGATAGAGACAACAAATCTAAGCAAAAAGGGACGCTTTTATGATACAAACAAAACTTTTATTATTCCCACTCCCGACATACAAGAAGATGAAATAAAAGCCCCAAAAAGGCCCAGAGAGTTAGAGGGAACTAAACCTGGAAATGTTTTTGCGGACCCCGGCTAGGTCAAAGTTCGCGTTGTAAAGCAAAAAATAAGAAGGAACAAAATAAAATCGCAAAATTATACAAAAGTTGTTACTGAAAATGATTAGGCTTAGGTTAAGAGAGTGTTTATTAATTATTGCTAAGCATCAAATGGAGGTGTATTTAAAGAGATCGACTTTTAATTACTTTTGAAGGCATTTCCATTTCAGCTTATTACGTCTTATTTGCATAAATCTCGAGCTCCGGCCGTACATTGAACTGAAGGCGACTGAGGTCGAGAACTTTAATAAGTTGTTCAGGGGCTGGGGTAAGCCCAGGGAATCTGGAGTCTGCTTACAGTGGCATTTGGGGAATTTAATCTTTAATCAGGCGCACACACTAAAACACTTTGAAGTTCAACTTAAGATTTCAGAGGACACTGGGTTAAGTGGAGCGACTTTCTGTGGTCCTGTCCGGCTATGTGTGTGCGGTTTCACTCGGGTTTTTTCCGAAATTATATAACAAGCTACGCAGTGTTGCTGCCTCCTCTCCTTCGCTTTAATCAGCAACATTTTCCGGCGGCTCGTGCCACGCACTTGAAACTTTAATCACTGAGCCTGCGCCAACTCGAATTAGGCCTGACAAAAGAAACTGAAACCAATTTGTATGTATGATAGAAGGCAATGCATAAATTATGCTTTGATTTAGTATATCAGTAGCAAGTTGACGCAACTAATCAGGCGTAAAATTAGCAGCTTACAGAAAATTAATTTGATGCCGACAGAAAAACAAAGATGGGCTTGCTTTACTCGAAGTATCGATTCCTTATCAGCTGAAGCACTAATGCTTAATCCACATTGAGCTATGCCGCAGCATTAAAGAGCAAGGTAACATTTACATTTATTATCTATATTTAGTGCACGCTAATGGCGCTGTTCCTCGAAAAAAAGGAGTAGAAGTGCAATATCAACATCATCAATGCATCTGAAATGAAAAGAAATTACAAATGGGGGACAAGTTGTTGCTTATCCTAGCATGCATTTCGCTCTAATAGCACTTACTAAAATCTGCTGCTGCTACTGGGAAATAAATGCTTTCATAAATGTAAATAAAACAAGCAAGCGGCTGAAGCTCACTCAGCTAGACAAGACACTTGTACAAATAAATGACGGGAAATAAGCTGCCAATTAGGCGATGCTCGCTCGGATGAGAGAGTGCTACGAGTCCACGGGCCGCAATAAATAGCAATTTGTGCCCAGTCGCTGTAGGAGCATTAAATGGCAATTTAGCTATTCACTACATGGTCAGGACAATGCCGAGCAGACAGGACGCTATATTATGAGTGACACATGCAAGTGGCGCTCGGCGCAACTAATTGAAACATGTCATAAAAATTTATATTGCATACTTTTCAGCGTCGGCTGCTCCCCTGCACCATTACACAGGCCATAAAAACTAAGGACAATATGTTCTATCACGTCCTTATTTTATACACTTTATGCCCATCCGGCCGCAAATTATCAATTATGCTAATGCATTTTACAAGACAGCCAGTCTATTGTAGCGAAATTCAATGAAAAAAATTAAATTTGAACGCTTTGTAAACAAAATTCTAATTTCATTTTAATAATTGGCAGTGGCAAAAAAGTTTGCTTTCGCCCGTAACAGGAAATATATATTAATTTTGCTTTTAATGTGATTTTTAAAACTCTACGCAATTCAGCTAAAGTTATTTAATTTTATTTGTAACTTTTTACTCTTTTTATACCGAGAGCCCCTTGAAAATGTTAGCTCAGTTTTTGGAGGAGGAGTAGCACAGCTCATAAAGTATAAATATCTTGGACCAGGACAACAAGCAGTTAGTCTATCTGTCTTTTATACCATTAAATCTAGAGTCGAAATTTTTAAAATATTCTTCTTTCTATAACTCATTACATTGCTTTATAAATATAAAAAAATATTGTACATTTTGGCTTTTTAGGAGCACCCCTAATACTACCCCAAATTTTAAGAGAACTTATTTGAAATATTAGAGACAAAGGAAAGGATCGCGATGTTTTTGATCTATGCATAAAAGAAATTTATAATGATTGGAATATCAGTTGTTTGCATTATTCAAGGTATCTTCTAGTCGAGCAGTCTCACCTCAAGCATCCTTACATGTTTTAATTGAACACGAGCGCAAACATTTGCTGGCATTGCTCAGTGGCAAGGAGTTGGTTTGACAAGCCAGGGTTCTCACGTTCGACTCATATATTACTTTTCTTTTAATTTATACCCACGTTTCATATTTCATATTGTATATTTTGTCTTTATATTTCCTTTCTGCTGACATTCAATAATTTTGTGGCAGATGCCACTTAGCGCGACCGTCGAAAGGGCAGATGACATGCAAATGAGGTGTATTAAATGGCACAAAAAGTGCGTACGGCAGGATTATTGTAAACTGCGTTTGGTCTTCAAAAGAGTCGACTCATGGAGTGTTCTGTAGCATCTGATGACCGACCAAAGCATAAATCAGTTGTATAATATGTAATAAAAGGAGTGTGTGTGTGAGCGGCATGTGTTGTGTGTGTGTGTGTGTGAGTGAGTGTGTTTCATAAGCGGCTTAGTGGAACTTCTGAAAGAGACACAAACCTTGCCATTGAAAAGCAACAGCTGTTGCAGCTTTCATGGGTCCGTCTAAAGGTCACTGCAGATTACAGTGGTCCAGATACCGGCTGTACATCTGCGGGGTCCGAGCTGTTATTAATTAGGTATTTGCTCCGCAGCTTAATGGAAATGTTGATTACTTTGTGGCGCTTGCGAAATTTTCCATCAATAAATAATAAAAATGTTATGCAAGGCCGAAAGTCAATCCACGACAATAGCAAGGTCAAATATAGATTTCTTGGACTGGCATAAGGTGGCCGAAACGTTGTTGTTTACCAAGCAAAAGGGAATAAAAAACATTCCAATTTGCCTTGTAAATTGTGCGCTCTACTCATTTTCCTTTGCGTCTACTTCGCATTCTGCCAAACGTCGATTTCCTGTTCAACGCGTCGCTAATCAACAATAACAAAACAAAATAATCAAAATCTGAAGCTTAGACCCACGAAACAGCCACCCAATTGCGTGCGAGCTGCCAGAGTGAGCTGTCCGTGTGGGGACAACTGGGGGACACGAGCACTTCCACCAAAGGGCGCGCCACACATTCACATATTTCCTTGCTCCCTATTTCACAGCATGTGTGAGCGTGTGCTTAAAGCATTTCAGCAAAATATTTGGAATTTAGCAGGGAAGTCAAGCAACAACAAAGTTAATACTTTAAGCTGCCTTTACAATTAATCGGTGGAAGGAAGGCATTTCTATCTATATATATATAGAAATTTGTGTGTAAAAGTCAATTTAGATTTTTTTTCAATGCGAAGATTGAGCTGAATTAAATAACAATTTCTATTGCTTTAATTATTATTTTAATACCCATTTCATGCATCGATTAGCAACGATTCTGTGATAGACTGCTTAAGGCTAAGCTCTCACATTCACACCTATATTTTTAGATACATCAATTTTAGGTAAAATTGAGCAGAATGAAAGAACAATTTAAATTTCCTTAATTAATATTTTAATACCCATTTAATGCATCGATTGATTAAGTCTAAGCTCTTACATTCACACCCCTATTTATAAGTATATAAAATGTAACTAAATCAAATATCAATTTTAATTGCTTTAATCCATATTTACTAGCTCATTTTCTGCATGGATTAGTAATTAATACATTCAAAGTATTAAAATTCCAAACAGTTTTTACATTCACACCCCCATTTCCTATATTTTCCATTCTTGAGCCCAAGCAAATGTCAAAGTCTCTTTGAAATTGATATAAAAAGGACAGTTTAAACGTATTTGCTGTCTCCGTAATTGAGTTTGCCGAATTCAATCGAAGCCTCTCAACTACCAGGCCCAACAGCCTCCCATTGGCGTCCGCATTTGGTCAGTATTCATTGCATGAAAAAAAGCCCAAAAGGTTGCTCCTTTTCTCGGTTACTGTTTATATTTTGTGTGGCTTCCCTTTGGCGCCCCAAATGCTGCATAAAAATGTTTTCAAATTGAATTTCATGACGCACTTTCATGTGCTCCGTACTAACAAACGAAATAATCATGTTTTCTTAATTGCCTTGAAGTTGGCCAAGTTCGTGGCGTGAACTTCAGCTCTTGAAAGCGAAATAAAAATGGGGGAAATAAACACTTGTTCAATCCATTTGTGGGCCAACAGCTGGCTTAGATTGAAGGCATCTGTATTGTATATGAAACTTCAAATTAATTTAGTCTAAAGCTTTAAGCTGAATTTCACTTAAATTAACTTAAGCTTAAGTTTTGATTAGCATCTTATGCAGCTGAAGCTTCAAGCTCAACAGCTTGTTGATTGAGAATCGCCAAGAAAGGCGTAGGAAAAGGCAATTTATTAGGTAAGCGTATCAGGCATCGATTTCTTCACGTACTTTTGTGCACACTATACGCATGCCATAATAATAATCGTTGTGCACACTCAAACACACACACATTGACACATACACATGCACATGTACATTAATAACAATTTACCATGCATTACGTATACGCCATGCTGCGCCAAATTGTTTTGACGGCTTTTGCTGGCTGCCAAAGTTTCGGCTGCTGCCAGACCCAAGGCATATTTGCATACATGTGCCCACAGCACGTGCCAAACATACACACACATACACATCCGGACCATAAATTCACATCCTTCAATATTACAAAAGTTACTTCAGCCTCTGCCACTTATTCTGCGTATTATTGGGATCTCATTCGCTTCGCTTTTGTTAATGCATTCATGCCTTCTGGTTAATGGGCTGTCAGGAGGCCACAATTGAAATATTCATTTTGACCAACGTCTGGAGTGATGTCTAGCCGGCCTTCTGTTCGTGTCTGTAGGCCAAATAGTCAAATTGCGGCCAGTCTATTGCATGTCTCATAATAATTGTTCGACTTGTGATAGTTCAAGTTTGGCCGAAAGCTGACCAAACTTTGGCCAGACTAAATGAATGTGCTTAGTGCGGTTCAAGGGTTGTTTACTATTGAGTCAACGACATAAATTTGATTGACTAATGAATTGGAAGAGAGCTTAGAGCTGTTAGAGATTGAAGGCATTGCTGATTGACTGTCGATTGATTGGCTCACAATATCCTCTGCTTGACTGATTGATGAGCGACAATCGAGCTCTACTTACAGCAGAAGTAAATACTGTTTGTCTTAAGGATTCAAGATTAATGAATAAATATATGAGTCAGGCAACAGTTGGCTTTCACGCTCTGCTGATTGACATTTGATTGATTGATTGCTTAAATCGTTTGCCAGATACCTTTATTAAGTCATGATATGCTGACTACTTGAATATTAATGCAGTCGAAAAGCAACAGCAGAAATGTGCTCAGCTTATATTTGTGGGAAAAACATTGTTCAGACACAAATGGAATTGACTTCTGATTGAGTGCCTCAACTATAAAGCTTCCAGAGCTCTCTCGCTCTCTCTACTAATCACCTATTAGCCGAGAAGATGAAAGACATTATCCGCTCAAAACATTGGCTTCTTCACGCTTGATTGGCCAGGCTATGGGCGATGGGCGATGGACTCGCCAGGTTGCTTTGGCTTCAATGTGTCAACAGCTTGATGCTTGCACATGTCACGACGGTGACAGGTGAGGGCGGCCGACGAGTGGGGGCGGACGGGTAGCTAAGATGTTTTAGACTGAGGGCTGAAGACTGTTTGTCTTGTTGCGCCCATCTCTTTACGTTTGACATACAACTGCTGCAGCAGCTTTGCTCCAATTAACTTTGGCGCCCATTGTTGTCAGCAGCACTGTATAATAGCTGATGGCAGCTCAAAGGAGCACACCGAAACAGGTAAACAAACATGCTCTCTCTCGCTGTTGTCTTAAGAGCCTTCTCGAGTAGCAACAAGCGCGAGCTCAGGACACACGCTCCGGGCAATAAATTTAACCTTAGCCTAGCCTAATGGCTGGCGAATGTGGACGGACAAAAGAGCAGTCCACCGTTGCTACCTGGCCAACCGAAATGCCAACAGCTTAAGAGCTTAAGATTGATATGCCAATTAGCTGAGCGAACTCTTTTCATTTTCATAAATTAACTGCGAAAAGATATATATAAATAAATATATGCACTATATATAAGCATTTCTCTGATTATACGCTTTTTTAATTAGTTGCTGAAAGAATCACAGGCAGAAAATTCGCGGAAATTTATCGCGTTAATTCTTTCCTTCAACTTAACTGTTTACCAAATGAGATTTGTTGGGGCTCCAGCACACCTGTAATAAGCAATATTTGTACACATATTTAGCAGGGCAGCTAAAGGCAAACAGAACCTGATCTAAATTGAGCGTAAACAATTTCAAAGGCGCTCCGCAGTAATCTCATTACTATTCATTATAATTGCTATTTATATTAGCTTATTATGGCTACAGCAATACATAAAATTCATGAACTTGAACCTGAATGCCCAGGCTGCGACAAAAGACATATGCCAGATGGCTCGCACAATTTCCTGGAACTGCCCTTCATTCCGCATCCTGTTGATGGCCGACAAGGAAGCTGTTGATTTGGCTACCTATTGAATTGAGGCATTGGGCGCATGGTAAATCGCCAACGAGCACATGTCGCTGCTATCAAAAAGGCATTTAGCTGGCCAATGCGGCGTATACCTAATATGATTAGATGCTACTTAAAAGGCCCCCAGAGGCCGAAAAAAGAAAATCAATTTCCTGTAAGACTCCTCACTAGTCTGTTTACGCCCGAAACTTCAAAAGGAGCACGCTCAACTAGTTGGCCATCAATATTATTATTAAACAAGGTAAACAAAATATGTACAATATAACACATATATATTTGTATATATATATATATATACCTTAGCACCTTAGCTGGCTGAGCCGCGTGTGAAGCGCAGTCAATCGTGATTTTTAGGCGTGAGTCCCATCAGTCATTTGACAGCGCACCAAAGGACTCTGGCACTAAAGGAATCTGCCGCTGCGTCTGTCAGTCTGACGGCAGCTTATGAATTATTTATGGCTCGGATTATTTGGTTTTTGCGCTGATTAAAATGCGAAAATCGTAGGAATTGTACGCACTGACAGGCATAAATTTCAGCTGCGAATCAATTGAAAACTTCAATTGAAATACGGAGCAAAAGTTTCAAGCCTAAGCAAAGAGACGATAAGATGAATTGCCATGAATTTACTTAGTGAGCGTTTTTCTTGACGGCTAATCTAAATATATACCAAAAATCCATTCAACTCATGAACATATTAATAATAAAGTGTATATGAGAAGCGCAAAGAGAGGCTTAACGCAGATCTGTAAGGGCCAGATAGCATATATACAACTTACTTTCCATTTCAGACTCAATGAGGCCTAACAGTTTACAGAATTGCATTTTGAGAAGCGCAGAGAGGGGTGTAGAGTAAACAAACGCGTATAAACTTGAATAAAATCTTAGTCAGCTTGACTTAATTCAGGACCTGCCAATCAAATTCGACACAATTATAATCTTATACAAATCTCTTGATGTAAAACAATTAGCGGCAAACAATTTGGTAGCAACGCCTTTTCCTGGCTGTCGCTGGCATGTTAATGACCTTTTTACAGGCGAACGCTAATGTGTGCAGCCACGCCCAACAGCCTAACACGCCCCTCAAATCAGTTGACAGCCTGAAGTTAGAGAGCGATAGCTAATTATGAACCCCCTCCACGGGGCGTATGAGTAATATTCTATACTCGCTTATGCAATGTGCCTCGATAGGGTTCAACAGTTCCGTCTGGGTGGGGAAGTTTATTGAACTGTCACGTGACCACATAAAAGAAAAATACGAGAAAAGGTTCATTTATTTACAGCAATTCACTTTTTTACGACTCACAACAAGAGCCGGCAATTGGCATTAACCTTCAAAACTATTTGCTCAAGTGTCAGGCCGAATATATCAATAGCTCGTCGATTCGAGCAATCGGACTGAACAATCGCCCGTTAAATGAACCAACTTATTTGCTTAACTGATTGTGAAACATTTCGGCCTATAAATAGATCGAGCCACGCATTTCGGCAGCTAGGCAAAAGCCTTGCATATTTATAGGCACAGCCCGTCAAATGGAAATCGAACATCAAACATGCTCGCATTGAGCTTCCACCTTTGGTATTTGTGTGCAGCTCTTTAATTTATGCACAACTGGAAATTGATAGAGCAAAGCGCGCTCCATGCATTATGCATAATGCTGCCATATAGCCTGACAATAACTTTTTGCCTTCTCAAGGCGTGGTATCTCCGTGGAGGTTGGCGAGCAGCGTTATACATACGCAAGCATATATGTATAGCATCCATATCGTCATCATGAAGATATTTTATACTCGTGCGCGAAGTGATAATTGCATGAGACTAGAGACTATGGAGCAATAACTCTTTCGTGCCCTCAGGAATTGCTACTTCTTGACTAACTTAGAGACCTGACACTTGAAATATATTTTCTTAAGTCAGATTTATTGTAAGTATAAAGCATATATAATTAAAGCTCTTTGGTATTGGGGGAATTTGTATTCTTCTTCAGTTTTATAGCTACAATTTCAAGTATTTGAAAGTTAATGTTGATCCTGTTTATCAATCTATAAATTTCTGTGATTTTTTTTGTTGGAGTTACGAACAAATTAAAAGGTTATTCAATTATAAATTAATTTTTCCCCAAATATTTTATCATGTGTTAGGCAAGTCTATATTAGGTATACTACAAAGTGACACTATATAAGTATATATTAAGGCACCTCAACTCTTTTTTATAACATATGCTCAGCAAATAAAATATATGCTTTGACCATATGACCACATTCTAGTGAATACCTTCTGCAGTAGTTCGTATGAAATATATAATGCACATATATATATGTAACTTATATAGGTCATTTGGGAGGCTTGCTCAACGGCAAACCTGCAAAGAAAAACTCATTTTAGTGTGTTGACGCACGAAACAAACAAAATATTATGACAAAAAAAAGAAGCGACAGTAAATTATGAAAAAAATAAGATAACTAAACTAGAATAGTACAATTGGGAGAGTCCGACTGGGTAATACCCTGAACACAGATTTTGAATAATTGAATGTAAATTAAATATAAATTGACTAAGTGTGCACAGATTGTAGATACTCTTTTACAATCTGTGCATTCTTAGACGATTTATAGAGCTCAACAGCTTTAGCTTTTCAATTTGATTTTATGATCATGAAAACAGTTAACAATGATATTTAATCTACAGAATACGGCTTACTCTTATATATATACTTCGTCTTGTCAGCTTATTGCTGTTACAGCTTTAAGAAAAAGCATCCCATTGATTCGCTTTACAATGGGCGCTCGGTATAAAGCATGAAGCGGAGGAGCAAAGCTCAAACTGAGCGCAATTGTGGGAAGATGCTAACCAACTACATTACTCAATATATATTTATATATATATATATATATATATATATATATTTATACATATACATAACAAGTACATATATACATATATATATGTAGAAGTATAGAATGTCAGCTGAGTACTTTAAGTACTTGTGGCTGTTGTTGCCTCTGCTGGGCAGACTTTGCCAAGACAACAGCGAAAAATAAGTGGCAAAAACTTTACCAGCTCCGAAAGTTTTCTACTTTCAACTTAGTCGGCGGGAGTGTTATGGAAGAAGTTATCAAAAGATGGCAATATGCATAAAAGCGTTATTAGAAGAAGAGACAGAACCAAGACAACTATATACCCTGCAAATTGTGCTAATCAAAGGGAAAATGATTTTATGGATGATAGAATTAAAAATAAAAACTTAAACATATATATAGACATTAATATTTTAAAATTTAATTAAATAAAATATTTTTGGTCAAACATTTATTAAATTATTTATAGATTCCAATCGGAAAACAGTCTCTTTAATCAGACATTTGCAATTTAAAATTCATTCTTTTGCCTGCTTAATGAGATTTCTCTGACCCACTTTGGCTAGGTGAAGGGGTAACAACGACGGGCAAGCAGATAATTAGGTAGAGAAGTGGTTGACCCGTCTCAGAGCGGGCAAAGGAAAGACCACACAGACCCAAATGCTGTAAAATGCGCAAAAAACGGGTGGGAAATAGTGAATGAAAACGGGGCGTATGCGTAATGCGGCTATATATTATGTATAGTTTGCCGTATAGCGTATATCGTACGCCGTATATATACTATACCGTACACAATATACTGCATACCGTGTGCAGTGAGGGCACAGCATTGGGCGACCCACAAAGATGACCTGATTCACAGCTGGCCAAGGACATGACAGTTGCCGACTGCCGGCAGCCGGCAACCGGCAGTTGGCACCCGGTGCACGGCTTTGGACCACGCCTGAGAATTGCAGTCCCATCAATGATGGTGCGTGTGAGTGTGTGTGAGTCTCGATTAGCTATGTAGTTTGCGCTGTCTGAGTTTGCGTTCTAAATTACTTCAATGACGCTATAAATAGAGCCAGGCTAAGGAGGAGCTACGCTCAGCTCAGGTTCTGTCCCGGGCACGGGCCCGGGCTCCGGTGCCAAAGCAATTTATATTCATTATTTGATAAGAGCCAAGTCGCTATGCAACAGATTCCCGATACGAGTGTCGATGGTGGTTAGACGCTGCAGCAGGCCCACCGAATGCACTCGTGTCGACCATGGCCGACACTTGAGATAATCAACGGAAAATGTCCTTAATAGCGACGGGGCCATTGTGTGTGCGTGTGGCAAGTGTGTGTGTGTGTGTGTGTGTGTGTGTGGGGAATAGTTGAGATAAGTTAAGGCCAGATTTGCTTAAGCTTTACTTTGCGGCTGCACTAAAAGCTCAGAGCATTTTGCCTAATTGGAGGTAGAAAGGAATTCGGCTGCTCTAATTGAACGTCTAATTGGATTATAATTTAATTTCTAGCGAAACACAGAGACTCAAAGCTAAGACAAAGTTTCAATTTGAATTTAGTTGGAATTTGTGGTGAGACTTGATTAAGGAGTCAACTGCATTTAAATGCAAGGATATATAAATAAAGATATGCATATTGCTCTAAAATTTAAGATTATTTTAAATAATAAAAGAAAATTAAATAAGGAATTCCTTCATCATCCCTTACTAAATGACTTACTAATCCCCCCGCTTTGTTTTCAGGTTGAATCGCCGTTGCTACCAGTGAAGGAGGAAGACTCCACGCCATTCAGAACTCCGACTTACTCACCTGTATACGTACCTAATCCGCACATATCACCGACGCCGTCACGTGGCCAGTACAGCGTTATTGACATTGAGGCAGCACACAGTCCCAGTACGTCCAACAAGGGTCGCCGTCGCAGTTCGCCGACCACCTATTCCTCGCCCAATCCTTCGCCTACATCGCTACCTTCGTCATCCACGCTCAACCTTGAGCAGTGCGAGCGCAACTACAACAACAACAACAACAACGAGGAGGAGTTCTATACGCCGTTAGGCGGGGCTACGCCGAACCACAGGCACATACAAGCGTACAAGCTCTATCCGCAGGACACCTTTTCACGTCTCGAGGGGAAGCAGCCGAAGCCCAACACCAAGATGCAGAGCAAAGTGGATGCAGTGGGCCAGATCACCGGCCACTGGGGCAAATGGCAGCTGCGCACCGTGCTCCTAATCTTTCTGTGCAAAATACCGTCCTCCTGGTTCATGGCGTGCATCATTTTCACGGCTCCGGCGCCACGGCATGGCGAGTTCTTCTGCAAGCCGCCACCTGAGATAGGCGTCCAGAATCAGACGCAGTGGATCAAGGTGTCGCATCCGCAAAAGGAGGAGAAAGAGGATCAGGAGTTCACCATCGATTTCTGTAATGTGTACGAGGACGCACAGGAGCACGCTCATCACTACTATAAGTACGAGGACAGCGCCCAGGAGCCGCGCATCTGGGAGAAGCCGCAGCACCGCAACTCCAACGTCATTCCCTGCACGGAGTTCCAGCACGAGAGCACCTACCAATCCGTCGTCACGCAATACGATCTCGTCTGCTCGCGCGACATACTCGTCTCCGTGACGCAGTTCTTCCATCTGTTCGGCGTGCTCACGGGCGGCATTTTAGCGAATCACCTGTTAAAATAGTAAGTCCAATTAGAACTTGTTGCATTGAATATTCCAATTGATTCTATCTCTCTCTCTCTCTCTCAACTGCAGCTTCAGTCCACGCAGCGTAATGCTCTTCGGCATGATCACACAAATCTTTTGTGGCAATCTAACTGGCCATGTGTCTTCCTATGAACTCCACGTTTTCTTCAGATGCCTCTCCGCTGTCTGCTGCGCTCAGATGTACACCGCTGGCGGCATGATAAGTAAGTCCTCATCGGAAGCACACAGAACTTAAAAAAAAAACTATCGATGACGATTATCGATATATTTACTTTGGCAGTGTCGGACATCACTGGCGGGAAATATCGAACGTGTGTCTCAACGCTGTTCGAGCAATTCTGGTCTATTGGGGTTATGATGTTACCGGGATTGGCCAGCTTTTGGTCCAGCTGGTCACATCTCTATATGGCCATCTCCTGGCCCACAGTTATATTGATTTACCTATGGCAGTAAGTATTTAAAATACCAACTAGAGAAGCTAGAGAATTCGAAGTCGAAAAAATGTTGCCTGGGTGGCAACGCTGCAAGAGATAACAAGCTTTGTTTACAGAAATCAAATAAAAAATTTGAAAAAGAAATTCATAAAGTCTCGTTGACTAACCCTTTCAGATGGATACCCGACTCACCGCGCTGGATGATTGAGCGCGGTCGTGTGCAGGATGCGAAGAAGATATTGCTTGAGTGCGCCGAGATGAATGGCACCCGTCTCAATCTGCCCCACGACATCGACCAGCAGCTGCAGCTGCAGGCACAGACCGCCATGGATGCACCACCTCCGGCGGGCTGGTGGTCCCTCTGGAAGGGCGACAAGGCAGTGCGTCACATGATCTGCGTGCATCTGTCCTGGTCGCTCTACATCAGCGTCTACTACGGCTGCCTGCTGAACATTCGCTCCTTCAGCCGCGAGCACCTGTACATCAACACCTTCTTCGCCGGGCTAAGCGAGATGATTGGCACATTCATTGGACTCTATCTGATCATGAAGACCACGCGCAAGTGGCTCTGGGCCGGGATCTTCAACATTGTGGCTGGCTGCTTCGCCTGGTGCTGCTGGCTGGTGCCCAAGCCGGGCGTAGTGTCGCTAGATGCCAACGTGGCGATGCTCATGTGCACGGCCATGGTGTCCAAGATGGCCATATCCACATCTCTGTCCATACTGACCACCAGCACAGTGGAGCTGGTGAGCCAGGAGAAGCGCAAGATAGCATCCTTCTCGACAATATGCTGGGCCCGCTTCTGGCTCCTGGGCGCTCCCTTCATTGGCTCCACCGTTGTCATTGGCCAACTCATACCGCAGACCTGGTACACGGCACTCGCAGTCATTGGCGGCATCTGCATGTCCTTGATCAGCAGTCCACGCACGCATCCCATCTCGCGGCCCGCATCACCTGTGTCGAATGGCTCCCAGAACAACCAATTCACTGTCATCGATGGGCTGGACAACAAGGGCTATGAGCCCAGCTCCAATGCCAGCAACACCATCTGTGCGACAAATACCTTTAGGAGATTGACCACACCACAGTCGAATTTACCCCCAGAGCTGATGCCCGGCGTTTGGACGACCAAAACACACGAGGATGTCCCACCAATGTGATAAGTCACACACAACTGTACGTGCTACATGAGGTTAGGGCAACCAAAACCGTTGTTGGAATTGTGCAAAGTGAGGTTAGAATAGATAATTGAGGTTAGGATAGGTATGGATTGCGATTTTGGTGGCGCTGTGAATTTTACAATTGAAAAGTCTTAGATATTTGATATACTCTATAAAAAAAAACTCTTTTGTGCTATATATATATATATGTAAAAATTTAACTATCCAGATTCTTCTAGAATCGAACTTTTATAGAGACACGAAAATTAAACTTTTTGACATTTGTAAGCAAAGTTCAAGCGCTATTCGCCCAATAAGTACCAACAGGAACCGAGCACAATTTACAAAACGAACTCAAAATCAATGCTCAAGACATGAGAGGAAATCGATGTAACAATAATAGCTATCTATACTGACAAAGCTATCTTTTTAAGTAGAGAAACTTTTAGCTAAAAGCTATACACTATATTTCAATTAAAAACAACAACAAAAAAGACGCTCCTAAAAAACAACCTATTAAATGAATAACTCTAAGTTTAAGCGTACTAAAAAAAACTAAAGTATATTAATGTATAATTTGCAAACAATTTTGATCAATCGAATAACGTAACCTTTGCTGTTTGTCATAGAAGGACCCTAAATATGGATCTAAAATATAATCGCATCAGCATGGCCATATACATCTAACTTAGGAAATGAAATGTGGAACATGCCGAGAGGAGCCCAGTATTACAAATAACCAGATAGCTAATCCTCGATGAATGTAATGTTATTATAGACGTCTCAAATCCCACAAAGTAGTTACTTATCTTATATATGTAGTAGAAATCATTGTTTCCTATAAACTTATATCAACCAAACTGATGATAGTATATATAGATATATATATATCGTCTTGAGTAACCTAGAGCTGTTCCACATTTAAGTGATTGTGTTGAAAACACCTGGAGAGAATTACATGAAAAGACATATATTAAGTATTTACATTTAATTCTATTTTAATTAAATACAATAATTCTACACGTTAAATTCAAATTAAATTACTTCATTACCATTATGTATTATCAAGTGAAGCATAGAGATGGAAGCTAATTTTTATATATTTTATCAGTTTTAGTAGTGTTTTAATTGTTTTAAGTAATTTCTAAAATTAATTACTTTAAAAGAAGAGAACGAACATATATATATATTTTTAGCAAATGAATGCGCCTCAAATCTCGTTGATTGTTAAATGATTATATGGAAAGTTATTCATGGAGAGCAATATTTTTTTAATAAATCATACCAAAACTCATCAAAAAAAATATTTTGTTTTTTAAATTTGGCGCCGTTGGCACTTATGCCCGCAACAGATTATTAACCGTTTGCATTAACATAGTAGCAGTGAATCAGTAAATTTAATATCGATATCAACTCAAAAACATATCTGCAATGTATAACTATCGATAAAGTTGAAAAGCAGCTGTGCTCTAATGGTTCTGTTTTTGCTCTGTTAAAACAAACTAGGAGGAAGCACATAGTTGCTGTTAAGTTTAAACTTGCCTCTTGTTCAGCAGTTTTCTTTTAATAGCATCAGTTATAAAATACAAAAACTGTCTTGCGTTACTTTAAATACAACAGATAACAGTCTTAAGTTGACAAACTCAATAGTGGAGCACTCTTCAAAACTAGTTTATGCTCTCATGTTATTAACATGCTATAAAAATGTTAATTCTACAGTTGTGTTCTTCTTCTGCCCTGTGTTAGACTTTAAATTGTAGCGGCATTTTTCTCCCAGCGTGTTGTGCTGAAATCCGTAGCAATAGTTTCTTTTTTTTTGTATACTTGTTTGCTTTCATTAACATATAACTTGGATGATATGGAACTAAATTCATCAGATGCTGTAAATAGCCAACAATTGAATTTGAGCCTTGGCAGCCGCACCGTATTAAAGGAGATCCATACAAACGATGGCGGCGCAAAGGTAAGTGAATTAATTAATCAATCAGCGTTGCCGTAGTGTGCTACATGCCCACTGATGTGAGTGGGCGTGCCGGTTAAAGAAAACTAAAGTAAAACACAATTAGCATTCACTTTCCCATATTTATGCACAGTGCGTCGTATATGTAGGTATGTGTACGTATGCCTATGTATGTTGATATGATTGTGTGTGCTCGTGTGCGTGTGTGTGTGTGTGTGTGTGCGTGTGTGTCTGTTTGCTCAGATCGCGCGCTGTGTTTTCTGCCTTTATTGGCAACTGCGTCGCTTTTGCATTTTGGTGATCGTTGGGCGACTCGAAAATGCTGTAGCTCGCTGCAGTTGTTGTTGCTGTTGCCCTCTGTTGCTTAACATTATATTTCGCTTGTTTGTATGCCCTTGCAAGAGGTTCAAACAGGATAATTTGGCTTGAATGTAAATGTATGAATATATTGCAGGCTTATCAGATTTGTATATATATTAACATATGTGTTTTATTTACATATGCTTCAAAGCGGAAACTGGGTATATTAAGTTCTAAAACATACGCTTTAAGGCAAAAATATGAATATAGCTTTTATTATTCCTAATTTGTCATGCTTGCTTTCAATTTGAGCGATCTTAAATATTCCAGGAGCCACCGGTTAGCAGCTGTGCATTGTTTGGCGTACATACATATATGTTATTCTAAATGCTATTGACAACATATTTATGTATGTACATATATAGATAATCTATTGCCTCTGTTAATAACATGTTTATGTTAACGTTACAGTTCTCTGCGCTCCACTTCAAATGGTAGCGGCTTTTGCAACGTGTTTTGCTATTATTAATGTTAATTTTTTGCGATATACGTATACATATATGTTATATACGTATATAAAATATTTTTTTATTATTTGTTTCATATATATATTATTTTTTGTTTAGGTCTCTACACTATTTGCGAGCTATTATATTGCAACTGGCAAGGGGGCGTGCCGCTTAAACAAAACCAAAAAAAAAACACAATTAGCATTCACTTTCTAATACAAACATATATAAACATATATACATACATATGTATATATGGATGTACGAATATGTTTGATCGCCTGTTCTGCATTTTGTGCCTTTAGTTGGCGTCGCTTTTGCATTTGGGTGATCGATGGGCAACTAGCTAAACGCTCGCTGCAAACTGAAAATGTCGTTGCTGCTTTCCTCGTTGTTGTTTCTCCTGATTCATTACATTTCGCTTGTTTATATACCCTAGTGAGAGAAACAGCAGAAAGGGTATTCTTATTCGAATTCGTGGGTATGTAACAGGCTTATCAGCAATCTATACTGTACAAATATATATTTCTAATCTCGTCGTATATATATATACCCCTTAAACTGGCTGAATAGGGTAAATGAAAAGATCAAGAAGTATATATACTTTCTTAATCTCAAATTCAAAGGTGAAATTCGAACTACATTATCAACATTCTTTGAGGCATAAGCTTGCTGATAATTTCTCTAGCTAATTTCTCTAGCTAACCTCATTTTTAGCAGGGTATCTCTCAGTCTATCAACATGCGGGCAGATCAGTTTTACTTGGTATTATGGCTTGCTGTCGCTGCTGTTGCCGCTGTCCGTTGTTGACGCTCAGTGCGTTCTACAAGTCGTGGCGATCGGACGTGGAGTAACGCGCGATATATACAATACATATATACCCTACACCCAAATGGGCAACAAGTCGGGCAAGCACTTGAAGTCCAAGGAGCCCGCAACGCTGGATGTGGTAGGCAAAGTGCGCAAATTCCAAATATATATATTTATATATTCAATATACCTATATGGCTTACATACGCCCATTAATTGTGCCCGTTCAACGGTAATTTGCCATCTGCACTTGACATGTTCCATTGTTTATGCCGGACAACGTCCAGATTTTCGTATGTATTTAGTGAAATATTCGCTGTCCACGTCAGAGGCTGACTATATGTAGCCTAGTCGCGCCATATGCTTTATGATTGTTTCCTGGAATCTGTCGGCGTTTTATGACATTTGGATTCGGCTTCCATTTCATCGCCACATTTTGGATGCATTTCTGGGGTAACTTTCCTGGCATGGCAAAGTTCATTGACAACTAGCCGAAGATGAGTTTTGTCGCCTCCCCCACATGAAATGCTGCTGTTTGCATTTGTTTTTGTCTATTTATAGATTAGGTTCAGATTGCCTGCACCCTGTCCTAGTCTGTTTGCTCTTCTTCTATATGCCCGAATGGCGTCTCGTTGACTTGTTTTGCCTATTGCAGTTTGTTTTGCTTTGATACCCTTTACTTGAGCCAAAATACTAAATGGTTTGGGCATATAAAATGTACAAAATAATTAAAGTTTTTCTTAGACTAATTTTTGTTATTTTTTTTTTAGGTTCATTCGTAAAACGAACTTTTAGTTATAGTTACATTAAATATTATAAACTTATTTTGTTGACAATACTTTTGAAATGTAATATAGCTATCGAATATCGAAACGTATATATATGGTCTTAGACTCAAATTTGAATATCCTAAGAGCTCATAGCATTCGATCTATAAATAACGAAATATATTAAGAATTAATTTTATTAATCATTGCTAATAATGATTTATGAAATTGATTAAAAATACATTTTATTAATCATTGCTAATAATGATTTATGAAATTGATTTTTAATATATTTCGCTAAATTCTAATATCAGATTTATCGCTACAAATTTATTTGCTTTTAGCTGTTTACAGGGTATGCCACAGTCGCCAACACTCAAGCCGCACACTCTTCGCTGTAGGTTGCTTATAGTTTAAGGCTTGACTGTGCCTGTCCGTGCCGCTGTCTAATGTTGCACTTAAACTCACTGCAGCTGCAACCGTGCAATGGCAACGGCAACTGCAACTGTCACTGCCACTGCAACTATGCAATGGGAACTGCTAACTGGGCATAGTATCTTTGGCTATATCGTATCGTGTCACCTGTCACGCATTGCCAGCTCCTCTCGGCGCGTCATGGCTCATTGTGTGATATTTGGTTTCTCTCAAAATATGCAAAATCAGCAGCTGCTTAGTAAGGAGGAGGAGGGGGGCCAGGTGGTGGCGATGTGGAGCACTTCCTCAAGTGCACGATGCGCAACAATGGGCGCTGCGGGATTGCATGTCTCTTAGCGCTGTCACTTGGCATCCACATGGCGCTTATACAGGGTGTTTGACCCAACAGGGCTCCAACAAACGGGGCTTTCTTGCATTAGCCCAAGAAGCAGTGCCCTATTATTATGGCGCCCTCCTCTCCCTCTCTCTCGCTCTCGCTCTGGGCTTGTGCTCTGCTCTCCTCTGCTCAGCTTGTCTGTGGTTGCATGTTTTCGCTTTGCATTTTGTGGGTTAGTTGGCGTCGGCTGCGCCTCACAGACGGTCGCATTGTGCTGCCCCACTCGACTGTGGCACGATCAATAATCGCCTTAAGGTTAAATTAACTAATTGCATTGCATCCACAAAGCACCCACTCGATGCGAGTTAAATGATTATTGAAAGATCGAAGCTGATTAGTGATCAGCCCATAAAGTGAGCCGGAACCATTAATTGATAGTCGTAAATGTTGATCAAATACTATTTAAGTGATATATTATAATACAAGCCAAAACTAATGATCAGTGTTAAAGCTTAATCAAAATGTAACAATAAGTGATCTTCATTGTTTTGAAAAGGCGCAGATGTTGAACGTGGGAAAATAAATGTTTTGAATTTAAAATTGATCTTTACTAAGCTTATTCTTGATAATATGAGGGATTATTATAGCTGACAAATATATCAATTTTTGTTTACCGTAATAAACAATAATTAATGTTGATATTCGCTACAGATCCATAATTATGTTTTGTTAAACAATTAAAAACATTTGAGTACTTTGCCTTAAAACTAAATCTAGATCTCTTAAAATTAATCTAGATTATTAGAGATTAGCTGATTGTGGGAGAGAGACACCCCGATAGAGAGAAAGAGAGCGGGAGCGATACGTGATAAAGAGCATACCACCTTTGAGGGGTGCGCAGAGTGTAAACGCTGCGATCGTTTTGTGGATATCATTCGAATAAGCAGCGATGCGGCTCTCCCTCTCTAGCTCGCTCTCTCACACACACACACCAATACATATAGACGCACACACATACAGAGACGCTTCCGTCGCAAGGCGCATTGAAACGAAAAAATATTTTTAAATTGATTTCAAACAACGACACGAAACGGGCAAGACAAGACGAACGAGAGCGGACGACGCATTCAAATCGGATCTATTATTCAATGATGAGCGCTGAAAAATCAAATATTTTTCAACCCCATTGTCTGAATAGTAGGCGGCGATAGTGGAACTCTAAAATACAGATATCACACAAGAAAATACAAATATATACATATATTTGTATACATATACATATGTATATATATATATATATACATATATATATATATACGTAGAGGAGACGTTGATTGTTTACCGTTTGTGGCACGCGCAGTGAACCGTAGTTCGTACCGAGCAAATCGTGCGTGGAGAGAAAACTTACGCGTAAGGAAAATACTTTCATACAAATGGATTTCCTATCGAATCTGATTAAGCGACCAAACAGCATTGCGCTGCCCGAGCCAAGTCAAGCGGCCGCGGCCGACGCGAAGCAACCGGTGAAGGAGGCCGATCCCGATCCCAGCTCGAGTGCCTCAACACCTCTACCTCTCAGCTCTGAAAACTCTTCCCCCAGTCCAACCTCGCTTATTACGCTAGCTATGGATCGCTGCTCCATTGATACGGATCTGGAGAGTCTGTTCGATTCGGCTGCCCAGGAATTGGAAACCCTTGAGCAGCAGCACAATGACTTGATCAAGCATGTTGAGGCGGCGCCTGTGCCGTGTCCAGCACCAAGTGTGAAGACGAGCAACACAAGAGAGTCCATCGAACAGCTACTAAATGAGATCAATTTCAATATGGACCAAGTGACCGCACGTGAAATGGAACATTTGCAGGCAATGAGCCTAGAGGTATGTGTGGATTGTATGTGGTTGATATAGTTTGAGTTTCACTCTGGGAAAGGAGTGGGTGCAAGGCTCAAGGAAGGTTGTTAATATTTGTAGATCCTTAGTTGACTATGAATGTGGAGTGTAAGCGGTTAGTCAGTGGGCCTTGTTATCTGTAGACTGTGGATTGTATCAAATGCAATCCACAAAAATGGTATTCTTCTAGATATCATAAATCTATCAAGTATTCTACCTAATCACATAAATATCTGTACTTTTATGTGTGAATTGATGGAGCTTTCTTACGTAATATTTTTAATTGTCAATTGAAATTGCATTGTGTGGACTCTATTCATGTTGTTGATGCGTTCCACTTGCAAATATCGCAATTGCCATTTGTGTAATTCGCTCAAAGCAAAACGCGAATTTGTCATGTCAACACGCCTCGTGGCCAGGCGCACCCCATTTACAAATCACCTGACTGGCCGCCTCCTGCTCCCTGCTGTCACCCTCCGAGCTGACTTTAACCTTGTCACTTACAATTGCTCTAATTAAATTGCGCTTGCGTTGGACGACCCACAAGGCCTTCCAACAACGGACATCGCCGCCGCCGCCTGCAATGGGAGGCAGACGACGCCACACGCCTCAGATTTAATTTCTGTTAATTTCATTTCGTTTTCGCATAGCGCCAACGACGCCAGATGCCGTCGAACGACCCACTTACCCCAGCTGCCCCACGCCTCCGTCCACCCCTACACAGCCCCTGAACATTATTCTGGCTGCTTTTAAAATTAATGACATTTGCTTGTCGGGCCGGGCAAATGAACGACTCGATGGGTGCTTTATATGTCTCTGTGTGTGTATCTAGGTGTGCATGTGTGTGAAAGTAGGTGTGTCACTGCCCCTAACTTGGTCAGCTGTGGACGCTTTGCATATAGCATTCTTTTGCGTGTCAACAGTATGCAAACCTCAGAAAGTAACTTAAGCAGCACCTAATGCGTTCTACATGTCTATATGGATGTTGTGGAACGTAAGTTTAAGGCATATTAAATAGATTCCGTACACCCTATATTTGATATATTTTCAAATTAAGTGAATCTTCATATGGACTTCCGTTGTCCCCATTGTGTCATCCTCTGCCATTCACCTAGATTTGCCCGGATCGTGTCCTATTTTGGTCACCAGCTAAGCCCTGTCTCTTGCTGCCTAATGTGGGACATGCTCTGCGGCTCTACGGCGCAGCTGCTTCTGCTGTCGCTCATCTATGCCGCCGGCGTCATCATAATGATCATAATCATGATGATCTGCATTGTTTTTCTTTTTAATTAGTTTTCAGCTTGTTTACGTTTTGGTTGCCAATTGTTTGGACTACGTATGCTGTCCCGTTTGTTAATTTATTTATTTATTTGATAATTTTTCTTCATCTCTGCAAGAGATTCATTCCACACGCGATGCGCAAAATGTTGAATATATTAATTTTGGAATTCAGAGATTAGATTACTTATTCATTTTATATTTTTTGTTGCATGCGCTACAGTTGAGTCCGCTGGCTATAAAGCCGTGTACGACGAGGCACAGCTTGGAACAGCAGAAGGCTCTGCTTGCGGCAATGCGCTCCACACCCCAGCCGGAGACGCCAAATAAAGATGCGGAGCAGCCTTTGCTTAAGCTAACGGGCTTACCCGAGTTCGATGAGACGCAGATTCCGGAACTGGCGCCCCTCAGCGCAGAACTGGAAGGTGAGTGTGCTAGGTGAACAAAAATCAGCCTCCCATTACTATATACTCGTTCTTCCCACAGCTGAGCTGAAGACGGATGTATGTGCGGCCACGCTGAGCTCCACGTCGATTAAGCTGAGCGAGCAGGATTACAACTCCGATTCGGATGTCTATGCCGAGTGCCTCTCGCTGAACAGTGTCAAGATCTTGGCAGATCAGTCTGAGCTGGAAGCTTACTCAAGCGCCTTAAATGACGTTCTGGAGCAGCAGCTGTCCAATGCAACGGCCACAACGCTGGACAATACGATTAGTGAGGCGGGTACTGCTCATAACGATAGCTGCGAGCCCATGGATGTGGATGATATAAATGAAACAATGGAGATGTTAAAGGATGTACTGGCACCAGAGGATCATGAGCTGCTGCAACAGCAGTTCCTACAACGCAGCGAGAGTCAGCAAATACAAACTCAACAGCAACAGCACATGGCAGAGCAACAAGAACAGCATAAAGTGGAGGATCTACAGCCGTCGATACAGGAGCAGGCCACGCAGCCGAAGCAATCTGTTCCGCAACCAGATCCCGTTGCGATTTCCCCACAGTCATCCTTACAAGAAATTGTGAAGCAGCCTGTGCAAACAGCTTCAGATCCAGGCACTCAAGATTTACTCAAAATTGAGGATAAACCTACACAAAATCAACCACTGGCGGAATCAATGGAGAAACAAGTTCCTGCTTCTCCCACGCCACCATTGCTCGCAGTGCAAACAGAAGCTGTAGCTATATCGCCAGTTCCAGCATCTCCGACGCCACCATTGCCCGCAGTGCAACCCGAACCTGCAGCTATAGCGCCAGTTCCTTCTGCAATACCCCAAGTTGAGGATCAATTACTAAAGGAGTCCAAACAGGAATCGGCTTCAGTTGCAACATCTAACCTAGCTCAAGCGCCTACAGTGGAGCAGCTGCCGTTATCACCACCGATTCCCACGCATCGGCAAAAAACAGCTGAAGAGTTGGATCTGCTGATGGCTTTGCAGGCATACGCTCAGCCGGTGAAAGAACAAGAGGAGTCTAAAAATCATGCAGATGCTATAAAGAGTAGCTCACCCAGAATGGATGAGGACTTGCAATCTTCGAAGGCCATACCCGTTGCCTCTGTTGCGCCCAAACAAAAGCTATTCCCAACGCTTGAACTGAATATAAGCGACTCGTCGCAAGGACCGTGCTCGGCGCCTGCATCACCCACGTTTCCAGTTAAGTCGCCCGAAGAGTCGCCAAAACACTTTCCGCGCTCGCCGCGTGCACTGGCCGAGCAGGAGGAGATGCCGTATCTGGAGCCAGCCATCGAGGCGAAGCAGTGCCTGGCCGGTGTTATAGCCCGATCGCCCCTACCCATAGAACTGACTGTTACGGAGCCCAGTCCAGAGAAACCGCAGCAGGAGCGGCAGCTAAACACAACGATGCCCTTGGGTGGAGGGTCCCCACTCAATGGCACCTTTGATAATGCTAGTCCGGAAGTGCTTGAGGGAGCTGCTGAACGTTCGATGCGTCGCACATTCGGCGTGCCGCTCGATTCTAGCTTGGAACGGCAGCGACGAACCTTCTCGGTGGTCTCAGATCAACCAGATGATCCCCAGGGGAAGCCTAATCGGCACAGCAGCCAAGAAGATATTCAATTAAATTCCACTTATGGCATGCCGCTACAAGCGGCCCCGCCAGAGCAGTGCCGCACCTACTCCGTGCAAGAATCGCAGAAGATGGAGCCACCGAGCACACGAAAAACCTTTGACGTGCAACAGGACGCATCGCCCGCACTGGAGGCCACCGAGGAGAACATCATGGCTGACGAATTCGAGCCCATGGATGTCGATATGTCGCTCCGTGTGGACACCGACTTTGCGGCGCAGCTGGCCGAAGCTCAAGCTGTGGCACTGCCGCCGGCACCGCCATCGCCGCCGTTGTCCGCGCAACAGCATCAGGAACTGGAACATCGCTCATCCCCACCGCTGTCCGCGCAGCTTAAGCGTCCGTCAATCCACACAGGTGCGCCAGCCAACACGACTGTTGTGCTCGAGGAGCAGAAGCTGTCTGTGAAGGAGCAGCGCAGCGCTGGCGATGAGAAGGACGATGTCTATGTAGATCACTTTGGTGCCATGTCACCCATTTCTGATGAGCTCTTTAAGCATCCACAATGCATCAACAGCTTCGCCAAGGGCAGCAGGAATCCGTCCGTCCCAGCTACCGCACCCGAAGAGCAACAATTCTATGATGCAGACTTCCAGGATGGCGCCAGCAACAATAACAGTGAGTAACGCCCTCCGCGCCCTTCTATAACTCATATTTGCATTGCATCCGGTTACTAAAATGCCCTCATAATTCCCTCGCTCGATCTTTGGTGATAGAAATCGATACCATCCTCCATAAACTAATGTTTATTTAGAGTACGAGCAACATATCTTATCCCATCGTATTCGTGTCACGCCACGCGCTCATCTCTAAGTGCTCTTTCAATAAATATGCACCCCCCCTCCCCTCACCCACGCATGCCTCAATGTAATACACTACCGTTATGTTCGTGACCTTAGCTCATCAGCTGCCAAGGCGTGGGAGATGGGGTTGCCACCTCGGCTTTGGCATTTGAACTTGAAATGCCTTGGCCCGAGGTTGGTTCGTTTGCATGTACCTAGGCAGCGTCTAACTATAAAAATAAATCACGGCATGCAAGGCAATGAACCTGAGCTTCAGCTCAACATAACGGCAGTCAAACAGGAAGGGAAACAACAACAACAGCTCGCCGTCAATTAAGCGCATAATTTTTGGCTGCACCGCAGTTGTCTGCATGTTGTTTTTGTTGTTGTGTTTTTCCTGCATTTTAATGCAGCCGCTGTGTTTCGAAAATGCCGCATTGCCCCTTCAGTCGAACACACACACACTAACACATTGGGAGTAAAATTATGTGCACGTTTTTTGTCTTGCGCTCCCAATCTGGCAACTCTTATTTACTCTCTCGCGCTCTCTGCGCAGTCGAACCCTTATCAGTATGCCGTAATCGCCGCAAACTGTCTCCGCTGTGACGTCACGCTGGCCAATTGATGAACTGTCTGCCTGCCGTCGTCTTGCGGTCTGTTGGTCTGTGTGCCTCTGATGAGCGCATTTATATTTTTGGCTAATTAACGCAAGGCGTTGCCTAATAGGAAAATTGCTCATATATGCAAAATGATTTCTTTTAATTAGTTTTGTCTACTTTGAGGCTTGCACTTAATTAATTAAGTACGGAGTAATTTGTTTCGAATTGTGCGCAGTTATCGTTATCGCTGAATAGGCAAATGCAGCTCTGTTCTATGAAGACATGAAATGCATATCGATAGAACTTCTCTCTCATCATTTATAACGGCAAGTCGAGTTGTGAAAGGAGGGTGGCAAATACAGTGGGCCCCAGCTAAGACGGCACTGGAGAGTCATATAACAAAGAATTCTGAAAAATGTTTACAATAGTATTAGAAATTTACTTCTATTCCCATAGAATATCCCAACAAATACTTTGCCGCTGCATATTTCTACATAATTATGTATGTTTCTCTATAGCGCATTGCACCCGTACCCGTGCATTGTCGTTCTCACTCTCTCTGAAACAAATACACACAACAGAGCATGGGAATCTTCAATAGAACTTGCCCATGCACTTTTACTACGATAGTCAGCAAGGCAGCGCCAGAACCTACAACGTGTACACACACACACATGCTTGCACACATTCACATTATTGCGCTCTCATCATAGCTCTCTCTCTCTCTTAACGCTGGCGCATCGCACTTGTCCATTGCATACGCGTCACTCCAGTCAGAATCCAACTCGACTAGTGGCTCTCTGTGGTGTCTCTCTCTCTGACTCAGTTCGCTTCAGTGTATGCGTGTGTGTGTGTGCGTGCGTGCGCTGGTTTTCTTATTGGCATCGGAGAAAAGTAAGCAGCATATTAGCATTCCAATTCAGTTAGTTTTCAACTTTTGACGTTGTCGCCACAGACTCTTACCGCGTCGCGCAGTCGCTGTAAAACAACAACGTCTACGCCTCTTTGTTTTTCTAGTGGATTCACTGCGAAATAGTAAATGTAATTTACGATATAAACAAATATTTATTGGATTGTCTGCATTGGGAATATGTTTACGCTACGCTTTCCCAGTGAAATTTGTGAAAATTCAACCATTCGCCAAGCAGCTGGCCACACAACAACAAAAACAACAGCAATAACTCGCGCAGTTACACAAAAGTGTCAATGACAAAATGCGAAAGAAACAAAACGGGGAAAAAACAACAAAAAAGCATAAATAAAGTGACAAGCTGAAGACGTAGACTTAAGTAAAAAGTTGTATTTTTTTTCCACTGAGAGCGAGAGCGTAAAAATTGATTGTGCCCGTGTGTGTGTGTGTGTGTGTGACTGTGTGTGCGTGTGAATGCGAGTGTGTAACTGCTTGTCAGTGTATGCGTGTGTGTGGGCGCTGAATGGTTACGAATTAACATTGAGTATTTTAATAACTGTAAAAAATCTTGCAAATGCAAAATATGTCAAGAAACAGACGCAATTGAAAAGGCAGCGCAGTGTAAAGAGTTTTCGCGCGAGAGAGATACCTCATGCGCTCGCTCTCTCAGCACTCACTCACTCGCTCGCTCTCTCCCTCACTCTCTCTCACATGTCTCATACTCTTGTTCGCTCTCTCGTCTCGTGCTTTGTGTCTTGTCAATGCATCAGTTTGTCAATTGGCTTTGCCGTACAAAAGCAAGAACAACAAAAGTCAACCCACTTCCCTAGGGCCTTCATACTACGATTGCAGAAAATGACTCACGGCCCGTAATTGCGGCTTCGCTTTTTGTTTTGTTCCCGATATGTATTTGGCAGATATTATAACCATATTCTAGTTGTTGTGTTTTGCGCCCTTTGCAGTTGAGTGACCTGCATTCTATATGCTATTGATGTCTCCGTGTTTATCTGGGCCTGCCCGGGTTTCGCCTTTTACTATTTTTAAAGCTGCCTCCAAATGACATTTGTTTATGTTGCGCCGCATGCCGCACCTCGCATTAGGGCAACAATAGGTGGAGGAGGGGGGCGCCTACTTTACAGGGTAGGGCAGACTTTGAGTCATTCTGCAACTTATTTAAATATTTTCGTTGTCGTCATTTTGCCTCCGCTCTTGTTTGCAAAGGTGATGCACAAAGAACCACAAAGAGCCAGAGCAGATTTCAGATGCTTGCTGGGCATTAGGCGCTACATATACACACAAAATGTGGGGTCCATTGGCACAGAGGGGCGTTATGTAGCTACGATTAGGAATATATATTTTGTATAGCTACAAAACAGCTGTCCTTACCTTATCTTCAATTATTTCCAAAATTTTTAAACTTTTTCATTTAGAATTTTCTATACCTTGCCTGAAAATAGCACTTTAAGAAGTCGACTATGTCTTACCGCCTTGTCATGTGCCCTGTTTTTTTCTCTTTCTTGTCGCTTTATCTGTGCGACTTGTCTATACATAATCATTTTTATAGAAGAAAAACGTCATATAATGCGAGCGATCCACAAATCTGATATAATGAATCTATATGTGTATTATATTTATATATAATTTGCATTTGTCAACTAACTTTTGTATTTATCTATTCTCTTTTTCATTGAACAACAACAAAATGCACGCGCATGCACTCATAACTTCCACACACACACACACACGATCCACACACACACAGTTATACTCAATTCATCTGATTTCGATTATCTGTACACAAAAGGCAGCAACAATGCGCCCGTCGATCGGAGCTCGTTGCTTTTGAAATTTGATCCACTTCTGGGTGCTCCGGTGCCCGTGAATCAGCTGCCGCAGCAGGAGCAAGCGTTGCTCAACATACTCAGCAACAACAACAACAACAATATTACACGTGCGCTGAGCCCCACACTGGAGGAGCACGAAACAAGCAGCAGCAATCACTCATTCACAAGCGAATCAAGTGCCAAATCAGCAGCTGGACCTCAGAGGGAGTTTAAGCCGCCAGTGGATAGATCAAAAGTGGGTTAAATATATATATATTATTTGTCATGAATTGCTATTAATACCTTCAATCTTATCTCGTGCTCACAGAAACATGCTAAAATGAGTGTGGACGTCATCGATAATGATTGCAACAAAACCTTCGACAATTCAAGGTAAGGAAATCAAAAATTTGGTCATGTGGAACGCAGGTTTAATTCTCTTCTATTTATCAGCCTGAACTCGGAGGAAAAAACAAACAAATACCACAATATGGATGAACTGGAGAAGAAAATCAAAAATGAAGTGTGAGTAGTGAAGGCGAAATATGTGAAAAACAAGTTTCTATAATATATATTTGTTTAGCACCCGCTGCGAGGACATTGAAAAGAAACTCAAAGAGGCCGAACAGCGAGAAGAGGCGCTGGTAAAACGGATTACAGAAAAGGATAAAATAAACGCAAAACTCAAGTGGGTTATATCCAAACTATATTTGACTTAAAACTTACAATCCACTCTCATCAACAGCGGCGTAATTGAGGCGTACGAAAAAGCAATTGCAGAACTCATACACGACAAAGAGCAACTGGTGCAAAACCATGAAAGGCAAATGCAGGAAGTGCAAGCAGATCGTGATTCCAACTATCATCACTTAACGTCGCTGGAAACGACATTCTCTGATCTCCATGTGTAAGAAACAACGATACCAAGAACTCTACAAATCTCTATTTTAATTGTATAAATTTGTAATTGTAGAAAATATGAGAAGAGCAAGGAGATGACGGCACACCTGAAGCAGATCGAGGAGAATCTGCTGGAGGAGAAGAAAAAGTCACAGGATAAATTGCGACAGCAGGAACAGCGATATGAGCAAATGAAAAGCCATGCCATGCAGCAAATGGAAATGTATGTAATATGTAAATTCTCCACAATTAGCTACTCGAAATATTAACAATCCTCTCTTCTCTCAATCCATTTGATAGTGCCAACAAAAAGCTGGCGATCCTTACAAAAGAGCACGCGGATGAAATGAAGAAATTGAAAGCCTTACTCAAAAAGGAGGAAGTTTCACGCATCTCGACGGCAGAGCAGCTGCAGCAAAAATCAAGGGAGAACGCGGATCTACTTAAGATATGCGAGGAGCTTATCTATGATAAGGGACAAGGTGGTAGTAGTTAAACTTCGCCCGAGTGGATTATTTTGCGGCCTGAATGTATTTTCTACATATATTTTACGCTGTAAACGCGCACACATACATACTCTCACACACATACAAACACACACATAATATGGCATGTGGAACGCATGTTTGTCGCATGTTCATTCACTCATTCGCGTACTATCTCATTACATTTTGTAATTTTTGTTGTGTGCTCTCGTGAATTGATTGAGATCCTCATATTAAATCTCAATTCTTACGCTGTCGTCTATTTTGAGCTGGAGGATTCGCCCCAAACACTGTCTAACTATCCATATATATGTATATTGTACTATTTCTAGATTTTTAGTTTACACACACACAACATCAACAACAGCAGCAGTAGCAGCGGCAGCAGCAGTGCACCGAGCTGCACTTGAGTTCCACACACAACTTGAAATCCACACACTCGCCTTACTACTGGGTGTTCGCCCTCCCCCTCTCCCCAAAATGTTACTAATTTTTGTCGAATCTGCCTTTTGTTTAAGTTTCATGATATTAATATGTTATTTGCTGAAAATGCGAGTCGATTTTCATGCCAAATATCAGCTGATACTTTCCCCACACACACACACAGATACACACTCTGAATTGTTTGTTGTGTTTTATTAATTGATGAAATTGAGAAAGAAAAACTTGGCAACAACTAAAAACAGCGTACGCTCGAGGCGCGCCTTTATTAAGTGTTTAAGTTTAAAGTTAGTTTAATTTAAATTAAAAAATTTGTAATAATTGTATTAAGCTTAAAATTCTGTATTACATAATAGTACTAAACAAAACAAAGCATAGAAAAAAAACCATAACAAATCATTGCAACAACAAAAAACACAATCTATTTATGCATTAAAGAAGAAAAGCTAATATTTTGTTTCAATTACAGCTTTATACGAATTTTCATTTGCAATGCACTGAGAGTGTTTGCCTTAGGAAAGCAATAGTCAAATTTTAAAAGATTCCGTGTGCTCCAAGACCTAATTATCCTTGTCTCCCTTGTCCTTGTCCAATTCCTTGAGGCACACGCGATCCACACATAATCGAAAATCTATTGTAGCACGCTTTGTAGAGACTACACCGCCTCTGAGAACTATAAATGAATTTTACTTCCATTTATGACATTTATTAAGATGTAAGAAATTAAAAGAGAAAAAAAAACTAATTACATTAAAAAGTTGTTAAAACACAAAAAAAAAGAACAGAAAAAAAGAATTGTATACAAACATTTGTACCCAGTCCATGTAATCGAATATTATGCTACTATACCAACATACATATATAACGGTATACATATACTATATATTTTTCTAAAGTTGTAGCAGTCATTAACACACGCGCTTTAAAACAAATTGAAAAACCTCGAGAGAGAGAGAAGGAAAAACGCAAATCAGTTTTATTGTTTCAGATTTAAAATATTAAGAGGAAATGATATATATATCAATGCGCTGTAAAAAATACACATAATAAATAGTATTAACAACATGCGGGCACATCAGTAATGTGTGCAGTGGCATGTGCATGTAAAGGTGATGAACAAGTTGCATAATTCAATAAATACAAAATATGTACGAGTAAATGGCAAAAGAATTTTCATTTAAGTTTTTAAACTGGGAAAAGTTACAAAGATGGCAACGCTGCCGCCAGCCTTCTGGCAATGATCTGGCAGCCTGTTGCTATCTATGTTTTTCTATATAATGCGCTATGGCAACGCTACCAACAGCTGATCTGCGATCTTGAACCGTCCTGCTCTCTCGCTCTTCTTATCAAAGGAAACAAAAGAAAGAAATAAAAGTTGCGGCAGATGCGCATTAATCTAGATGCTTACATAATCTAATCAACAGCCCACGCTTGACGCCATGAATTTCGCCGGCAAAGTGGTACTCATCACGGGAGCCAGCTCCGGCATAGGCGCCGCCACCGCCGTCAAATTTGCTAAATACGGCGCTTGCCTGGCGCTCAATGGACGCAACACGGAGAACCTGAAGCAGGTGGCGGAGCAGTGCAGTGCAGCCGGTGCCGCCGCGCCGACGCTCGTTATCGGCGACATCAGCAAGGAAGCGGACACGGAGCGAGTCTGGCAACAAACACTCCAGAAATATGGGAAACTCGATGTGCTCATCAACAATGCGGGCATTCTGGAGTCGGGCACCATTGAGAACACCAGCCTGGAGCAGTATGATCGCGTGATGAACACCAACCTGCGTGCCATCTACCAGCTGACCATGCTGGCCACCCCAGAGCTGATCAAGACCAAGGGCAACATCGTCAATGTGTCCAGTGTCAACGGAATTCGCTCCTTTCCCGGCGTGCTCGCCTACAACATCTCCAAGATGGGCGTTGATCAATTGACACGCTGCGTAGCTCTGGAACTAGCGGCCAAAGGCGTGCGCGCCAATTGCGTCAATCCCGGCGTGACGGTCACCAATCTGCACAAGCGCGGCGGCATGGATGAGGCGACCTACCAGAAGTTCCTGGAGCACTCGAAGAACACGCATGCCCTAGGCCGACCCGGCACAACGGAGGAGGTGGCCAATGCCATTTCCTTTCTGGCCAGCGACCTGGCCAGCTTCACCACGGGTCTCAGCCTGGCAGTGGACGGTGGCCGCCATGCCATGTGCCCGCGCTAACCAGAGGTCAAACAACGGATACGAATTCCAATTTTATGCATTTATTGCCAAATAAAGATGTCTTTACTCGCCCATCCCAACAGCCTTGTCAACCCGGTCGTGGAGTTGGAGCTGGTGGGATCATAGTCAATAGCTCGGCTGTCGAAGTCTTCCAGCTGAAAGGCTGCCTGTTCAACCAGCACTTTTCTAATTTGAATGAATTTGAATTTGAATACATCCATACCAATTGCCATCCATACCAATAAAAAGCTTCATATGTCCCAATTGGAAAACAGTCTTAAAAGCTTTGGTTCCAATCGGAACATATACATTCGACTGTTCCACATCTTCGTCCCAATTGGAAATGTAACAGACAAGATTCAGCTCATACCTACACATCCCCTATTGGAATGCCCCACATCTTCATTCCAAGTGGAAGCAAATCTCATCAAATTGGATCCATTAATCCATATAACAATAAATGCTTTTATTTTATACACGTGATCCACATTTTTTGGAGTGCTCAGCGTGGGCACATGGCATGACGACCTCCATCCACGGGCAAATTGACGCCCGTCGTGAAGCTGGCATCGTCGCTGGCCAGGAATGCAATGGCAGCGGCTACCTCATCCACATTGCCAGGGCGACCCAGCGCATGCGTCTCCTTGCAGTGCTCCAGAAACTTTTCGTAGCTGGCATCATCTAGGCCGCCTCGTTTCTGCAGCTCTGTGATAATCACGCCGGGATTGACGGAGTTGACGCGCACGCCCTTGGCAGCCAGCTCCAGGGCGACGCAGCGCGTGAACTGATCCAGGGCTGACTTGGACACATTATAGGCCAATACGCCGGGAAAGGCGCGCAAGCCGCAGACGCTGGACACGTTGACAATGCTACCCTTGGTCTTGATCAGCTCCGGCGTGGCCAACATGGTCAGCTGGTAGACCGCACGCACATTGGTGATCATCACGCGATCGTACTGGCCCAAAGTCGTGTTCTTTATGCTGGCCATTTCGATGATGCCGGCGTTGTTGACCAGCACGTCCAGTTTGCCGTACTGCTTCAACGTGGCGGCCATAATTTTCTCCACGTCCGCCTCTTTGTCCATGTCCGCCTGCACCTGCAGCGCCGGCGCACCACCTACAGACACAATGTTATCCGCCGTCTCCTTGAGCTTCTCCACATTCCGGCCCACAATTACCAGCTGCCCGCCCAGGCTGGCCAGGTGTACGGCGGTGGCCGCACCTATGCCAGAGCTGGCGCCTGTCACAATGATTACCTTATCTGTGAAATTTGGCATAACTGTGCTGGTGTGGGTGGTGCGACTGGCTTTAATACTGGTTCAACCACGAATGATTTGACCACCTGCCATTGACGTCGTCAGCTGTGCTTAAAGCCGATAAGTATTGATATCGATAGGCGCAGTCAGTGTTGCCGATCGCGCTAAGTGTAGCTAAAATTGAACTACATCTACTATTTAGTTGAATACATTCAGTCAGTGTTGCCGATCGTGCAAAAAGTAGCTAAGAACCCACAAGAATTACTACTTTATTAGATATTCAGTGCAACGGGTAGCCAATATTTACTACTACTACTTAAAATATACTACCTTATTAGATATATTCCCGTTTAAACCCGATAACTAGCTGGATCAACAAACCGCAGTTTGGTATGAAATTTAAATCGTGATTACAGCTGCTAATTAAGTTGTTTATTGAGAATATTGTTTTTTGATCTTGTTTAATAAATGCCAAAATATATATATTTTGTCAATAAATGCAAATTTAACGTGGGCACATGGCATGCCGGCCGCCATCTACGGCTAGGCTGACGCCCGTCGTAAAGCTGGCCGCGTCGCTGGCCAGGAAGGCAATCGCTGCGGCCACCTCCTTCACGTCACCGGCCCGACCCAAGGCGTGTGTGGTCCGCGAATGCTCCAGAAATTGTTGGTAGGTTGCCTCGTCCATGCCGCCGCGCTTGTGTATTTCCGTAACAATCACGCCTGGGTTGACGGAGTTGACGCGCACGCCCTTGGAAGCCAGCTCCAGGGCGACGCAGCGCGTGAACTGATCCAGGGCTGCCTTGGACACATTGTAGGCCAATACGCCGGGAAATGAGCGGATGCCATTCACGCTGGACACATTGACAATGCTACCCTTGGTCTTGATTAACTCCGGCGTGGCCAGCATGGTCAGCTGGTAGACAGCCCGTATATTGGTGTTCATCACGCGGTCGTACTGGCCCATGGAAGTGTTCTCTATCGTGCCCCTCTCCAATATGCCAGCATTGTTGACCAGCACATCGATGCGTCCGTGCTTGGCCAGCGTAGCCTTTACAATTTGCTCCACATCCGCCTCCTTGTCCATGTCCGCCTGGAGCTGGAGCGCAGCGGCACCGCCGGCAGCGAGAATGTTATCCGCTGTCTCTTTCAGCTTGTTCACGTTGCGGCCAACAATGACGAGCAGGCCACCCAAGCTGGCGAGATGCACGGCAGCAGCTGCCCCAATGCCGGAGCTGGCGCCCGTCACAATAATTACCTTGTCCTTGAAGGTCGACATCGCGGAACAAAATGATCTATAGCAGCTGACATCGATAACAGGCTAGAACGATAACAGCACCATAAGCACAGCTGATTTGTTGCAAAAGCTTTCGCCAATCAGCTGTGCAAAGCTTTTCACCTGTCTCAAGTGTTTAAAAAAAAGTATAACACTTTCTTTTGCAATATCAAACAATTTGCACTGTTTTTTTAAACTTAGATGTTTTATTCTCTTTAAAAAAACCGCTACGATTATGCTGCTCGTATTGTTGTGTTTACGCTTCTTAAGCCTCGTAGCCATACGACTTGATGATCTTGTTGAAGGGTTCAGCAGCCTTGGCAATGTTCTCGCGCGCCTTCGCCGTCAACTTCTTCATCTCTCTGTTGTGCTTGAGCGTGATGCGGAGCTTGGACTTGCGCTTGCGCTCCAAACTCTTGATCACATCCTGGTAATGCCAGCCCACCTCGTGCGACAGACGTCCAACCATGCAGTATTTACGGTCCGAACGCAGAGTCAGCACGCGCATGGCGATGGGCACAACAACACGACGGCGCTTGTCGTAGGGCGATGGAATACCATCGAAGACACGCAGACGAGCGAGTGCAGCCTGGCCACGCTTGGTCTTGTGTGGGATCATGCCTAGAAATGAAAAAAAAACATATTTTAGTGGAATATTCAAAAGGGAATATTTAGATAATGTGATTAGATGAATCAGTTGATTGTTGGTTACACGATTTCTCGTTCAAATAATGTAGGTAAGATATTAATCATCATGGTAAGAGCTGAAACCGGGACATTAACTGTAATGCGACACAAACGTACCTGCAATGAAAATAACAATAATTAGTTAGGCTTACAGCTTACAAATAGTTAAAAAGAATATTTGAGTTGTTGTCTGCACTCAGTTGGGTTTTGTTTACATGGTTCTACGTTCAAATAATGTAGGTAATGAATTTTAAACATCATGGTAAACAACAAACTGCGAGGCTTGACAGAGCCATTTGACCACAACGCACCTCGTACAGCCTTGTAGAAAATTCTGGATGGGGCACGGAAGTGGAAGGGACCACGAGCCGGGTTAACATTGCAACGTTTGCGCAAATAGGCCAAAAACTTAATTTTGTTTCTGTAGAAGTGACCGGAAAGGTTCAGCTCCTCACAACGCACAACAGCCACCTTGCCGCCCTGCAACAGGTACTTGGCAACCACGGAGGCCAGGCGGCCAAGCAAATGGCCGCGTCCATCAATAACAACGGTCTACAAATGTAAGAATAATAACAATTAGTTTTATTAAAACAAAAAATTAGGTTATGTTGAGGGACGGGGCATAAACAAATGTGTGCAGCCTCAGAAAATACATGATAACTCGATGAAACACATCCATTTGGTACCCGGAACAGAATCGAAACCATTTGCTTCTCACATGCATTTATCCATTTTTATTAGCACTTCGCGCCTGCCATTTTTTGTGCTGTTATTGGGCACGTGTACACGAACACAGGTTTTCTACACTAAAATAACACGCTAAGTCACGGTTAAAAGTCACAATAATGCACATTCGTCTACAGCACATAGTTTAATTAACATTTTGCACACATTTGTAAGACTGCCCCATCTCTCAAACATAGTTTTATTTGCCAAAATTGTGGCACTTACCCTATTCGTTAAACCAGTCATGTTTAAGAACCGCACGGAAAGAAAGCGGAAACGGCTTTGACAGCCCAAGCGTCATACGACAGGGTTGCTTTGGGCTATTGCATAGTGACAAATGCTTCTTGCTGCAGGCATGTAATTGATATTGTTGTCAATCGTACATTATCGATAAGTCCATGTGTTGTATTTTTGTGTGATTCGGTGTATGGTCACACCGCTGAAATATTTATTCTTAGGTGTATTTTTGACGGCGGCCGCAGCGGATCATTCGTCTCTCGCGTTTCCAATTTGTTTACGATAAAGCTAAATGAAACGAAAATATAAATAAATATTTGCTGAAAACGTGCTGCCATTCAATGGTAATGCAAATGTAACGCGTGTGTGTGTGTGCTTGTGCGAAAAGTGTGTTAAGCACACAAAGATCTGAGTAAAGTGTCTTGTGTGCGTGTGTGTAGGTGCGTGCTCTGATTCTGCTCAATTCGCCCCAAAAACCGAAACAACAAATAAGCAATAAACCAACGGGATCAGCAGCGACGTCGGCAGCAGCAGTGGCAGAACATCGACGCTTCTATTGTCGACAGGAAAAGTCAACACCTTATAAGGCAAGTCTTTATTTTATTACAAATGTGGAGGAGGGGCAGTGTGGTGATGCGGCGGGGGCAGGTTGTGCAGTGGCATACAAATTCGATTTGATATAATGATGAATGATTATGCTTCTTGTTGTTTTATTAAATGCAATTCACAACAGCAACAAAAACACATTGTTCTTCCTCTATCTCTCTCTCACACACACACACACTCTCTCCCTTGAGCTGGCCCGTTTAACTATCTTTTGCCGTTATGCCTTTCCCTCTATTTTCGGAGGCGCAAGTTTTCATCCGTCTCGTGGTTTACTTTTTTCCTTTTGCTAATTTTTAAATTGGGTCAATGCATGCGTCGGACAATTTACTTGTTTTTCTTTTCAGCGTTCTCCTCATACGTATTTTTGTCGGTTTGTTGGTTTGTTGTTGCCGAACCAGTTTCTTAACCTTGTTTCCTCTCCAAGTGCAATTGCCGCTTGACTCTTGCTTTTTGACAATTTGAATGTTCTACTTTTTCGCGACAAAATTCGGTGAGTGTGCGTGTGTGTGTGCATGTGTGAGTGTGTTTGTGTTGGTGCCTGTGTTGCCAGTGACAACTTAATAAACGAACGCTGGCTTCATAACGGCATTAATGAGATTTGCTGAATTATGTTCAGCCAACATGCGAAGGGAATAAAAGACAAAAAGAAAATTAGAAAATGGTAAAATATTTGCCTGTTTTCGATTTAGTGAAATAAAATGCGTGTTCAGCGCTTAGCAACACTCCTTTTTTTTTCTTCGTTCACAAAGGAAAACGATGACTCTTAACGTTAGCAAACAAATACATACATATATACATATGTATGTATGTGTGTGTGTATGTGTGCACAGTGCTTTTTATGGGATTTATAAAATTCCAATTAGAGTGCTGAGCGTAAAAAAGAGAACAAACAGCTGATCATCTCAGAGCGACGGCCAGTGGTGGTGATAAACGTTGAGAAACGCGCTAGAAAAACAAATATTCAATTCTAAATGTAAGTATTAGATGTATATATTGCTGTATATAAATGGGCTCGATTTCATTTCGTCTTGCAGATGCCCAACTTGAACTTCTATGAACTGCTCAATGCGAACACGACGGCAACATTTGAAGAGCTTAAGCGCAATTATAAGCAATTAATACTACAATGTCATCCCGATAAATTACAACAACAACAGCAAGATGTAGCTGTAAATGCCGCCACGAACGAGAGCGACCCAAATCGGGAGAGCGACAGCAATTTCAATGCGATAAACGCAGCCTGGAACACGCTCAAAGATCCCATAAAGCGCAAGCACTACGATGCCGAATTATTGCAGTCGAAGTTTGAGGCGCACAGCAATATCTATGCCAGCATAACGCTAAGCGACATGCACAGCACTCGAGTCGAAGCAGACGACGAGGAGGAGGAGAAGGGGGAGGGGGATGAGAATGAAAGCAACGCAGACAAAGAGTCGACAACAAAGTGGAGCTCGGCCTATGCGTATGATTGCCGCTGCGGCGGACAATACGTGCTGCTGGACGATGAGTCACAAAGAGAGCTGAGGGCGAGCGAAATGATTGTCGAGTGCAGCGAGTGTTCTCTAGTGATAATTGTGAAGCCAGACGCGAATACATCATAAAACTGTAATGCCCCAACAACTGTGTGTAATAAATTGCCTAATAGAACCAAACTGCGTACCGTTCCTTATTCATCATCATGCCCTACGCGACAGAACAATAGGCATATTGAATCCAGCTGATTGTTGTCATCGTTAATCGCTGATTTGAGCTATCGCATCAGGCGCTGCTCGCTGTCGTCGCGAATCGGTTTCTTGAACCGCGCCAAACTGGTTGTGCGGCCGTGCATACTTAATGCCCTTCCTTTCTTTTCGCTTCTTGCTGGCCAGCGCCAAACAGCACCAAATGATGTAATGTTTGCGTATCACATAATTTGGGATTGCAGTCAGACTGTCAACCATTTCTCATTTCCGTTGTGCAAAATAAGTGTCTTTATTAAGTCTGTTTATGTCTTTGACGCGTGTGAATTGTCTCCAGGCGTTATGTGGGCCACGTCTAAAATTGCCAAATGCGATTAGGTCTAGCCAAAAAAAAAACATCTATATAAAGAGAGAGAGAGAGAGAGATAAAACTACTTACCCCGCTTAGGCAAAATATTGCAGCTTATGCGGGTTAATGTTGCCCCACTGTGCAGGCGAAGTGATGCTGCTGCCCCTTCCACACAGCTGCTTGAAATTAAATAGTATTTTTAACAGAAGAGCAGAGTTTGTTGACTTTTTGCCGTCGATTCGTTTGAGCTTTACAAATGGCTGCAAATAACAGTTCCAACCCGTTAACCGTTACCGCAACTAAATCTATTTAAGATATGTGCACAAACATACACACATACACATGTGTATGTACATATACGTTATTTACACACACACACACTTAAGCCGCTTATGGGTGTATGTATCTTAACGTAATTACTGTCAAATATATTTTTCATTTTATTTTTGGGGGTGGAGAGCGAAATTCGAGTAACCTCGCCTCGCGTTTGCCGGCTTGTGGCCGATCTGATGATGTCAGCGTGTACGAAATTAACATACAACAAAAAAAAAAAGAGATACAAATGTATAAACATTTGCAAGTAAGCAACACGCGCATTGGAAATTTATTTGTTTATGATATTATTGCAAAGTAATTTGCATGCTGTGTTCCTCTCTCAGCAACTCGCCTGTCTAATGCCTGCTCTTTCGCACACGTTTAGTGCCTAAGTGCGTGCGCTTTATAGATAATTAACGGTGTCTGAGCTTTCGTTTTCAGTCCGATACAAGTAGCGCGACTCGATTTCCAGCACATTAATTACGCCGGCTGACGTGGAAAACAAAAGCGACTGAGCATGAACCAACACACATGCAGTTGTGCGATAGTATGTGTGTGTCTGTGTGTGTGTGTTTATCTTTATCTCTTTAGCATCGCTTACTTTAATAACCTTTTGACACACAAAAATTGAAACGCTTTAGCGGCTTCAGTTCCTGCAGATGTCTCTCTTCCTCTCTCTGTCTCTGCCGCTTTTCTTACTCTCTTTCTCCATCTCTCCTACTACTATTGTTACGTGCTGTTGTTGTGACACGCGCTACGATTTTAAAGATAGCGGTTGCTACATGTGTGCAATGGCCCACACACTGTTAAAACGAACTCAACTCCAGCTCCAACTCCAGCTCGTCAACCGTCTCCGTCTACCACTTTCATTTCGTTTTCACTGCGCATTTAAGACGCTCGAGCAGCTTTAATTGCCCAAGAAAATGGCAGTAGCAAACAAAATATAAAACACCGGCTGAAAATAACAGAAAGAAGAAAAGGCAACAACAGCTAAGACTGTATGACACACGTTGTGTGCTTTTTTTTTTGTAAAGAAAGCACAAGAAGTTTGTAGCGCAGGAAATTGCGTGGACGGTTTGGCCCCTTCCTTCAGCCAAGCGACAATAATTGACAGCCAGAGTGTCATTTCATCAAACAGTTATGTATGTGGTGAGCTGTCAGTTGACTAAAGGAACGAAAGTTCATTTATCAATGAATTAGAACTAAAACGAAAGTTCATTTAGCAATGAATTTGAATTAGAACTAGAACGAAAGTTCATCTGGCAATGAAATGGAACTTTAAAGCGCTTAAGGACAATGTTTTAGAATTTTACAACACTACAGAGCGGACTCAATTAAATATAAATTTTATTTCTGCATAAAGTATTGAAGTGCAAGCCGTCTGTCCTTGCGAGTGAATCACACTGCTCTGTTCATATTTATTGATTCAGCTGAATTGCGAAAGAACAGTCGCCAAACCAAACCGCAAAATGGTATTCATAAGTGAGTGATAAAAGCAAAGGCAGCTTGCCCAGAGCCAGAGCCCCATAGCCCGTGCCGGAGTAGGTCTTTGCTGTTGTTTCTTTTCTTTTATTGTTATTATGTTGCTGTTTTTTTCTCTTTTTTTTTTACCTGACTGCTCACAATCTTTTCTTTTGTCTACGCTTTATGTCTTTCTCTCGATTTTAATTATACAAAAGTGCCAATTAATTGTTGGCTTTATTTCAAGCCTCCGAGGCAGAGTCAGTCTCATTTGGGACTGTGTTCCACAGGTTCGTCTCGCTGTGAAGGTGTGGATTGTGCGTGGCGAGGTGAAAAGATGGCAGCAATTGGAGCACATCGAGAACATCACTTAAAGTACAGTGAATGCTCTATTAACGAGTCAAATCCAACTCGAATGCGAATCTAGCCTATATCTCTGCCCGATCTTACAGATGGAGCTGTTTTCACTGTATAACTAATCGTTGTCTTCTCTTTTCCCAGCCAAGCGCGTGTTCCACGCCAACGCCAAGACTTCAACCTGGCCGGAAGCGGAAGAGTCAGATCCAACAACAACCTCTATAAGACTGAACAACGGCCGTCCAGCAAGGCAGCACAGAAGATGGCATCCACTGGGGAAATTTGGCTGCAGTGGTTCTCATGCTGCTTCCAGCAGCAGCGCTCACCCTCCCGACGGCCGCATCAACGCCTGCGCATCGATCGCTCGATGATCGGTAATCCCACGAATTTCGTGCACACCGGCCACATCGGATCCGCCGATGTGGAGCTGTCCGCCAATCGGTTAAACGCGATCTCAACCCAAATGCAGAGCAAGGGCGGCTACGAGACGAACTCGATACATTCGCTGCACGTAAGTTGTTGGCGCACTGAATAAAATGGGCGTGGCAGAGCGCAGGGGCGTGAGGTGGTTTGGCACAGAGATCGATTGAGTCATCCATTTGGTTTTCGCCATTGTTGGGCATGTTTAATGTGCGAATCACGCTGATTGCAATTCGAAACGTTAACACTTAGCACCGCCGTAAGGTGACAACCATTGGCTGGTGGTGGTTATGGTGGTTACGGTGGTCACAGTGGTTTGTGTAGTGGTTTCTTTTTTCATGTCAGCTCAAGGTGTAGGCAAATGAGTATTCAATTCAAAGCAGATTTAGCTACAATTTATTTAATTGAGATCAAGAAAATCTTATAAAAATATAGAATAATTATTTAATTTTTAATTTTTTGTATCCGATTTTCTTAAAACCCTTTCAACCTGCTTATAAATCTGAGTGCTTATATTTACTTTCTATCAAAATTAGACCTAAAGACAAGTTGGAAAAGTAAATAAACAAAATTCTGAGCTTTTTTTTTTTGCCCGATAAGCGGCGAGCTGAGTTGTTAAACTTGATAAACAATTGGATTGCCTTGTCAAAAAGACAGACAGACGAAACTTAAGAGTTCAATGCCCTCGCTCAGAGACAAACATCAGGTGTAGCTGCATGTGTGTGTGTGTGTGCTTAAGATCCACACCCAAGTTTAGTGTAAAAAGTTCAATTAGGTTCTGTGGTATTAGTCGCATTTGTCTATATACGTTCATGCCATGCAACCATTTGCTGATAAGATCTCCGCCTGCTGCACCACCAGACCGGACCAGACTCAGACCAGGTTCGTTCGTGTCGCAGCTCTCTTTTGTTTCCAAGTATTAAACAATATCAAGTGCCCAGCCCCGGTTCTAGCTGCGGCCACGCTCTAGTACATCACTTAAACTAAGGACAACAACAACAACAATGATTAAATGTACAGTAAAAGCTCTAGATAGTGCACAGCGCGGGCAAATTCTTTGCATTGGGTTAATTAAGGACTCAGCTAGGGTTGCTTATTTGCCAAATGTCTTTGCTATATCGAGCATTCACTGTAGCTGCATTTATTATAATATACTTTACTCTTTCGACTTGCAGGCCTGCTGATGGAAATCCCCCACAACCGATGGCTATTTAAAGCATTTGTGCAATTTCCTTCGAAACAACAACAGCAAATGAGGAGCAGACGAAGAAGAGGGAGAAGAGAATCATAACAATAAAAAGAAAGCAACAATCTTGTATTTAAATAATTCTTTGTTAAGCCAGCCCGAGCGTGTTATCAGCCAGCGACGGTGACTAATAGAGGAGACGATGGAGGAACCAGCTGGGTGATTGCTGACAACAGAAATGGGTTCCACACACCAAGAACAACAGAACACAACAACAACAACAATAAGAACCATGTGGAATACGAGAACTGACAATGGACTCCATAATGTTCCAGCTACTATTTATATAAAAAGATCATGCGTATTAGCTATAAGTCGGTACTCCAACCCATGTATAAACCGAGAACTGTGTAGACCTAAGAATATTGTAAGCCCTTTGTGAGTATTAAATAGATGAAAAATCACAGATGTTGCAAATTTAAAGTCTAGCAAAAAACAGTTCACAGTCAGCCCAAGGTTTTGTTTTCGGTAATACATATTGTACTTAATGCCAAAACCAGATCAGTTAAGATCATTGTGCAGTGTTTTTTTCCTATAGAGCATGCGACATGCAAACAAAATATGAATAATTGTAAAATCATTTTTCCATTGTAAACCCTAGAGAACAGAACTGCCTTATTTCGAATTGCGTAACGCCACACTGATCGAGATCATATATATATATATACATATGTGCATTATATATGTGTATATGTATGTATATATATAATTGATACCTATCACGTAGTATATATCAACTGTTGTGCTCGTTGACTAAGCAAGAAGCAATTTTACAAAGCTGATTTAGCATTTATACAATGTTCAAAACTTTACAACAAATAATATAAAATAATATTAAATTGTCGCACAATCAATTTTTCCAAAAAAAAAAAGAAAGAAAATGTATAATTTATGATATTTATGAAACTCGAATATTCGTTTACAAAGCAGAAAGAAAAATATTGTAACTACTTTTTTAGAGTTATATATATAGAGGAGGATATTTACAGAACCGATTTAACCAATGCAGAATATAGTATAGAACGTGTACCTATATAGAGCGAGACCCCCTTAAAGCATTCATTCAAAATCCACTGCAGTTGTAGATATATATATTGTAAAACTAAGTTAAAGAAACGAAACAGAAATAACAAATTATTAAATTGTGTATTTTGGGTTGAAAACGTCGCCTGTTGAACGCGGCATAGACTAATTGTATAAAAAAAAGGATATTTAAGCAATAATTTATGGAAAAATATATTTAGAAGAAAAAAATGACGATTTTGTTATTATTATTATGCATGGGATTTGCTGGATTTTTGACAAATATCAAATATCCAGGAAAAGTTTAAAGGTTTTTAGTACAGCTGCTACAGGAACATGGAAGCCTGCGGAGCGGAAGTGGAACTTGGATATCATAAAAATATTATGTGATATGGTATATCATACTGTTCATTTATTATATATCCTATAGTACAATCTGTGAACAATCAGTTGAGCGGCAATATAGTACAACATTGCTTCCTTAGTGATCATATTTACATATATTTATATGGATATTTATTTAATGATCATCATAAGTTTCTTTTATTCACCTTATAGAAGTTGGTTGAAACAGTTATTTAACCTAGTGTTTGGGGCATCCATAATATTTTTTCATGTATAAATTGCTAATCATCATTGTCGCTGCCGCTGCCGCTGCCACTGCCAGAGCCGGAGCCGCTGCCACTGCGGCTGCCGGATTTGCGGCTCTCATTGTCGCTGCCGCTGCCGCTGCCACTGTTGGACTTGCTGCCGCCGTCGTTGCTTTTGCCGCTGCCGACGTCAGACTCGCTGTCGGAGTCGCGCAGCGCTTTGCTGGCCTTGGCCTTGTTCACCTTCTTGCTGCGTCGCGCCTCAAAGTCCGAGCCCTCGTCCTCATCCGAGGAGTAGATGGTAGAGGCCTTTGGCTCCGCTTGTCCGCCGACGGCGCTGCCGCCCTTCTTGTAGCGATTTTTGATGGCGCTCAGACTGATTGCGTTCTCGTCGTCGCTGCCATCGTCGTGCTGATAGGAGGAGTTGCCGCCGCCCCCAATGAGGGGCTCGCCGGCACCGGCCTTTTTCTTTTTAGGCTGCGTCTTGTGTTGGGTGCGCATGGCCAGGCGCAGCTTGGCCTCCTCCTCCTTCAGTTGCGTATTGCGATCCGTGGTGGGATCTTTGCCCACCTGAGTGAGTATCTTAATGCCGCTCGTCTTGGTCGAACGATCCGCCAGAGACATGGTAATCTTTTTGTGTGTAAAGGACTCCGTTGAATGCGGGCGGAAGGTTAGCTTGGTCCGGAACACAGACTGACCCTGCAGACCCGTGCCCTGACGTATAAACAAATGATTGTGGTCGCCCACCAGCGGTTGGCGATACGCATCGAAGATCTCGTTGCCCAGATGCAGGCTCATGCTGCCGTCGGACCAGCGCACAAAGCGCGCATTGGACTCGCGCACCATTTCGCCCTTGTTGTTCATAAACTCGCGCCAGCGGATGGTGTTGCTCACCTTGAGCTTGATACGCTGCCGGCCCTCCTCGTCCATGGTCTCCTCCTCGTCGATTTCGTCCTCATAAGTCTCCGGATCGAACGGATGTGTGACCACGGACAAGAAATTGGGCAGCTTAATGAAGTGTTGCTCCTTGCCCAGGTCGGCTGATATGCGCGGTATCTCCACATCGATGCGCGTCTCCGGCAAAGGCTCTGGCTCATCCTCCTTGGGCACATTTAGACGCGGCTCTTTGTCACGAGAGCGTGAACGAGAACGACTACGTGACCGGCTTACGGAGCCACTGCGTGAACGCGATTTGCTCCTACTGCGACTGCGTGACCGAGCCACGCTGCCTGCCGGAGATTTGCGGACAGCAGTCGGCGTCTCCTCGTCGTCACTAATGTCATCCGCGTCACCGAAGATGTCCGCCGCGGCAGGCGCTGTCTTTGGCTGCAATGAGTTAAAGTACAATTAAATACAGTTGTCAGTTGGGAGAACTCGCATTGACCAACCGGCTCATCCTCTTCGCTATCGGAGTCAATAAGGCGCGACTTCTTTGCTTTCGAGGGCGTTGTGGCGTCGCTATCGCGCTTTTCGTTATCTGAATTGCTTTGGCGACGCGGCTTCTTCTTGGGGACGCCAAAGTCACTGCCCGAGCCGGAAGCGGAGCCACTTCGGCTCCGTGATGTGCGTCCCGAATGAGGAGTGCCCGACTTGGTGTGAGAGCGCGAGCGGGAACGGGATCGGGTTTTAGATCTAGAAGTGCGACTACCGCTGCGACTGCGACTGCGACTCTTGCTCTTTGAATTTGCTCGCTGGTCGTCAATCTGCAGATTGGGCGAGTTGGAACGGGATTCCTCATTACCGCTGTGCTTGCTGTGGGGCGTGCCGCTGCGGGAGCGTGAATGGGAAGGCGAATGTTTGCTGTGAGGAGAAGCAGAGTGCTGGCTATGTGGAGAGTTAGTGCGTGGACTGTGAGCCGAGCCTGAGCGCGAGCGTCGACTGGCTGGTGAGCCGGATCGTGGGCTATGCGGCGAGCCGGAACCAGAGCGAGACTGCGAGGATCTGGACCCAGAACGTGAACGATCGCTGCCGCTGCCCGACTTACGACTGTGGGGCGAACTAAAGGGATAATATGGGACATTAATCATATCCTTTTGACAGGCTAATACAATTAAATAGTCAAAACCTACCCCGGTGCACTGCCTTGCGGTGTGACGCTGCGGCTGCGGCTTCCACTGCGACTGGAACCGGATCCAGAACCTTTGAGAGAAAGTTAAGTACAGCTGGGACAGCAACAATATATAGTAGTGCACTTACCGCTCTCATCATCAGTATTTGGATCAGCCATGTCTTACAATAATTTATTGCAAACGAACAAAATGTCGACGACAAAAAGAAAAATAACAATATGCGGCTCAGACACGTGCAGACCAACTTCAAGTTCAATTAACTCATAAGCTTAGGAAAATAGCTTGAGTTAATCAATTAAAATGCAGCCGTCATTTTAACTAACATATATTGTCTTTTTTTTTAGCAAATGGCTTTATTTTATTTAAATGCCGTATTTGTCAAAAAGTCGTCGTGTATTGCAGTCCTAAAACATTCAGAGCAACGCTGCTTTGAACGCTACTATCGATAACAACACTGCATCGATAACCATCATCCATCTCCGTCTTTTGTGTACTTGTATTCGTATGTGACGAGCCACAAAAGTTTTTTGCGGAACGTATTTTGTGTACAATTTAAGCGTTTTTCGAGCGCTCAAAAATTGTTTATATCATTGCATATATAACAAATAGGCATTAGTCTATTTTAAATAAAAGTGCGTTGTTTTGTGCGCGGCGTAAAAGGTGCGCAAATCGCGAAGCGAATTTACCCCAAATTCGCGTTCGGGTGAAATTTCAATGAACTGAGAAAACAAAGACAGAGACATACACACACACACACATTCTGTGGAAGCATTGAAGAAAGAAGAAGCAGTGGCAACAGCGCAATAGCAAGCAATTATTTACTTACAAATAAAACCAACATAATATATATATAAACCAAGGCAAAACAATACGAAAAAAGGCCAATTGAAGAAAGCATCATTAAAAGGAGAAAAATATTAATGGACGTTTCGCAGTGGACGCCTCCGCAGCAGCTAAAAATTCTGTAGTCGCCGCTGTGCGTTGCTTGGCAAGGGGGAAAAGCATATAAAAAAACCTTCGGTACTCCTGCTCTCGGGCAGGCACGACGAAGTAAAGTCCACCAATACACACAGTTACACCAATACGCAGCGTGAGTGTACGTGCACACACACATACATATATTTTTATATATATATATGTATATATATGTGCAATATATTTAGGGACGATACGGTGCGGAAAAATACCAACTAACCTCTCTCCGCACGTTGCGGCTACACTTTGCGCATCCTCGTGTGGGTGACAGTGTGCATGTGAGTGTATATATCCTGCTTGCCCGTGTGCCGTAGTGCCATTTATAAGTAACAGTGAACTGAAGTAAATCGAGTGATCAGAGCATATTCAAGTTCACAAATTGGAGCGTCGGTTGGTGCAGCAGCTGACAAAACGCAACAGCAATCGAGGAAGACGGCGACGCAAGCGTCAGCAACAACAACGTCCCAGTCGCTTTGGAATGTTAAATGCGGTGAGAACGAACCATTCAGTGTATGTTGTTGTTGGTAACAGCAGTAGTCGGAAAACATTAGCAGTAACAGTGGCCGAAGAGGAAGGAGCAGCAGCATTATCATCCAACGTTCATTTAGGTAAGTAAACAACGTCCATTTAGTTGCTGTTAGAGTTCGATTTTCAAGGCTGGCCCTAAGCGCTAATTGGCCAAAGTTGATTTCGAAGCATTTTGTTGTAAGCGAAAACAGTGTTGTAAATCGTAAATTGGTCAGCTGATGAAGTTACACACATAGCGATCGGACGCTCTAAAGCGATCGGCAAATCGATCTGGCAAGTCAAGTCAAAAGCAAACGAATCGAGGAGCATGCAAGAGCGCACAAAAAAAGGTGCTCAAAATACAAAAGGAAACAGAAGAAATAAATAATGAGCATGGGTAGAGAAAGACACAGACAAGTGCAGGCAGAGCTAATTGCAGATCAGCAACACTCGCACAAGTAGCATCTTTATTGTGTGTTCACACACACACACTAACTCACGCACACACATCTTTATAGATATATACACAGGCATGCACTTGTACACGCACACATACACACACACACATTCGCCGTTTCATATTGATCCTCTGAGTCAAGTTCATTTCATGTCCTTTTTCATTTACCTTTTGTGTGGCGTTTGAAGTAGAGCCCACGCCTCGGCTGCCTGATTTTAGGACCAGTTTGTGCGTGTGTTTGTTTTGTGTTAGCACTGTCCATTCAGTATTGTATTTTTTTTTCGATCGTGCGGCCATTTAATCTAAGTGAACGGCACTTTGTTTACCTGCGCTAGTATCACCTCCTTTTTGTAGCTGTTACAACGTGATTACGTCCGATTATAGTTGTCTCTGAGACCGCAGTTACGTAAAATTTCAAGCGACCTTGGCTTCATCGAAGCCGCAATTTAACCAAAACCCGCCCCCAACAAACAACTAAAAAGACAACAACAAAAACAATGCAGAGACAGAGACCGTCAAAGACCCAGAGCCAGACCCAGACAGCGCAGCCGAATCGGCAGCCATTTGTCTTGTTTATATTTATTTATAAACATATGTTTGTGTTATTTTCAACGCGCAACAATAATTATCTGTGCACTCTGAATTTTGTTATCAAATGTGCGGGATTTGGGTTCTGTTTTCTCTCCTTGAATCGAACTGAGTCAGCGTCGCGTCCCTCTCGTTCGCATTTATATTCAACGACTCTCTCTCTCTTTCTCTCTCACTCACTCGCTCGCTCTATATTTCTCAGCTTCAGCTAGTTTTGTGATAAACAACGCCGGCCTTGCATGATTTGTTGACGTTGTTGTTGGCCAATTGGTTGATATGTATATCATTTTTTTTGTGCCCGCCAAAAAACACGTCACGACTGCATCACGATTACGATGTGCGATTACGATCGAATGTTTTCATCTTTTGAGGACTAGCTTTGTTATCGATAACAGATTTGAAACTGCTAATCAAAAGCAATTAGCGGGCAGCATAAATACGCACTTTAAATACATGACTAGCTCTATTATCGATATCAGTTGGTAATAAAACGCAATTAGCGCTCAACATAAATACGTAATTACTAATTCTACAAATAAAACTAATCCAAAGTTCGTGGTTCTTCTGCTCTTTCAGATTATGGCGAATTTAAATTTTCAACAACCTCCGAGAAGCATAGCAAACGCGGCTTTAACGGGCCGCACAACTGGCGGCTTTGGTGGTAGCTCTATGTCTGGCCATGTAACACCCACGTCCGGCATGTTTCAGACCGGTAAGTGGCAACTAAGCTGGTGGATTATCGGACATTTTCTCATTATTAATCCTTTTCTGTTTTTGCTTAGATTTCGGTGCCTCTTATCCTGGCGCCGCGAATTACGGTCAACAAACGCAACAGCCGCCTCAGCTATCGCCGAATCGCAACGTGCAGTTATCGGTTGGTGGATCCGCGTTATCGAGTGGCAATCGCAATGCGAATCTATTTGGCCAACGGCCGTTTGTGGAGCGTCGTGCCATGCAGGGTTTGGGCAGTGGGCCCATGGTAAGTAGCTACGAGGATCAAGATATCATACATACATAAAAACTATATATTTCCATTGCAGTCGAACATGGGAAACTTCATGCAATCCGGTCGCGGTGGCTATGGCACAGGTGGTGGCGGCGGGGGAGGGCCTTTAAATAATTTTCATGTATTCGGTGGTGGCAGCGGGGCGGACGCATCAACGCCGGCGCTGCTCGATCCCACAGAGTTCCCTTCGCTGACGAATGCGCGCGGCCAGAACGATCAGACACTGCCCCAATCGAATACCCTCCAGCCGCCGGGCAGCAAACCCTACGGTAATTTCTTTACCTCTTGTGAGTTCAAAACGAAAATCCACCTTTTTTTAAAATTAATTTCTGTTACTATAATTGTTTTAATTTTTAATTGGTTGCGGTTCGCTCTACTTATACATATTTATTTACTTATTTATATTTTAATTTCTAATTGTAATTCGTTGCTTATATATATCTATAAGTTCTATCTTTCATTCTTAATTGGTATGAATCCTCCGTCTTTCACACAAAACATCGAATCATTATATTTACTCATGCTTAGTGGTGTTGGAATTAACAAAGTAAAATGATCTTCCCTGTTTCCCCGTTCACTGAAACAGGCTCTTATAACCGCTTCTGCAATGAGCTTATATATCCTAACGAATTGCCTTCTGTATTTTGGGATTACTTTTAGTTGGCATGGTGAAGCAGCCGACGTCAGAGCAATCGGAGTTTACGATGTCGAACGAGGACTTTCCTGCGTTACCGGGCACCCAGAACTCGGACGGCACAACGAATGCGTTGGGCAACAGCAGCAGCGTTGGCAGTGCTACCGGCGGCGGCAGTGGAGGAGGAAGCGGAGGAGGTGCTGTCACAGAGAATAATCTGGATGGCACGGAAAAGGCAATGAATTCGATTGTGGTTAGCGGCGGAGGTTCGGGCAGTTCCAGTTCCGTGGGCGTTGGTGGTAATGGTCACGGCGCCGTTGGCAGCGGAATCGGCGGCGTAGCTATTGGCGGCGGTGGCGGAGGTGGCAACAGCAGCGGGTCGAGCAGTATGGTGAACGCGACGCATGTAGGATTAGTGGGCGGCACAGGTGGAGGCGTTGGTGTCAACAGTGTTACCGGCAACAATGCTATGATGGGTGTTGGGGGTGGGCTCGGCAGCGGCACGAACAGTGGAGCAGGCGGCGAGCACATGAACGATAATTCCAGCAATGATAAACTTGTGAAGAGCGGCGTACAAACATCGCCAGATGGTAAATACTCAATAATCGAAAGGAATTCGCGAGCAGCTCATTCTCTAACCACGTCGGTTCAATTATCCAATATAGGCAAGGTCACAAACATACCAGCGAGCATGGTGAACAATCAGTTTGGCATGGTGGGTCTGCTGACGTTCATCCGAGCAGCCGAAACGGATCCCAATCTTGTGACGCTGTCGCTGGGCACGGACCTAACGGGCCTGGGCTTAAATCTTAATTCACAGGAGAGTTTACATCCAACATTCGCTGGACCGTTCGTGGAACAGCCCTGCAGGTGAGTGACTGGCCTAATTGGATTAATTGGATTTTTGACAAATATTTATTTCGTCCTTTATATAACAGAGCACAAGACGTCGAGTACAGCGTACCACCCGAATATCTGATCAATTTTGCGATTAGAGATAAGCTCACAGCGCCGGTACTGAAAAAGCTGCAAGAGGATCTGCTCTTTTTCCTGTTCTACACGAATATCGGTGATATAATGCAATTAATGGCAGCTGCTGAATTGTAAGTTTCGATAGATCTTCATTTTCTCTGCGCTGAACTAAAAATTTGTGTCTTCTTATATGTACATAGGCATAGTCGCGAGTGGCGGTATCATGTAGAGGAGAAAATTTGGATAACTCGAATTCCTGGCATTAATCAATATGAAAAAAATGGTACAAAAGAGCGTGGCACCTTCTATTACTTTGATGCGCAAAGTTGGAAACGTTTGTCCAAGGTTTTCCATATAGATGCCGAGAAATTAGATAAATGTCCCAATATAAGTGCGTTTATGAATGGACAGTCTGTATAATAATAATAAAACTGAAAAAATTTGAAAAAAGCAAAACAAATTGATGTGCGCGTTTCTTCATTCATTCTTCCTTTTGAATTTAACGCATATTTGATTGTGGAATGATGTTCGATGTTAGCAGCAATCGTTTAATCGATACGCAAGAGGCGTACATTTTGTGTTATCGATCAGCCGCCACAAAAAGGTAAGGCATTGCAGTACAGCTCTAATTGTTTTTCGGTATGCTGATCAAGCGCAACAATAAGTGACATATAAACTCGTTTCAGCATGTTTAATTCAATCTAGGAAAAATAAAAACAAAATCTTGATATATTATAACATTATTTATTTGTTATGTCGATCTCCAAAGCAACAGTTCTCAGCAGCTTAACTATTTTCTTTAGCAACCAAGGTGTTGAGCAGCATACCTAATTTGACAGCGAACAAAAAAAAAAAGAAAGAAGAAACAGCGCCTGCGCCATTGAGTCAAATTCAAATTTAAATTGATTGTGAACGGACGTACAATGAACACGCCCGGCGTCAGTTTGTTTCAGGGCGCTGATACCCTGAAGGTGAACTCAACACTGGAGCGTCAGGAGGAGGAAGAGGCGCTGCAGGATCAAAAACGAAGAGAGGCGGAGGTATGTGGTGACAATTAAGTCAAGGCTTCGTTTATGTCAAATTTGGATTTTTTTTTGTCGCACATGCATGTTTTAGTTGGGGAATTTATTGCAAAATGCATTCGACGACTTAGATGACGACGATGAGGACAGCACCGTAGACACAACATCAAATTTTCCGTCTAATATGTTGCCCGACGGACAGGGTTTGCCTCTGCCGCTGCTTCCGACGCAGCAGCAACAGCAGCAAGCGGACTATGCAAATGCAAACGAGATACATAAGCTAAGGATGATGCTGGAGTCAAGGACGCACGAGCTGAACAACATAAACCAAGTGGCGACGGAAGCGCATAAGAAAATTGACGAGTTCCAGAAGCGTCTGACTATAACGCAGGCGGAGCTGGAGCGTGCGCTTCGCGAGAAGCAGCACACACACGAGCTGCTCGTCGACAGCAAGGAGAAGTGCTCGAATCTGGACAATAATATTGAGAAGCTGCGCTGCGAGAAGCGCACGCTAGAAACGGAGAACACTCAGCTGGTTGGCAAGCTGGAGACGGCACAGACGCTGCTAGCCGATGTCCAGCGGAAATATGATATGGTAGAGCGGGATCAACACAGGCGGGAGGATCGCAATGCTGATATGCGAATCAAGAAGCTGGAGGAGCACCATCGCGCCCAAATAGAGCTGATGCAGCAACAGGTTAACCAGCTTAGTGACCAGCTGGACAAGAAGAAACAGGAGCTCGACCAGATGAACATGCGCTACAATGCGCTGCAGTCTAGCCACGAGTCTATGCTGCTGGACAAGGCGGACAAAATCAATGAGTTGAACTCGGCGCTCGACGTGGCCCAGCGGCGCTGTAATCAGCTAGCTGCCAAACCCGACTACGAGGCGGAGAACGTGCGCCAGAAGCAATGCATTGCGGATCTGCATGCACAGGTGGCCAGCATGGAGCACACGATAGCGCAGCTAACGGAGCGTCTCAATGGCACTACAGCGGAGATGGATCTGATGGACACGCTATTACAGCAGCATCAGTCCGAAACAGATTCTCCAAACCGCTTGCCATCGCGCCTAACTGGCAGCACGCCCCTGAATCCCACCGACCGCATGGGTCACATTAAGCAGGAGCTGTACCGAGCGTTAGCCAGTTTGAAGAGCAAGCGCGAGGAGGTGCGCCGGTTGGAGAAACAGCTGGACGAGCGCTCCAACGAGCTGCGCACGCTCCGCGATGAGGAGAACAAAACGTTGGTACAGCTGGCTAATCTGAAGGAGGACAAGGCGCGTCTGGAGACGCGCCTTAAGGGAATGCAGGAGCAGCTAGATGAGCGTGATCACAACAGTTCGCTTAATGTGTCCAAGCTGCAAGCAGAACTGGATGTATTGCTGACTGAAAAGGACGCACTGCATCAGCAGACGATCGCGCAAGCGGCCGAGCAGCAACGACTCGAAAAGCAGTTGAAGCAGGCGAAGTTGGATTTGGAGCATCTGAAGCAGGACCACGACTTGCTGAGGTGTCAACATGATGAGTTAACGCATGACAATCGACAGCTGCGGAGTCGACCTTCTACGGACAACTTGCGTTTGGAGCTGGAGCGCCATAAGATCTTGCTAAAGGATGCGCAGAGCGAGGTGGATCGTTTGAAAGTGCGGTACACAGAGATTGCCAATGAGAAGCAGACACTTAGCTATCAGCTGCGTAAGATAAGCGAAACGGATAGCATCAAGGAGCTGCAGGAGCACCGACAGCAAATTGCCCAGCTGCAAGGGAACGTGGAACTAGCGGAGCTGAAGGCAAAAGAACTCAGCAAAATACTGGAGACGGAAAAGCTGCGCCACGAACGAGATCTCGAGATGCTGCGCGAGAAGTGGGAGCGGGAGAAACACGAGGAGGTGCTCAAGGCGGCCAAGGAGGGTTCCAGCAATTGCACCAAGTGCAACGATCAGCTAGCCGAGATTACAAAGGTATGATGAAATGCACGAACGAATTCCGTACTGAAGCACATTTCTTAACAGGTCGAGATCCAAATGCTAAAGCTGCAAAACATGAACTCCATGCAAGCCAAGGAACTGAACGAGCTGCGGAATGAGCTGGAGCAGTCCAAGGCGCTGCGAGCGGAGCTGGAGACAAAGGTGCAACAGATGGCGGAGCAGGAGAAGCTGTTAAGCGAACTTAAGGCTAAGGCACAGCTCTATGAGGAGCAGCTGCAGCAGGACGCAGTCAAACTGAGCGAGCACCTGAGTCCCAGTAGCAAGCAGATTGTCGCTAACTCACATGATGGTAGTGGTGACTCACCGGGTTCTCCAGAGCTCACGCAAACACGCATCAAGCGCATAGAGCAGCGTGTGCGGGACGAGATGGCCAAGCTATTTGCTGCCGAGCTGAAGCGCTTTACGCAGCGCGTCCAGCAGACGGAGGAGCGCAGCTTGTGCCTGCAGCGCGAGTATCAATTGGTCTGCCGTGATCTTCAGCAGCGCCAGACGGAGGTCGACTTGCTGAAGCAGACAATACTCGCGGAGCGTGAGCAAATGCAGAAGCTGCTGGGTGAGCAGGATGAGAAGCAGAAGCAGTTGTTACACAAGTGCCGCAGCGAGCTGCAGACAAAGAATCAACGCATCGCGGACTTGCTGCGCGAACTGGAGGAACAGCATGCGAGCATCGACTCCGAGCGCCGCTCCATGAAGGCCGTGATGAATGAATGGGACAAGCAAAAGCAATCCATAGAGCAGGTGGAACAGCATTGGCGCGCCCAGGTGCAAGCGCTTCGTGAGTCCCACGAAGAGGCGCTGCGCGCTGCACAGCAGCGGTATCAGAGCGCCAAGCGCACCGCACACAACTACAAGATCTATGCGGAAGACAAGGATGCGCACATGAAGCGCGAGTACGAGCGCATCAAGCTCGAGTACCAGACCTCGCTCAGTCAAATCGAAGCAACCATGCAGCAGCATCTCCGGCGGAAAAGCCGCGAGCGCCAGCAGCAAAAGCGAAGCGGCAATGACAAGGAGAACGAGCCGAGCAATCACAAAGTATAATCCAAGTATAGATCAATTCTCTATAGTTAGATTCTATAAGATATTTTACAAACAATTGTTTTTATATGCACTTTTACAATAGAAGATATTGAATATAATGTGAACATTCCAATTATATAAACAACAGTTAGTAGGATATATATTTACAGTTAGAGTATTCACAAAGCTAAGTTATCACTTTATGAATTATCTAATAGCTAAACTTCTATTTTTTTGAACTGCGTCCAGCATTTGTCCAAGATTACGAAAAACTTATCTATTTCCGGTCGTTGTAGGCCCAGAGCAGCAGCTACAGTTAAATAGGGCGTCTCCAGCAGCTCACGATGGGAGCCAAAATCTGAGAAAGGAAAAGCTAGAGTTAATATGACATTACATTCCCTTGGACACTCACGTTTGAATTCATAGCCATCAATGGATTTGGTCTGACCAACGGCTATGACTCGCACACCGGAGACGCCCCGTGCATGTAGCATGGCGCCCAGCTGGGTGATCCTCTTGTCTCCCTCCCTGCGCTCCGGATGGAGTGTGCTTAGAGTGAGTGCCAGTGATATGTGATTATTCTTGGATTGTGACACAAGTTCATTGTGTTCCACAGCGAATTGTTGCAGTCGCTGTTTGAGATATTCAAAGTTTGTCCGACGCTCGCGTAGCAGCGCCAGGTAGCCGCTGCGACCCAATGAGAGCAGCGTCATGAATACATCCAATGTTTGGGAGCTGCTCGCGCGACCCGCGTAGCTGCTGGCCAGCTGCTGTAGGTAATCCTTATCACAGCTGGCCACGATGGCGCCGCCGACGGGCACCATCAAGTTTTTATCCGTGCTCTGGACAAAGTAATCGACGCGACCAACGCGCTGTGCGCGCTCCAGCTGGCTGGTGATTGCCTCGCACTGCAGTCCATAGGCATTGTTGATCAGATGCGGCACAGACTCCCTTTTGGCCAGCTTTGCCAGCTCCACGATGCTGTCGCAGTTGCGGGGTGCAAAGCAGCTTGTTGTGCTGTACAGGCAGAGTATGTTCTCGGCGCCCAGTTCTTGGATGCGCTGCTCAAACTGTTGGCAATCGGTGGCCAATGCCTGCTCCTCTTTCAGTACCAGGTGGGGTATCACAATGGGCTCCAGGCCGGCGGCTGTGATGGCCTTGAAGCAGGACTTCTGATCGATGCGGGACCACAGAACATATCGCGCACTCGGTCGCCGCTTGCGAAGCGCCTGTAGGCACAAGGTCAGCGTCATGCCCGTGGCCAAGGGAACCAGGAAGCATCCCTGGCAGCTGCTCAAGCCCAGCGTGTGCAACAGATCTAAGAGCAGCGCGTTTGTCAGACTGGCCAACAGTGTGGAGCCCGCAGCTTTGGGTTGTGCTTCCAGCAAATCACCCGAGCGGCCAATGCCATGGCCAAAGTTATAATGCCTCCGCGCCACGAGCTCTAGCGGATTAGAGTCCCAGTTAACATTTATATTTTATATTGAAATTTTACTTACTGCACGCAATACGCGCCTCCCGCTCACCCAGACCCACATTGTGTGCGAAATTGTTGCTGTCTAGGGCGGCCAGCTGATGCACCAGCTCCTCAATCTCCTCATCCCGCCAGCCTAGCTCTGGCAATTTACGCTGCAAAATAAAGTAATCTCTTATCTACGTTTAGTTTGCTTTAATAATTGCCGTTGTAATACTTTTTCCAGCAGCTCCTTCACTTGTCGCTGCCTGCCGCGCTGCGCAGCCAACCCCAACTGCAGATAGTTGCGGGGCACAAGCATTTGGGGTATATTGATGCCATCGAAATTCATTGTGCTGGGCGCCAAATAGGAATACACATAACACTGAATAGTGTATCGCTTTGGTAGTGTATGTGTCATTCCATCATCAATTTCATCGCCGATAAGTTATCGATGTATTTCATCGCGATGATTTTTAGTGCTGTGCAACGTTCTTATAAGTTACGCCGCGCATCATTTCTGGGCGTCGCTTAAGCATTTCGTTTAAATTCCAATACGAGGAATAAAAATAAAAATAAATAAATATCGTAATCAACTGGACGCATTCCGCAATAGTTCAATATGTAAGTGCAGTGAATAAAACATAAATACCACACGCCTAACTGCGTCTTTTTTGCAGGCCAAAAGTAAGCGAGTCAACAATGCGCGAGTTGCAGGAAATTTTAAACGACGAGAATCCAGACGAGAATAGATTTAAAGATCTTCTCAAGAAGAAAACGGCACCGAAGCCAAGAAACAGTCCTCAGTATGCGCTTGGCGGCTATGATGTATCATTTGATATAGACGTCGATTTGATCAAACTGCCAGAAAAGCAACAACAACAACAACAACAGAAACAACAGCAACAAAATCAGCAGGAGACTCGGACAGAAGGTGGACAAATAATAGCAAATAAACAAGCGCTACGTGAGACGTTTAATCATTCCATTACAGCCAATGTGCAGCACGCAGTAACTGAATCACAACCCCAGTTAGAAGCGCCCAAATCGCCCACTGACGCGAATAGAGCTGCAGGGCGTTCCCTTAGCGCGTCGCCCGTTGTACGCGCCAGCTCTCCCGGCCAACGTGGCTGCGGCGCCGCAAGTGAATCCAATAAATTGTGTCGAGTGGCTTCAGACAGACGCTCTAGTGTGCTACGTATGCGACGAGATCTGCGCGACGAGTTTAGTACTGACGCCAATGAGACGCGAAAGACATCCGGCTCGTTTGACTTTGTAAGTTATTCCTTTGCTTTGTTGGGTGACTAATTATTGATTATCTGATCACCTTGCAGCTGCCCAAAGTAAGCAGTACGCCTGCTCTAGAGAAACCAACACCAGTGCAAGGACCACAGAACCCTCGATTCGCAACAGAAACTGCAGCCGTTAAATGTTCTTCGAATCATGCTGATTTCGAGGGCAGCTTTGAGGAGAGCCTGAGGAATTCTCCGCGTCAATGCACAAGAACTAGATCAAGCCTTCGGGGTACATTTGTTAAAGAGGCAGAACAACAGCCGAGCTTAAAAACTACATCACCGCATCCAGCTGACGTCGGCCACCGAGGCACCTTTGTTGTCGATAAAACACTAGAGCCTGAACACCAGGAATCACGGTCGCCCACCAACAGAGTCTTCAATATGGGACAGCAATTAACGAAAGCTTTGTCTCCGCCGTTGCAAGCTTCGTCTCCGCCGTTGCAAGCTTCGTCTTCGCCGTTGCAAGCTTCGTCTCCGTCAGGTTCCAGGAATTCTGTTCGGCGGCCTTACGTGCGTCTAAGACGTGCAATACCCCATCTGGACTTGACACGGGCGCCACAGCAAGTTGCGTTAAATTCGGAGCAGATTGTGCCAGCAACGCAATCACAACCAGATAAGTCATCAGATGAAGAATCATCTCGAGGCCTGGAACCTGTAGAGGCAGAAGCGGAGCAGATTGTGCCTGAGACACAGGTCCAGGCGAACACGCCAGAAGTGCAAGCGGCAGCTGGATCAGTGACACCGCCGCTAGCTGTTAGTTGTGGTATACAAACCACCTGCACTCCGACCAATGGAAATGCTACGAATGAACCTGTGCCGTTAGAGGATAACGAAGCTGAGGATGAGGAGAGTACATCTCCGCTCAACCTAGCGCCTGCTGGTGGCAACACTACGAGGCAACGTCGCCGCCAACAGCAAATGGATACCCAGGAGCAGACCATGCAGTTGCTCGATCTTCATCGTACGCACACGAAAAGTTCACCAAGGCAGTATGCACAGAGGATAGCTCAGGTCGTACTCAATAAGCCGCTTATGCCGGCCATCAATGGGGAAGAGTTCGCCGAGGAATTGGCACGTATGACCAACCACGAGATTCTCGATCTGCGAAAACGCAACTCATTGGGCAGAATGCACCACCAGCTAATGTTTAATATGGAACAGCAGCTGGCCCTGGAGCATAGCATACAAATGGAAATGGTGCGTCGCAATCTGAGCGGTCTGGGCGATGGTTTACCCAGCAAGGTGATCAAATCCAATAGCGAGGTGCATGCGACCAAGAATGCTCAGATCAGTCCACAAACACTACCTGTGTCGCTGAATGGGCTCCTAAAAAGTCCAACCGATCAAGCGTTGAATAAATCATTGCTTCAGCCGCCGAGGCGATTGCGCAGCAAACGCCGAGGCATACCTATTGTAAGCTAACCGCTAGGTAGATATTACATGTGCACTTTCATTTAAATTCCAAAACTCTTTACAGACTACTGAGCTGCAGAACTACATGGAGCTGCCAATCACTATAGAGAAACGTCTGAGATCGCGCTCCAAAGGCGAGACCAAGCGCAGTCTGTACACCAAGGGCAACTCGGATACTGAGGATGATCGATCGCAGTCGCCGGGTGTGCAGAATTGCGTAACCAACAGCAGTATACAGATTGCACCAGCACCGCCTCCGCATCTGAACAGCGAAGAGGATATAGAGGATATTTCTATTGTTCCGCCTCCACCAGTCTCCTTGCGATACTCGCGCAATTTACGTAGATCTCTGCCTCAGCCAAACTATGGTGAGGCTGATCAAGCTGAGAATGTAGATCCTGAGGAAAATCTAAGCCCGAATAAGACTAAGATTTTAGAGGATATACAAATTACACCGCCCTCACCAGAGGCCCTTCAATATGCTCGCCAGTTACGCAGCGCTGCTGTGGAAGATCCCACGCTTACTGGAGCTGCTGGAATTACAGAGACTGGAACAATTGTATCGCCTCCAACAGACTCTAATCGCTTATTGCGCAGGTCGCGAAAATCTCTAAGTAAACCTTTTGAGGAAGTGATCGAGGTGCAAAGCACAAATGAAGCTGAAGGCCACACAAAATCTTCTCCAATAGACCTTCTAGAAGTTATACCCATTGTGCCGCCTCCACCAAAGTCTCTTCGATACTCTAACCAGTTACGAAGTTCTCCGCCTGAACTTTCTGAAGATGCCATTGAAGAGGAAGTACCAGATACTGCTGTGGAGCGTACGGAAAGATCACCAGCTGAGATATCCATTAGAAAATCAAGAAGATCGAAGCAGCAGGATATCATCATTGTCAACGTGGAGGAGGATAACATTATGCAGCCGGCGGCGCAAGACAATGGTAGTAGCTTTATGGAGGAGCTGCGTCTGCAAACACCAACACCTCCATCAGTACCGCACGCCTCCACCACAGAACAAGTGCTGCTTGACGAAGAGCCGAGCACGAGTAGAGCCGCTCTCGAAGCTCTGCAGCTGTCCGCTGGTCGGCAACAGAATGTAAATCAGGCAAAGAAGAGCAAGAAGAAAAAAGGCACAGATGATGCTGTATTTAAGAAACCAACGAAGCCGGCACCAAAAGCTAGTAAAAAGAATTCTGTGTCGAATAGAGAGTTGTCTCGACTGCGTATTATAACCGGAGACCACACGTTGCCGCCACAGCAAAATGAAACAGATGATAATGATGTTACAAGTAAGAAAGAGCACAGAATTTACTGACTGATGACCAAGAGAGCTAGATAACTCAATTATCTGTTGTCTTGATTGAATTGAATTGAATATGAATTGACTTTAATATTTGTTCAATTTAGCTTATGATAAAATTTTTCGTTGACCAATTGAAATGACCTATAGTTAGTTGTGCATTCGTCGTTTTTTGGGCAGTGAAATTTTTCTTGATCAGGAAGACATACTGAGTTGATATAGCCCTGTTTGTCCGTCCGTTCGTCCGTCCATTCGTTCGTCCGTCCGTCCGTCCGTCCATTCGTTCGTCCGTCCATTCGTCTGTCTGTCTGCCTGTCTGTCTGTCTGTCTATCCCCTCGTCCGTGCATCCGTCCGTCCGTTGCGTAAACTGCGCAGTAAGCAGAGCACGTATAATGATTGATATATCTACTCCCATTGGGTTCAGGGTATACCTTCTCGACTAGAGCATTCTTGTTTTTTTTTTTTTTTTTGTAGTTTAATATAAATTCTCTAATATATATAAATATTCTTCTTTGATTGACAGTTGAAGTGCGCAGATCGAAACGTGGTCAAGTCCCACTGCGCAACACCTGGGTCCACAGCGTTAGTGAACCCTTCAAGTATACGTTCTTTGAACGCGCGATCACCGACACAATAGGCCAAAAAAAACGGCAATCTACACGCAATAAGACAAATTCCTTTCAAAATGAAAGAAGGCCGCTTTGTAGCAGCACGCCTCTAACTGAGATTGCGCCCGTGAACGAGGGTCACAATTCAAGGAAACGTAAGCGGGCACCTGATGAAGAATCGGGAATATTGCCGTTGGCTGAAATAACTGAAGAGGAGGAGGAGGAGCTGCCATTGATGCAGCTGATGAATAGAAGTAACGTAAGAGCGGAACCAAACGAAAGCCGCAAAAGGCATTCATTAGATGATGGAAGTGCGCGAAAGAAAAGTCGACGCCGAGCAGTCATAGAATCAGATTCGGATTCAGATTTAGAAGAACGACCCGAACCAGTAGTTGCTGCAGATCCTATACAATTACCTGCTCCTATGGAATGTGGAGAAGAAGCACCTGATCTAACAGACTTGGCCCGGTTAGATGCTTCAAAACTTCAACTCTTGAAGATGACAGACATTCTACGAGGAGTTGAGATAGTGCCGGAGTCTGATAAAGCAGACATTAAGCTTGCTAAGGATTCGATACGCTATAGTAAGTTGCCTAGATATTCACTACATTTGCAGCATGTTGAGGGTGTTGTTATAATTGTTTAATTTTCTCCCAGCATCTGTGAAGGACTTGAATTTCTTGAATTTTGATGGCATTGAATACAGCTTTTATAACACGGAGGAGGCGTGGGGCATGGGTTACATGCGTTTCCAGCCTTTGCAGGAGCGCGGTATGAAGCGCAACAAGACCAACACCTTGGTACGCATAAATATATTAAAATATATATTTTTTGGTCATTTAATTGAACTTTTCGTTTCTACAGCGTTTTGTTTCGCTGTATGGAGAGTTTGTCATTGAAGTGAAGCAGGATGCAAAAGACAGTCAAAAATTTGTCTTGAAATCAGGTGATTTCATTGAGGTTAATATGGGTAAGTAAATTGTTGACAGAGTTAAAGATTAATAATCATATGATCCATGTTTTACTTGCTACACAGGATACCGTTTCAATATCACTAACAGTTTGAACGACGTCAGTTTGCTGATGGTGAATCGCAAGTGAATATGCTTATGTTTATGCCAACATATTCGAATGTCCCCCACCCACACTAAGGAGAGAAATTCACTAGGTCCACATATAATTAATGTATATAAATATTTTTTGTTTTTGGTCTTAAGACTGTTGAAGAGTCAAAAATCGTTTGTTGAATTGAATAATATATTTGTTAGCTTACATTTTACAATCTTTAAATATTTATATACATAAAGGAACAATATGAAAGTCAAGCAGTCTTTAGACTATTAAAGAGCTAAGAATATTTTATTGAATTGAAGAATAATTTATTTTGTTAGCTTACATTTTATAATCTTTAAATATTTATATACATAAAGAAAACAAAAATGAAGCCTAGTTGTCTTTGGACTATTGAAGGAATAAACCTATTTTGTTGAATTGAATAATAATATATTTTGTTACACAAATAATGGTAAAAATATATATATATATTTATAATATATATATATATATGAAATTTCTTATATATATAAATATATAGAATATTAAAAGGACGAAAGATCGGATGTGTTATTGATCAGCATTACTATCATATAATACAATATATATATATGTGAATATATAGTAGTGAGAGACATTAAATCAGGAAAGATATACTTTCAGATGAATAATTTTGGTACATCATTAAAACTTATAGCCTGCGATGTCAGATGGAAGTGCTTTTATAACTATTGCGTCCACTTGTCTTATGCCAACTATATAATATTGTTGTCCAGTTGTCCCTCCACTGGCCGTAATGTCTCAATTTTCAACTGGGAACTGACGTCTGCCAATGGCTTTTGCCATTTGTTAGACTTTCCTTCGCTTTTGTTGTGGCTGCTCTGACGCTGGGGGCTAAAGTGAACACCTACGCGAAAGTGAAGGCGACGTCATTGTCGAGCTGCGTAACTCTAGCTCATGGCTCGTGGCACATGCGTATCTGTGCTTATTTATGTATACATATATATATTTACAAGTATATATATATATGTATCTGAGCTGTTCGCAATTTCAAGTTCATTTAATTTCCATTTTCTCGCAATTTTAGCAAGTTGCACGTAGCGTGTGCCTCTGCATGTGTGTGTGTAATCTATAGCCTTGTGTGTGTGACTTCAAAAGCAAAACGCAAACACGCAAAAGGCAGCAACAACAATAAACATCAGCAGCAACGACAACAGCAGCAACAACAACAATGAGGATGATGTTGAGAACTTCTGTTTCTGGTCCGCTCTGCATGCAACTTTTTAACACATTTTCCACGTTTGCTTTGTGTAGCAAAAGTCTCAAAAGTAACAGCAAAAAGCTGTAATATGCATGGCACCGAATTTCCAATACTCTTTCACATAGGATTATGCTAGAGTGTTCTGGGCATGCAACCTGAATGGAAAAATCAAAGCAAGGTAGAAAAAATGCTAACTACAATAATTTATTTTTATTTATTTTAAAACATTTTTTTATTAGGCTGACCCCTTTTCAGATTTGTGTTATTCATACATATAATAATGTATATTATAGAAGAAAATAACCTTTTAAGCGAGTAGCATAGGTATTTACACTGGTCATCAACAGGATAGCGCACCCTTCACAGTCTCCGTTAATGTTGAATATTTTCTATATCATTCGAGATATCGTTCTAATTTTGTTCCCTATTGACTCAACTTTATTGCTTTTAAATTAAAATAAGATTCGAATTTTCAAATACAGTTACAAATTTTTTTTGTTGGCCACAAAATTGATCTTTATGGAAACATTTATTTTAGGAAGATCTGTAGCTTTATTTTTGGAAAAAAAATCAAAGATTGAAGCATATTTCGATTCTCGACCAAATTGGAAAAATGAAGGGTGCGCTACTTGTTATAGTGTAATTGCTGGATTCTGATTAAAATGTTTGTGAAACAAGTTTTTAGAAGTTGGAAAAACTCAGACATATACGCCATACTGTCTTCTGAGCTGTGATCAATTTCAATTTTAATTTAAGTTCACAGACAAGCCTTGCTATTAGGTGTCATGTCTGCTGAAGTAAGTATAATGGAAAGTGTAAACAAAATATAAACAGTTGTCAATGTAAGTATAATCTATAGAATCAGACTAGTATTAGACTAGCGAATACCCTTTACAAACTGAGAATCTATTTATATTATAAAATCAAAGCTGATTGATATTAGATTATATGCTATAACTAAAACAATTTCAGCAATATTTGGAGACTGTCTAGTTTATATATTATAAGCATTATGAAATTAGCCTAACAACTTTCAACTTTTCTACCAAGATTTCTTGCCTAAATATGCCCTACTGTAGGCCTTAAGGGCGGGCAGCCAAAGTAAAATTAAATCAACAGCCGTAGAACGATGAAAGGCCACAGGGAATGAACTGAAGGTGCGTGCCAAATGTTCCGTGTGTGTTTTTCTTTGTGGTTGAGAAATATATGTATATATATATATATATTTAAAGTTAACAAAAACACCAACTGACATTCATTACCAATGCACAGAGCTTAAATCCTTTGATCAAGCACAGTCACAAGCGCACAGCAAGTCAGCAGCTGCTGCGATGCTGAGCTGAGCTGAGCTGAGCCTGATGAAGCAGCGACAACACCAACTCCAATGTTTTTTTTTTGTTTGGTCACGCCCACAGTCAACTGCAAGTTGTGCATGCCAAACACTTTGACACGCATCACAAGCCGCATGCCAAATACTTGTCAAGTCGACTACGTGTCCAACCAGTTGCTCAGGTCGACTATCTTGACCTTTACATGTGGATTTCGAATAAAGATGGTATGAAAAAGGTCTAATATTTATTTAAATACTTTGTAACTTAACCTGGAGTCGAACCCAGAGCCACTTGACGCGCACCTACCCTGAAGCTATTCCCCTCTCAGCTCAATCGCTGTGGAGTGAAGGAGAGAGAAAGTCAGAGCATTCAAATGAAGCGAAATTGAGATTTGTTTGGTGTTTAAAAAGATTTAAATTATTAGTTGAAAGGTTGCATTTAATATGAGCTGCGTGAATTGCTTAAATGGAAAACCGGTTGGCGGTGGGCATGATTGATGGACACAACGATGATGACGCCAGTTGGCTGTGCGCTGCCGCAGACATCAAACACCCAAGCTCATTACAAAGGTAAACATTTTAATTTTGTGCACACATTTGCACAGGCAGCGTCCGCCTTAAGAAAAAGACACGGCAAGCTCTCAGCCAGGATGTCGTCCTGCCAACAGCTACAGCCTCGCCGCTCACACAGCTATCCCAGTGAAGTGTAGCCAAGTTTCAATTGAATTTGAACCGAGTCCTGCAACGCCATGCCAAATGCTGTAAAGATTTAATTAAAAATTTCTATCACCTAACATAAATAATAGAATTAAATAATAATAAAAAAAAATAATTGCTTGGACTAGCACATTTATTTGCTGTCGAGGCAAAAATGAACTAAAACGAGTTAAAAATGAGTATGGAAAGTATTGAAGGATCATTCGAGATATTTAAAATTTTTCAATTATATATTTATACTTTAATTTATATTTAAATATACAATTTAATCGTATATTTTACAGTTATTGCTAGCATTTGTACATTTTATATGGCTCACCAATTTCAGTGCTAAGTCGTGTCGTCCTTAGTTTTAAGCACAGCATTGTCTCCAGTCAGCGTGTCCTTTGTCTCTTTAGCTGGCGTTGAAATGAGATTTTGTGTTATCAAGTATGCGCCGTGTGTGCCCAGCCTAGCGTACCTAGACGCCTCACCCAGTCGCCGAAAAGGTGCTCATGCATATTTAAAAAGTTTACGTGGTGTGAAGTGGAGCTTGTTTGTTGTGTTGGCCACAAATCCATTCCGGAATTGGCCACCTTGCTCTTTGCGAGGTCTAGCAAGGCCAGCAACAACAACAACAACAAGTCGAGTGTAAAACTTTTTCTGGGACTATGGACAGTGCTCCCGTCCTACATTTGGCTGCCGTCTGGGCCCAAGTGTCTCATGTGCCTGGCACATGGTCACATAATGGACCCATGTCAAAATTTAATGTGGTTCTTTTTGTGGCGGGTCAACTTTGCATATATGCCAAATAGCTGACCGCAGCTTTTTGTTGTCATTGTTGCCGCCATTGTTATTGTTGTTGTTGTTGCGTGAAAGGCTGTGGAAGACGACGAGGCGCCTGTGTGTGATGTCACAGTTAATTGATTCGCCAAGCCAACAACTGTGCAGACGCATATTAAACTGGCATTAGGCATCAACTACGCCCAGCCAGCCCAGCCCATCAAATAGATGACAGATAATATTAAATATAGCTGGCATATGCATGAATAGACAGTTGTTCATTTATAATAATAATAATGAACTTAATCCGCAATCAAAATTCATTTCAATTAAATATTTATTTACCTATGGCTTTACACTCCAAATCAGATTCAATATTCCACATTAAACTGCTTTGTATTTAAGCTACAAAGCTGAGCTGCTTTTGAAATGGCATTAAATATCCGTTTGATTAAATCTGCAATGGATTTCAGTTTATTCGTACAAATTATTAATTACTTTTACAGTGTAAACAAATTTCTTTTTGCTATTTTTTTTTTATTTTTTGACTAATTGAATTTGTTTCATATGCCAAAATATTTTTAATTGAGTTTTTAAAATGTTTCGCACACAATCATGTTAACAGAAATGCAATTTACTTCAAATAGTTTATGCTTCGTATATCTAGACCTTCTTTTTTGCCTGTTTACTGTGAATTCAATTAGTTGCTTTTATTTTGGTCCATTAAATGCACCTGCCCCAAAAAGTAGGCAACAGAAATTGAAAAATTGAAAAGCGCCGCGCTGCAACTGCAAAACCAAATGCGACGTGTCGGGTTGGCCTAATTGCTGGACAGACTCTAATAGCATGTCATACACACACGCATACACACCCACACACACACACTTTCACACACATCTCTCTATTTGGCGCATAATAAGAGGCAACGCCAAAATTTTGCTAGCTTGCTCCCGCACATGAATCCACATTGGCCCGTTTGGCATATAGTATACGTTAAAATTCGAGATCTCTGCATATGCACACACATCCTTTTTCGGTCTCCATTTTAGACACGCTGTGCGGCACAAATGTTAATTAACGCTGCGACCACGTTCATTGCATTTGCGGCCTGATTAAACCCGACCGAAATAAGTTCACAATATCCATGCAAATGACAAACGGGAAACTACTAGTTACGGCTGCAGCGCATGGCTCAACTCAAGAAAGAGCTACTGCATCATAAACTACGCTGATAGATGTATTTAATTACCATATACCAGTTGCAGCTAAGCTCGTTGTTTTTTATTATTTACTCGAATGAATGTTAAATGCCTCTTGCTGGTTGATGTTTTAATTCCAGGTGCCCATTGAACTGGCATCGACTTGGGTATGTTGCAGTCTGTAGATGACAGAGCTGTGCCTATTTTATACCAAATCTAATAATAGGTAATAAATGAACAAAATTCGAGTCGATTCTGGTAAGATCAGAAACTAGCAAACTGAAACTTCATTATCAATTTTTTTTCAAATTTTTATTTTAGTTAATAATATTCATGGAATCGAATATTAGGCTAGCTAAAACCGAAAAGGGGTTCTGTAAGTTGGGCAGCTACTCGTATCATATGCACTGAGACCTCATCTCACTGCTTTATTTTATGAAATGAAAATCTCAGACTGACATTGATCTTATCAGCTTACTCTCCCTTCCAGTCAAAGATCTATTCAGTTAAAGATTCAGCTACATTTAAAAATCCATGAGCCAAATCAGGGCTTACAGGGTATTGCCTCGTGTTTAGCTGCGATTGTTGCTTTTGGCGAGCGAAAATAATTTATTCAAATTAGTTCTCGTTTTGCATTGAAAAGGGTTTGATTTGTGGGCTGTGGACGCTGGACAAAGGTCGGTTGGCTGTTGCCTGTACAGCGGTTACTGTTAAGCGGTATTCTGGTTAGCCAAAGACGGGTTGCCATTTGCGGTCGGCATGGTCAGATATGCATGTGCCCGGGCTGGGGTGTGTGGGTGTGTGCGGGCCCCACGGCTTAATTAAGCTGGAAGAACCTGAATGGCTTTTGAATTTCATTGAATAAAACTTTGATATTTATAAATGAAATTTTAATGAAATTAAAACAGTAAAAAATGCCTCGAATTTTCCATTTTGCTTTCACAGCTGCAACGCTAATAAAAATTGAAATGCAGAAATATCCATATATTTGTTTATTTCTACAATATTCCAATCGAATGTGGTTCAAAATGAATTTAAAAAAAATTATTTGCTGTGCATATTATTTGAAATTTGATTTGCCAACGGAAATGCAGAATGTGGTTTATTCACGGCGCCATTGGAGCTTCCTGTCGCGATAAACGTAGCAATTGGGTTAACTAGCACGTAGAGGGGGAGAATGAGAGAGTGGGAGGGATATGGTGTGGGACAGACAGAAGGTGTCGGGTGCTTGCCAGGAGCTCAATTTGGACACTCAGCTTACGGCTAATGGAAAAGTCCTTTAGCAAGCCTGACCTCAAGGCAGGCGAGCAGATGAGCTTAAAACAAAAACAAAAACAAGAACCAATCGCGCCGTAACGTGTGCTGGCAGGCTCCATGGATGCAGGCGTGCCCCCAAAATTGCAATTGATGTCCAATACTCAGTTCAGCTGGCATCGGTTCCAGCTGACCAGCTAAAGTGTTTTCATATGTAAGCAAGGCGAAAGGTAGAACGTACACAAAATTGCATACAAAGTGTTTGCCCGTCGGGATGATGGTTACTGTCCCGTGTCCTGTGTCCCATGTCCTGCGTCCCGTGTGCTGCGTCCCGTGTGCTGCGTCCCGTGTCCTGCGCCCTGTCCAGCACAATTCAAACCAGAAATGAGCAACAGTTCGTTTTGGGCCGGAAAGCGGCTTTCCAGCGTGGGCTGTCCAATTGAAGCTGGCGCAGGCGCAATAGCCAAGGGAGAAACAGTTTGGGGTTTGATAAAGGATTGCTGCTAATGCAGTAGAAAGCGGAGTAGATTTGGTAGTAAATTGCGTACCAATTGTATATGAAATAGTAGTAGAAATATAAGTCTTAGTTTAAATACCAGTAGAAATTTGTGTGGAATATGGAATATAGATAATACAGATAATGTTGCTGAAAACATTATTAGAAGTTGTTGAGGAAATTTAATGAAAAATGAATAATAGTTTGTCAAATTACAAATTGCAATATTAAAATATTAAAAATGTTTTAAAATGTAATAATAAAATGAAATTTAATTTTATATAATATATAGATATATTTATACAGAATTTTTAAAATAACCTAATGTCACTTTTCCTCAAGCCCTACGCTTTTTTTCTACTCCCTACTGAGTTTCCTTACTTTCATACGAAAATCTTTCGTAGTATTTCGCGCGGCTTTGCGTCGGGAGCCACCCTCGACCCACTGGGCGCTGGGCCCAACAGCTGTTGGTACAGCAGCTGGCAGCTGACTGTGTTATCAGGCACCTTCGAGCACCCACCCGCCAGGTGGCAACACCTGCTTGCTTGGAAAAAGGTTGCAACTGGAAGCCGCTAGGCGCCATTTGCCTTCGTGCCTAGCGTCAGCGTCGTCCCTTGTCGGCTTGCCGCTTCGGCTCGGCTAATGTGTTCTATCTGTTCTGGTCGCAACAGCTTGGGCCACATTTCATTTTCAGCTGGCGCCGCATATTCAGTTCCTGGTCGGCGTTGCACGTTAACGGTACCAAGCGGAACGCAGCCAGCGCTGCTCCGAGCCAAACCGAGCCGTAGCAAGTCGAATCGAATCACACAACAAGTGACGTGTTCTTTCCAATCCGAAAGTGTTAACCACAACAATTTAGGCGCGCGTTAATTCAAACAGTTATTAAACCAACAGCAAAAACAAAAACAGAAACAGAAGCAGAAACCAAAACAAACTTTAAGCTCAACATTTGATTGCTTTTTAACGTGTTATCGGCCATTTGTATGCGCGACACCTGCGCTGATTGATATTCATTATTTAATTCGAATCTTGCCAAAGGTAATGCCAAATAAGTTTCCACCAAAGTGTTGTACATAATTATTTTATAGTATCCGAGAATTTGAAACTGTGCAATGAAATTTAGGAAATACTTTAATATTTTGCATTTTACAATTCAAATTGTGAATCTTGATTCGATCTATCGATCGAAAGGTGCTTATTTGTGCATACGATCAGTTAATGAATGTATTTAGTAAGATTTCTTGTGTGTTATACAATTTAATTAAATGTGCATGTAGAATATTATGATATGAAATATGTTATCATTTGTGTAAATATAAAACACATTCTTGATCTTGATCACAATTTAAAGCAAATTTATAAAGCTCTGTTTCTTTATATTCGATTCGGTTTTAGTGCTAAAGAGATATATGCGTTATATATATTTTTGCTCGTTTTTAGCATTTAATATATATGAAATATGAATATGAAATATGAAATATTTGTGGGAAGCCAAGTCTAGAAATAATTAAAGTGGAAGTCATATTTAGCACAAATGAAGTTTTTCTTTACTTAATATTTCTTAAATTATTATATTATACATTTTAAAAATATTATTATCTAATTATTATTTTTTATAAATTCATTTGAATAACAACTAAATACACTGTTAGATTAATTGATCTTGAAACGAGCCTGGTACTCGCTTACAAAGTGAAAAGAGAGAGATAGAGAAAAGAGTGTATTAGTTTTAAGCTCAGTAAGACTTGCTATTCGTACGTCTGTCTGCTTGCTTTGGCGAATCCCCGTTGAACTTAGTCTTATAATGTAATGTCTTAAGATTCTTATGATATGATCAGAGCGTGTGGAGCATATAACCCCACTCACAAAAGCAGGGCAACCACGAATATTTAGATTTTTTGACTAAATATTAGCTGCCCTTATTCTATAACCGTGCTTGATAACTTAATTTTATCTACCATTTTTATACTATATTATTTAATATTATATTATATTACATTATATTATATTTTACTTTATTATATTATATCTTGTAATATATATTTCCTTTATTTTTCACCTGCCTAGTTTATTAGGTAATAGTATTCTTATCTGTATATATAATCACCATTCTTATCAACGAGTCACATTATGCCTTAATTGGTTGCACAACTTGAACTGCTAATCCCATTAGGATCTGGTGGCAAGACGGCTTGGCAGAACTAAATTATGTTTCCGCCAGCAACTCGCGTCAAGTTCAACTGCCGTCAATTGTGTGTATAAAATTTACCATTTTGTAAAAATAATTGCAGCCTTCGGCAGGTTTCCCCTACACACACACACACACACACACACTCTCACACAGTCCTCGTCGTTTGTTTGCCGAAAAAGTAGGCGCCATAAAGGAGGCCTCACTTTGACTTGGCCAGCTGGAAAGGCAAAGTGAAAGGCAAAGGCAATGGTAATGGCAAAATGCTTTTCATGGCTCCTCCCACTGCTGTGCGACGAATGCATCCTTAAGCGCAGAATGCCGTGCCAGGAGTTGCAGAAATAGTAATAACAACAACAATAACAAATAACCATTAAAATGCAGGCGAACTTAAACAGAAATAAAAAAGTTGTCATTCGTTTGACGACGACTGAATACTCTAACAGAGCGACATGGCAAATCGAAGATGATTTGGTATGATATATTAATTCGATCCAAATTACTTTTATTTATGTATTGACATCAGTAAAAGAGAACACGTAGCATCTATAAAAAGCTGATCAAGAATATCTAAATATATCTCGAGAGATTTTATGTTGCCTTGAGAACATCTTAAGAGCTGCAGTAAAAAAGTGTATAATAAACCAACGAGCAACAATAATAATGGCTGCAATAGCAGGAAATTCGTTTGGCAGCGACAACGAAAGCGATTTCAGGACTTTGCCCGAAATTGAACTTTGGATTGGTATTTCGTGCTGCGTGGCCGCTGCTCAAGGTGGAGAGTCTGGTCAGGCACTTGGTAAATGCATTTTGGACTTTCCGACTATTATTTTACAATCGCAAGCGCAGTCACTGTTTCGCCCCTTCCCCCTCCTTACTGTTGTCTCTGGCTAATCTGCGTTGCGACTTTGCTTTGTTTCGCTCGCTTTTGTTGGCAATTTGTATTTCAATGGCTTTTGTAATTGAGTTGAAAGTTTGTTTTAATTTTTTGGAATTTTTAGATGGAATCCATTAAGTGCTTTGAGTAGTTTTAAGCTGAGTTCTATTGCCCAACGGGCGCTTCTCGTGTGCACCATTCTGGCATCAGCTGAGCCAACTGCCGTTAATTAAATAATTCGTCAACGCAACTCGTGTTATTATCATCAAGCTCTTCGCACATTGCCTACAATAAAATGCAGCCTCATCTCTGCCTCAGCATGCCTTGAATTTCCGTAGACCTTCCGTCGTCGAGTTGTTTCACGATTCGCCCATTCTTTGGGCATTGTTGTCTCGACAACGCTGGCACGCTGGGTTATCCTTTAGTCCGATGGCAAGGACGACCGTTGGGCTCCAATTAAAAATGAGGCACATAAAACGTGGAAATGCCTTGGAAATTTCTACCGCAACAACAAGAATGACCATTGATCAATTTACAAGGCATAAACGAAATGAACAGCGTCATGCGGACAGCTTTCAACTGACAACCTCCAATCTCCCGCCCCCCTTTTGACCGCTCATGTCACGTTGCGCCCTTACACCCAGAGAAAAAGCCAAGTAAGTTGTGGTTGACTGGGGTTTCTCTTTCTTCTAAATGCCGAGACGATCAAAATTGTATGGAATTTGTATTTAAAATTAATTTCTTTCTGAGCAGATATTTATTAATTTCATATTAATTAATTTCTCAGTATTGTAGTAATATTTCTGGAATTTTGTCTGCTAATATATGAAATAGAATTTCTCTAACCTGAGTGTACTTTTATGGCTCGCTTTGGTTCTGCTCTACGCTTCGTGCTCGCTATTTAGTTATTAAGCGCGAGATTTTTAATTAAATTTTCGCTTGAATTAGCCGCATTTCAGTCACGTGTTAATAATAACAATCAAACGTCCAAGCCGAGGCTCCACAAAGCGCCCACAAGTTCCTGTTGCGAACCCACTTTTCAAAGCGGATTGACGATGGGGCCGTGACGTAAAGCCCCCAGTGATAAGTAGAAACTTACTACGCCCAATTGATTTTGGCTACGTTTAAGAGATTTATGACAGCCGCCTGGTCTGACACCTGATTATAATTATGCCCGTGCCGCCTCGGGTATGCAGGGCGGTCGACTAAGGTGTGTTCCTAGGTAGGGCTTTGCTTGTCAAACATTTCCAATTCCAATTAGTTTATGTGGCATATTTGAAGGATAATGAAAGCTAGTTTATGATACTTGTTGCTTTTCATATTTTATTGCATTTGGAAAGGCTGAATTGAATTTATTAAAATTTTTTTATTTTAAATTTACTTTATATAAAATTCTTTTATTTTATATTATATCTATATATTTTTATATTATATTTCTTAATAAGTTTAGTATTGTATTAGACAATTTTATAATTATTTACATTTTATTTAGATATTCACGATATTTCTATATTTTAACTCGGTGAAGGTATTTCCAAGTCGGTCCGCCTTAGATAAACCCTTTGTGTTTGACGTTGTTTGCTTGTTGTTTATTATTGCTAAACAACTATAAAGGTTGCCGATAAGCCCAACATATATCCATATGAATCAATCGACAAATACATACATGTGCATACATTTACATACTTTTGCTTTTATTCTAATTATTGAGCCGACAAAGCGTAATTGTTGTCTAATCCCTAATAATAATATTAAATCGATTGAAGCATTTCATTCGGCTGAAATGAAATTAATTTCACAGTCTTTAAGCTGGGGAGTGTGCACACACGCAGAAATATGTGCTCAGCCAAAGGGCGACAGCTTCTGCCACGCCCACACACAACATTTCGCCCACCCACTTACTTAGACTATAAAATACCCATGTGTAAAAGTCGCGCATATTTCAGCTAGTTAGGTATTTTGCTTCCATTTTTATTCCCATACATTTTACAGTGTTTTGCGGCATGCCGTAGCGCTTCCGCTGCCACGCCCCACTCCAAGGGGGGAGGGGGCGTGAGGGGCGGAGAGGATGGGGTCCGACAGCGGCAAGCCGAAAATAAGAAAAATCTGTCAACGGCACTTTTCACTTTCCGCTGGCAGTCAACAAGGGGGGGGAGGGGAGGAGCGGAGGAGCCCTTCTGCAAAATATGCCAAAGCGCGCGTAAATTGATTTAAACACGGCAGCACGTTGAGGCTGGTCTTGACTGCAGCTTGTGGCATGTGCGCCTGGCTGTGTTGCAGCATAGATATCGTGCTCATAGCTATCACAGAGCGTAAGCACTTAACTTGCCTCACAAAACTGCTAAAACAAAAGTGAAATGTAACGAGCCAACGCGCTCGACCCGCCAGATACTACGGACTAAACAGAGACATTAACTTATGGCTAGAGATGCAAGATTCTTGTTGTTCTTCTTCACTTTCGGGTCTATTATTTTTTACTATTATCTAAATTTGGAAGAGTGTTAAGAGACGTTACTAAGGACTATAGGCAATAGGCGGATGTACTATAGATTAAGTAAAATGTGGGAATGAAGGCATTAAAATAGCTAAGCATTCTTTAGCATTTTGGAAAATTAGACAATAGCTTATAAATGTCAGACCTACAAAATATCATTAACGCTATTATTCTGTCTATATATATGTATATTAATATTCCATTAAGCAGGCAGAAAGGTGGTGTGACCTAGGTGCTGAGTCAGTCTAGCCTTCTCCGTCTGCCTGTCCTTCCGTCCGCATTCACTAAGTGCCTATTAACGATAATTATCGATATTTTCCGTATGATTATATCTATTTTCTATTTAAAGATGATATAAGCTGGAGACTTAAGGTGCCAGTAATAAATACACAGTTTATGCATATGTTTGATGTCCCTCAGTACAGCCCACAAGTTCCTGCTGCGCCCGAGAGTGTGCAGCAAGCATCGTTAGTGCATTCATAAGTGTGAATGAGCTTCTGTGCACGAATGGACATGTGTGGGTGTGTGGGTGTGAAATGTGCCAGTGTTGAGATTACCTTGTAGTCAGGCACGCGCGACTAGAGCACGCTCACCTGTGTTCTCACACGAATTCCATCTACTACTATGTGCCATTTCACAACGGGTATGGTGAGTAGGTGCTTTAATGACTGTAATTATTTTCTAGTGAATGCCGCGAGCTAGTTCTTAGAGAAGCGTTGTGGGTCTGGGCTAAGAATGGGCTGAGCTACAGATTGATATTGAATTCATAGAATTTTATGCGCAACTTTAAGCAAACTCAAATGAAAGTTTGCATTTCATTTGGAAACATTTAAATTAGCAGCTGAAAACTGAAAAGTGAATTTAATTAGCTGGCAAATGAAAGGAAAATACAGCGCCCAAAATACACACCCACTCATGCGCCGACATACATCTATGAAAGGCGACACCTACGTACACACACACACACACTCAGAGAAAAATATCCTCCATAAATGAAATTAAATTTAGAATGTTTTGTTTTAATACCCTGAACCCATTGAAAATGAGAATTGAGGGTATATTGTTTTTGTGAAAATGTGTGTAACATGCAGAGGGCGGCATGCCACACCCTCTAATATATATATATATGTTCTTGACCTAGCCAAAAAAAACTTCTTTTGTAAATTCAATTTTGTATAATAAAATTATAAAACGGTTAATCTTTTCTCTCAGTGCACACAGTTTTCTCTTTACATCGGTGTATGTGTGTCTGGCTGTGCTTGTTATAAAGATTTAAAAGAACAGAGGAGAGTAGAAAGTGTTTCGATAAGAGCACAAAGAAATGCAAACACTATGATGTACGCACATATCTACCCAAAATTATATATATGATATACATATATGTATATATATATATATTCACATGTGTACTGATATATGCGCACATACATGCACGTATTGATAGCTTCAATTAAGTGCTTGGACGCATTTTGGGTTCAATTTGCCTCATCATATGCCACATACACGCACACACACACACACACACACACACAAAGCCTCGGACACATACAACTTTTTCTTTTTTTTTATAGGCAATATCTGGGAACCTTTTCTTTAGCCTCGCCCTCAGCCTGCTGCGGGGTCTGGGTCGGGAATTGTTGTCGTCCGCCTGAGCGGATGCATAAATATTTAAATTTGTTGTTGCTGACGAAAATTGATAGGATTTAATGACATTAAGGACGTGAATCTGAGGCTGTGTAAGCGTTTCATGATGCCTGAGTCCTTGATAAGCTGCTCCTAAAATGCGATATTACACACAAAGCAGTTCAATGGCTCTGTCCCGTTCTCTCTCTCTCTCTCTTTCCCTCCATATGTGTGTGTGAGTATATTGTGGTGTCGTTGGGAGCAATGTGTTAAGTGATGTCTCGCTTACCGATTTAACTGATTTATCGACTCCGTAGACCATTAAAAAGCCATAAAGCGAACCATTAGACAATAGAGCGTCCCGCCGGCTTACAAATCCAATCCAAATAAAGCATAATTTTCATAATTGCTTTTGTCTGTCGCCTATTTTAGTCCATTTTGTGTCGCTCTATACAGTTGATCCATTATGTTCGAACATTCATGTTTCACACATAAAGCTCTGACCAAATATAGTTGCTTTTATTGCCAGAGCGCAGTCAATTGTTTTTATCTTTGCATATTTATTATGCTTAAACTAATCATTGTGCTCGCCCTGTGGCAGCTCAAACCAGCCATAACTGGATATTGAATACAGTATTAGTTTGGGCTCGAAACAAGCAATTGAATCGAAATGCAAACATCAATAGGATTACAATTGCGATGTTGATAAGGATTATGACGTTGCGTTAAATACATAGTATACAAATTGAATTAACTGTAGCTCTCTCTCTCTATGTATATAGGCATATTTTCTGTAACTTTCCATAGTTGGCATATTTATACTCAAAGGGAATTAAATTTATATATACATGATAAAAGGTTATCGAACATATAAATATATGAATATATATTCAACGATTGTTCATTTGACTTAAAGGTTTATTTTATTTATATATAAATATATTTTATATTTATCATGTTAAAAGTTTTAGAATTTTTCTGTGCATCTAAAAGCTATTTGCATCACAAAAACGTTGCATAAATCGTGTCGCAACTGTTGCATTCGCAGCTCTCGTTGCCTTTTTATTTTATTCCATTTTCCATTGAGCTCCTATGCAACTACTCCAATTCGGGAATTTACATCGGGATGTGTGGGCTTCAGCATTATTTTATTTTCTGTTTTCTATTTTCTATTTTTTTTTTGCCCCATTCAGTGACTCTGGCTCTGGCGTTGCGTCTGATGAGTGCTCTTCAAAGGCATCGGCATATGAAATGCATGTATTTATTTGTGCTGTTAGCCAACTGCGAATATTGTAGGGATATCCTGTAATTTGTAGTCCTTATGATAGGTTCTACAAGACTGACCTTATCTACAAATGAAATGAAAAGTACCTAGAAAATAAACTTATTTTTTTATTTTATTTTTTATTTTTTAGGCAATTTATTTTAGTTTTCGTAAGACGAACTTCTTCTTTCTGCAGTGTAAGCTGGTGAGGATTAGTATAAAGTTAATGGTGTGAACATGTGTTCTTAGGTGGGAATAATCGGTTGGGTAAGTGGATGAGCTGTGCTCACTTAAGTCTGAGTATGGGCATGCGTGAAGCACGTGAAATGTGAGTGAAAGTGCAAGTGTGTTTGGGTAATTGCCGTACTTAAGCTTTATAGATGAAAATATATTTAAACAACCGCTTTAAGCGCAATAGTAGACTTGATTAATATGCTGGCATGATATTACCTTTCTTTGTAGAAAATTTCACTGTTTCACTTTGAAACTTTGCTCATATGCTTAACTCATCTGTTGCTTCTTCTCTGTACTTCCTTAGTCCTTATGCTATTTTTAATACTTTTACAACACAGCTAGGCAATCCATTTCCATTGTTTTTCACATAAATTTGCAGGGTATTGGTTAGTTGAGCAGCGCAAATGCTTGTGTGCTCGTTAGGACCGTTAGAAAGTAACCAAAAATTGTTGCTAAACACGAGGACAGTCGCTGCTGCCGCTACTTCCACAGCACTAACCAAATTGTCGCTTAGCGTGTGTGTGTGTGCGCGTGTGTGTGTGGTAGTTGAGTGTGTGTGAGTGTGTGGCTGTTGAGTGTGCGGTTGCATTGGCAAGCCAGCCAACCATTTGGCTGCAGCTAAAGTTGAGCTATGCAGCGCGTCGCAGCCCTCTCAGCCCTTGACTGCATGCACAATTGATTGCATTGATTGTGCTTAGAGTGCCCAATGGTAGCATGTGTGTGTGGACGTTGGTGTGTGCTGCTGTGAGTGTGTGTGTGTTTGTTCCGAGTATCTATATTCTGTGCTGTTTGTGCACTTGTTGTGGCCATAATTGAATTTTATGGCCGCTTATTTTTATTGCTGCCCCTGTCAGCCGCCAATTTATGACACAAATCGAATCGAATCGAATCGTGCATCGCGCCACGTAGAGTGAGGGCTGCGGGTGTGTGTGTAGGGCGTAGGGCAGGCGATGTGCGTGGCCTGGGCATAAATAATTGATGCACGCAAATAGCAAAATATGTCATCAAAAAAGAAGAAAAAAACATGTCTTTATTGTTGTTGTTGTTGGCAGGTTGGCTTTCATTCAAGAAGTGAAGCGTCATATTATCCTTGGGCTAACACCAAGCAGAAGCAGAAGCAGCAGCAGCAGCAACAGCATATCTAGCTATCATCCTTCTGCCAGGGCCGAATCAATAAAAGAACATTTTTATTGCATACCCTTGGCTGATTGGGGTATTCTTAGTTTTTATAACGAAATGCGTAAGGCATGACCATGAGCCCATATTATTACATAGGCATACTCTCTTGACCAATGCATATTGTTGTTGACCTAACTCAATGTTCCAACACTTTAAAGTCCTTTTTCAGCAGGCCTACTTGAGCTTTGAACACTTTTGCTTAGACTTCAATTAGGATTTTGAAATTTATTTATTAAATACAGTTTGCATGGCTTATGCTCTCTTTGATTAAAGCCAAACTATTTAAATTTGAAATAAAATTTAGAGTCATTTTTCAGCTGACTTTTGCATACCCAATATTTGAATACTTTTGCTTAGATTAAATTAAAGATTTTGTATTTTTAACATTTTATTATTAAATTGAGTGGCTTATGCTCTCCTTGATTAAACCCAATCTAATTGAATTTCGAATATATATATTGAAGAATGAGAAGAAGGTTATCTGAGCTTCGGCAGTTGCCCAAATAACTTTTCTTATGTTTTTTTTTTGTGTCCCTTTTTATATTTATATTGCGTGTTATGCTTAATATTATATTTTACCTGCCGCCCGTCGCTGATACAACAATTTGCGCACCTGCTGTTGCTAATATACCATTGTTGTTGTTGTTGTTGCTGATGATGGTCAAGGCGGTCAGTCGCTGGCAGTTGCAAAGGGGCCTACGATGATGCCTGCAAGTAGACAGCGGCATAAATTAATGGAAAACAACATGAAAAATTGAAGTAAACAGCGGCAACAACAGCAACTACAATAGCAGCAAAATATACTGACCTAGACACACATCGTTGCGCTCATAAATCTCAATTTGATTTGGGTCCCAATCGCCTTCCAGATAGGGGCAGACAGAGAGCCCAACGATCCAGCGATTCAACGATTTTTGCACTGTGTTTCCATCCTCAGCTATTTGATTTGATTTGTTTGTGTCCTTGTCTCCTCTTACATTCGCACTCTTTCTCTCCCTCTTTTCCCCCTTTTCAATGTCTTTGCTCTGGCTTTGACTTTTGCCCAGAGGCGACCCAAATCATTGACTGTCTTGCCCACACGTGTGTGTGTTGGTGTGTGTGTGTGTGTATATATAGATATGTTTGTGTATGTGTATGTGCTTCCTGTCACGTCTCATTGTCTACGCCAACTTCTAGAGTCCTTTCCCTGTGATGCTATATCCTTGCCATTGTGCAGTTTGTCTAATTGTTTTGCCACTGTCAATTTGTGTTTAATTGCATGGCAATTAGAGGCGGCTATAGCGAAGTGGGCGTGGCAGCTGTCTAAGCAATCAAATGAGCTGTCACTACGCAATGAACCATTCACGTTTCACGTTTCAAGTGATTGCTCGCGTTTCTCTAGCGTTTTAAAACGCGTTCTAGCTTTGAGCTCAGCCGTGACGCTTCTTCCAATTGATTGTTGTGCATTAGCGAATAAGGATAATTGGCTTACCTAGCTAGCTAGCTGCTGGACTTGGCATTAGCATTGCTCGCGTTTCGTTAGCGTTTTAAAACGCGCGCTCTCCTTCAACCTGCTCGTTGTGCATCGCCGGACGAGGATAATTAATTTAGCAAGCAGCTAATTGCCGCGCTGCTGCTGTTACCGTTACCGTTGCTGTTGCTGTTGGATATTGGTCCTGAGAGTCTTGCAGCTCAGTTAAAGCAGCGACGGCAGCTAATGTAATAGCTAATAAAACCGCACAAGGACAAAGGCCAACACACATAATACAATAGCGACGCACACGTGATCTTCCATCTATATATAGCTGTCTCTATCTTTCTCCCTCTCTCTCTCTCTATGGCCACAGCATCGCTATTTAATTGGCCCCGCTCCTTGGCTGCACCAAAACGAATTTAATTTATGTCCTCGCGCTGTAGTCGTAAGCCAAGCATGCCACGCCCCCACTGGCTGCTCTCTAAACTACAAGCAAGCAAGCGGCGCCCCAAATGCCCGCAACAATGTCCTGCCCGGCGCCTTTGTCTCCGCTGCAAGGAAATCAATTATGTGTGTGCGAGTCCTCGTGTGTGTGTGTGAGTGTGTGTTGGGATACAGCGAGAGATAATAATGAACGATAAGTGTTAGAGTTGCCGCCCACATCAGTCACGCCTCAGACTACGACCCCTTTTACGTCCTCGCACACATCCTCGTTGTCCCCAGCCACCGCATTCAGTTCGAGGACCTTGTTTCATGCCTCTTCTTCTAGCTGTTGACTCGTCCTGAGTGCATGTGTAAATTTAGCTAACGTTTTAAGTGCCAACTCGCTATGACAACTAAATAATTATGGCCCGGAGGGGTGCCAGTGCTGCAGAGGGGCAACTAAGCTCCGTGTGATTAATGGCGCATTGCAAAAGTGTTCCGTAAACTAAAATAGTCTACGTGCCACCCCGCATACAGCTGAGCGAAGCTTAAATTCTCTATAAAAATGGTTATACATAAAAAGTTCACAATAACTGAAGCATAAAATATATAAAAAATATAATGAATTTTATGATATATAAAATATATAATAAATTATATAATATATAAAATATTTAATAAATTATATAATATAAAAAATATATAATTAATTATATAATATATACAATTTATGCTGTATAAACTGATTATCTGTATGCCTAAATGCCTTGTTCTTGGATCTTTAGTTTTTATCCTATTTAGTTTCTTTGCTTATGAGAGAGATCAAAAATTATAAAGAAGATACGAAATACCCGTAAAGCCATATATGATATTAGAATACCCTGAAAAATTATGAATAAATACTATTTTTAATTGTAATTCAATATGATTGACTCTTCAATTATTATTCAATCTTATAACTATGTGGAGAAGAAGAAAGATTTTTTAAATTTGTGTAAAATTGTTTATAGGATTCGTTAATTCGTTGTTACATAATTTAAAAATATGTCCTTTTATGTAACTAGATAATACCGACTATTATCCTTCCACATACTTCAATCTGAATAGTTTTTCAATGCTAAATGTTTAAAGGGTATATAATTATTTGACAAGTGCGTAGCGGGCTTCCTGTTATTATATGACTTCCTGTTGCGATGTTCGCGTTGCTTCTAACTCAGACTGGAGCATGAAGTGTGTACTATAAATAAATGCGAATATGTCGACTCACCTGCAAATGAACGTATACATATCTATCGCTATATATATTTATACTATATATAGTCAGACTCTATAATTATGTATTTTGGCCTGACCAGCCGGGAACTGCGCAAAAACGCAACTGTAACTGTGATTAATCGTTGAAGGAGCTGTTTGTCTGTCCGCCCGTCGACTGGGTGCGCCGCAAAGAAAATAGATATTTTGGCCAACTGACAAGCTTTAGTCAAAAGGCATTCACCTATTACATCAGCGCCCAGGGTGGACTACAGCTTGCCCATTCCTGCAGCGCTTATTAAGCATATGCGTCTTTTCATATGTTGTCCAAGCCGAATGCAAATTTAATAATTATGAATAAAATATGCGGCTGGAATATATTAAATTCAAAATTCAATTACAAAATTACACAAATAAAAGAAAAACAAATGAAATGAAATGAAACTAATTTGCATTCGAAGACGCTCAGCAGGAGTCATCAGCTTCTGCATGACTCCGCAGCTGCTAATCGAAATTCAAATTCCAATTGGCCGGAAAATATTAATGCTGCCCGCAGCTTTGGTGGCAGCAGCAAAGCATAAATTAATAAAACACAGAAATTTAATTAAATCAAATTAAATACGCTCTTAAGTTGTCGACGCTCTAATCAAAATTCCAACTGACACCTCGTTGACAGTCGAGCTGTGGTGTGCCCTATGTGTGTGCTTGTGTGTGTGTGTATGTGTGTGCTCTTGCTGTCACATTTAAACTACTTTAATATCCAACATGCACTACCTGGCGTATGCGCAATTTGGGTTTTATCTCTAATGGTCGCATAAATAACTGAGATAAAAACCAGCTACCGCAACATGCATAACTGTATTTGCTGTTCACAAAGCCATTTCATGCCATGACTCTGACATTAAAAAGCTCTCAAATTCCTACTAAAAACTTTTTAAAGTTAAAAGTTAAGTAAAACAAATTTTTATTCTAGTCATGACTTCAGCTGAAGTTTAAAATAGTTAAGCTTATTAGGATTTCTTAATTGAATTTAACATATTTGTTTACTTGTTTGTACAATATATCTTTTATTATATATGAATGCGTAACTAATTAAATTTCTATGAACGACTTTCTGGTTTCTAGATAACAATTTATTTATCTAATTTTTAATATATTTAATTTTTTTTATGTTTTTAATATATTGTATATTATCAATATATAGAAATATATTTTCTGATCATTTTTGTATAAATAAATAAATTGCTTTTAGACAAATATTAATTTGTCTAATTTTATAATAAAATATATTTTTTTATATATATTTTTTTTTAAATTTTATTTTTGTTTTTTTATTCATTAATTTAATTTTTATAAAATATAAGAGTCTAATTTTCATATAGTTTAGAGTTTATAAGCTGCAAAAACTGTGCTTATTATTTATTAATTCAAGTCCAACCGGATTGCTTCCAATAGGAAGCAATTTCTTAAAGTGAATTGTCATTGAATGAACGTTTGTAGATATTGCATTTGGCTTGATGTTTGGTTCTTGGCCTTGTGATGTTTGCTTTACGCCATGCTTAACACATTATCGAAATTAAGTATACGACTTGGCAACTTAAGGCCGTCTTTATTCATTTGTTGACCAGCCGCAAAGCGAATGACCAATTTGACCCAAATATGTGTGTATATATATGTATCCGTATATTGGCGAATATCCTTTTGTATCCGTGTTTGTTTGTAAATACTTGAATGATACATTCGTTCATATCAGTCAAAAAGAGAAGAGAGAAAGGAAAAGTGCAGAAAGTAAAGTCCACAGCTCGAGCGGGCTGCCATTCTCTGGCATTTTGCTACCTTGCGCAGTTTTACGACTTAATGACTCTGCTGGGATTAATATGACTAATGGTACGCGCGCTGCTTTTTATTCGATACAGTTCGAGCTCTATATATAAAGAGTGTGCGGCCTTTGTGCAATTCATGTTCAAATGGCCGACACTGACGGGCGCCCACTCAAGGAAACACGGGACTCGCACACACACACACACGTACACTTACACACACACACACGTAATTATGGCTCTGGGTCGACTCTGACTTCGCTTTGTGTGCTGACATGCCATTTATATATAGAAAAAAAATATATATATATATGTATGTCTGTTGGTAGGTATTTAAGTTAAGCTTGCATGACTATGGAATATCCTGTTGCTGGCGAGCAACACCAAGAACTCTAACCTTTACTTGCTTCCCTCTGTTATGCACATTTCGTGTTAGTCTTCCAAGACGATCGTAAATATCTTGGTCTGTCTGGGAAAGTCTTATTGATTTTACTTTTTCCCATCAAGAATTAATTTTTAATCGAAGCAGATTCAAGTTCAAAGTCAAAACAAAAGCAATTAAGTTCTTTCGATTGCGCTCTCTCCAAGTTATGTTAGTTAACAAGTTGCTTCTCTCTCAACTTACTTTTTTCTCAATGCACACGTTGAGGTTGTCTAAACTTTACTTATCTAACTTTGTGTTATGCAAATTGTTGGCCACGCTTCACTTGTTCAATGCGTTGTGTGGTCACGTCCTAGGCAGTTGCCTTCGAACACGAATGGAAATTTATAAAATAGATACATTTTCCTTATCTTAATAAAGAAATTAAAGTTAACTAAGCTTGCCTTGGCTTTTACCACACGCACACAGCCCACAGTGCTGGAGACCCAAAGCGCTGCCAGCCAGACGACTTTCAGGGGGTGCTCTAATTTTAAACATCATTTAAACAGACATTAAGCTGTATATGCCCCAGCTTAGCTACAGGATATATTTATAAATATGATGAGGGAACAGCTGGAAATTTAAACACTCGACCCACGCACATGGGTGAAGAGGCCGTTTGACTGTCATTAGCTAGCTGCAGCAGCACCAACAACAACAACAACATTCACTAAACAACAAAATAGTATATCAAAGCAACAGAGGGGGCCACTCGGAGCTGGGTTTGGGTCAGCTGTGTGGAGCTATAGGAGCTGGGGAGCTGTTGGGAACCGAAGGTGTTGACTCTTATCTATGGCATGCATCAGTCAGTCAGGAAAATTAATTAACAACAACATTGACACTTGAACATTGGACTCGACGCACAGACGGACAGACAGACAGACGGCCAAACATTAGCAGGGGGCGGGGCAGCCCAGGGGCAGTTGGGGCACTCGTAAAGTCAACAAGCTGCTGAGGCGAGTCCTTTGCCAAGCGCTGCTCCATTTGCGACTCATGAATTGTTTTGTCATTGTTGTTGCGGCTTGTTTCTGGTTACTGTTTATAGAGTGTTCCACACACACACACATTCGGACGCACACTCGGACACACACTCGGGGTCTGCTGACCTGGCCACAAGCCAATTGGCCTCAAAAATAACTCGCTCTCAAGTAAAATGAGCCAGAGTCGTACAAGACCAAAGTTTCCTTTGCGGTTTGTGTGTGAAAATTGTGGAAATAAATTTAATATATTTCCCTGTGCATATGTCCTTCTGTCTCTCTTTCTCTGTCTCTCTCTCTTTCTCTGTCTCTCTCTCTGTATATGTGTGCTTTGGTTTTTGTGGCTTAAAGCCAGCGTTTCGATTTATTATATACATTTCTCGTGCTCACACACACATTGTCTGATTTTCTGTGAATATTTTGTTAATATTTCAAATTCCTCAAACGAAATGAAATATTAGAAAATGTTGACAAACTTGTGCTTTTTTTTACCAAAAAATCAACTGCAACAGCGTATTACGTTTAGAATGTGGCTCGGCGTGGCGCTCGTTCTTTATTGCAGCTCATTTATTTTTATTTATGATAAATAACTCAAATTGCTCAACGCAATTTGTTGCCTTTAAACGTTTGGAAACTCTAGTACAGATCATTGGCCGAGTGCATGCATGTTATGTTTGTTGTGCTGTAGCTAATGATGCAGAAGAATTCAATGAAAATACAATTATAATAATCTACGAAAACTTTTTCGATTTATACAGAGTATCGTATACCGATTATTTCTCAGAAGAGTTATTATAGCTATTTGTGTATTTCAGTTCATTGCTAAGCATATCAGACTCTTTTTAGTATTATTTTAATATAGTTTAGTTTAGCTTATAGTTATCATAGAGGAAGAATCGTCAGTGGTAAAACAGCTCGGTGTTTTGTGCTTTGCATACGCTTAATTTGACTTTTCGATTCGACCAACTGCCAATGGAAGAGCCAAGTACTTTCAACACTCTCTAACTATACTGTTGGCTCAAGTTTCACTAATTCATATTTTAGTTTAAAGTTCTTAATTTACTGAGAATTATTACCTTCTATATTTGAGACCAGCTTAATTTCTCGCTGAGAAATATTTCCTATTCTCTATATATATTTTTGAGACCAGCTTAAATTCTCGTTTCATTTTTCGCCTAACTTTAAGCAAGCTGCGTTTCCCTCAATATTTCTGTAAATTACTGAGAACTCTGTGTATAAGACGACTGAATTTAATATACGCCTTGTGGAAGTCTTTCCCATTCCTAATCCTACACATATTTGCAAGCCAATACATTGGGAAAATAGGCAAATGGGTTTGCTGTATGGCACAGATAGATGTGCCTAGATATTGATATATATTTATGCCTTGTCCATCTAGTTGTTCAGCTGACCTCGGCTGTGTTACTGCCATGCTTTCCTTACTGTCTCGTCTATCACATATCACATCTACCTGTATCTGCGGCTGACTTCAGTTTATTATAAAACAGTTTTCATGGCAGTGCTTCCTGTGGCTATTGCAGCTTTTTTTCCAGCTCTCATTGCCATTTACTTTTCTCTATTGCAGCGCGTAGCTTCCGGCAATTTTGCGCCGTAAAATGTTTGCCACCAATATCCGCCGGGCTGTCGTCGCCGTAATGAACCTGGCCAACAGGCATTGAGGCCACAGAACGACTTCGTGTGCAGACATTTGCGCCCCGTGCATTCCAGCCGCGTCTCCTTGCAGCAGCGCCTATTTCCGCCGCATTTTGCAATTTGAACTGGCACGTGAAAGCTGTTTCCCCAATTGCATATGCTCTGGCTAATTACTATGCAACAACAGCACCAGCAGCAGCAGCAACAACAACCATTTAGACAACAACAACAACAACTGGTAAAATCCAAGTAAATCGCAGCACAATTTACACTACGACCATGGAGGAGGATGTCTATGCAACGCTCAACTACAGTGGCAGTGACAGCGTGGCCGAGGATGGCGCCGAAGATGAGGATGGCTGGAACAGTGTAGAGATGAGTGTTGAGCAGCTGGAGCATCTGCTGCTCTGGCAGCTGCCCGACTCGGGCAACCAAACCAACAAGCAGAAGACGGCCAATTGGAGTTTGAGCAATGCAACCGACGAGCCCAGCCCCACGACCACCGAGCCGCCCTTCGACGCCAACAACTATTGGGCCCTGCTCGCCTTGGTACTGGTCGTGGGCACGGCAGCGGGCAACATCCTGGTCTGCCTGGCCATTGCCTGGGAGCGACGCCTGCAGAATGTCACCAACTATTTCCTGATGTCGCTGGCCATCACAGATCTGATGGTCGCCGTGCTCGTCATGCCACTGGGCATCCTGACCCTGGTTAAAGGTGAGTACCAAGTAATTCCCACAAATATCAGCATAATTTAATTTGCCATTCGTCCATGACCAAAATCATTCTAAAGCCCTTTGAATACTACGAACTGACCCGACGAAGACCTCAAATTTCTATTGAAATTCCTAAGCAGCTTAATGGAAGCGATTCCAGTTACTATTACGAGAGTTTCTAGATTACAGTTTATATTTTATCTAAAGACTAGATTTCATATGAAAACGGTTTCAGATCTCTCTAATGTTTCTAGTTTTAGTACCAACTGAAATTCTCTAGCTTTGCTTTGTGCGCTCCGCTCCGAGTTATTTCAAATTAAATGTAATTTAACGTTAAGTTTTCCACTTATTTTCCACTTCTACCTTTTAGCAAGGGCTCCTCCTCTGGCTACAGCAGATTAAGGGCTTCCTTTTTCCTCTTTCTTTTAATTTTATCTTACCTCTCGCTGTTTGCTGTTAAACTAAGCTTATTCGATTCTACTTGCATCCAGAGCATAACAATGCTCGTTAAATGCGCTTGCAATCAGCGTGGTCAGGCACTGGCGCATACGGACAAAGGCGTAACCAGCATAGCAGCGCGTGTCCTTGGACATCCTTTGGCTGGCGCTGACACGCAGCGTGAGGCGGCGCTGTTATAATGAAGCTGGCTGTCAATGGAAGCGAAGTCGGAGCACGCCTCGCCAATTGCATTATGTGCCAGATATTTCGATCAAAGCGACTAAACAAAAACCAGAAAAAACACCAGAGAGCTGGGGTCCTACGCGCATATATACGTATATATATGAGTGTAAAGCTGACGGGGGGCAGACAATTTAATAAGCGCATCGCCCTTTGTTGAGCGCAGCTTGCCGGAGACAATGGACAAACAGATGCTCGGTGGAGAAACAAACGGAAGCGTTTTTGGCTTCAGTGCAGCATAAAAATTGCATTAGACGTGGCAAAATAGAAGAAGCACTTGAAAGAGAGCCGCCAGGATGAGCCTTGGTGCTGAAGTGGGGGAAGGCATTCAGCGCAGGCAGCAGCAGTAGCAGCAGCTGACAGTTGGCAGCAGTTACCTCCTTTCGGCTGCATGTTGACAGTTTTGTTTGTGTGCTTTGGGAGCCATTACACACAAACAAACACAAGCACAAACACCAACACAAACACAAAGACACACACTCAAAGGCATACCTGCAGGCGCACATAGCCACGTGGCAAATGGCATGGCCAAAGTGAGCATTGCAGTCGAGCGATCTTTGAGGCGGGGCAAGGGTCCTGGCGTCTGCTGTGCCAGCAAATGGCAGCCTGTTATATCAAGTGTGAAAAATACTGCATAGAGCAGCAAAAAGGACGCAGCAAATAACTATGTTGACTAGCAAATACCCTACACCGCCTAGAGTCATAAGATATAAATTTATTTATGCTAAAAGGAATGAGAGGAAAAACATAAACTAAAAAATATATAAAAGTATTTTAGCTTTTTAGTTCCAATTTGTGCTCAAATTATATATAACTGAGTCAAGTGTATACCCGCTGCTACCTTTTGCAAGCATTTGAATCTATTTCTTTTTTGCCTCTGCACAGGGTAAAGGATATAAAAAGCACTTGTGCCACGGTTTTGGCAGTCAAAGGCTAAATTTGAATGCTGTGTCATAGACCCATTAGGAATAGAACGAAGTGGAGCTGAATTGTAAGCGTGCATACATTAATATGCATCTGCAGTGGCCTAGTGGCGGTTCAAGCACTGGCAAACACACCTCCAGTCGACCCAGCGAGCGAGAAGTGTGCATAATCTGTAAATATTCCCTCTGCAGTTGCGCCAATTATAATTATTTACATAATTAATTGAAATCACAAATTGGCATAAAGCGTCAGCTAATTAATAACTGTAAGTGCAATTAATGTCGCGCATAAAGATGCTAGAGGAATATTGAATATTATGAAAAAAAAAACACAAATAATATACAAATAAAGTCTGAAGAGATGTGAAAAATGCCCGCAAAGCGGCAGCCCAAATAAATTAAGTGGCGATGCCAGCAGCGACGCATAATAAACAAAGGCGGCCGCAAATCAAAAAAAAAAACACGACCACAAATAATAATAATAATAATAATAATATAATGAGAGAGAGCAAACAGTGACAGCGGCAGCAACAAAAGAGACGCAAAGTAAAGAGCATAATTAATTGAGCGCAAATTGGCAGCGTTGTGATTTTTGCCGCCAGCCCAGAAGTAGGCAATGAAATTTTTACAAGGCAAAAGGTAGAAGAGGAAGAAGAAGCAGCAGCAGCAGACAAAGACAGAGCCAAGGCGAAGTAGAACTGTACTTAGGATTTGGATAGAAATGGATGATAAACAACAACAGCAACAACAACAACAGCAGCCACAACAACAACAATAGCTGCGGGAGCAGAGTAGAAAGCGGAATAAAAGCAAATTTATCATTTCAATGCGCGCTGCCGTTGTTTTTATTGTTGTTGTCAAAAAGCATTTTAAGCGCTTAAGCTGCGACACGCACCAAGTGGGCGGGCAGTCAAGCGATAGGCGTGCCGCCAGCTGTGCGAGCGAGAGCGCTGCCGAAATGAAACTCGCCGGGGACAGCTTCAAGCCAAAAACAACAAATTTTTGGAGCATGTGTCGCAGCTCAATTGAGTTTTGGCGCTCAAAAGATATTCCCCAATAGAAAATGTCAAGCAAATTGTGAAAGTTTCCTCGAAATTATTCTATAAAAGGCAATTCGTAGTGGGAATGAAGCTTAGGTTCTTGTTGAATAGAGTCAATGAAGATATATATATTGGGAAATATATCTTTGCGAATACTTTAAAACATTTTTGTATTCAAATGATATTACTATTTTGCAATTTGACTAGATTTATGGAACAAACTTGCTGGGCGATTCGTTTCAAGTTCTCCTGTTGAAATCGAGTTGAAACTGATTTATGAAACACGTTTGCCTCGATGGGGAGGCACTCAGACTCATTCATTTCATAGATAAACGAGCCGCAATGAGCCATTGCGAAATCTAATGCCAAAGTTTGGTAAAGTTTTTTGCTTTGCCTAGCATTTGCCCGACTTTATCATAAATCTTTAAGCTACCTGCACAGGGTTTCTAGTGGGCGGGTATGACAGAGACAGTGCGAGTGGGAGTGGGCGTGGGGCTGAGTTGGGGTGGGTGCCTGTGACATGTCTACGCATAGCAAATCGAGGGCACCCCAAAATGGCAGCTGTCGACTCGTGCCGAGCAGCCAATTAATTTTTGGGGCTCGCCCTGAACCACAGGACGTATACGTAATGAAGTTTCAGCAACGCTTTTTGTGCTCTGCTCTGTTTAAAGCACAATCATTGCGTACGGCTTAAGCTAGATCTGCCAAGCTGCCAAGCAGGGAACCGTAGTTCGGGGGCTCCTTTTGAACCCTTTTTGACAATCTCTGTGGCAATTTTTTCTGCATGTGGTCACACAGCGCCCCACGCGACCGAGCGGCTGCCTCCGCACACATCCGCACATCAATCACATGGCCAGCAGACACGACACGAGAGCTCTTTTTCGTCATCCTGCCCGCCTTCCTTCTCGGCTTAAGTCGGCTAGTTTCAAATTTTCCATTTTGCGCTTTAGTTTTTGTGTCTTTAGACGTCGGCACTTTGCATATGCTGCCATTAGCCGAGCGCTCTGTCCGCCCTCTGCTCATTGACGATGCAAAATCCCTGTTAGCTGTTAAGTGTTTTGAGTCCGCTTACGACTGTAACTGTAAATCAGACAGAAGTCCTGCCAGACTAGGCCCGGCCAGCAGCTCGTGCAGGCATTACATTTTTCTTGCTAACCTGCTGCAAAGCCTGCAGATTGAGAGATACCCAGCAATGCTTCAAGGCAACTAGACTTAAATCAAATAAGCTGCGGACTAATCAACTGACTGATTAATGATTAACTTATGGCATGTCATGCAATCACTAGAAATCAGGCATTCTGCAGCAATTAGCATTTGTGGCGCAAGCAAACTCAATGCCGTTCGCCTTTTAAATGTGGGAACATGGCAGGCACTTTGCTTGTTTGCCAGCTGTCTCTGACACTTGGCAGCAAAAGCAATGTCTCTCAGTGTAAAATATAAATGAAGGCCAAATATAGATTTAATTCATTTGATTAAGGCTCTTACACTTCTGCTACACGCCGAAGCCTTGACCCCTTCCGTAGCCACAACTTGTGAGCGCTGCGATCAATTCGTTCGGTGGCTCGGTGGCGAGCTCATTATAAATAAATAATTGGCAAAGTGGGTGGAAAGTGGCGAATTGCAGCGGAATCGTTTTTGCGTATCCATTAGGTTAATAATATTTGAGTTGTGTCCATAACTTGTCTAAATTGTAAATAGCTGCGGGGCACGGGGCCAAGCAAACGTTCACACAGCCACAGATACTGTTGAAGATGTCGAGTACGATGGAGGTATATATATATCTGAATATATATTTAGCTTCAAGTGGTGGCGGGAGAGACAAACCGACAGGTAAACTGAAAAACAGCCGGCAGACATTGCGGAGCGCAAAATAAACACGCAGCAAACAAGAGACAAGTCAAGGCAGTTAGGCTACTGCCGCACAGCACGATAATGGGGCGTCGTAATAGCGTGCGAGGGAAGGGTAAGGACAGGCAGCTCCTGGGCTGAGGTGTATCGCAGCGCAGGACAACAGGCTGAGGCTCAAGCTCAAGCACGAGACCAAGACCAAGACCAAGACCGAGACACTGTTTGGCTTACCTTGGCAGTCAATGTCAGAGCAATTGAGCCAAGCCATGGGCATAGCCAAAGTACACACTCACACACGCACACACATGCATACTCATGCATACATGTATGGCTACATAGAAATGTCTACATATGCTGAAGACAGTCGTCACTCTCGTCTTTTACTTTGTGGCTGCGCCAGCTACATGAATGCCAAATGACCTGGTCACACATGAGCCATGTCTTAAAGGGACTGACTGAGTGACTGCGTGACTGACTGACTGAATGATTGACTAAGTGACTCTGAGGAAATCGACTTTTCAGAACTGCATATTGCATACCCTAACAATATGAATATATAAATTAACTATAAATGTTGTAAAAAAAATAGAATAACTTAAATTTAATAAAATTTATAGTTAATATATTTTTTTTTACAACATTGCTAAATTTCTAAATAAATAATGCTATAATGATTGCCGCTAATTCCGACTCATTGCAAGTCAATTGCATAAATTATTGAATGAATATCGATTTTAATACGAATAGCCCCACCCCCATGACTCCTGATATGAAAGCCTTATACATTTGAGCATAGCCCAGCTATGACTATCTATAAATACAAACTAAGCTGTTTTTTTGCCGCACCCACTAGGGGAATTCTTAAATGAAAAATTCCCACATTTCTGCTCGCATTATATGCTGCGGTCACCCTTGAAGAATGCTCGACCTGACGAAGCGCATGCATTGAAATTTCTTTAATTTAATCTGCTTTAATACCTTCATTTATGGCTTAATCCTTTCAGCTGACATTCTTATTGTGCGGTTTAGCTTTGAGCACGACTAGAACTATTTGCAGTGTCTTGCACACGTGTAATACTTTTCCAACTACACAAAGACTTAAAAATTTAAATGATTTACATGTGGACATATTACATGTGTAGCTGCGCAGGCTGAGAAAGCAGGAGGGAGGAGGAAAGTGCACCTTGCGAGATTGAGTGGAACTGTCTGAATGTGTGTGCGAGTGTGTGTGTGGGTGTGGATGGGTGTTTAAATTGTGGCGTTGTTTCAAGGTTTTTGCAATTATTTAAATATCGATTGTTTTCGCATGCGGGTTGTTGTGGGTGTTGCATGCGCTGGCACCGTGTAAGCGCTGCTCTGCATATTTTTTATTGTTCTTGCAATTTAAGCAGAAGTCGCCTCGCTCACATTCTTTATTAAGCCATATAATGCTAATGGATTAAACGCTGCATTTTTAATCAGCCGCGCTCCATTGTCAATTTAATATTTAATTTTCGGCCGCGGCCAACGCAGCCGTTGCCTTCTTGGTGTCCGCGTCTGCTGGGCTGCCCGGCTGCCTGGCTGGCTGGTTGACTGCCCCAGGATAGCCGGCAGTTCATTTTGCGCAAAGTAAGTGGCATGTAATTTATGTGCCGAGCTGACATAGCAAAGAGTGCGAAGAGTGCCCCGAGGCACGACTGCAGTTCGCGCGACTCAGCTTTATTCTTGGCGCGCTGAAAAGTATGCTATACTTTTTGCAGTCGCATTTGTCAGCGCGGCTGACGCGCATTGACTTGCGGGCGATGGCAGGTAGCGTCTGCTCGCCTTGTGTACTTATTGAATTGTCAAAGCTTAAGCTGAAAAGTGCAAGGAAGGCCACAGACAGACACAAGTCAACAAAGCGAAGTGCTTAATTTGATTTCAAGCAATTGACTGAAGGGGAAAACAACGTTCACTTTATCGTAGGGCTAACAATATATTTGCATAAAATCAGTTCAGTGGGCTAAAAAGAGTTCCGACTTATAAGCACTTACAGCTTCTGAGGGCCACTACAGATCTCACAAACAAAGATGAGATGTTTATTCTGCTGAGAAAAGAGAAAAAAATTGGCTGACGCACAAAGTTTGTATATCTGTTTCACTCGTTACGAAAACTCTTCAAGAACTTATTTGCAAAATAAAAAGTATATATAAATATATATATATGTATAGAGATATAAATATGCTAAGCAGCAGTTATCGAGCGCGAACTTTGCAAGGCATCAAGCCATGCGGGCCGAACAAATTGTCGCATAGAAAATGCGCCTTCAGCCCTAGACCCGGCAACACTTAAGTGACAGGATATTAAATGATAACAGGCAACAACAACAACAAGGGCAGCAGCTACGGCAACAACATCAAAATCTCTAAACAAAACGTATAGAGAGAGCGCAGTGCCTGTCGGGCCGAGCCACGCCGAGCTGAGCCAAAACAGCAGCAAACAAGATTACAACGATGCCACCTGGCGAGGATTCAGCAGAGCTTCAGCTCCGGGCTTGGCTTGTCAGCGTCGACAGAGCGGCAGAGGGGCAGAGGGGCAGACGGATGAGGCTGCTCTGCGAATGTCAGCTTTGACAATTTAACGCTACTAATTGAGAGTCATGGCGGCGATAATTCCAATTTGTGCACGTCTTCTGCGGGCATTGCTCAAAGCGATTGTTAAATATTTATAAGCAGCCTCTAAAATCCACTGCCTCCAACTTCAATGCCGAAGAACGTCAGCGTAAACGTGACCGGCATCGTATTCCGCTCGTATATTATTATTTTTTTTTCGGCTTTCGCTCTCTCTTTTGCTGTCGATAATTATTTATGGCAGGCCAATTCGCGGTTCACGTGCCGTGCACAGCTTCCAGCAGCTGAGCCTCATCTCTACGCCGTGTGTGACGCTCACAGCACGTGCTGCACGCCGTGTGTGTAGGTCGAGTTGCTTGTTGACAGTTGTTGAGCTCGTCACGCAGTGCTCTTTCTTTTTAACTTATTCCATACTTATTTTTCCATCCTTCCTTCCTTCCTTTTTTTGGTAGTTTTTCGCCTGACCAAGCCACTAAACAGAGCTGGACACAAATTCAGTATGACGTTTCATTTGAATTTGCCCAACGTGGGCGTTGCTCAAAGTGAAATATGACTTGACAACGCCGCAATGCTGGCTCCGTTATTATCCACGTTGTTGTTGCTGCTGCTGCCGACTCTATGCTAACTAGATGAAGCCTTACAGTCATTTTTTTCTCTCTTTTTTTGGGCGTATTGTCGTTAATCAACTCAAAGAGTGAAACTGGATGCGCGGCCGTAGCGTCCTGTCAGTGTCAAAGTCTGATAAATGAAGTGCGCATTGCCGCAGCTAATGATAAGCTTGAACAACAGCATATAACAGCAATAAATCCCATAAATGTTTATAGATCAACTGGATGAGTCTCTATGAGGGCTCAGCTTAAGCCTGTCTCTAGTTAAGCCTTGATTATGATGCGCATTTATAAGCTTAGAAATGGATTTATTTGGGAGTAGATTTTTTTATTTTGTTTTATTTAATGAGCTAACTCAAAAAACGAAGAGAGAGAGGGAGCTTAGCAGCTCGGCCTGGCAACGTCAAATTACACTCGTTACACTTTGCATTTGCTTGTAATTGAGTTGACTTTCAATCGAGTTGAATTCAAAGCTAGCTCGTTGCCACTTAGTTGGCATATAATCAAAGCTGACCTGTTATTCCTTGCCTAATTGAAGTACAGTCAACTAAATTCTACTCTGGCTTCTGTAATTTGCTGACCACACACGCAGTAAATGCAGCTTCAGGCTGCTCGACTGTAATTATATATATTTGCCATTGCCATGCCCTTCAGCTTGAATGAGAAATGCAAGTTTTTGTCTAATATTCATAAATATTGATGCATATGCACTCATATATGTATATTTGTTTACATATATGTATGATTTTTTTTGCTGAGCTGCTGATATCGGCTCTCGCTTGGCATGTGGAAATTCTCGGCACTTCAATTATTGCACGAACAACTGCAATTTTCATTTAATTAAATGGACACAGCACATGCCCAGTCAGCCATTGGCTGGCCCAGCCTGTGCCCTGTGCAGACCCAGCCACGCCACGCCCCCTCCTCCGCCTCGTTGCTGTTTATTTGCTGTGCACATTTTTGGACTTTCATTAAAATTGTAACACAAGCAGTTGAGCAAACAGCAGCACAAGCGAACAAGATGGACACAGATGGAGGTATATACCTGTGTATATATGTGTGTGTGTGTGCATGTAGTTGTGTTTACACTAAGAGACATGCATATCATAACACAATTTTCAGGTGATGTGTGCCCAGGTGTGGGGCTATGTGTATTGTGTAGGTGTCATGTTTTGAGGGTTAAATTTAATTTACGTTTTGATTTGCTTGCTTAACCGAGAGCACGTCCGCCGCTCGGACTTTAATTCTGTTTTCAGTTGCCAGCGAAACTCTAAACAAACAAGAAAATTGAAACGTGCCAAAAGAAAATAACGCTAATCGCCAATCTACAAATACTGGATAGATGTTCAGTTCACTGAACTCTGTCGACTCGCTTTAAATATAGAAATCTAAAATCAAATTGTATTTATTGGCAGCATGTTGGCTGTCCATGCAACCAATTATGGCAATTTGTATGAAAGGCTAAGCTCGTCAGCAGACGACTTACCTCAATTATGCATAAATCATAAGACTTTCGAAGCCCTGCACTGCCGACAGCCGCAATTACAGCTGAAAGTGGCTAAAAATAGATGCAGTCAGAGCTCTCGCAGCACGCCCCAAAGACCAGCCAGACAAAGTTGCGACAGCCTCGGCCAGAAATGCTCGATAAAATTAAAGAAGGCGCGCTTCGAGTGCCCCCAAGACGGGGCCGAGTTGTCTGCCAAGAAGGCGTTTTAATTTGGGAACTAACATATGCTCGTCGTCGGCAGCGAACGGCCGGAGGGCGAGTATATTATGAAAATTATGCAAAAAGTTTTGTTTGGCGCACACAGAGGGAAACTAGTCAAAAGCCTGCACTCGACAGTCGGCCAACTGCAAATATTTTAGTTGCAGCTGCGGGGCGAAAAGCTCATCAGAGAAAGAGAGAGAGAGCCTAGACCAGGACAGGCAGAAGTAAGATACTTTGAAATAAATATCAGCGAAAAAGCCCTTTGAAAACAAGAATTGGAAAAGAATGTACAAATTTATATATATTTTTATTCGTTCAGATACTTATATATATATAAACTACTTTCAGCTTCAGATGCCTGCTAAGCCTTAAGCAAATCGTGACAAACATCTTATGCTCACACACAAAGGTCTCTGTGAGGCCTGCTTGTACTTTAGCTAAAAGTAAAGCAAAATTTAATTCAGTGCTCACTAAATAGCATAGTTCATAGTTCAATAACTTGCAAAGAAAAAAAAAAACTAAAAATATGCTGAATTGCATATTTCTGAATGCCAGCCCCAGCCCAAAAGAAGAAGCAGCAGCAGAAGCATAAATATAAATTATGTTGCCTGGGATACGGGAGGATACGGGTTTTGTCATCTAGTCCGCACATATTTCAGCTAGTCGATATATTTGGTAATTTTATTTTATTACACGACGAAAAAAATGACAAGAAAAAGGAAAACTTGCTAGGGCTCGTCCCAAACTGTCCTGGGACAAACGAGCGAGCAGGACTTTTATGTGCATATAGCAAACTTTGTAATATCCTTGCATGTGCTCTTATATGGCTGGCAATATATGTTGCTCTGGCAAATTGAAGCTAGCCGAGATTAACTATTTTTGAGTCAGGATCGCTCTAGCATTGATTACACAAAAAACAAAGCTGCAGACTTAATCTGAAAATAGGGAGAAACAAAAATACTCCATATAAATATTGAAATTGAAAAACTTTTCAGCTTATTATTTCACAGATTTTTCGCTTAAGTAACTTCTATGGAAAGTTGCTTGTTTAAATTCCTTAAACTGTTTCGCATTCATTCGATTGGCATGACGATTATAAACTCTGAAACTTAGTTTTGATGCTGTTAAAATACGAAAATAAACAAACTATCAGACTTCGTTGAGGAGTGTAAGCTCTACATTTGGCAATACTGTCAAGCCAAAGTTTTCCAATGCCAGCCCAATCGGCCAGGTTCGTGGCTTGTGACTTCAGCCGTTGCGTGCGCCTCAAGGATGCAACGAAAATTTGCAGTAATTTTCGCTGTGAAGCAAAACTTTGTACTAAAGTTGGCAGTCAAGACAAACAACAATAAGAAAATCAGCTGCGAGCAGGAGAACTATAATGCCGAGTGCACATCAATAAGTTGCAAGCCGCTTAAAGCTGGCCGAGAGTGCACTGTGGGCGTGGCCAGAGCCGAGCGTCAAGCGCCGCGGCTATTTAAACAAAGTTGCAATAACTTTGCCAATTGCCAGAGCTGCAACGTAAGGCGAAAGGTATTACAAGTGCTTTGTAATCCATTTCAAAAGTTTGCCAACAACCAGCACGCACACGCACACACACACACACACACACACTCGCACAAAGATACACTCCCACAACAACAAGTAATGTAAGAAAATGCTGCTGCAATAGACAAACAATAAAGTGAATGGCACGCTAAAAGCGCGTATAATGAGACAACGAATCCCAAGCAATTTGTATAAGCTGCCAGCTTGAATAGACTTGTTACAGTATAGACGGGTGCTTAACTTAATGACACTGGAACAGATATTATTATGCCGCTAGTGCAGAGGCGGGTCGAGGGACAGGGCAAGGGGGGGGGGGGGCGGTGAAATTGCAACCCGAATCGAAAGAGGCGCCATTTCCATGCAGCGCATGTAAGACGATTCCACAATTGCTGCCAGATCAAAAGTCGAGTCAAGTTGCCAGAGGAAGAGAGAGGGGGAGAGAGAGAGGAAGAGAGAGGGGAAGAGAAGGAGTGCGGCTGCAGCCGTCTAGGTAGCTGTTCGTATTAAGCGAAGCGGCAACAGTGCAAAAATAAAGCAATGAAAAGAGCTGTGTAAATATTAAAAGGTACACCGAAGTAAGAGCGCGGCCCGGCCACAAGTAAATGCGAATCGCGGGGGAAAAAGGACAATTGCGCCTCGCTGAAGAGGAGAAGATATCAAGAGAGCTGAAACAATTACAGCGGCGTTCATGGAATTCGTGTGAAACGAAATTTGAATGCGCTTCTCTTCGGAAATACATTAAAAGGAGCTGACAGCTGAAGAGTCCACGTTGAGCAGACCTAAGCGGGAATTCCAGAAAAAGAAAACAAATCCCAGACAAAGCCCAGTTTTACTGGACTTAAGAGTTCATCTGAATAAAACTGTATAAAGTCTTGACTTAAGTCGGAAATGTAGATTCGTCTTGCCCGGAGCAAAAAGGAAAGTTTAATATTAAAGAGTATTAATATGTATAGCGAGCGGAAGAGAGAGAGAGAGATGGAGAAGGAGGGAGGGAGAGAGAGGGAGGGAGTTCCCCAGTGCTTAATGCACTGTGTTGATGTGAGTTTGTATTATTCTTTCGCTGTATCTTTACTTGTACGTCTCTCTCTCTCTCTCTCTCACTCACTCTCTCTCTCTCTCTCTCTCTCTCTCTCTCTCTCTTTTATGTATTTGTGTTGCGCTTAAGTTTGTTGAAGTGTGAAAATAAGCGAAAAAAAGCCGCTCAGCGACCAGCAGACTGAGTGTCTGGTTGAGTGCGTGTGTGTGGAGAAGGAAATTGAAACATAGAGCAAGATTGGGGATTGGGGTTGTGGCCTACTGCTGCTGTTCCTTTGCGGCCCGACTGCTATGTTTTTAAATATTCTGCGGGTTATCCATTATAATACAAATGAATTTATACAAAAGGAAAAAACCTGTTGCCAATTTAATTGAATTTTTTGTGGGGTCTGTTATTTGTTTTTTATTTCGCTTGGCTTTTGAGCAAATTCGTAAAATTCCAAATTGGGTTTGCCATGATTTTTGCTTCTGCTCGATTCATGTTGCTCAGTCAGCTGCCCAGATTCTACGAAAATCATTTATCAAAAGCGTTGAGCTGTGCGCTTCAACGTAATCTGGATTCTTAGTTTGCGACCACAAAACAATTCCTCGCCTATTTATTAGAGAGGCCAAAGCTCAACTATAAACTCACGCACACACAGACACACTCACACATACATTGTGCTAAATTTGAGCATTGGGGAAGCTATTAACATGCATATGATAGACACTTCCGCACAAGTGGCGAGACGCGCACGAGGACATGAAGTCCAGGCCAAAGCGGAACATGCGGTGACTACGTGCATCAACCAGGACACACATAAATTCTCACACAGACACACACACACACGCACACACGTGCTAGCACACGTGTTGGTTATTCTTTCGAGTTGCTTAAACAAATATGTGAAGAATGCAGCAAATTTAGATAAATCGAGATGTCAAATACCCTGTAATTTTAAGGCAAGGTTTAACCAAGTATGCATATTATGCGATTTAGCTGAAAAGGATATTCATTCGAAAAATACGAAGTAAAGAAGACTAGAGCAAAATATTATTGTGGAAGAGTTTATTGCAAAGCTTTTCACACGATTTATAGTAATATATATATATATACATTTTTTTTGCTCTCGTCCTTTTTGCTTCATGTTTTTCGAGTAAATCTGTTTATTTTCTATCGATTGCACTGTAGCTCATTATCCGCCAGGCTCAACAATCGATGGCAATTAACTATCAATAGTTAACTAGAATGTTCCCCCTCTATATCCTATAGGCCTGCTGCAATAGTAAGAACAACCTGACATGGAAATCGATAAATTTAATGAATAATAAAAAGCGCGTATTGAAATAAACTTAAGCCCCATCTAATACAAAAGTGACTAACGAATCGCTTACGATTTCCATAGATTTTCCAACTAATGTCTCACTTTTATTTACCACTAAAATTATTCTATTCTATATGGAGCTTCACATCGGCTCGGCTCGGCTCTAATAAGATGTAAATTGATCGAATCAGTGAATCGACGCTTCGCCCACGGAGTTAGCTGCATTTGTTGTTATGTCAAGTCAATGCTAAGCGACCCCGTGCCATTGAAATATTGATGAGTGTAAGGACTTGGCCGAGCCGTTGTTAGTAGTTTCTGTGCTTGTTCCTGGGCCATTGTGTTGTAGCTGTGACCTTTAGCTCGGTTTATCCTTTTGACGGGTTCATCAGCGGCGTCATCGTTATCGTCATCATCATTATCGTCATCTCGCCATCATCGCCGTCATCATCCGCAGCAAATGGACGGCAAATCAAATAAATAACTGTAGGGTAAAATGTGCCTGCCATGCATAAAGTAAACTATTTAATGGACTTTTGCTAGCGATGACTGCCATCAGCCCAATAGGCACTTGTGTGCGTCGGAAGGGAGGGGAGTGCTAGAAGGGGGAACTGATGCCAAGCGGAAATCGAAAGCCATTAGAAACGAGGCTGCCTGCAGGGAAATGCGGCCGCTTGTTTGGTTAGTTTTGGCTTCGGTCTCGCCTTGGTCTCGTCTCGGCTCGGTTCGTCTCAGCTCGTCTCGTCTCGATCTCCTGCCGCCACGCTCGCTGCTGCCACTCATTTGCCTTTCCACTTTCCACTTTCTATTCTCCATTTTCTATTTATTTCTCATCCTCTTTTTTCTATATTTCCATGCACAAATTTTACGCAATTCGAGTTTGTGGGCGGGGCAAATGCGCCGCAGCAGCAGCAGCTCCTGTCGTGTCGTCGTCTTATTTGTGTTCTTTGGCATTTGACTTTCGATTTCGTTTTAAGTTCTCGGCATTCACTCTGAGCTACAGCCGCACAGGTGTGCTCACACACGCACACAGAGACACTCCGCCGACACAGCAGGTGGCGTGTGGCAAGGGGGGGGGGCAATAATGCAAATGACTTTGGCTTCCGCATGGGGCCGCCAGGACACGGGCTTTGTTGGCCTCTGCTTGTTATGCTTTCGCTTTTTGCCACATCGAGAGGAAAAAAAATGGCTTTAACCGTTTGATGTGTCTCGGTGTTATCCGAAGCACTTGTCCCTGACGAGCAGAAGCAGAAGCTGTCGCCCAGATAATCTAGATAAGTTCTTTGTTAAAGCGCAATAGTCACATAGTTCCAGCTCTTATTTCTGCACATTTGCATATTTAGTCCTCATATCTGATTCCTTATGCAAATGTGCCGAATAGACTTCGCCCATCTTATTATGTATTTAACGCTCTGCCGCACGGCCTGCCCCAGTGGACCGTGCCGTCACCTGGGCAGCTCTGATTTTTGATATATGCGCGAGTGTGCGTATTATTTGATTAAATTATCATTACACTGCATAATTGAGCTTATTTGAGCACACATGTCCTGCCTGCCGGTGAGTCCTTGCCGCAGTCCGACCGGTCACAATAATTCCAATATGGCTTGCCATTAGCAGACGCACAGCCTTTGCAGGTTTGCCGCATGGCGACATTTGTCGTCGCATTCAGCGCAAATATTCGACCACAAAAACATATACACACGCACACACACACAGACACACACACACACAGACACACACACACACAGGCACACACAAACCTGTGCCGCGCAACAGCTACGACGACAATAACATCAACAGCTGCGACAACATTCGAATTCAGTTTTTGAATTGACAGCAAATTTCGCACAGAATCCCATACTACGCGTAGCAAACAGCAAATGTAATGCTATGGCTGTGCCTGACTGACTAACAGATACCCTGTACAAGCATTATATCTGTATCTATATATGTATAAATACCTATATCAATATATCTGTATATTCATATCTTTATATTTATATATCTATATATGTCTATATATCAATATATTTATATCTATATCTTATTGGACCACTCAGTCTTGATCTCTTGATTCTATAAATCTAAATAATAATTCTTCTTGATAAAGTCTCTAACTAAAAGAAAAGTGCAAGTACAACTAGCTTATATAGTCTCCCCATTTAACACCTTCTTATGCCTATCACTAAACTGATATACCCGGCCACCTAAACCTCCATGGGTATCGTGGATTAAAATAAAAAAAGGAAGCGGCAAACAAACCAAAATACATCTCTTGGGGGTCAGAGATACAAGCGAATACATGTTGCACATGTACAAGTTGTTTGTTCACATGTATCTGTGTACGCCTGTGTATCTATGTGTATGTGTGTGTATTAAAATTCATATGCATATGCATGCAAATATGTCAACGCGGCGCTAGGAATGAAACTGATATTTGCATGCAGATGCGCCACAAGTCACGAAAAATGTGTACCCCGACATTATGTAGGTGTATGTATAAAAAAAGGTTAACTCTGTATATAGACACACACACATGTATGTATGTATGTGTGCGTGTGTGTTTGAAAAACCCAGTGGGGTTTTTTTTGCTAATGCAAACTAAGGAAATGGAGTTGGCTGTGATGCCATTTCATAAATTTGCTGACAGCGGAGGTGACAACATGTCAACAAGCGCCGCGGGTACTTAACACACACGCAGGCAGACAGAGAGAGAGAGAGGAAGGGAGTGGGGGAGATTTGGTGAGGGAGAGGGCAAGATAAACAGCAGGCCAGCCAATTATGTGGGAGGTTTAAAGCGTGCGCTCAAAAGCAGGCAACACTTTAAATGATTGATTATTAGCCATGTGCGGCAAATTGTGACTGTGTGTAGGTGCTCGTGTATGTGTGTGTGTGTGTGTGCCTTCTGGCCAACATTTTGCAGCACACAAACGTCTGTTGTCTGCCAGCTGTCTGTTTAGGCGTGCCTCGCGACATGAGACCCCAAAGTTGGAGCCCTGCAATCCCTGAGTAGCTGTCATATGCCAAAGAAATATGTTTTTACCCTTTGCGATTTGTTATTGGAAATGGTTATTGTTGCCAATTGGCCGGGCGGCTGTGCGTGACACGAGCAACAAAGGCAACAATGCCAAATCAAGCCGGGTATTCGACTTATTCGGCTTATTTTATAATCGCAAAGAATATTTTCAAAATATTACACAAAGCGTTTTATTTCTTTATTCAAATGTTTTTTTTTATTTATATATATTTGGGGCCATTGCTGTTGTTGTCATCTTTGAATGCACATTTATTTGTCAGCTTCCTTATTGACACAAATCATGGAGACGCCGAGCTCTACAAGTTGCTTCGTGCTGCTGCTGCTGTTGTTGTTGGCTTTTATGTGTTTGATATTTTGGCTGCGTTGATTGGCTTACGATTTACGATTTGCGATTTGCGATTGGAACATTTAATTTTATGGCCATTGAAGCGTGTCAGTGGCAGATTTCAATCAGCAATCGGAGAATTGCATAAGGCAAACAGCTCGATGGGGAAAAGGCAAATAGTGTGGCTGAACAAACTCGCTTCCAGCCAATTAGGGGAGAATCCTTTCAGCTTATGGCAAACACTGGGCTAAAATGTATCTAATTGTTGTTGATGCTCGAACGAAACTTCGAACTCAAATTGAAATCGATGCTTGGCAGCAACGGCAGCAACAACTGCGCATTTTAGCCCATTCATAAATCATTTTTTGGCATATTCCCACAGCAGCGACAAAGCATCAATGTTGCCTCCCCTGGCCGCTTGGAGCGCTCCACGCGTTCTGTTTGCCAACCCAGAAAAGTGTTCAAATATTTGTTGTTGCCGTGGCTGTTTTTGTTGTCTCGGGCGTTTGTTGGGCTGGTCCTACAACAGCTTATGTTGTCATAAGCAGCGATCCGTCGCGCCGTGCCAAAAGCTACGCAAAATGAAACAGAACAAACCTTACGAAGGACCGACTAGACGATACTCTATGGGTGTTTGTGATCGAATCGTAAGGAGTCTACATATAAGGCTATTTATCTGATGATATAATATAAGATTATAAAATCTTATATCTATGATGAGTTGACCAAATTTTGTGATCATATTTGCAAGGATAAATAAAGAAACAGATTTTTTTAGGGCATGCAGGTCTTCACAACAAATTTGTGGATTACCAGACTCCATCTATAGAGATTGCTTAATCAATTAATTTATTTTTTATATATTTGCAATTCTAATAAACTTCTTTTAATTAAGCAAGTTCACATAATTACAGGGTATTTGAATAGAGCAGCCAAAATTCCACCATATTTCCGTGATGAGTTGATTTTTGGGCGTTGTGGCATATTAGGCCATGGCCGAGGGCCGTAAGTAGATTTGACAAATATAAAAGTCATTATGGGGACTGGGAGCCCGCCAGTTGACCCACTAAAACTTGCTGCAAATTAAATAAGTTTCAACGCATTTAGAAAGTCATTTCGGTTGGCAAGTTTGGACGCCCAGCTTTTAGCTGCTATTTGTGTTTGAGTTTAGTTTTTATGGGCCCGCTCAGTGCCCCGCAGCCCCCTATCTCCAAATAGTATGCAAAACAAAACACAAAAAACACACAAAAGAAATCAGCTAAAAATTTATTTGGAGCCCAGAACTTTGCGCTTTTGTTTGAAATTTGTTTCGCATTTGTAAGTTGAAATGTTTTTTGTGAATGAACAAAACACAGCACAACTGAACTAAAGAATGAGAGAGGCAGAAAAGGGGGGAGAGAGAGAGAGCTATATATAAATAAAAGAGAACAAAACAGAAATAAAAGCGTAGCGTATCCCCCAAGTCGCTGGCAGACCTCAGACCCGAGACCTCAGTTCCCAAACCTCAGGCATGCAGCTTGGCCCTTTTGTGTTTCTTCTTTTTCTTTTTTGTTGTTCCGCGCAGCAACAGGAATCGAAGGAAACGAAACTTTGGTAGCATGCTTATCCGTTATAGGTCTGTTACCTTTCAGCCACCCGCAGCAACTCGCCTCGCCTCCACTCTCTATATATATGTATATATATAGATTTAATTCAGGCGGCCTTCCCTCTGACACGGCGCTTTAACAAATTTATTTTCAATGGCTCTGGCCACGCTTTGGCTTTAAGGGCGTCCCAAATCGATTTAATTGACACTTTAGGCCCTTCATAAATCGTGGGGGGTCCCAACTCAATGACCGTATCATTTCTATTTGCAACACCTACAACTGAGCCAACTGAGCCAACTGGGGCAATTGTACGTTCGGCTGGGTCAAAATGGCTTGCAATTGAAGCGCTTTTATGGAGGGTTGAACAAATGATGATGGCCAACGGAACAGGAATTATGAATGTCCTCGACCAGCAACAGTTGATTGGCAGGCAGTTTGTCAAGCTGCCAGGACAATTTGCCTGGGTAGACTAAGTGAAAAACGTGTCAGCAGCCAGGCAGGTTTAAGTCAGTCGAGGGAGTAGAAAAAACGACGTAAGGCATTCAAGCTGTCAGAGGACTGAAAGCTGAAAATTACACTGGTACAATGAAAGGAAATCAAGAGGCAAGAAAGACCCTAAGCCCAGGCAGAAACCGAGCTCAGTATTCCCCCTATATGCGCTATTATACAATATGAATCGCATTCGGATATATTTGGCTACTCGCTACGCCCAGTAAATCACCTGTCTGCATACCTTAAATAAACTCCCGTTCCGCAGCTGGACTCATATATCTCATATTGTTCTAGTCCCAGCGAAATCCTATATCAGCTGCAATACAATATTCATGCCCAGTCAAGTTTCAGCCCCAAATCCGGCACACAAATCTCGCCAAACACACACACACACACACACACACACACACAAGTAACTACACACTCGCCCACTTGCACCCATACACACCCCATCGTCTGGGGCACAATACAACTGTAGAACATATTATGGTCGGCCATCCTTGGCTTGTAGAGCATCGCTCGCTGAGTTATGACGTCCAACAGCTGCGGCAAACGACTGTCGCGGGAGGCGTTCCGGCTGAGGGGTCCTTCATATGAAGGAGCTGCCACAAATATGTTGCATAAGCCAGCAGGGAGCAGCAGCAGTCCTAGCCATACGGTCGACGGCGGTCCGAAATATACTAAAGAAAAAAGGAAGAAAGGGAGGGACGGGAACGAAAAGAAATCAAATCAAATGGCCAAGCGACAGTTGGCCGCCTATTTCGGTGGCTAGTTGGAAAATATTGCAGTCACTTCGACCACTATATTTTCCCTTTGCTGCCCACTCAAAAGTAACCACAAAGAAAGCTCTAGTGGGATGTGACTGACTAAGAGATACCCTGAAACCCATCGAGTCTGTGACGGATATGGGGAGATTAACTCAGCTCATCGCCTTGATCAAGAATTCACACATTTTAACATAACCATTTTATCCGGACTATACCTGGAAAATTTTTAATGGATGGAGGGTATAGAAAGGGTATATTCGTTACTTAAGAGATAAAGTATAAATAGATACTCAAATTTTAAGTTCAACTATCAATATTGTACGGTTCTCTTTCGGCAAAGTTATCTACGCTGCACTACTCTGAGCAGGGTATCTCAGAGTCGTTCAATATCAATTCGACGATTGTTGTTTTATTGATATTTATAAGCACATTCCGCCTAATAAAAGTCACAGACAAACTCATTTATCCTTTTCTTCGTCTCTTCCTTTTCAGGCCACTTTCCACTGAGCTCGGAGCACTGTCTGACCTGGATCTGCCTGGATGTGCTCTTCTGCACGGCCAGCATTATGCACCTGTGCACCATATCCGTGGATCGCTATCTGTCGCTGCGCTACCCAATGCGCTTTGGCCGCAACAAAACCAGGCGCCGCGTCACGCTCAAGATTGTCTTTGTCTGGCTGCTGAGCATCGCCATGAGTCTGCCCCTCAGTCTGATGTATTCAAAGGTAAGCATCCGCAGGATGCTCTCTTACGCCCTTTTGGTTTGCTTAACATCCTGTTTTCTTAACAGGATCACGCCTCGGTGCTGGTGAATGGCACTTGTCAGATACCGGATCCGGTCTACAAGCTGGTCGGCTCTATTGTCTGCTTCTACATCCCGCTGGGCGTGATGCTGCTCACCTACTGCCTGACCGTCCGACTCCTGGCCAGGCAGCGCCAAAACTTGGGCGGTGGCCAGCCCACATCAGCGGTCACGCCCGGCTGGGCAAGCGGCTGGCTTGGCCAGGCGCCAGCCTTGGGTAAGTGTGTGCATATCTAGCGAGTGGAAAAACAACTTAATATTTAATCGAAATCGACATTGCTTAGTCACGAGTTAGTTGTTTATTCTCAACTTAATATAGCGATAGCAACTTGTGGCCATGCAAATCCATGGAACAATAATACTAACTTCTAACTACCCCTGGATTTCTCTCAGTGCACTTGCATATGCAAATTTATGACACTCGCCACGCCCCCAGCCTCACAGCTGTCAACACCTAATGTGATTTGCAGCTAGCCAAAACAGCATATTACAAATTTTCTATTGGGGTTGGGGCAGCAACCAGGCGAAGGCACACAGCCAGGATGCCAGCCATGGCCAGGCCATGCGTGGGCGTCTAAGCCGCAGTAATGCACACATTCAGCTGGCGACAGGAATTCGGGTTGTGTATGTTATCAGTCTATAACCAAATTCGGACAGGCATTGGGCCGTGTGTAATCCTGGCGTGTTACGCTAATCTGACATCCCAAGTGCAAACTAATGTTCGATTGCCAACAGAAATTGATTTCGTATTAGGCGAGCTACTAGATGAGAACATAATTAACAGCATGCACGACAGATACCTAATAACCTGTCGCATACATACTTGATGAATGTGTGCTGGGTGTATAAACAGCTACACTAAGCGCAGCTGTTAACAGGGTAGCAGCTAGTCAAGCATACTCCGCCTTTTCTATAACAATTCGTTGGCGTTTCAGCAGAGCTTCAAGCACTTCAAGCTCATATTTTGCGCCCTTTCAGCATTTAGGCTAAGCGCCCCAAATAAAAAACTCGATGACTGCAGTCGAAAGCGCAATCCGTGCGCCAATAACAATAATCAATAAAATCAACATCCAAATCAAAATCCAAATCAAAATAAAAACTAAACATATTAAATGGGCTTTTAGCACTGACTGCAACTGCGATTGCTTCTGCGTCTGCTGCTGCCACTGCCGCTGCCTCTGTTCCTGCTGCATTGCAGTTGAGTTGAGTTCCATTTGATAGCTAATCGACGATGGGAAGCGGAGCACGAGCAGCGAGTCGAGCGCATTGCGCCGGTTCTATAATGCTAATGCAGCACTGCCTGTATGTATGTGTGTGTGTGTGTGAAAGAAAGTGTGCACAGTGGATTACTTAAGTTATTTCTGAAAAGAACTCTACTCTTTTGAATCTGTATTTAAAAAAAGAAAACAGTGTTAATAGAACATAAATCTTAAAGGTTTTTAAGAGTAAATGCTGAGCAGCATTGAACTGGTAAGTTTTCTATCAGTTTACACTCATCAAGTCATTCCAGTTTTTATGAAATATGCTAAAGATGTGAATATTAAGTTAAAGGTCCTCAAAATTGGGAAGTCAGTTTGATTAAAAATAAAAGCAAGTTAAGTTGTTTCTTCAGCAACATAAAACACTTGATTCTACTCACTAAATTCTGTTATTAACCTATGTTAACTTAACAGCTGCAGGCTATGTTAAGATATAACTAAATTGTTGTGTATTTTTAAGAAATATTATATATTTAGGTTAGCAACTTAAATCATTAGTTTCGACTCCAAATTCTGTTATTAACCTAAAGTAAGTTTAGTAAATTATTAACCTATTTATTATGCATTTATGAGAAATATTATTAAATTATATTAGCAACTTGAATCATTGAATTCTACTCTCTGCATTCTGCTATTAACAGTTGTTAACTTAACAGCTGCTACCAATGTTAAGTTATGCATAGCTCAGTAACCAATTCATTGTGTATTCCCGAGATATATTATCTAGTTATATTATACAAATATGAATTATTTAAGCACTTTCAAGGACAGAGATATTTTGAGCAATAAAACAGCCTGCCGTGCCCCTAGTACAGGGCACGAGTGTGCTATTTCCTGTGCAGTTATTTTAAGCTAAATCTGCTGTAAGGCAGCTGAAATTGGCGCAGGCACGTAGCACAGCTTTTCCCTGTGTGTGTGTGAGCGTGCGCGCGTGTGTGAGTGTGTAGTCGTGCGAATTTATAAGCGCATTTAGTTGGCTTAAAGTGGGCATGTGATTTTTTCGGAGCGGTAGCATATGATTGCGCAGACTGCAGCTTAATGGGTTTTGTTTTCTGTTCGATTGCAGAGCGGCGCTGCACTTGGCGCCGACTGTTGAAGCCGGGCCAGAGCCAGGCCTCGACGGTGCTGCACGCCCACTCGGCAAACTCAACGGACACGGATCTCAGCACTCTGGACAACCATGAGCTCTGGCTGCCCGACACCAGGTAAGAGCCAGCCAGGCCTAACCAATTGCGTTGCTTTGGCGTTGCCCTCAAGCAAACAGTTTCTTTCGCCCATCCATTAGCATACCGGAGCCCACGCCCACGACGATGACGGCGCTGCATCAGTTCGGAGCGGAGATGTTGAAGCTGTCGCGCGGCCTGGAATCCGTCGCCTCGTCCTCGACAACGGGCTCGCCCACAAAATCCGAATTTTCCATCTCAAATAATTTGCCCTACTCCAGCAGCCCGCAGCGCTTCTCGACACAGCAGCCACCGTCGCAGCAACAGCAGCACTTACAACATGCTCACCTGCAGCAGTCGTCGCCCAAGGGCAGACAGAGCAGCAACGTGTTGGGCCTGTCCAGCGCAACGCTCGGTCTGGAGCGCGAGAGCACGCGCAACTCCTTGGCCGGCAGCCGGCTGGGCGAGCAGAGCGATGGGTAAGTGGGCGGAAGACCTAATTGAAAATGTGCTAAAGCGAAAATTAGGCACAAGGACGCGCCATGAAAAGGACACACGAAAGAAACCAGAATGCAGAAATTACTAAAAGCAACAGTCGGACTTTATGCTAGAAAATACTCGGATTGAACACGCTTGAGTCTCTCTGAGTCTAACGGCGGGAGTTCACGAACCGAAAGAAATAACTATGGCCAGACTTAAAGATACCCTGTAATTAGGGCTAAGAAATCAGAGAAGGAAGATAAGATAATCATAAAGAGTCTGGGCAGACAGGATGTGCCATTCACCTTACACTTGCTTAGCTCTTCATGAACGCATGTATTTTTTAGCCCACAAGCAGAAGTCCTTTTCAGTGGCTACAGGGTATAACTAACCATATAGCTTACTTTTATACTTTCGCAATTGAAACTTGAAACTCAATTGCCACACAATATGCGCTCACATAAACGTAGACTGGGGGGGAGAGAGTCTTTAGAAAGAGCTCTTCAGGGTACAAGAGCATCTCCTGGCTGGGAGGGTCCTTTGGGCGAAGGGACGCAGCTAAATGCCGGCAGTTCAGGTTTCTTTGGCTGACAAAAGGCCAAACAGCTGCAAACATTAATGCCATACACAAACACAAAGTGAGCGGAGGAGAGAGAGAGAGAGAGCGAGCGAGCGTATTATCCTCGAGCATTTCTCGGTGCTGCCACGCCCCCGTGTGCAGCCTCTCGCTTGACCGCATCAAAAGCCAAGCCAACAGCTCAATTCGTACTTATTTAGTTTCTTTTGGTCTGCTCCTCTCCGGCGCTTTTTTTCGGCTTTTCCTTCTTATTGTCCTTCCGCCTTTGAATTGTTGTGCAATTTTTTGTAATAATTAATTTTTTTTTCGTTTATTTTGAATGAACAACACAAAAAAAAAGGTTCTCTCAAGTGATTTTAGCCTCGCTCCGCTGCCAAACCGTTTTACTTTAGTTGACTGTTGGAAAGCGACGCTGAACAAGTAGCAAAAACCCAATTAAAATGCTTCATTTAAAAAAGAACAAAACAGGAGAGAAAAAAACCAATTAAATTTTTTATTCAACAGATTTACTTAATAGATATTCCAAGCATTCAAATGAGTTCAAAGCTGAAATAATTCCATTTGAATGCCAGACATATAGATTAAACAGAAAATTTTAAATAAGTTGTAATATTTTTATAGTTAATTTCGATTTTATTTACTTAGAGAAAGTTGCCTTTCGGCACAGCTGCTGCTGCTGCTCCTCCTGTTTTTTCCTTTATTATGCTGGCCCTCATATTTGGCAGCTTTTTTGACAGTCGAACGAGTTTTACGCAATCAATAAATGGATTTCGCTCTTTCGGCGTCCTTTTTTTCCAGACAGCCAAAAGGCTATCAGGCCCGCCTTTGTGGCACTTCGATCCGGGTCGTTTAATTGTTTTGCCTTTAATTGTTTCACTGTGGGTCTTCTCATCTTATGCTTGACAAGCATGAACCGAAAGAAGTTGGTAAATGATTCTAATTTCCCTGTGAGAAAGTCATTTCAGATTGCCTAAAGAGCACATATTTATGTAGCCCATCGACAGATATGAATGAATCTGGCGAAGCGCTATTTTCGCAGGTTTCTTTATCCCTCTGCAAATGAGAAAAAACACATGCATAAACAGTGACTCGGGCTGAGGCTGAAGGTTGCGTGTGCGATGCTTTGCCAGCAGCTAGCTCGCCTTGATGAGCTCGGCGGCTGTTTAATTCCTTTGTGACTGAAACAATAACAAACTCGGCTGGCAGCTGCTTGGCTTTGTTTGGGCTCTGCATAATGAGATGGGCCGCCTCTTAGCCGCATGCCACAGTGGCTTCAATCTGCCAACTGGCAACTGGCAACTGTCATTTACTGCATCTCAATTTATGCGCGCGCGACTCACGTTAGCTAAATCAGGAGGCGTCAAGGATGCATAATGAGAGCGGGCAGCACTCGCTGCCTCGCTACCTCGCGCGACGCCTTCATTAGGCGCAAATGAAGTTGCGGCTGCCTCAGCATTTGCATGCAAAACAAATGTCGGCATGCGGCAAGCGGAAAGCTGAAAGCCAGCCGCAAAAGCCAGCGCTCAAATTCGTGCCCTTTATTAAAATGAATTCCAAATGAGACTAAAGCGAGGGGAGCGCGCATAAAAGTGTTTGCTTTAAGAAACGAGAGAGGGAGAAAGTGAGAGGGGCAGAGAGCGAGAGGTAAGGTGGGCGGGGCAAAGAGAGGAAAAAACAACAGTGGGCGCCACAAAGCGCATTTTGTGGATTCTGCTCGAGTCGCAACTGTAAACACAAACAGCAAAAAGTGTTGCCTACTTTTCTGCATACACAAAGCCAGGTGACCACAAAGCGTGTGGTGTTATACGCATGTGTGTGTGTGAGAGAGAGAGGATGTGTGTATGTGTGAGGGTGTGTTTGTTTTCGGACAGGCATCATGTTTTCAGGCGCTCTGTTTGCCAATTGACTGAGCAATTTTAATTAAAAAAATAAAATAAAATAAATTCAGTATGGAAAAAAAGCTTAAGAGGCGCGAGAAACTGCCAAAATATATTGGAAAATAAAGGGCAGCTAAATTTTTTTTATTTCGGAAGCATAAATAAAACAAGTGGTATTCATGACAGAAATTGGTTTGGTTTTTGGGAAATTGAAATGTTATGAATCATTGGCCACGAATGCGGGCAATTTGCATATCAGACTTTGGGCCAATCAACAAATCTTTGAAGAGCTTTAGCTATATTGCAATTCCATTGATAATGCTCATACTATATATATTATTTTCTCTTTCTGCTGACAGCACCCTCTCCCAACTGTCACAGAGGCTGCGCGCGTACAAGAAGCGTCGGCGCGCCTCTTCAGCAGCTGCTGGCCGCGAGCGGCGCGCTGGCAGCGAGGACGCCGAGGACGAAGATCAGGATACGCTACGACGACGCAAACGCTACAATAGCTTGCCCAAGAACGCGCTCTACACGCGCCACAGCACGCTGCACGAGAGCCAGGACGGCGATGATAACGAGGAGGCGGCTGCAGAGCAGGCGGACGACGACGAAAGGCTGGAGAGGCAGGCAGCCAAAACATCCAAGTCTTCGTCCATGAGCAAGAGCTGCCACTCGGACACGGAGGTGGAGCCACAGCAAGGCAAAATGTTTCGCGTGCCAAGCAGCTCGAACCATCAGTCGGACTACCCGCAGCTGCCATCGGTGTGCACCTGTCCCTACTTCGGGGACCGGCCGCCGCAGAGCTGTGTAAAGACGGCCGAGGTGAAGATCATATCATCCGCCTTCAAGGTGACCACCACGCAGACGACCACGGCTGTGAGCAGCTCGCCCAGCGAGATGGAGCTGCTCCTCTGCAGCACCAGCAACAACAAGAGCGTCCTCACCAGCAGCGTCAGTGTGGGCGCAGCAGCAGCAGTCGTTCCCGGCGGTGGAGTTGGTGGTGTCTCGTCAAACACCCTGTCGCCCAACGCGGCACAGCAGCCGGCGGGCAGCTGCCTGACGGTGCATAGCGATGGCAGCGGCTACCTGGCCGCACCCGGCACACCCTGTCCCGGGCGGCGCAAGTTGAGCATCTCAAAGACGGCCTCGGTGGTCACCTGGGACTCGAGTCGGCATCGCCGGCGTGGCAGCAGCTTCGGCGGTGCGCGCACCTCCCTGCTGCTGACGCCCACCAAGACGGCGTCCAGCACGGCAACGACTACAACCACAACAACTCCGCTACGTCGCTCCGCCACGTTGCGCAGCCACCAGAACATGAATTACCAGGGCGGCGCAGAGGGCGGCAAGTCGCGGACTCCACACTCGTCGCCATGTCTGCTGCAGCGACAGCAGACGGTGCGCTCACATCACTCGCGCAACTCGAGCGTCATCTCGCGGAACTCGTCGCGGCACGGCCGCATCATACGGCTGGAGCAGAAGGCCACCAAGGTGCTGGGCGTGGTGTTCTTCACGTTCGTCATCCTCTGGTCGCCGTTCTTCGTGCTCAACCTGTTGCCGACGGTGTGCGCGGAGTGTGAGGAGCGCATCAGCCACTGGGTGTTCGACGTGGTCACCTGGCTGGGCTATGCCAGCTCCATGGTGAATCCCATCTTCTATACGATCTTCAACAAGGTGTTTCGGCAGGCCTTCAAGAAGGTCCTGCTCTGCCGCTACTCGAACAACAGCGCCTGGCGGCCCAGCAGATAGCAGACGCCCGTGAAGCCCGGTAAGCTCAATGCAAACGCCAATCCTCTGACAAATCTCAAGCCGCCGCCAATCAAATGCACCAGCGTGGAGTTTGCCGATGAAAGGACACACGCTCAACGTCCGGCCGCAAGCAAGCTCAAGGCCCAGTCGAACAGCGACTCGACGGCCAACCTCTAAGCGCAGCAGCTCGAACTTTCGGAGGCATCCACAGACCACATGGCACGCACGGCCTGGTCGAATCGTGTGTGTCGGTGTGTATTATGGCTTAAGTCTCTAATTAATTTCAAATTCAATTTGCACAGCCATTGAGCACATTTGCCAGACAAACCGAAGCCAGACAAATGCTCGTTAACCCACCCACCAGACCACCCAACCGAACAACCACCAGACAACCCACTCGCCTTCGTGCCGAGTCCGGCCAACTGGCCAGCCCTGCCCCCGCAGGCATATAGTTCTCTAATTGTGCTGCTCAAGGTGTATTAAGTTTGTCTGCCCAGTGCCACGCCCTGCAACGCCTCCGGCCCTGCCCTGCGGCTAGGCAATTCCATTATGGGATTATTAAACGAAGCATAGCAGATTGAGCAAATGTGCGTCAAAGGAATTTCAACTCAGAAAATGCTAAAAATGTGTATTTTCCAGTTCGCATTATGCACTGGGCTGCTGATGAGCATATTGCTGAAACTGCAAATCAATTGTGCAACAGACACAGATATTAGTTATTAAAGAAGGAGTTGGCATAATGCAGTCGGTTATCCTTGATTTAGTCCTTTTTTGTAGAAAGAAGCCAAGAAACCGAGTTAATTTTAACGAACTGTTGACACAGCTAATACCATAGAATATACATTGCCAAGGCAAATATATAAAATGATAAAATTTAAAAAACATTTAATATAATTTGCATATCAAACTTCATCTTCAACCTGGCCCGTGCATTAAAATAGCATTTGAGCTGGCCAGCGTTGCCAGACCGTTATCAACAGCGCCATTTTAATGCAAGTGCTGCCAACATTTTGAGCCAACTTCTTGAGCTTATTCTTGAAAAAGAGGCAGCACTGTTGGTGTCTGTATTTCTTAGGCCTTAGACCTTCTATATTTATGGTATTAAATTGTTTTTTTAGGCCAGCAAATTGAATGGGAGCCAATATGTCTGCTGAAGTTGTTGTTGTCGCTACGAATTTGATTAGGCAAATTGCAATCAATATAAGCTCAACTTTTGTTTATTTGTTTATTTGGCGATTTTCGCAATTAAGCGTTTAATTTATGGCGAATTGTCGGGCCGCAAATGTGCGAAACCTGCCGAGCTCAACACGTACGCAAAGTCTATAAAAACAGTTGTTGTTGTTGCTGCTGATGCTGCTGCTGGTATTGAACAGATTGCCATTTTTATTTGAAAAGTTGATTCATTTCGTTTTATTTTCTGTGGCAAAATGAAAAATGTTCAGCTGGTCACGTAAATGGCGCCCCCGCCAGGAGGCCATGAGGCCAGGAGGCGACAGCCAGGTCTTGAGGCAGCCGAAACAGCTGCTTGAGGCACATCAAACAGCAGCAACAGCAATCAGCAGCGGCCATAATGAAAGCTATTTGGCTCAAAAAGTTTCATTGTGGGCCAAGTTTAAAGCGTAATTTTGTGATGTGGCTACAAAGTAAGCGACAAATTCGCAACAGGGCAGACTGAAAGAGCGAGAGAGAGAGAGAGAGAGAGAGGGGGAGTGGTGTGAGGGAGGGAGGACGGGCAGACAGAAGGAGCAGGTAATGGTGCCATTAGTAGCACCTACTCACTAAGAGCTTGAAGAACACTTTGCAGCGCGCGCCTCAAACATTTTTAGTGCTTTTTTTTTAAGACACGGCTGGGCGGAGAGGTTGACAAATTCTCAGCGGAGACAACAGACGAGAAGAGCAGAGCGCGACATTTGAGAATTTATGGCCATTTGATGGCCAGAGGAAATATTTCAGCTCGCTTCATTGACGCCAAGTCAGTCTCCGGCTGGCTTACGAGGCGGCTCGTTGATGGGCTGAGCCTAAGTGTCGCACGCCGTTGAAACTTCATTGAACTTTAATGGCCTGGCCGCAGGGCAAACAGAACTAGAAGATGAAGATGAAGAGAAATTATCGAGCTGGCGGCAACTTCCGTTTCCGTTCAACGCCCGCCCAACATATGTTACCTTTGAGTAACAAAAAATAAATACAAAGGAGTTCTTTTACTCTGCTCAATAAGGTGTGTCAAGAATGTCTAAAGCATACTTGCCCCTCCGAGCCTTTACGTCAAATCAAAACATATTAAAATTATTGAATTAAATACACAGCGTTGATAAAGAGATTAAGTAAACGGGAGAAAATAATAAAAACACATTTGACATAAGCAAAGCAAACACGAATTTAAACTATATGAATGTTAACTGCAATCAAAGTAAATGTTAACCAATTGAATTGAATGTATTTATTTATATCGGCGTAGTTAATTAAAGTGTACATTTACTGAATACCCACTGTATTTAGCCTAGATATAACATATTACAAGAGGGGAGAGCATTGTCACAAAACGCTTTTAACCAATTGCTGAGCTAAGCGAAGAGCATTGCACGGATGCATTCCAGCTAGGCACTGTATTAAAATATGTATCCAAATGCATTAGTTAAACTGTAAGTAGCTGTGCGCTAGGCACTGTGGATGTCAAAGTTTAGAAAACTGTTGCTGTATATACACTCACACACACACACAAACATACACACACATACACGGACACAATAAGACCCATAGGGTGTGCTAAATATATAACAATATAGATACATACATATACCCAGCCAGCTATGATCTGATTAGTGTAAAACTAGTTTAGCTAGTGAATCAACTTATCAAGGTGCTCTGAGTACCAGTAGAACCGATTAGAAACTAACCCGCGCATTATCCCAATACCAATTTCGAATTTAAGCGAGAAAGCTCTTAAAGTTGATTCGATTCGTAGAAATGCCCGCCACAAGTATTAAAACTCAAAAGTAAAACTAATATTAAGATCCTAAATGACATATCTCTGTGCGTTATTGATTGATGTATATAATAATAATAGTTATTTAAAAAAAAAAAAAAATATATATATATATATAGACTTAGCTGCAAACCAGTCAAAGACACTAAAATCTAAAACTCTATATATACACATGCATATATCAAATATAAATATATAAAAATATGTTTAACATATATATTGGCGATAATGTTTGATGTTTAACTAAATGTTGACTTATGTGTGTTTCGAGAAGCCTTCTATGATTTCTATATTAAATGTGCATTCAATCGAACAATACCAAACACTTGTTTTACTCAATTGCAGCTTACCATTTGCAGGATACAACTTCATTGCAGTGCTACCAATGGTGACCGAGCCGGCCCAAGCACAATCAATTTTTCCCCCCATTGTCATGGCCAAGCGCTCGCTCATTTAGAATTCCGCTCAATTAAACAGCAATTGAACAATCGAACTAACGAACGAATGAATGGAAATGTATGTATATATATAGGGAATTGGCAATACAAGGTTGAGCGTATAATGCCAGCTATAAATAAATATTTATGGTATATTTGTTGCATTGATTAATAGCTGATAAATAATTTTAAATACTTTGATTATTGACATAAATACGAATGTGATCAGATTTTATTTTACTTTTAATAATAATACTCTAATTAGCCTTACATGGAAATGTAAAGGAAGCGAATGAACAGGACGACTTATGGTAACTCAAGTTGGCTCAGCTAATTGGTACTTTTGCAAATAGAAAATCTGCGCTTCGTGGGTAGCAAGTGGAAGAGTTAAAGATACTCAAGTTGGCTTAGCTAATTGGGAGCTTGGCCGCACTCGAAATGGAAAATGAAAATGCCAAGAGCTTAAGCTTTTAGCGTAATCCGATTTGCTATTGAACATGACTAAATAGACTTTTAATATGCAGGGCCAATGCAGCGCATATAAAATGAAGTTGGGCAAAAGTTGGCTATGCTTACAGCTGCTGCAAGGGATCAACATTAGTTGAATGATAATTATGATAATTTTTGTAAAATTAATGCACGCTAATGCCCCGCAAATTCGTGAGCAAGTTTTGGCTAGCCAAAAAAAGAAGAAAAAAAAACAAAATAAATAAAAAAGTAAAGTAAAGTAAATCCCAACAAAGTGGCTGCCAAAAGCTATAAAAAATGAGCAAAGTCCCAAAATTGAGACTACTCAGCGTCTCTTAATTCTATTTCAGCTTTAAGAGCCTCGTAAAGCACAGAGCGGACCATGGGGCCGTGCACAGCTGTGACCCCAGCGCGAAAATCAAGAGGAGGTTGCTTCAATAAACGCTTTTCCACTCTATTGTTGTTGCTGTTGCTGTTGGCGTTGCGAAGGCAACTTCAAAATTTTGTACTCAACTGCGCCCCAGGGCAGGCCAACAACAACAACAATGACAACAAAATAAAATAAAAAGAGTGTATTGCACTTTTAGGCGCTTTCGCTGCGAGCAGAGCCCCAAGCACTTAGGTAACCCTATGCAAATACAATAGTTGAGCAACAAATTAGCCATTAGTAAGTGAAATCCTTGAGGATCAGGTATCCAGGGAATCATCATGGCAAACACTAATTAAATTCAGAGTAAATCTCATAAGCTGACAAAGGAGGGCGCTGCATAACGTACTTTTCTCCGTAGTTTAAGATCTAGTTTTGCGTAAATTTTTATAGGTATGTATATGAATGTATATATGTTTAAAAAAGTATATATATATATGTATAGGTATATGTATATGTATGTGTGTGTACTGCTCGTGTAATGGGTTGATGTTGAGATTTCCGAGAATTCCGCTTATGCAGCTGTGCATGTAAATGCACACTCACCCACTCACACATACACACACACGCCCACACACAAATACATACGCCCACAACACAGCCATACACCCACACAAATACACCCACATACCACCCACACATACATTTGTTTTATTTATATTTGTTTACAGCAAAAGAAAACGGCGTGAAATACTTTTGGTTAAATTGCATGAAAAAAATATTAATGAACAAAGGAATTAAAATTGCAAGCACAACGACTTTTGAATGCACTGCAATGGTCATATAAAAGAAAGGGAGAGAAAAAGAGAGAGAGAGAGGGATAGAGAGAGAAATATAGAGAGAGAGCGCGCGAGAGAGGGAAAGGGAGACAGAGAGAAAGAGATCAATAAAAAAATATTTAAAGCTCCTTTAAAGTTTTTTTTGTCTATTTAATATATTATATATATGGAGTACTGCAGGGTATTGAGCCACTGCAGTTGGCAATTTGAGGCCATTTATTGTTAAAAAAAAAAAAATAAATAAAAATAGCAAGGGAGATATCCATATATCAAATGCAGGAGGTCCGCTTGGCGGGCGAGTCCTTGCTGTGCGCTCGATTGCATTGATTTATGGCTGCAAAGCTGCTTGTTGCACATTTTATGGGCATTTCGATTTTGCGGCTCTGTGCAGCAATGCAATGCAATTGCATTGCAATCGCCAGGCTGCTTGGACTTGAGCCATAGAGCACCTACATAATAGCATTATGCCAATCACAATCAAATATGTAGATAGCGCCCAGAGAATCAAAGAGAACAACAGCAATCAGAGCAGCCCAGCTGCCTGGACAAAATTATATGCTTGGATATCAACGGGCTTAACGAATGATTGCATAGATATATATTGTATATATATCATTGTATTTAGCATATGGACAATCAAAGAGCACACACAGAGACAGATATTGCATCTACCTGGCTGAAATGAAATTATTTGTGGCTCTTGCTTAGTCATTTTAACAGAATTATCAAAGTCAATTCAGGTGTGTGTATGTATAAGTCTCCCTGTATTTGTCTACCTCTGCAGGGCACAATGCTGCTGGTTATTTGCAATTTATGACAGCAGCTAGCTGACAAAAGCATTCCACACAAACAACAGCCATAAGCCAGCGCATATTACGCATACGACATGTTGCTCGGGCCAATTAAATTTGATATGCCCTGCATTGAGTCTTAGGTTGGCAAATTAAAGCATGCATAGCAAATTTAGCAGGTAAATTTAATTAGCCGAAAGGTGTAACACGACACAGCCCTTTTCGACTCGACATGTGAGCTTAACCTGATTATGTTACGAAATGAAAGGCAATGGAAAATTGTGTAAATTTAAGTGGAGAATCAGGTCAAGGAAATTGCACAGTTACAGCTCAAATAGCAATAATTGAGTAAGGAATAATAAAATTAGCTCTGTCTATGCTCAACTAAACTTGAAATCAATATATATTATTGCACAGTGACAAAATTCAACCAGGTGGCAACGCTTTAAAAATGTAAAAAGTGCTTGAAAGATAATGTCAAAAGTTAATAAATTATTTATAATTTATTTTTAGACACGCAGCACTCGAAAATCATCTGAAGAATCTTGAAAAAGCTAAATTTAGCTTGAAATATCTCAGGCAGTTTTTAGCCGTAAAAACAGCTAGACCGCAGCAATTTCATTAAATGCCAGTACCTAGCAGATCTCAGGTTCCTAGAATTGCTGAAAAATCCAAGTTTATTTTTAAATAACTGAGGGCAGCGCCGCGTCGTCAAGACAGCCAATTGGGCCATAACTGCTCGCACCCAAGTTAATAAAACTGGCTGGAAGACTGTGCCGGCCGATGCCATTAAATTATATTGTTCGCCGATTGCTGTTCGAGTTTTTTGATATATTTAGTGGTAAACGCCTGCATACCGACTCGCTCTGCTGACAGCTATTTTTCTAAGGTCTAAGCTGGAAGAGTTGGCGCGTTGTTATTGATTGCTTTCAATTAAAATGCCGCCAGCTGTCAGTGGGAAATGCTGAAGCGAGATGCCTTTGTGTTAATTTAATTTGGTAGCGACTACTTCAAAGTTCTCGACAGATCCCTGCCTGCAGCGCTCGCTCGTCAATGGCAAATGCCATGCGGGCCTAGATATTTGGTTGGCTGCTGGGCTGCCGGGCTGCCGGGCTGCCTGTCTGGCTGGCTGCCAGGCCATTGACAGACAGCTGGCATGCGCTATCCAAATAAATGGCCTCCAACACTGCGAGCAGAAGATTGTTATTCATTCACTCAACTTTGCAGAGAGGCCAACTCGAAAACAAAACAAATTAGTTTATAAACATATTTTCGCGCATTTCTGCGACGGACCGCAAACATTTTAGGTTTGCCACGAAAGACAACTCTGGCCCGAAGCCTTGGGAAACAGCAAATGAATTTAATAACTAGATGCAGCAGACGCAATATACTACTCTGGTAGATCCACTTAATATACAATTAATATGCTGTAGAAACTAATTAAAGTCAAGAAACTGACGAAATCATTCAGCAAATGAACAAGCTGCGTTGCTCGCCCAGCTCGTCCTTTGGGTGCAGCAGATGTTATTGGTCTCGATTGCTCAATCCATCAGTTTCGCATTTCGATTTGATTATTTGTTTGCCATGCCGTTCCCTGGGGCAAATTTAAGGCTCAGCTTGCAGCTGGCATTAAATGCAAAACTCCTTTGCCCGGGATATTGAAGCGCTTCATCCAGCGCGCATTTCGTCTCATTATTGGCATCAGCTCAGCTTGCGACTTGGTTGGCATGGCTGCTGTTGGCGCTGCTGCTGCATGGATGACAGCGAAATATGGCAATCACATTTATCTGCAGCTGCTCTTGTGCACTGTGCTTATCAAATAGCGTGTAATATAAATGTACCTGGCTACCTGGCTACATGGCTACCTGGCTCTCCGGCAGACACGCATAAAGGTAGTTAGCCGACAAAGGAACAAATCGACAAAGCGAAAGGTATTTCCGGCAACGACACGAAACACCAAAAAGTACAATGAGCAAAAAGGTAATAATCTAGCATACAGGCACGAAAAAGACACACAAAGTGCTGCACGAGCAGATACCCTGTACAAATCAAATTGAATTTTACTTATAATGAAAATAAATTTCTGTGTAAAAGCAGCAGAGATCAGGGCAGGATAAGAGCCTATTTAATTGATTTTTATACACACGCTAATATACCCTATTTGCTTCCTTTTCCATGGGTATTTTACCAAAATGGCAGTACGTGGGTGGCCCAAAATAGGCGGCAGCAAAAACAGAAACAAATGACTCACTATAAATACACGCGTTACCAGCACTCGCTTATACACAGAGACAGAGAGAGAGACACAGAGAGAGAGAGACACACACACACACAGACACATGCATATTCCTACTTATGTCTGTGTGTGTGTCTCTGTCTTTGGCAGTATGAAAAATACAAAGCGCAAATGAGTTGAAAACTTTTCCATAAGTTTTCGTACGTGAGACGCGCGAGCACCGAAATTAAAGTCGACTTTTAGGCTGTTGGCAAAACTGAAAAACTTTGCTCTAAAGATAGAACGTTTGGGATTTTCCCATTCCCATTTGTTGTGGTACTTGAGCAACAGAAATACATGAATAAAATAGCTTTTAGCTATTTTCTCCCATTATTATGATTTTTGCATGCTTAAGCGTGAAACTTTTGTCTGCTCGAATTGCTGCCATTTGTTATATCATGGATATTTACAGGTAGCATTCGCTGTAAACATATAGTCTTGATATGGGAGAGCATTACACTTGCGACTCGCTGCTCAGCCAGTTCCGACGAATTTCGCATCGCAGATACGGCACGGGGGTATCTCTGGAACACATGTATTTATGTGTTGGCATTTCCACGACCTCTCACTCGCCCACGCGGCCCATTGTTGGCGCGGCGGAAGCGTACGTAAATATTATTTGCATTTTACTCTGACATGTTTTTAATGAGCTAAATAAATATTAACGCGGGAAAACAAAAGGGTTAAGCGCACAAGGCGCTAGGCCTCGGCGACTGGCTTTTTGGCGGCGAGCTTTTGCAGCAGAGTCAGAAAGCTGAAGGCCTGCGTGATAACCTGGAAGCGATTAAGACTGTAGACACGGAAAGGGCATAAGTGGCAGTTAGTGGAGGTGCTCACCAGTCGGAGGCGAGTGACATCCATCACATAGAACTTGCCAGCCGTGATCTGCACTGCCCGATGGCTGTTCACCAGGAAGATGAGCACATCCGTGCGCATGGCTGGCGCGTGCTGCCACCAGGCGCCGCGACCGAAGGCATCCACCACGCGCACGCTGTGCCGGCGCAGCAGCTCGCCGCAGTAGGTGAACATCAGCAGCTCGATGATGGTCAGGAACAGATACTGCAGCTGATTGATTACGCGCATCGCCTCCCGCGAGCCGGACACGCCCACGAAGACGAGCAGGCACAGCTGCACCGTGATCTGCAGCGACTTGACCAGGCAATAGGGGCTAAACAGCTGCTCCAGCTCGACGGCGCAGTCCAGTATAAAGCGGTGCAGCCGCACGCATTCCACCAGCGCCCCATGGGCGGCTTTTGGCAGGCTTAGCGGCGGCTGCCTGCGTGTCAACGCAAAGCTGTACAAATCCGTCGCGTACTCCTGCAGCACCGCATATTGGCCAAGTTCACAGGTCGCATCATCCAGCAGCAAATCGCGCTGAATAGCGCTGGCAATGGAAAAAAATAAAAATAGTTTTACTAGAAAGTGGAGCTGACAGTACTCAAACTTCAAGGACGGGATTAATACTTAATATAAAATTAAGGACAATAAGCCGAAAAAATGAATAACAAAAAAAATTAAAAGTTCTTGAGACACTAGATCAACTAATTTATTTTTTAATTTATAATACTATAAATTAAAGAAGTAAGAGTGCTCATTGATCTGATCAAAAATGGAATCTCTGAGTTCTGAATACCCTACATGCCCATTAAAATAATAATTAGTTTGAGGCAACTAATGACAGTTACTGGAAACTTTCAGTGAGTGTGGGAAAAAAGAATCCAAATTAATTGCTGAAATCTACCTTAATGTCCGCAAGGACTCGCCTGCAAGCAGCCTGGCGTGGGCATCCAGATTCTTGAGACTGCAGTAGAGCACATCGAACTGGCCGAGCAGCAGGAACGCGAGGGAGACGAACATAAAGCCGCCATAGGCAAAGACGCCGCCCACGATCATCTGGCCATACAATTGGGTGGCATACACCAGCGAATAGAAGCGTTCGTCCATGGCATCGAAGGGATACCAGCAGCGCAGTGGCAAGGCCCTGTTGCGCAACACCAGCGGCGTAATGCCCCAGGTGATGACTCCGAACTGGCAGGAAAGGGCCCAGACGAGCGTGAAGCTGCGAAACCAGCGATAAGTGGAATACATGTTGACGAAGCTGCAGCCGGCAAGCGAATGGTGTCGATACTCCCTATTGATGTGGGCGAGGAATCTCAGCATCCGCTTGGAGCGCAGACACCAGTAGCCGGTGGCGTACGCCGTGAAGAAGTAGATGATGGTCATGGTGAGCGCGTCGGTGATGTCCTCCAGCTTCCCCGTGGACAGAGTGTCCAGCGTTGTCTTGGAGAACAGCAGACCGAGATGCAGCGATATGAACAGCACCAGCAGGCAGTGGAAAACGCTGATCGCTCGCAGCAGAGATTGCAGCCAGTGGGGCAACCAAGCGGGCAGCGACGGCATGGGCATCATTCCAATTGCCCATTGTATCCTCTGCTGGACTCCGAATAGCTGCGTCACCCGTTCCACGTCCAGATCCCTTTCGGCATAGCCCACATTCTCATCGATGCCGCCATGGAACTCAAGACTAGCCATGCCCTCAGCGCTGTGCCTCGCAACTGCTCATCTCCATGGGCTGCACGGCTATTTAAACGAAAATGTGCTGCACGAAAGAAAAAATTAAGAGACTCCCTAATGGGCGAGGGGGGGAAGCCTAATTTATGCATTAATGAGCTTTTAAAAGTTTTCAGCCAAGTGTCGCGCTTTGCGAGTCCTAATTGTTATTAGTGGGCGTGGCCAGGCGTTAAGTTTGTAAAATGTTTAATTACGCGCTTGGCGTCCACTAAATAGTCGAGCTCAGGGAGCCGCCCTTCGTTCACTTGGTTTTCTCCGAGCGGCAAAATCGTTCATAGGTCTTCAGCGAAATAAGCGTAGGACAGTTTCTATGATACCATGAAGTAAAGACATATAACAGAGTTGAATCGAAATGAAAATCAATTTCGGAATAGGAAATCGATCATTGATCAATATAAATAAATATCTATTTCGGAAAAGTGTTTTCTTAGGCAAAAAAATAAATGAAAATAGCTCTAGATATTAAATTTAAGCGCAGATTAATATATCTTTTCTCATTGTGTGGAAACCAGCATAAAATAAATTTAAAATATATATTTTTTATTTTCTACAAATTATCGTTCGACATATCACCTTCATTTATTCCTTTTTGGATTTATTCTTTGTCAAATAAAAAACAGATTAGACGCTGGAAAATTCCAGGAATTATTTAAAAAATTCGTTGAAAAAAGCTTACTAAAAATGGTTGCAATAAGTTCATCAGAATAGCACACCCAAATTAAATCTTGCTGAATTTGTCGACTACAGCTACCAAAAAAAAATTAATCTATGAATTTATGTAGTTTAATTTTGGAAGGAAAAATCAAAGATTGAAGCTTTTGAAGAAGATTTTTTTTGTAGACCACAAAATTAATCTTCTTTAAGAAAAAAATTAATCTATGAAGATATGTAGTTTAATTTTAGAAGGAAAAATCAAAGATTGAAGCTTTTGAAGAAGATTTTTTTGTAGACCACAAAATTAATCTTCTTTAAGAAAAAAATTAATCTATGAATTTATGTAGTTTAATTTTGGAAGGAAAAATCAAAGATTGAAGCTTTTTCCATGCTCGACTACTTGGGCCAAAAATTGCTGTACCTTATGTATTTGACAACTTAAACTAATTCTAACTTTGTATTTTATTGCTGTTCAAAGCCGTACACAAATAATGATATTTAGGTTCGGAGAGTAAATTCTCCTCTATATGTATTTATTTAATTAAGAGTTAGCTAACCAAAGCACCTTTAACTGCTTTCCATTTCAAATTTAAAAATATTCCCATGGAATATGAAAATCAATTGTGCTTGCTTGTGCTTCAGCAATTAGCAATTAGTTGGGGAGCAAATGGAGCCGAAGGTAGTTTTTGTTGACGTCAATCGCACCTGGTGCGACTCCTTGACAGTTCGCTTGCCATATTCAGTCGGCAATTTGCATTTTATATGCCCGACTCGGTGCACCTGTTGCCATGCGAAAATTGGATTGCAAATGGCAACTGTCGCCACGCGGCTGCCAATTAAATTAATTGCAACAATCGCATTACAAATATTTTATAAATTAACAACAGCTGAACATGGCCAGCACTTAATTCAAGTTTGTTTTCATTGAAATGGCAAGAGTTAAGGCCAGGCTGCCTTGCATGTGCATATGTAAAGGGTTAAGGTTAAGGGCAAAGGCTTGAAAGGAAGCAGAAGAAGAAAAGTGCAAATTCACCTGGGAACAGACCTAGCACAGGTGCTGACATTTAACAGCTCTCTTTATCGAAATCAATTATTCATTTAGTGTTGTTATTTACGGCGGCTTAACAACAACGTTGTTATTCGCCAACAACTTGTAGAACAATTTTGTGTGCCGCTCATTAAAGAAATCATTGGTAATTTCTGTTTTCATTACTCGCGGCTGGAGCGCCATGGGCAATTAAATAAATCAGACCGGAGAAGTAGGCAACATAAGATATGAAGCGCTTGACATATTGCGCATACGACACGTGTGCCGTCGGCATAGAGTGTGCCGCAATCGTTGCCGCTGTTGTTGTATCATAAAAATTATGCAGATTAAATGTGGCAACGACGTTTTCTTTTTAGGCAGCCATGCGACATTAAATTCGTATAAGGCATAAGCAGCAGACGACGCAGCAACAGCAGCAGCAACAAGCAGTACAAAAGATGTCTAAATAATAAAAGGAACTTGAGCTGTTGGCGCGACGCACAAGTTGATTGAATAAATCACAGCAGGTAGACAGTGCCATCTTCGCCAGAATCCAGCATCTTATCAAAGGCAGCAGCACTGGGAGCCGCAAGTGAAGACTTCACATGTAGCTGAGTGGCATGCAAAATTTATGCCCAACTCCAGGCTGAGCTGCCTGCCTGTTGGCTGGCTGACTGGCGGTTGTTGTAAACTTTTTTACAACCCGGCAACAATTTGGCCAAGTAGCTGTAGAGCAGACATAAAACGTGGCCAGTCCCTTCGTCTGCTGCTGATGCTGCTGCCGCTGCTGCTGCTGCTGATGCTGCTGATGCTGATGCTTTTCATGCCTCATTATCCCAACAGTGTGCAACAATTTCGCTTCGGCTACAAAAATAAATTCAGTGTTCGCGTCGAACGTAGGCGAGCAAAAATTCAATTAGTTTACATTTGTACTCAAACTGAAAAGTTCTACTTTGTTGCGCGTTCCTCCACAATTTACTTAACGGCTAAAGTTGAGCTATCTTAGGAATTTGCATTGTTTAAAGACTTTGACCAGCTAGTCGTATACGCAATTTCTATACAAAAATAGATTCCCCATTAAATACTGCTAGTATGAGGCGTCATATCAACTCTACATATATATATAATAGAGCCATCAACTACTCAAATTAAAATCTACTTTTTACTCAATAAATTGGCGTGGATTCTTGTGAAATTATTGCTGCTTGCCCACCTGTCGTATGCGGAATTTCAATTTACGCAGAGAGAAGGATAAAGGGTGTGAGGGAGAGAGAGACAGAGATAGAGAGAGACAAAAGTTTTTGCTATGTATTTATTGCCAGCTGCAAAAATATTTTTAGAGCTTTATCCAGCAGAGTGAGCCCCATCACCGCCCACCCCACCCCTTCCCTTCTCGCACAGCTGCTGGCCTTGCACTTTTGTAGCAAACTTTTTAATTAATTGCGCTCGCCATTTTCGGCCAAACACGGGGCTAGCCTTTAATTGCAAGTGAAGCCGAGGGCAGTGGGTGTTGGTTGCAGTGCCAATGGCTTGCACATTGGACCCGTTCGACCACACGAACACGGCTAATTTGCAGCGAGTGCGCGGTCACTAAAGTCCGCGCTGCGAGTCAATCAGCTAGTCATTTGTGTGCATGTGGAGCCAGGGGGGAGGGGGAGGGAGGGGGAGGGAGGGGGTCCTGTCGTTGAGTGGATTTGCGCTGGTCGAAGGGATTGTTCAACAGGCAACAGTCACGCGCCTCGCCTCATGTTGGCTAATTTATGCGATGCGGCAGCCGCAGGCGTCGGCCGCGCAGCAAAAGTTTGCCAACTGACACGGGACAAAACGCGAGAGATCGCAATGAAGTGTCAGCTCTCGCTGGCTTTTTAAGCCTTCCCTCGTTTCCTGTGAAACCCACGCCAGTTGACAGCGACGCCCAACTCGTTCCTGTTTAAACTTTACCCTATGCTTCGATACACCTCAAGCCCCTCAGCCCGGTTCCGCCCACATCGCAGCTCGTAGTTCGCATTTCCCGCTGCTCTACGTTGACTAAAAGTTTGCATTTTATTTCACTTTTAGCTGCTGCAGAAAACAATTTGTCACAAGAAAATAATAATAATAAAAACAAAAAGTTGACACTGTCACAGATAAATCCACGAGGACATTATGACAGCGAAAATGCGAGACTACGCAGTTTAATTTCCTTCTAGAATTTTACCAACTTAAGTGTGCAGGCCAACACGTGGCTGGACAGTATCTATTTGAAATACTTTAATTAAGACTTATTGAATTTATGCCAGAATATTATCATTTTATAAATATTTTACAAATTTCTTAATATGACTCTCAGTATTAATCTTAACCTTTAAGCCGCTTTAAGCCCAATAAAAATGATATTACATATTACTTTAATGCCATTTAGAGCAGAGTCAAAAATGAGTTTACAAAGTTCTAACTGTATGTGATCACCGGCTATAAATACGCCTTTCAATTGAATCAAAAACTTCCTGTCTTTAATATCATTTACATCGCCTTCATCTCTAAGTTCTAACATTCCTTGGCTCAGTCTCAACTTTGGGACTTTTAGAGCCTAACTTGGCTAACCTCAAAAAAAAGTTTTTGTCAAATTTGCGCTTTTGGCAAACTTGAGTTGGTAATGCAATTTTGTTAAATATTTTTGCACTGATTTCCGTTGATGGCTATGCACGAAAATAGTTGGCAAGCTCACCCCATATATACTATTTGGCAAGGACAAAGCAGGGGGAGTCCCCCACAAACTTCTTGAGGCGCCAAATTGAGTTAAGCGATTCAAACTGTCTGGCAACGCCTTCACACATCGCCAAATTCAATTTGAGGTGAAGCGACAGCCACTTTAAGTTTGTTACCCAATAAACACACACACACAGACACACTTTTGCAGTTTCTGCAAAATGCACATCAAACTACAATAACAATTAGCATTAACACACATTGATGAGCCCGGGACCGAGCTCCTTTTGCCATCGGTTAGGTATTTTATTTGGCAAGGATTTCTGTTACTTTATTTTCTTTTTGCGGCTGTATCTCGTAAAATACAAGTAAACTTAATTAGGCTCACGATTGCTGCAACTAAAACCAGCATCAATTGTTGTTGTTGTTGTTATGTGCGTGTGCGTGTGTTAACGCGGTTTACCCTCATGGCTTAGTCGGCATACGCATTGGTCCTGTTTATATCTTGTCCGCAGTTAACGCACATGCGGGTTGCCCTGCTAAATGTTTAACTGTAATTAACACACACACACATACACACATTTAAATGTATTGTGCAATTATTTGATATTTACCTTTAAAGAAAGCTTTAAAATAATTTAAGGCAATAATCAATGTGCTAAAATGAATGGAAATAGAACTGACAGCATTACAAATACCAGAAAAATATTAGTATTTAAATTTAAATAATAATAGAAAGTACTTGAAATAAGTAAAGAAAAAGAAAGAAGTTTTGTGTAGAAAATAAATATTTTATTATTTAATTTTTTATTATTATTTATAATTTAAGATTGAATTTAATATTGAACTGTGCTCCAACTATTCATAAAAGTGGTTAGGCGATAGAACAAATACTCTGATTGGAAAAGAAGTCATATGAAAGGAGCATTGCATACGATATAAGTTAATAAGGATAATACGATTTCCAGTGCTAATAAACAACAAAATTTTCTCTAAATTAATATACTCCCAAAAAAAAAAGGAAAGAAAAACGAAGAAAAAATACATAATTATCTATAATAAAATCCACAAATAAAATCGGAATTTTTTATATTCCAGTCAAATTTACTTGTAGCTACAAAAGTTGTGCAAGGACTTGCGCTAGGAACTTGGAAAGTTTGTTCATTGAAATTGCATTATTTGAATGCAAAAACAAGTATGTTATTGAAACTGGTATTAAAGGCGCAGCTGTTGATTTTTATTCAGACAACGAGTCCTTGCAATGGCAGTCCAATGGGCTGACCCTGCACCTGGCCAATCTGCCGTGCTGGCTAACTTAAAGTTGAATTAAAGCTGTAGGCCGTGCCAGAGCTTGTTATACAAATAGGTCATTTGCTAGTCAATTAAGGATATCAGCTAAATATTTTATTACCACAAGGATCCGAAGTTGGCGCGACACGACGTTCGTCCTGATTATGCGTGAAGACGGCGTATGGTGGGCGCGCATAACTAATTGAAAACTTGCCAAACTTTTGTTCATTAATAATAAGCCAGAGCAGAACACAGCCAAAACAGGAGGAAAGCTAAGGGTCGCTCCACGCTCCACACTTTGTTTGCCAAGTCTTCAAGCTGTGGAGCCCTTTGTCTGGTTTGATTTGTTGGAAATGATTTAATTACTTATTGCAAAGCGCTCAAAAGCTATTATTAAGTCGAATGCCCGCCGGCTGCACTAAACACGCGTATTAGATTAATGTTGTGATTACTCAACTGCCACGCCCACAGGGCCGCCCATTACCCGCCCATCACGCTGTTGGCAGTGTTCTGAAGCGTTAACGAGCGAATCGTAGCATATTTCATATTTTTCTCGAGCTTGCCACGTTGCAGGGCTTCCGGCAGGCATTGAATGGGGCCGACTCCTGTCGAAGGGTGTTTCGTCGGGGGGTTGCACTTGCAGTGGGGGCAGGCATTGAATTATGCATATTCCAGTGCACAAAACGGCAACGAGTGCGGCAGCAGTGCCAATTTATTCATTTAACAGACGTCAAGCCAAGCAAAGTAAAACTGAATGATTGAAAGCCATTATGAAAGGCAAATAAATCAAAATTTTCAGTTCACAAAAAAAGTTGCATTTTAAATTCTTAAATTGTTATTTTATTTTTGATTTTTGCTTCCAACATTTAAGCATTTTCAGCAAGGAATTTAATCAAAATATTAACATGCCTTCAACATAACAATAAAAAGTGGAATAAAAATTCATAAGGCGTGCAAATGCAAAGTGCTGCGAAAATATGCTAAGCGAGTCGCAAATGTTGTGTAAGACATTGAAATGATGCTTGGACTAGCATTTGTTTTAGCCAGAGTCTACTGTACATGCAATATGCATACACTTATATATATTACGCCTGTATGCATCAACAGACATACATAAATTTAATGAAGCCGTATGGGTGTCTGGCTAATAGAAAATGGAAAATTGTTTTGTAGCAGCACCTGTCAACGAGTCGAACGAGTTGTAAATACATATATATATATATATATATATATATATATAATATATATACCTGAGTAGCTTTCTGGTTAGTTGGAAGAGCACTTTGACTACACTAGAGTTTTGTCGAGTTCAATGCAATTAAATCAATTGCGTTACGTATACGCAACGTGGCGCAGGCCCGCCATAACTGGCCATGAGCAGTTAGAGAGGTAACAGCAGCAGCAGCAGCAGGAAGCGGAAGCCGCTGCAGTTGATGAAGGCAATTTCCAGTTAACGAAGCCCTTAGCATAATTGAATTATTATACAAGTTTGGAACAAATTGCATTAACAACGTTGCAATTTGCAAACAAAAATTACGTTTTTAATTGGAAAATTGCGAAGCACTCACAAATGGCAAAGGACATGCATTACCTACGCTCCACACGGCACAGCGGATACTCCTCGAGCTTGAGTGAGATGTTACCCTTGACCAGCAGCTGGTCAAGCCGTGCAGCCGTGGTAATGCGATAGCTGCGAAAGATCTTGGCCAGCAGCAGCTTCATCAGCAGCAGCGCGTACCGATAGCCGATGCACATGCGCAGTCCCTTGGTGAAGGGCACAAAGGCGAAGGCATGGTGAGCGGGCGCAGCTGGGCCGAAGTGCGCCTCGGGATTATAGGTTCTGGCCAAGGGGCCCCACACGCGCTCATCCCGCTGCATATTGTAGATGTCGATGCCGATCTGTGTGCCGCTCGGTATAAGGAAGACGCCATCGTCGCGACGCAGCTGCAAATCCTCTCCAGCGCGTCGCAGCACTATGGGCACAGGCGCAAACAGACGCATCGACTCGTTAATGGCCATCTCCGTGTAGCTAAGCCGCTCCAGCTGCTCCATGCTAATGTCCCCATGTTCCGGCAGCTCAGCGCGCAGCTCGTCGTGCAGCTTCTCCTGATACTCCGGATGCATAGCCAGGCATAAGATGGTGAAGTACAAGGCCGTTGAGGTAGTCTCGAACGTCTGGAGTATTGTAAATTATTAGACTGAATATAAATCATATTGAGATGATTGACTAGCTGATTGATTGATGGTTAATCCATATTCTATTCTTGACTTTTTGATTGAACTGACTTACTGATTGATTGCATAATTTATAGATGATTGATGAGGTCTATAACTAAGTCCTTTTTTAACTTTCAAAAATATGCTCCATTTTCTTTATATATTTGAATAATTTTCCATTTTTAAATGGTTGATTGATTGATTGACTTGAATAATGCTTGCTAGTGGCTCATAAAATTAAATAGGTCAATTTTAAATGCTTGCATATAATTGCTCCCTTCAGCAGATCATATTGACCAATTGATTGATTGATTACCTGATTGATTGATTGATTATGGTAGCACTTGCGGGTAGATTGCAAGATAAAGAAACTTCACTTTAAAAACTTTGGCAGAATTGATTGATTGACAAAGTGATTGATTGATAGATAACAAAATATAGTAAATCAGCTAGCTAAAAGAATATTTTTCCTTTTTCTTTAGTTTAATTTAATACCAACTATAAATTGAAAATTTTGACTAACTGATTGATTGAATAAATATGTGATTGAATGAGACTTGAATATAGCTAGGTAAAGAAATAAAACTTCTAAGCAAAGCATATAGTAATGCAAGGAAATACTATTCAATGCCTCTTTAAAGCTCTGCTACTAGTAGATTTCGCCCAGCTAACATCAACAACATGCATATCATCCATTCCATTGCCTTCATATGTATTACGGATGCCACTCACCGCCGCTATAATTACATTTGCCTCGTCTCGCACATCCTGCCAGCTCATTTGCTGGCCTTGTTCCACATGCTCCCGCACCTGTTCAATGAATATCGACTTGGACTTGATGCGACGCTGTTGCTGTTGATGCTGATACTGATGCTGATGCGGATGCTGATGCTGTTCCTCCTCCAGTTGCTTGTTAGCATCAGAGCCTTCCACGCCCACAACAGATATAGCTGGCTGCAGCAGCTGTGGCGTTTGACGAGGCACCAAGGGAAAGCAAGTCATGAGCAGGCAGCAAGCGAGTTGAAGGCGGTCGGGTTCTGGGCCACGCCCACAAACATACCTGCTCCACAAAGCCAACAAGCACGCCAACAACCTTCTGCTGTCGGTCAAAAAGTCGCGACCATCGAAACAAGAATTCCGGGTAGAACCAGGGGGATAGCATACGCTTCACACACACCTCCGTTATCCTGCAATGGATGCATAGTGCTAAATGCTTAGCAACACTTGGAGAAATCTGCAGGCAGCAGGAACATAAAATAAAGTTGAGTTGAACTGAGCTCAAGAACTTCGAAAGGAGTATATACTGTCAGCATAAGCTATGCCTCTTTGAATAATCCCAGAATATTTATTCATCTCATTTAATCGAGTGTTTTCTCCAAGTGTAGCTGTGGGTGAATTAGAATACCCCCACCTCCCAAGCAGCTAACAGCAGCGGAAACGCAGAAAGCGAGAAAGAGCGCCAACTCGTGTCGCAAGGTATTAGCCATGGCTGAATGGCTAGCGAAGCTGAAAGATTGTAATTAGCTAATAGGTAAAAACAGCCAAAGATAATATCTCCGACATAAACAAGCCACGAGCTAACGCACTCACAGTCAGTGAAAGACTCTTTCTCGCAAAGGCAATAGAGCGTATGGCTTGAATAAGAGGCTTATAAAATACGTGCTTGGTTTGTGCACTGAATTAAGCAGTTAAGCTAAATGGTAATGGAAATAGCCCCAAATATCTTCATTTCCATATACCTGTTTGCTTAATTCCTAATGCGCAAATTGAATGGGTGCATATTCTATATGAATAAAGATGTTGACAGAGTATTCAATAAATTGATATCTCTTCCTATCTAGCTCATCTCCGTATGTATGTTTATAACTATCATAGAGACAGTATAATCATATCCATCATATAGACAGTATAATCATATCTCAGTGCCCAAAATATCCTCTCCATGCTCTTCCGTCATTTATATTTAATCTAACATTCATTTTCAGGTCGTCCAGTCAAAGCCCTCAGCAAAGTCTCTTTCGTTTCATTCCCATTCTACCTTATTTATGTTCCACTTCTCTAACAACTTACCCACTGTATGCCTCAAAAATGGCCATGGAGCCATCGTGTTGAAAGTTCATTTTCTTGCCCATAGTTGTCTCTGTGCCAAAGTAGAGTCGACGTTATGAGATCATCTCTTCAGTTGCTCAACATCCCATTTATACTTACGACACGCAGCCTCTAGTACAATTTCCTTTAATACTTGATAGATCTCGAGGTTTTTGCCGCGCTGCACACCCTCCTCATCCAGCTTCTGTAGCAAGACATCCGCCTCGGCATTGAAAATGGGCAGAAAATTGCACAGGATCGGACGACCAAAGGCGGGATTGATGAGACGACGATGTTTTTGCCAGCGCGGAGCTACCAAGTAAATTAGAGAAAAAATATTATAATTCTATTCTATTCTAATCTAACTAGCATTTTTTGCAGTGTACTCACAGCTGGATGTGAAGAGTCCGTCGCCAAGGGCTGAGCTCATGAAGCGATAGAAGTCACCTTTGTTGGTACAGTGGGACGAATTAAAGATTTGCTCTACGGTCTCTGGGTCGTTGACATAGAGAAAGCAACTGGTGCCCATCCAGGAGATGAAGGGCGCCTTGTACTTGTGCGAAAGTCCGTCCATGTACGGCAGAAAGGCTGCAGGCGAGAGTCATTACTGCAGCTCATTCAGAATTCTTGGGGCACTTACTCCGTGGATTCATCATTTGCAGGCCTATGCCAATGAACGGCCAGCCTATGGGTCCGGGCAGCTGCCAGGCGGCCTTGTAGTAGTGTCTGCGGCTCCACAGAAAGTAAATCCACAACAAAGCCAGCAAGCTGGCCAGAATGATGCAGGGCAGCATGTCGTTGAACTGCCAAGAGCTAGCAATCGGGTCGAGTCGGTCGTATCGAATTGAATTAAATCAAATAAAAATAATGTTAAGCGTATGACGCTCCAAGTAATACTGAGACCCCGGGGCTCGAGCAGCTCGGCCCATTGATATTTTTATATGTAGTTGGAAAGATTACGCACTTGGGCTCCCTAATGCGCATATATCCATGCCCGCCACGTACCGGACTCTACGCAAATGCAAGCATTGCTATGCGAATCGCGTACGTCCAGTCGATAATATGCCATGGGCACTCCACAAACCGGTAAAACTTGACAACCAAAACCATTCTGTTTTGGACTCCAGAATACAGCACAAATTCGCCTATAATCAAGAGTTAAAAGTGAATGTGATTAGGCAAATTTTCAGACTTTGCATAATTCAATTTTGAATAATTTTATTTTATTAATTGCATTTGATTAATATGAAATTTTTAATATGATATATATTATTCATCAGCTTTTCAGACCACCCTCGCATAGCTAAATTAATCATATCAAAAATATATTCAAGATATTTGTCAGATTGATTTAAATAAATAAATAAAAATCTCTAGTCAAATCTGATTTTTTCTCTTCTCTAGAAGTTTTCTAATACAATTTTCTAAAATTGATATTTACTTATATATATAAATGATACTTAAATGTCTGTATAATATGTCTAAGTCACGTCATATATAAATTACGTCAAATTTTATACAACTCAACAATCTATGCAACTGAAATACCATTTCTTTACAATGTCAAATTGAAATCTGTATATGATATACAAAAAAGAAACTTACCAGAAAACAAACCAATAAGCCCCATTGGAACAACCTGTAGGGCATCATATAGCATGTTTTGAGCTGATTTTGATTTGACTAATTGGTTAATTAATGGTGCGGGACATTATCTATTTTAAGTATGGGTGTCAGGGTAATTAAAATGGTGCCGCCCAGCGCTGATTAGAGCTTTCAAATATATTATTTATTCACTATTCCATTTGTTGCTTTATACAAATTCTTCCAGTTAAGTTTAACAATTTAATTTGTTTTCCGTGCGTGCACGTTTACTCATTCCATAATTAGTTTTTTCCATTATTTTACGCTTTAATTATTATTTATTTTTAATTAATTTTTTTGTGGTGTTTTGTTTTCACATTATTTGGATTTGTCTCGAGCCTCGAGTTGAGAGAGTTATAAGCTGGTTATTTTAGTATAGTTAGTTAGTTGCTTTGCTTAAACTTAGTGCAATAACTCTGATTTGGGGTTCAGTAGCGACCCAGTTAATAAGTTTTAGCCCATCTCTGCACACCAGGATACATACTATATATATATAGTATATATCTGTCCTACTACATAGAGCTTCGCTTAATTCCTAGGCTAGCAGCACAGCTGAGACTGGCTTTCAAGGATAAGCTAAGTATGTTTAAAAAGTATTTCGAATATTTGTTCTTTTCTTTTTTCATGGACGTTGCGATTTTCACTTTGAGTTTTCATTTTTAGAGGATTTTCCTTTTGTGTTTATGAAGCAAGTATTAGTTAAAAGGCCATGGGATCATTTGAAAGCCGCTTAGTAGTGAAGAGAGCTCTACTGATTCTGCTATTCTGCTTGGGTTCCTACTATCCATATGCCCTGACTACGTCAACTGATCTGACAGCATAGTACTATATATATATATTTTTTGTATTTTGATAATTTAGCCATTATGTATAACTGTCATCGTATCTGTAGTATATGCCTATATACACATTCAATACGCCTTAGAACATTTTCTGTTAATTTTTAAAAATTATACACGTTTTATTGTCAACAAAAATATGACGACTCGCGATTCGCGACTCAACGATTGCATTGTCTCAGTTTTTAACAATTCGCTCACTAATTGCAATTGTTGTTAATCCATAATCTTTAATTTAGTTAGTTCACTTTTACAGTTACAATCAACAGACACTCACGCTTGCATCACATCGCATTGTATTGCAAATTGAGTTTAGCATCAACTACGATTCTACGGCAGGGAAGGGAGATATTACGAACATTCTATTTGTCTATATTTATATATATATATATATATATATATATATATATATATATATATATATATATTGTTAGTTTATCCTAATTGAAATGAAGTTTTCTTTTTGCCTTTTGCATACCCTCTTCGATTTCCTCACTTTCACTTTCTACATTCACTTGATTCTGGATTTGTGAAAATCTACTTGAGATCAAATTTCGGGCCAGGGAAACCTGTACTAATGGAAAGGGCATACCAGCTTCGGCTGGCCGAATTAACACACTGCTACATATTTATTTATGTTTTTTTATAAACTTATATGCCTAGGCAAATTAAATTGCAAAGCATTTTTTGTTTTCTCTGACGCTTAATACAAAAATATTTATGTTTTTTTATTCAACTAGGCTGCTAGCTGTGGTTGCTGTTGTTGTTGTTATTTATTGCAGAGGCTAAGCGCTTAGTGCGCATATTAACAAATAAAAAATGGTAAATTATTCATATGCATGTGTTTACATATCATTCATAAATATGCTGCGGGCGCACACAAAGGTTTTGTTTTTCTATGAATTTATATTCTTTTTTTTGGACGCTGTGTGCTGTAGTTGCTGTTGTTTCTGCCACACTCTCTTCTCTATGCATACTCTATAAATATATAAGTTTATGTATATGTTTACAAAATAAACTTTTGCTTTTCCTTTCACATTGGCGCTTGCATAAATATTAATCGAAAAGACATTGGCAATTTGTTGATCCAATTCTTTTTTGTTTAGACGGGAGCTTAGACGGTGCAATTGCTTGTGTGTGTGAGTGTGTGTGTGCGCGTGTATGTGTGTGTGTGGCTGTGTGTTGCGGGGTGTGGCCACATGGCCATGTGTATGTGCGTGGCGTGTGTAAGCTTGGCTAAGGTATATAAACTAACTGCCGCGTATTACATATTATTATTTAATCAAATTGTTTTTGTATTCAGTTGATATTGTTTTATACTTAGGCACAATACATTTATTTTGTTTATATATGTCACAAGCTGCAATTGTATCTTGTTTTTGTTTTTCCTTTTTCACTAAATATTTTTTAGGTCTTACGCACTAATTACTACGCATAAAAACGTGTGTAGTTGTCGGTCTGTATGTGTGTTGATTTGTTGTTAATTATTATTATAATTATATTTTATTGAAATAATGTTGTATCGATTTGCATAATTTTCTCTACAATTTATAAAAATGCAGCCACTTGGCAAATATTTAAAGCTTTTTACTTAAATTGCATTCGCAAAACAAAAGTGTTTCTTTTTATCGCATAAATGAAATATATAAATTATATATTGAATGTTGCATTTGCTTATTGTTAATGGCTATTTTGCAATTGGCATTTTTTTTAATATAGTTTGCTTTTTAGGTAACAATTTCCATTTACTTTGTGTATGTAAAATCTTTACAAATATTGCTTTTCATTTACGCCAGCTTTGCAGTTAACAATTATAAACAAAAGCCATCAATTCATCAAATGCTAGCTCACTTAACTTAAAGAGAAAAGGCATTGGTTTATGTTTCGCTACAATACAAAAACAAAAACATCTCTTCTCAGACAGCACTCACAAAATACAAAAATTATATACGCTCTTTACAAATTGTTTTTTTTTTCTTTATCCTCATATTTTACTTAGACGCTGTTGCTTTTTGTTTTGACTTTAACAAAATACGCGCTACGTAGTAAACTACGAATGCTACAAAGTAGACAACAATATTTGTTTTTTTTTTTTTAAGTTTTTTTGCTTTTTTTAATCATTTGCCCTTGTTGCTACGGTTTTTGCTTAGTTAATTTATGACTTTAGTTTAACTCGCTTCAGATTAACTTTCCGCGGGCTGGTTGGTTGTAAACTGCGTAATGCCATCGCTCTCCATAGACTCGAGCACATCAGCCACATAGGCAGCGACGTCCGTGTGACTATTCTCGCCTCTTCGTATGAATGGCATCTGCAGCAGTCGGCTATATTTGGGTCTGTCGCTCTCCTTTTTAATCAGGCTGTGGGCATCAGTTGATATAAGTATTTTGACTATATGCTGGGTAAATAAAAGTCTTACCAAGTGTTGACAAACTCTACAAATTCCATGGAGAACTCCATGCCATTGTAGGATGTATGCAAACGCGGTGGATCACCTTGCACAACCTACAAAAAATATGGTTTGCATCAATGATAAACCTTTTGTAATTCCGAACACATACCTGACACAACTGCTCAAACACCGAGTCCCATTTGCGATATGGGAAATTGCCTGTGGCCACCTCCATTAATGTTATGCCCAAGGACCAAACATCGCTTCGGACATCGTAGCCTTTGGCTCGCTCCGGATCGATGCGTTCCGGCTGCAAAAGAGACAGATTTAGAGCTGACAAAGATTCCGTATTGATTGCAAACCTACCGCCATGTATGGCCTGCAGCCCGCGTCCTTGGTCTTGGCTATCGAATCGACTAGCTGCCCAGAGATGCCGAAATCACACAGTTTAATGTCGCCCCGACGATGCAACAGAATGTTACTTGGTTTAACATCACGGTGTATTATCTTGAGCTCCTCCTTCAAATAGTTTAGGGCGTTGACTGTGGCCACCGTGATTTTGGCCAATATGGATTCAGGTATGTGTCGCTGCTTCTTCTCGAATATGTATTTGTAGAATTTATCCAGTGAAGTGTCCATCAGCTCCATACATATCCAGCAATCGCCCTCTTTAAAGAGTGCCCCATAGAACTGCACTATGTAGATGCATTCATTTGACTTCATAACCACCTCCAAATCCATAAGTAACTGCTTCTGCTCCTTCTCATCCACGGTAGATCGTATGCGCTTCACAGCCATCACCTTGTCCAGTTTCTTGAATACCATTTTGTTGACCGCACCAAATGCACCGCGCCCAATCTCGCCCAAGTCCTCTAGGTCATCGGATGTGAACTGATGTGTATTAATGGCACCTTCGCCAAACTGCAACTTGCCGCAGGCCTGCTGCCGAATCCGCTCCCGATGGCGATCCGTGGCGCTGCTGTTGCCGATGCCACTGGTGCTGACATTGCTGTTGCTGTGGCTAGGTGCCGGCACAGCTGGCACAAAGCTGGGCTGGGCGCCAAACCGCAGCGCAACATTATTCTGCTGTGACGAGGAACTGGAGGCAGACGACGTGGAACCCGACGATGTGGACGATGTCGATGAAGGCGGATGGCGTATGCTCAACTGATTCAAATTCAGCTGATCAGGCGGTATACGGGAACGGCTAGGTCCAGCTATCATTAAGATAAGGTGGGAAAAGTGGTTATTTATGATCTACGGCTTATCAATTGCATTGCGCCCACCCAATGCGTCAGTGCTACGCTCGTACATGTGTGTGCGTGTATATAACAGCAAATATATGTGTGTGTGTTTGGGTGTGTGTGTGTTCGTGTGCGTGGGCAGTTTTAAGCAGAAAATTACTCACTTGCAAACAAATTTTTTGGCCTTTCTGTCATTGTGTATGCCTGGCGCTAAACCCGATAGCAATTTTATTATGAACGTCGCTTTATTGACGTCGTTTTGTTCTCCTTAGGTGGGCGCCGCGCCCCAAAAACACGTCGCTTAAAGGGGGCGCCGAAAATATTTTCGCAGCGAAAACTACTGGCAAATCCTATACTACACCATAACAGCACGCCGCACACTTGATAGGTGGTAACACTTGAGGCACAGCTCAATTATTTATGAAATTGTCGAGTGCACATCTATGCGCTTTGCATTTTCACACTTTCCTTTTACATAAAAATAGACTAAAAAACATTAAAAAGGCAGCAATGCAACAAAATATGCAATGTGACCACACGCGACAAAGCTGAAAATGCTATCGATAAATACTGAAAATACCAATAACAGAACTGTGCCATTTTACATAGAGGGTCACACTCTGCAGCGTGCAGTCATAGCTCTGTTAATGTTATATTCTTTGCAGTTTTTAAAAGAAATTTTCGATTTAAACCATATCTGGGGTAAAACTCGAAGGGAGTTGTAGTATGTAATCTAAAATACTTAAAATTGAATATATTCAAAACAATTCATTTCAAATTGATTAAGGTTATAAGCACTGTTAATAACAGTGCCGGCAACATTTACGTTTTCGATGACTGTTAAAACAATAAATAAATGTGATTTAGTCTTAGACAACTTACGTAAAGCCAGTCAAAAAACCATGTCAGGCAACGCAGTACGCAGCACCTACAAGCTCTTTGTAGGCAATCTACCCTGGACCATCAGCAGCAAGGAGCTGCGCACATACTTCTCCCGCTTCGGCCATGTGGCTAAGGCCGAGGTGGTCTTTGACAAGCAACTGGGCTTGTCCAAGCACTACGGCTTCGTGATGTTCAGCCAGAGGGACGCCTTCAACAGCGCCAGCAACCAGAACACACATCTCCTAGACGGACGCGTGCTCAACGTCCAGGGCGCCAACGAACACGCATAGCTTTAAGTGGAATTTTATTCTTTATAAAAAAAATTCACCAACAATTTTATTGCTTTTGCGCGATGTTTTAAGGCAAATATTTGGAGTAATTTGAGCCAACGGCCTTCGAGATGTTGGGCAGGCCTAATTCGCTGACCCGCAGCGAGAGGTCGGTCTTGATGCGCTCCACGAGGTCGGGCCCTTCGTATACCAGAGCCGTGTAGATTTGGACGAACGAGGCGCCAGCCTCGATCTTCTCGAATGCATCATCTGCAGAGGCCACGCCACCCACTCCTATGATGGGTATACTGCCCTTGGTCAGCTCATAGACCTGAGCAATCAGCCTGGTAGATCGTTCCCGCAGCGGCTCGCCACTGAGGCCGCCCGCCTCGCTAGCCAACGAAATGTCACTGACATTATCCCGGGAGAGGGTGGTATTGGAGACAATTAGTCCATCGACTTGGCACTTCTTATGGTTGATGACGTAGATAATGTCTTTCAGCTGGCGATGGTCCAGATCGGGCGATAGCTTCAGCAGTATAGGCACATTCTGATTCGTCTTGAGTTTGGCACGTGCTTCATTCACTGCCTCCAGCAGTTCCATGAGCTCCTTCCTGCCCTGCATTTCGCGCAGTCCCTTCGTATTGGGACTGCTCACATTGATTACCAGGTAGTCGGCGATGGGCCCAAAGGCGCGCACACCTTTGACGTAGTCGCCAATTGGGGTCAGCGTGTCGCGATTCCTGCCCAGATTCACTCCCACAACCGCATTAAAATCCTCCCGCTTGCGAATATTCATCAAGCGCTCCATTACCACCTGGTGGCCTTCGCTATTGAAGCCATAGCGGTTGATGATAGCCCGGTCATCGGTTAGCCGAAAGACGCGCGGCTTTGGATTGCCGCTCTGGGCCAACGGCGTCACGCTGCCCACCTCAATGAAGCCGAAGCCCAAATCCTTCAGCCCCATAACGGCCTCGGCGTTCTTATCGAAGCCGGCCGCAATGCCAATCGGATTGCTGACGAGGTGGCCAAAGAAGGAGCAATGCAGATTCAGATCGTCCGCATACTCAGAGACAGGGTAGAGCCGGTGCTTGCAGGCCCACACTGCCAGATTGTGGCTCGTCTCGGCGGGCAGCATGCGCACGACGGGCATGACGAAAGCGCGGCACAAATTGTCTTGATTGTTGTACGCTGTTAGTCCCGTGAACAGGGCTGCGGCGCCGGCTGTTACAATGCCCAAGGACCTTAGGCGGCTCTGCAATTTTAATTAATTTTTACATTTTAATTCAATTTTTTCTTCTTTTTTAATTTGAAAGCTTACAAATTTTTGCGTCTTTTGCACCATGTTCAGGAACGATATGAGCTGAAATACTGAACCTTTCCTAACAGTAACAGGTGCCTGTTGAGGTAGCTGTGTGGTGCTGACTTAAAGAAATATGAGTAATATTTGTTAGTTATCGAATACAGAACAATTTACTGAAACTGAATTCGTATGTGTGTTTAAATATATACATATATACATATATATATGTATATACTTATGTGCGTAAGGATGTCTATCGATCTAGCCCTTCTATATCATTGATTCACATCAGTTAACAGCTGAGTTGCTGTGAACTAGTTATGAACGGAACTTGTCAACTCCAGCGCTGAGTCAGCCTTGGTTTTGCCGTTTTGTTGTTGCATCTGTGAACTAAGCTGCAAATTGCACATATGCGACTAAAATAGATAACAATACTAAATAATAAGAATAATATGAAAGGTGGCACATTTCGGAACACGCAATGGGATCCCACGCTGCTCACATCACAGATTGTGTCCATGCAGTGCTGCGTGTACTTCACCCTGGGCCTGCTCGTCTTCATGGCCAACAAGTTGTCTGGCGACAATTATAGCTTGGATCATCTGTTCGAATACCATGTGAGTAGAATCTCTAGAGCCGTGTTTATTTTTGCCTAATACGCCTTTCGTGCAGGAAATACACATCTATGATCTGGGCGGCCGACTGGTGATCTGCGCATTTGTCTTAAATGCTTTTGTTGCCTCCCTGGCGCTCTGGTGCATTGTGCGTCGAGCAAAGCTGTGCCTGGACTTCAGGTAACTACATCTTCCATTTTTCTGTCTTCATTCATTTATTTGTGTTTGCACTTCCAAACAGCTGCACGTTCCACTTGCTGCACCTGATCATCTGCTGGTGGTACAACCGCTCCTTTCCAGCCAGCGCCTCCTGGTGGCTGCTCAACGTCATCACGGCGACTATAATGTGCATTGGCGGCGAGTTTCTGTGCCTGCAAACCGAAATGAAAGAGATTCCCGTTGGCTATGCGGCGCTCAATCAAAAGTCAGACGTCTGACTGGATCACACCATGTGATTGTGATGCTGACCAAGCCACCAATTACTCTAGAGTTAAATGATACTTGTAATTTATTGTTTTAACACTTTAAGAATATAAGCTATGTATATCTGTAGTCTATCTATCTAGTGCAATATCTGATATATGTAAAGTGCGCCGCGCTTCAGCTTCATCTCCTTGGGCATCATCGGTGGCGGCATAAAGAACTCTAAGTCCGCTGTGGCCGGCTCCCCGGTTGAGCTCAGATTGCGCCCGAGTAGCTGCCAGAAGGGTAGCTGGCGCGGCACCAAATACCAATAGCTGAACATCATTCCAAACGATATGATCAGCGCGCCGAGCAGCAGCAGCGTCCAGCATTGTCCGCGTTGTGACTTCTGCATTTTGCGCGTTCAACTGACAGCGAAAAAATTAATAAATATATAAATGAGCTTCGGCAATCGCATAAACAAACACACATTTAGCCCGCAAACAGACGCGGCTATTTATCTATAGCAACAGCAACAGCAACGGCGGCAGCAGCAGCTGAAAGAAGGCGGCTCCTCATTCTGCAGTGCAGCTCAACCACGACTAATCAGGTTTCCCTAATCTAATCAATTAGTGGATTGTCTGCGCTGCCATCCCAACGATCTGACGCGATCCAGCGCGAGCTTTCGTTCAAATTTATGTTAATTGAAGAGCGGACGTGGCGTGCGCTGCGAAGCATTCTTTTATTGATGGAATCCGCGCACACACTGCTGACAAATTGGAATGCCAAACAAAAACAGCTGCGCACAAGTGAATGCTCTACTCGGCGATTCTCAGGCGGATCATCACAGCGAGTTAAGCTAAAGCAAGGCCAATCAACTCTGCCTTCTGCCTTCTGATCTGATTACGAATCTACAGACATTTTCAACAGTCGATATTGATGGGGCCCACGTCTCTACCAATTCTTATCAAATAAAATACTTCTTTATAAATCACTACGTCGAGCCACCTGCATACGCTTATCAATAGCAAATTTAAATTCTGATTAATTTCTGATTTCAATCAATTCGCTGCAAATTCATATTACCCTCTCAGCAAGAGTATCAAAAGCTTGAATTCCGACTTCATTAACTTCAGCACGTTTAGATTGTAAGCCATTAAAAAAAACTCTCGGGTTTTCCATTTGCTAAATTATTCAATTTATTTTTAGCAAACTTGATTTTTTTTTGGTTTTAAATGATTTTCTTGTATTTTGCATGTGTGTGATTTATATTTGTATACATATATATATATGTATATGTATATATTTATGTATATCTATATATATATAACTTGTAATAGTTATGGTTTGTTTAAAATCATTGATGTTCAATGTTTCATCAATTGTAAATCGCTTATCGCTTAAAGTTTTATATTTTTGTTTCATCTTTATCGATTTCAATATTTGAAAGAGAAAAACATGCGAGAGGATGTGTGTGTAAGGGCAAGGACACAAGTAATTCATAAACTGTCCCTTTTTAGATTAAATCCCTAATGATTCTGGCTCACGTCTTCGTGAAGCTTTGCTCTAGCATATCTATATAAATTTGTATTATTAATAATATTTGTTAATGAGCCTATTTTTATGCGCGTATGTTTGTTTATGTGTATGTTTTATAAACTACAATTTTTAGTTTTTCTTCGTTTGTATAATGTTTGTTGTTTCTCCAGCATGTTTATATATATGTTAAATATTATTTTTAAACAATTTTATTTTATTTGTAATGCTTTTGCTATTGTTATATGTATGGATGTGTTGGTGTACTGGTGTGGGTGTGTTTATATATATGCTTGTGTGTGTGTGTATTGAGTGTTGCGCTGCGCACAGACAGTTTCTCTTTCACATTTGCTGCCCCTATATATATAGATATATATACATATATGTATATATATAGATGATACACATAATATGCAAATATAATTAAGTTGTTAGATCGATCGTTTTATCAAATGGTTTTCGCATCGAGGCTCTGTTTCTGTTTTGTTTTTGTTTCTGTTCCTGCTTCGGCTCCTTCTCCTCACTCCTGGCTCTTTCTTGTTATTCATCTTCTCTGTTGTGTGTTTCGTTCCTCTTCTTTTTTTTGTAGTTTTAGGTGACGCTAGTCGGGTCGATTGGGTCGCTGTGGATGCTGCCGGCCTCGCTGGCTGACAAGCCTTGCTCATTGACCCCACCAGTCCGGCCCGTTGTTTGAGTGAGAGCCACCACCACCACCGCCGCCGCCGTAGGATCCGCCATACGAACCACCGCCATAGGCGCCACCTCCAGAGCTACCACCTGCCATAACATGAATATCGTCATAATATATGCAGCAAAATTGGATATTGTGCGCAGTTCACTCACCAAACTTACCATACGAGTTTCCATTGCTGCGATAGTTGCCACCACCGGCAGAGCCGCCGCTGCGAGCACCACCACCACCGCCGCCGCCGCCGCCACCGCTAATGCCACCGCTGCGGCCGCCACCGCCGCCAGAAGATGTACGATAATCGCGAGAGCCAAAGCCGCCGCCGTAACGTGCACCAGCACCGCCACCACGACGCTTGGCTCCACCATGTCCGCGATCCGAGCTAAGCATCTCTTCGAGGAAGCCAGGTATCTCCTGTTTGGTCTCGATCAGCAGCTCCAGAAGGTCGGAGCAAATGTTGCGATTCTTGTCATTGAAAAACGACGTGGCAACGCCGAGATTACCCATACGGCCTGTACGACCGATACGATGCACATACTCTTCCACATCGGTGGGCAGGTCAAAATTAATGACATGTGTCACATGCGGAATGTCCAGACCACGTGCTGCCACAGCTGTGGCAACGAGAATCGGGCAATCACCCGATCGGAAACAGCGCAACGCCTCTTCTCGCTCCTTTTGGGTGCGATCACCATGAATACTGGTGACCGGATGATTGCACTGATAAAGGAACTCTTCCAGAGAATCGGCGCCCTTCTTTGTCTCTACAAAAATGAGCGTCAGATTGTCCTTCGAGTATTCGGGCCCATCCCGTATCGATGACAACAGATCCAACAAGTACGAACGCTTATCCTGATCGTAGACCCACAATATGGTCTGTGTTATGTTCTCCGAAGTGGAGCCAACACGTCCTACGGCCAAGAAAATGTAATTGCTGAGAAAATCGCTGGCCAGCTCCTGAATTTGTTTGGGGAATGTGGCCGAGAACATCAATGTCTGTCGCTGTCCAGTCGGCGGCATATTCAGCTGCTCGACAATGCGACGAATCTGGGGCTCGAAGCCCATGTCCAACATACGATCGGCTTCATCTAATACCAGAAAACGAATATTCTCCAATCCAACCTTGCCACGTGTTATCATGTCCTCCAAGCGACCGGGTGTGGCCACAATCAAATGACAACCGCGATCCAGTTCACGCATCTGTTCGCTGGTATTGTTGCCGCCATAGAGCACGGCAGGGCGCATGCGCGAGCGATAGGCAAACTTTTTGGCTTCCTCAAAGATTTGGGTAGCCAGCTCACGGGTCGGCGCCAGCACCAGGCCCAACGGATACTGCTTGCGTCGGCTGTATTGCCGATTGCTTTGCGGCGGCGCCGATAATCCATGCTCATACATCTGATTCAAGATGGGCACCAAGAAGGCGGCCGTTTTGCCAGAGCCGGTCTGAGCGCACGCCATCAGATCTCGTCCGCTGATTATAATTGGTATTGCGTATTTTTGCACCGGCGTCGGTTTATCATACCGAGCCAGATTCACATTGTTGCGGATGATCTCCGTCAGCTGCACATCATCGAACGATGTGATGTGCGGCGGCACATTCTGGCCCGTCGCCTCCACGGGTATATCCTCGTATTTGTCAAAATTGATGCCCGTGTTGCCCACACCAAACAGCTCCTGTTCCAGACGCTCGTCGCGTGCTCCCAATTTTGTGTAATCGGTGTTTCCGCCGCTCCCGCCGCCTTCCTTCCAGCGACTGTTGTAGCCACCGCCGCCGCCCCCGCGATTGCCGTAGCCTCTGTTGCCGCCACCACCGCTGCCGCCGGGAGGACCGCCCTCGCTGGCACCACCTTCGAAACTAACGGGACGCTCAGGCTCCTGCCAGCGATCATTGCGTGGCTGCTGTACCTCTTCGGGTTGTTCGTTGACGCCGTTACCTCCGGCTCCAGCGCCGGCACCACCTGCGCCTCCGCGATAAGATGGTCCGCGTCGGTCCCCAAAGTTACGCCCTCCTCCTCGATTCCAGTCACCGCCGCGGCGCGAGTCGAATTCACCTATGAGTTAAGCATAACAAGAGATAATCTTTAAAGGGTGCTCTTTAAGCTATCAGATGATCCTGTGCGGTGATGAAAGCTTTTCCAAAGGATAACTTCTGCAACTTCAATAATGATTCTTGCCACTTACCGTTATAATTTTCCTCGTAGCGGTTGCTTCCCCCACGCCTGCCACCACCACCGCCGCCACTTCCAAAACTTCCGTATTCGCCGCTCTGGCGATTGTAGCCGCGATTACCGCCGCGATCGCCTCTGCGAAAGTCACCGCCGCGTTGCTGCTGCTGCTGGTCCCTCTGCGGTGCGGCACCAGAATCAAAGCCTTGGCCTTGATTGTCTACGTCCGCGTTGTTGTTGCCACCACCACCTCGAAGATGCGGGGGCACATAAACGCCACCAGTGACCGAATTAGTGGAAGTCTTGCTTGTTATGGGGCCGCTATAGTTAGCCGAGCCGCCATTCAAGTCCAGACCAGCAACCTGAAGAAGGCGCCACAAATAATTAGAAAGGTAAATTAAAGTAACAAATATTTGCAATTATAATAATTATGGAATATACTCCAGTTCTATCACTGCTGCCACCTTTGACTTCTGCTGATGTTAGCGTTTTAAATAAAACAAAAGCGTCGACAGCTTCTTTAGGCACACACACATACACATATACATACACACACACAAATACAAACGTATGGCCGATCAAGTTCAACGAATTCCAAGCCGTTGCCAAAGAGAGCTTTGTAATAACAAGTTTTTGTTTTCGCTTGAACATAGACACACACGCATACATACACACAAATCGCAATCTTCTCGCAATTCCATTGGTATTCCCGGTTAGCAACATGATTTTTATGTGAAGCGCGAAGCCTAATGTCACACACACACACAAATGCATACACAATAGTCGCGAAAAATAAGCGCAACTAGTTTGAGAGGCTTTGACAGCAGCCTAGCAACAACAAAAACAATAGGAGGCCTCCCACACATAGGCACAATTCAGTGCTAGTACAAAGTTTTCGTGGAATGGGCCACAATGGAAACTATACAAATGTGGAACTTGTTTTCGCCATATAATCATTTACAGGGTGTTATTGTCTACCTTATGGTGGAAATCGCTGACAGTGCACAGATTACATGACCGTCTGGCAACCCTGTTTACAAATATACTCAGCTTCCACATGCGTGTGTGAGCGAGAGCTAAGCAAAGAGAACACCGCAACTGACAATCTCACACTCACACTTGCATGCACTGGTTTAGAATTGCGGCTACACACACACTCACACGCTGACAGAAAAACTCTCTCTCCCTCTCTCTTTCTCACACACACAAGTACTTTTGCACAGCAATGAACATGTCAAATTGGAGGCAAGCTAAAAATTATACAAAAGAAATTACACGAACGAAATGAACTTACAAGCATACACACACACAGGCAACTATATCAAGTACGTACACGACCCACTGTTCGTTGCAAAATGTAAAAGCGCAACGATTTCCACGGTCAGACGAATTGTATGTTATGAAATCAATAAAAAAAATTTAGAACCCGACTGAACACTGTTCAATAACCGTGTGCAGACCGCATGAGCATCGTCGACTCTTTCACACATGCACACGCACACAGACACACTTTTCGCTGACACAGCTAACACACATACACATCCACATCCACTAATGGTACATGTACATTTTTTTTTCTTCCATTATGTACCTCTTCTGCACCGCACCACACCGCATTTTACATTCACACATACAAGTACAATACTTACTTGCTGCTCTAGACCTGTGCCATTTTGGTTAATAGCATTACTCATATTATCCTCCAATCACTTGCTTGTTTTTTCTTTCTTTCCGTTTAGGAAAATTTTGGAATTGTTCTTGATTTTGCGCACACTTGCAATTTCCAAAAAAATAATTGTAAATTGTGTTTCTTTTTTTATGTATGTTTGTGTTGCACTTCGTGTCTATACGTTTTTCTTTCAGTTTTTTTTTTCGACAACTTCTTACGTTCCACAAGCTACTACGTTCTTATGTGGAGAGAGCGAGGTTGTACTTTTCACAATCAGTTCCTTCGATCAATAAGACTTAATGTTCATAAACTTATCTAGGCCTACTTGTGCCTACTGACAATCACAAGCCAGATATTATGCTTGCTCTTAAAATGTATGGTTTTTGTACGCTTTCGCGTTTTTATTCTTTCAGACGCGTGTCTTATCCACACCAACGGCGAAAACGAGCCACACGGGAAAAATGGTGGAGAATTGGTGATGGGAGTGCGTGAGTCAGCGTTGTTACTTATCGTTATCGCAGTGTGCAGGGTTGATTGTGACAGAGCTGCTTTGCAAATTGCGTTGCCAGACTGTTGTTGACTTCACGCTTAGCGCTTCACTTTTCGACACCGTAAATCGATAGTCCTATCGAGTCCTGGCAGCCGTTACAGCTACCTTGATTTTTGTTTTTTAATTTTTCGATTTTAAAAGCGTTCCTGGTCGCAACTCGCCCTTATATTTCGTTTTTGGGAAAACCTCAAACAACTGTGAACGCCAAGATGGATCTCTTCGCTATTGTGGGGCTAATGTTGTTAGTTCCGAGAAATGCTTGCTTTGCAGTTGAAATTTTGTATGAATTGTGCCAAAACTTGTTGTGTAATGTGCGTGTCTAGACTGTTAAATTTTTAGGCTTCGAAAATATGAAGCTAAATTCAAGGAAGTATGCAGAGAAGTATTGAGTGTTATTGGCTTTATTATAATTTACGCACAAACACATACAATTGGTACACATGTAAATATATTTATATATTTTTATATCGTTTTTCTTTTAGTGTTAAATATATATTTATATATATGTTTATATAGAATAAATGCTTTTGGTATTAGCTGTAGCTTTAGCTAACGTATTTTTGGATCATGGCCTGGGAATGCTGCAAGTTGCATGCCGCTAACACTTCAACAATAAATATCATTATTTGCATAATATTTATAAACCTGTATGGATATAAATCTAGATATATACGAGTTTCAGCCCTTGAGCAGGCAGCGCTTGTAGAACTCCCGATCGACTGCATCGCTGGGCACATACGAGCTCCACTTGAAGATCAGGGCCAGCGTCTCGTTGGCTGTCAGGTGATCCAGGGCGACGTTCAGGAAGCAGTTCCACGTGTAGAAGAAGTGCCGCGACAGCTGCTCCTCCTCCACGCTGCTGATGCACTCGCAGTTGACGCAAGTCAAGCGTCCTCGCTGCAGCTCCACAAACTGCTCAAAGCAGCGCGCCCAAGCGGCGCCATTCAGCTGCTTGCCCACATCCTGCAGCAGCTCCACGGAGCCGTAGTTGAGGACGATGGGCAGGACTTTGTCCAGATTGTGCTCGGCCAGATAGAACTTGGCCAGGACATCGAGCAGCGCCGGCACCGACTGCAGCACATCGAAGCACTTCAGCTGCTCGTTGCGGGACCAGAAGTATCGCAGCAGCACAGCGCCCAGCTCGTGGTACTGGCAGGCATTGTGGAACCGCAGCGGGAAGCTGCAGTGGCTGCAGCGCACGATCTCGACGCCGGCATTCAACAGGGCCAAGCCGTTGGCTATGTAATCTCGCGTGGCATCGTCCATTTCCCAGATGAGCTCCGGATTGAGATAGTTGAAGTACATCTCGTAGCAGTTGCGCTGCGCCTGCTCCGGACTGTCGCCATGCTCCCGCATCACCTGCCCCAGCTTCGCCAGCAGCTGCATCAGCTCGCTGGCCGCATACTCGTCGAAGACCGCGCGATAGCGCTCCACGCAGTGAGTTCGACTGAACTTGGCGCCCTTGTGGATCAGATACAGGTTGTAGATGGTCTTCTCTTCCGGGCTGATGTGTGGCGGGGCTGGCGGAATGCGTTTGCGTCCGTTGCTGCTGCCGCTGCTGCGGCAGACAATGTCCTCATCGTCATCCTGCGATTCGTAGCGTGCCTTGATGTCCTTGAAGGGCAGCGAGCGCTCGCTGGCCGGAATCAGCTCGCGCACGAGCTGCTGCTGCTCCTCGGCAAATATGTTGAACTTGTACTTGATGATGTTCTTGCCGAATTTGCCCGTGACCGTCAGGAGCGCGTCCTTAAAGTGTCCCGACTTGGGTGGCTGCTTCAAGTTATCGCAAAATGCATTCTCCAGCACATAAACGCCTTTGTGTGGCGCCGAGTTGGCGCCGTTGCCAACGCTGCCCACTCCAGCTCCACTTCCAGCTCCTCCTCCTCCGGTTCGTCCTCCACTTCCCCCTCCAGCTGTGCTGACACTTCGCTCTGTTGTCGCTGAGCTGCCGCCGGAGCTGTGCGCGTCCACAGCGCTGCCCGTGCACTGGGCTATGGCGTCGAAGATCACGGATATATCGTTGAGCAGCTCGTACTGCTGCCGCTCGATCAGCAGCTGCTTCAGCTGGTTGAGCTGCTTCAGCTCGTAGTGCTCGCGCGCCTTGTCCGCAAAGTATTTGACGTGCTGGCGCAGCAGGCGGGCGCACTGCGGCAGCTTCGATTGCTGCATCAGGGAGAGGGCGTGCGACTGCAGCGTCTGCAGCTGCACGCTGTAGAGCGAGCCCGTCTGGGTGAAGACGAAGATGTCGGCGCCGGCGACGCGGCAATCCACGATGCGCTCGAACTTGTTGCACCACAGCACCACCGACGAGTGGCGCACGTCAAAGATGTAGAGGCCCAGCTCGGTGTAGCTCAGCAGGAAGTTCTCGCCCAGACGTTGTAGCTTGGCGAACTGCAGGTTCTGCGGCTGATACTCCAGCAGCTCGTCGTTGGCCTCCAGTGCATCCGCGTCGTCGTCGCTGAACGCGTCGCCTTCGCTAGGCTTCAGTATCGGGGCCGGTGCCGTGGCCAGCGCGCTCTTAAACTGATGCGTTTGGACGACCTCGCCCTCGAAGTCCACTTCCCAGATCCGCGTGCCAGGACGGGCGCAATAAATGCGCGACGGCTGCACTGACTCGTGGGGCGATATGAAGAAACAGGCACCAAAGGCGCCATCGCGTGGACGGTTCCCGATCTGCAAAAGAGTTGATTAGCTGGATAGTTGAGTATGACAAACGGCCGGAGTATAAAGGTTCACCTGCTTGTACTCTTCGTACTCGGTGTTGCACAGGATGCACTTGGTGTTGTTGGATACCAGGAGCAGAGATTCAAAGTCGTCAATCTGGACGACGGGTGCATCCAGGTACAACAGCGGATGCACTGTCATGTTGAGCAGCAGACTGTGTCCTATGAAGGACGAGAGGAGTACCAGATTGACCTGGCCCCGTGTGTCGCCATAGTAGAACTGCTTCTCATCCGGCGTCCAATGGATGCAGCTCACCTGCACCGATTGATCGGCGCTCAGGTGCGTGACAATCACCTGAGGTGCGGCCTGGGCGGAGAGGTTCACCGCGTACACGCAGATCAGAGAGCGCTGAGTGGCGAAGGCCACATACTTGTTGTTGGCCGAGATGCTCAGGTGCGTGACCGGCCCGTGCTTGTTGGGGATCAGGTGCATGAATTTGCCGCCCCGATTGAAGAAGTACAGCGAGCCGGAGGTGGCGCCGAAGATGATGTAGTTGTCGGAGATATCGAAGCACGTGTACTGTAGCATGGAGTTTACAAGTTCTAAGTTACCGAGATTCGTATTGGGTTGCAGACAAATTGTTACCTTGATCCGATTGCTGTGCCTCAGCGGCTGAGACAGATGCTGTGAAAAATCAATAAAGTTGGACAAACAGTAGGCGTCAGACATCTTGGTGCTTCTTATTGTTGGCCGACACGACAGTATTCACATTGCTCGCACTCTTAACTGGCGATCTGCACGTTTATTCCTCGTTTGATATTAATGCATTTCTAGTCTGTGGTGAAATAAAAAAAAAAACAAACACAGGAATGCAACTTTTACAGATGTTATGCCAGTGCTGCCAACACATTCGCTTCAAACCATCTGGCAACAAATGCAACTTGTTTACGTTGAATAGCCAGCAGTCTGGCAGCGTGGCTAGCTACAGCTGTTATCATTGTATTCGGTCGAAAATGTGAAAATAATTGTAAAACAGGCTGTCAAATGCAATATTTATTTTGAAATCAAATAGTAATAAATTTAATAGTTCATCAACGCATGTACACTGCTGTGAACCGCTGCGTACGCTTTCCGCCCCCTCTAACCAATCCAACCATGCTCGACGGCGCTGTCAACGAAACGTCAAAACAGTTCGTGGCCGTCGCGATATAAAAAGTGCAAGCTGAAACGCTATGAAGAGGAGTAAAAATACATAAGCAAAACATCAAAACAGATTAAATACAGCAAAATTGATTTGCATATGTGAGACAAAGCAAAATGGCTGATAAAGAGCCAAAAACGCCCGCGCCATCGCCCACAGAGGAGGGCCTGGCCGATATGGCAGCTGCGGCGGCGGCAGCGGCTGCTGCTGGTCGCGTCGCCGACGATGGCGCCTCTCCTGCATCCAGCTCAGGCGCCGCACAGGGCGGCATCACAAATGTTAAGGTCTTGATAATTGGCGCTGGCATGGCTGGCCTCTCCGCTGCCAATCATCTGTTGCAAAACGGCTGCGATGATTTTCTCATCGTGGAGGCGCGCGGTCGGGTGGGTGGGCGCATTGTGTCCATACCACTCGGCAACAATCAAAAGGTATTGCAGAGGGCATTATGTAAGAAGCACTCGGCTGCCGCGACAGGGGCGGCAGTGCTATGTTCTCGGCAGGGAGGGGGGAGGGTGGTCTGTTGGTATTTTTGTCAACTTGCTGCGGCATTTCAGCCGCCAGAAGGGGAGCACACGAAATTACAAAATATAAAATTATGGATTTTTCCACGAGCTGAACAATATTTAAAAAAATATATTTAAACAATTAGAAAGATTAGATGTAGATGTATAAGTTATTATTTAAAAATAATATTTATAATTTTTTATTATTTATTTTTATTACTTTGCTGTTGTTGCTTGCGCTGCCTAATTTATTGCCTTCGTAGTGCTGCCTGCGTATGGCATGGCGTGTCCTTGTCCTTTGCACCTTGCCATTTAATTGTTGCTTTTGCTGTTTTCCTTTTCGACCGGAAGTAGCAGCCACGGCTTTTTCCAGCATTAGATAATACTTCTTTTACAATTGTTATACAATTTAATGAGATCCAGATAAGAATATTGAATTACGACTTTCAAGGGGGCGTTGCATTTAGCAACGGGTCAACAATCACGTAGACATGGAATACTAGGCTAATAACTATTACTAAATAAGTTAATTGTCCGCTTAAAGCATTATCTTTTTATACTTATTATCATATAGGTCAGTTCTTATCTACTCTAATGGAAAGTAAAAAGAATTTTATCTATAAATCTATAAGAATAATAACACTAAAGAGCAAAGAGTAAAGCAATTTTATATTAGGGGCATTCAGTAGAATATTTATTTCAATATTTAAGAGTATTTGGAGAAAGCACGGTAGAAGAATGGCTCGATTAGGGTTACTCAGTAAATCGATAAAAGTTTTTTTGTGAATAATATAGAAATAGATTTTAAACAAAAAATTTTATATTTTTTAATAAATTAATTAATTAATGTGGAATATCTTTAATGAGTTGTATAATCCCTTAAATCAATTGAAATTTGAAAAATTGAGTATAATTCGAAAAAAAGTTTCCAAATAAAAATAAAAAATATATAATATAAATAGAATTTAAAAATATATTATATTCAGAGTCTAATTCAGAATATCCCTCTTGAAGCATAAGGCAGTAAAGGATTAATTTGAAATGATTTACTGACTACCCCTTACGCTTGTCTTACAGGTGGAATTGGGCGCCAATTGGATTCACGGCGTGCTGGGCAATCCCATATTCGAAATTGCCGTGCATCATGGTCTAGTCAGCGTAGTGAACATACCGAAGCCGCACAAAGTGGTGGCCACCACCGAGGATGGGCATCAAGTTCCTTTCAGCATACTGCAGGAGATCTACGAGGCGTACGTCTGCTTTCTACGCCGCTGTGATGAGTACTTCCTCTGCCAGTACAGCCCGCCGCCGGACATCCACAGTGTGGGGGAGCACATTAACTACGAGATCGAGATCTATCTGAGCTCGGTGCAGGATCCCAAGGAGAAGCGCTTGAAGCAATTGATATTCAATTGTCTGCTCAAGCGTGAGACCTGCATCACGGGCTGCCACAATATGAACGAAGTGGATTTGCTGGAGTTGGGTGAGCATAGGAATATCTTAGTGTACAATTGAAGAAGTCTTGACATTTCTCTTATCCTCTTGCAGGCAGCTATACGGAACTGCAGGGCGGTAACATAGTGCTGCCCGCAGGCTACAGCTCCATACTGCGTCCGCTGAGCGCTCAGATACCCAAAGAGTCCATCATGACCAAGTGTCCCGTGAAAAAGATACATTGGAAACGAAAAAAGACCTTCACCGGCCTGGAGACCGTCGACGAGAATTCCGATGAGGATTCCGATGATTCACAGAAGACCGTCACGGAAGTCCCAACGGCGGCTAGCAGCGCTCTGCGTGGCGCCTCCGTGGAGTCGAATGCCAGCAGCAATTGTGATTTCGCGCCCGAGGGCGCAGTACGCGTGGACTGCGAGAACGGACACGTGTTCCATGCGGCGCATGTGATATGCACCATACCGCTGGGCGTGCTGAAGCAAACGCATCGAACCCTGTTCGATCCGGAGCTGCCGCACTACAAACAAGAATCCATTGAGAATCTCATGTTTGGCACCGTGGACAAGATCTTCTTGGTCTACGAGCGACCGTTTCTCAGCGCGGCCGTATCGGAGGTGATGCTGCTCTGGGATGACGAGAAGCAGGACGCTGTCAGCGAGGAGGAGAGCGCTACAGAGGCTTATCTTAGCAAGAATTGGTACAAGAAGATCTACTCATTTGCCAAGGTCACGGACACGCTGCTCTTGGGCTGGGTATCGGGTCGCGAAGCGGAGTATATGGAAACGCTACCACATGAGGTAGTCGCTGAGAAATGCACAGAAATTCTGCGTAACTTTCTGCAGGACCCCTACGTACCCAAGCCCAAAATGTGTGTGTGGTAAGTAGAGCTGCCGTAGTCCCAAATTGATGCTAACAATTGGATTTCTATTTAGTACCAGCTGGAAATCACAGCCGTATACAGGCGGCGCTTACACCTCGATACCCGTGGGTGCTACCCAGGAGGACATTGAGAATCTGGCACAGCCTCTCTATGCAAACCCACAGGCCACAAAGGTCAGTCCTCTGATGGTAACACCCGAATTTATCTAAATTCTTTCTCTTTCTTCTATTTCCGTTTAGCCTGCGATAGTATTTGCCGGCGAGCACACGCATTCCAGCTTTTACTCCACCGTACATGGCGCCTACCTGAGCGGCCGGACGGCGGCACAGTACTTGCTGGCTAATGACGAGCCCGATGAGATCATCATGGAGTCCGATGGTAGCGACCTGAGCGCGTGGATGCAGGGCATTGCCCTGGACTGAGCTACGATCAACGAGAACCATTTCGGCATTATTATTGTATTATAGTTTCATTAATGTTCAGTTTTATTTAGCGCTTTTATTTATCGCTTTTTAGCTAGTGATATCGCAGTCAGTGTATTTATCCTTATTGTTTCTGTTTAAGTCCTCATAGTGCATTTGTTTAATTATTGAGAGTTTTTTAATTGTTGATTTTTCTCGTCAAATATCAGATTCCAGTCGGCATTCATTTTTGTGAACAGCTTCTAGAAATCCGCTTGTACAATATCAAGGAAATAAAACTTTATACATAATATACGATTTGCTACTTTAGAGATCGTTTCGTCTATATAAAAAAAACAATCTCTGTGCACACCAAGCAGCTTTAACTGTATTGTTATTTATCGTTAAACAAAATACGTTTGTAAAATGTGCACAAAATCGATTCGTAGCGTAAATGATTTAGAATATATGCCTATTTTTATAAATTCTTATTGAATATAGTCGAAATTTTATTTAAGGTACTAAAACAACATTTTGTTGAGTATCAACTAATTCGAACAAAGAGCTGCTGCAAGTCTTAACAAAATGGTACCAAAAGACAAGAACTAAATCAAGAACGTGTAAATTTTAATGAAACTATGTATTGTTAATGTTAACTATTTTGCTAACTAATTTATGCATTAGTTAAATCGATAAGAGAAGCAAAAAATGATATTTAAAATATTATATATATCCAAAATAGATCTACATATGTATTTGTATTTATAAATAATTATTTAAAATTGTGCGCATAACGAGAATAAAACACGCTAAATTGACATTGACGGAATTTGTTTGCGTTCGCCCCTATAAATACACACCACAGCCACGCCCACATAAGTTAACTTAATGTGAATGTGCCTCTTGGCATTTGCCGTCCATGTGCCTTCGATAGCTCAGTTGGTAGAGCGGTGGACTGTAGAACTGGAATTGCAAGAGATAGACATCCATAGGTCGCTGGTTCGACTCCGGCTCGAAGGATTTAACTTTTTTTTTTGCTTTTTATTTTTGTGAAATATTTTTTTTTATCAATGTAGGCGTATGCATTTAATTTTTGTAAGTTTCATTTATTTCCATTCGATATCATTCTATAAGCCAGACTATATTTATTTTATATTTAACATAAAAATCTATCACCAGATTACCTAAATTTTAGTGCATCTGTTTCCGCGTAAAAATTTGAAGTTTCTGCTAAGTTAGTTAATTCTAAATATTTCTAACCAAAATTAAATAGGTAAAAAAGTTAAATCCTTCGAGCCGGAGTCGAACCAGCGACCTATGGATATCTATGTCTCTTGCAATTGCCATTCTACAGTCCACCGCTCTGCCAACTGAGCTATCGAAGGCATACTAGTCTGACGACCAAAGCCTTTTATCAAGACTAACTGTGAAAGCAATTGTATTTGACGCACCTTTTTAATTTATAAAAAATTTGCTGCATATACAAATCTGATAAAGTTCGCAGTTGAAATAAGTGATTTTGTTTGATCGAACCGAATATTCAAATTTTATATTTTAACGAAACTATATCTGACTTACTCACGCTACAGTATCTAGGGCTTAACAGCATGCCAAACTTATTAATGTGTGTATCTCCATCTCTTTCTAGCTGCAAGCAATCCAAGCCGATTCACTGAACGCGCTTTAACTACGAAGCTTTTTATTTCGTGTGCTTGCGATTGCGACGTCAGCGTCGCCTAATTCAGACAGAATTGCGTCCATACAGAACGAGATTTTTTGTGTTGGCAGTTTGGTTTTAACCGCCGGCTGCAGAGGTTTATCGCTGTTGACAAATTCTATACCGAGGAAGCTTGAGCTACCAAAACGGCACTATTCCTTTGTACCGTTTGCAAAAGTAAAAGTTTCGCTCACTGGTTGACAACAAACAATTTTCAAAACTCATCACCACAGAAACCCACAACTGCTCGAATCAAACTCACTATGGCGTACCACAAGCCCGAGGCAAAAACGGTCCAGGACCTTAAAGATATGGCCCAAAAGCTGCGTATCCATTCCGTGAACTCGACGCAGGCCTCCAAGTCAGGGTAAGCATTCGACAATCACCCGGGGAATAGTTGTGCACCTTGCACACTTGCACCACGCTCACTTCGCAAAGGTGACCCCGGCTTAAGGCTGCCAGGCCACGTGTAATGCCCAATGCAACGCCGTTCTAAAAAAACTCACGTTTCGCTGTGCAAATTCCCATACATACATAAGTATGTGTGTGTGTGTGTGCGTGTGTAACTTGAATTTGAATTATTACAGATAAGCTACGCCTTTATTCTGGGTTTCATTTGCTAAATTTTGATTAACCTTCGTTAACCTTTAGAAACACACACATAGCTTAGTGATTAGTTAATTTTAAGCATATCCAGTTTGCACGCCCTTATAAATTGCGTGCGTGAGCCGCCGCCGCAGCCGCCTCTTTAAATGAATTTCAGTGTTCGAAAGCACTTTGATTTTTGCGACCGGTTGGCAACGCTTCAGAACAATAATAGTAACGAAAACAATATAAACATAATTTTTAATGCCATTTAATTTGCTTGACGCTCTGGCGTTTTTATGATCTTCTGTAATTAAACTAAATGTAAGATAAGCTGTACGAGTCTATCATAAATTACTTTGAATGCATTTTATTATAATTGTTGCCATTTGTTATCGCATTTTAGTTTTCCACTTAACTGATTAACCCTGCTACGCATATCTGTTTATATGTATGTGTATGTGTATATACGTATGTGTGTGTGACCTCTCTGCTTCTCCCTTCGCTCAACAGATAACCTACAGTTGCTTGGTTCGTCCGCCTTCAGCTGATCGATTCCACACTGTGTATAGAGGTGACCGGCTCTCTAACACTCAACATAACCTTCATTAGTTCTTTACTGAGCAGAGGGCGTCGTCAAGGGCCCCTTTAATGAGATCCATGTGGAATACACATATTCACACACAGATCTATTTCTGCAAAGCGTGCAAAAACGACCAACCGGTTTCCAATGCCCAAATGTATACAAAAATGTGCCTGCCTGCGATAAGATCTATTTATAAACACACACACATATATATATATAGCATTGTATAGACATATATATATATACATATGTATAGATGTGTGGTAGGTAAGGCGAGCCTCCATTTTGGTTTTGGAGTGTTCTCAGCATATCAAGTTTATTTAAATAAAAAACGACTCCGAGGGCCATACAGCAACCCAATGACTTTAGTAAGTGAAATAAGATTTGAGCTATAGATAAATCAACTATTCCCAAAGAGATTCTATTATATGGAAATATACTATATATACAAACCTTTCCAATATTAATATTATAATATTATTTGAATCTATAATATTATAATATTATTAATAATAATCCTTTAAATCTTTTAATCCTTATAGTCCTTTTATTATTGGATTGACTTGTATTCTTCAGTTGTCCTCCGACTATAGTATCTGAAATGAGATTTCAGCTATAGAAAAATCATCAGCTATAACTAAAGTTTTCTATATGCTATATATAGGATATAAATGTTCTAAATCTTTGAATCCTTATAATCCTTTAACTTGTATATAGAGCTTGAGTTGGTTTTTTTTAATGTCAGCCTCTTATTCTTCAATTGTGCTCCAATTTCCACTGCAGATCCCCAAATCCTTAATCCCAATTAAACTAAAGTCTGATCATCGCTTCACTCTTCGTTACAGTCACCCGACCTCATGCAGCTCCGTCGCCGAGATCATGTCCGTGCTGTTCTTCCAGCAGATGCGCTTGAATATGAAGCATCCACGTGATCCCTCCAGCGACCGTTTGGTTCTGTCCAAGGGACACGCTGGCCCCATTCTATATGCTGCCTGGGCAGAGGCTGGTCTGTTCCCCGTAGATGAGCTGATGAACTTGCGCAAAGTCGACAGCGATCTGGAAGGGCATCCGACCCCGCGCCTCAATTTCATCGATGTCGGCACTGGATCTCTGGGCCAGGGCGTGGCCATGGCCGCCGGCATGGCATATGTGGGCAAGAACTTCGACAAGGCCGACTATCGCACCTATTGTATTGTTGGCGATGGCGAGGCGGCCGAGGGCTCCATTTGGGAGTCTCTGCACTTCGCCTCCCACTATGAGCTGGATAACCTGTGCGTGATCTTCGATGTGAACAGGCTCGGCCAGTCGGAGCCCACCTCGCTGCAGCACAGAATGGATGTGTATCGGGAACGCCTGGAAGCCTTTGGCTTCAATGCGCTCGTCGTGGATGGCCACGATGTTGAAGAGCTCTGCAAGGCCCTTCACTGTGCGTCCAGCACGAAGAACAAGCCCACGGCCATCCTTGCAAAGACGCTGAAGGGCAAAGACTTCCCGCAGATTGAGGACGAAGACAACTGGCATGGCAAGGCCTTGGGCGACAAGGCAGCGTGCGTCGTCAAGTCGCTCCAGAGCCAAATCGTCAATCCGAATGTCAAGCTGTCACCCAAGAAGATGTGCAAGGGAGGCCTGGCACCCGAGGTCGACATCAGCAATATTAAGCTGTGCGCTCCGCCCAACTACAAGCTCGGCGACAAAGTGCCCACGCGTGAGGCCTACGGCACGGCCCTGGCCAAGGTGGCTGCCGACAATGACCGTGTGATCGCTCTGGACGGCGATATGAAAAACTCAACGTTCTCCGATAGGCTGCGCAACGCTTATCCGGAGCGCTACATTGAGTGCTTCATTGCCGAGCAGAACATGGTCGGCGTGGCTATTGGTGCCGCCTGCCGTCGTCGCACTGTGGCATTCGCCTCGACCTTTGCCACATTCTTCACTCGTGCCTTCGATCAGATCCGCATGGGTGCCATCTCGCAGACGGACGTGAACTTTGTCGGCTCCCACTGTGGCTGCAGCATCGGCGAGGATGGCCCCTCGCAGATGGGCCTGGAGGACATTGCGATGTTCCGCAGCATCCCCGGCAGCACCGTCTTCTATCCCTCGGATGCGGTGAGCACTGAGCGTGCCGTCGAGTTGGCTGCCAACACAAAGGGCGTGTGCTTCATCCGCACAACGCGGCCCAATACCACTGTCATCTACAACAACGATGACACCTTTGCCATTGGTCGCGGCAGGGTGGTGCGCCAGAAGCCATCGGATGAGGTGCTGCTCATTGGCGCGGGCGTCACTTTGGAAGAGTGCTTGAGCGCTGCTGAGCAGCTGGAGAAGGAGTGCATCACTGCCCGTGTAATCGACCCCTTCACCGTCAAGCCACTCGATGAAGAACTGATTTTGGAGCATGGCAAGCAGTGCGGTGGCCGCATTGTTGTTGTTGAGGATCATTACCAGTAAGTGTGCCACCTGTTGGTGGATCCTCCTCCTTAAAGTGTGTCTTGCTAAAATTCCTTTCTTTTTACAGGCAAGGTGGTTTGGGCGAAGCTGTGCTTAGCGTTCTGGCTGAGCACCGTAATTTCGTGGTGAAGCACTTGTATGTGCCCACTGTGCCGCGATCTGGCCCACCGGCCGTGCTGATTGACATGTACGGCATCTCGGCTCGGAGTATTGTGGCTGCCGTCAACAGCATCATTAAGAAGTGAGCAGCAGGAGCTCCTCTGCAACAAGTTGTTTCTTTTTTTACGGAATTTCACAATAAAGAATTTTCAATAATTATAACATTTAAATATAACCGTGTTTAAATTGCAGAGTGGCCATGCCAGCGAAGTCCTTATTCGACTGTCGCTAGGTGGCAGCGCTGTTAGCCTGTGGAGTGACCATACTACTGAATCACTTATTCGACTATCGCTAAACTATCGTTAGGTGGCAACGCAGCAGTACTTGCTTGTTTTAGTTGTGTGACAGCATTGACACAGCAGCAAGTCAGTAGATATTGCACGCATGTCTACAGTGTGACCAGAGCTCATAAACAAAATAAAGTTTCATTTGTCAAGTAAATACTAAATGTGCTCGTTTGCAAAGTACGGCAACACTAGCATTTATATTGTTGAAATTTACTGGCGCCTAAACTGTTGCGTGCGGCTTGTTATTCATCAAAAGCGCGACAAGAAATTCATAAATGAGCAGCGAAAGTGGAGAGTACTACACCGATGAGGACGACGATGTCGTTAGCAACACTACCTCAGGTAAGCAGAATAATAAATGAATATAATTTCACAAAAAATACAATAGTAAATTGTGTATTTCACAAGGACGCTCAAGTCGCAGCAGCGGCAACGCTGGCCGTGCCGCGGGATCGAGTCGCTACAGCGGTGCTAGCAACGTGACTGTGGCGGATTCGGATTCCAATACGCACTCGGATGACTCGAATTTGCTGCAACCAAGAAGAAAGGGCCAAAAGGGCGCAGCACGCCGCAAGGCTGTGATTTACTCCGACAGCGACGAGGAGGATGAGTTGGATCAGCGCGCATTGTCGCCGCGCACGCGCATGAGCATCACAGGGGTGCGTCCGGATGACCTGAGTGATGGCTCCAGCGAGATCGACTACAGCGACGAGGAGCGAGAACTGCCGCAGCGACCGCAGCGCGAGTCAAGCAATGGCAGCGGCAGCATTCATGAAGCGGATGACACATTCGACGAAGATGTCGAGCGTGAGCAGGAGATTGCAGATCGGTATCGCCGAGCCACAGAGGTTGGCATGCCATCGCCGCGTTACAGTACGCAATTTGTGAGTAGCATTGAGGAAACGTTGCACTCGACACTGTTTCCCGTCGCTCACCAGCAGCAGCTGCCCAGGTCTCCCACGAACGATTCCTCCGGCAGCGATGTGCTTATATTGAGCAGCAAGGAGACGCCCATCGAGATCTCCAGCAGCACCGACGACAGCTACAACAAGGAAAATACACCAGGGCCGTCAACGTCTTCGTCGAGTCGCAGGAGCCGCAACTACTCGCCTCGCAGTAGCTCTGAGGCACCAAGAGTGCGATCGGGCAACAACTTGATACAGCCCACAATTAAGGCCGCCATTAAGAAGGCGCCGGCGAACCGGACTAGCCTCCAGGGTCAGCAGGTGTCGCAGGAGTTCTTTGAGAAGGAGTCCCGCAAAATGTCCGAAATGGGAGTGCAGCTGAACGAGGCGGAGAAGCTGTACGAGAAGGTTGCTCACAAGCTGCCCGACAAGGGCACGCAGATTAAGAAGCGGATCGAAGTGCTGCGGCAGGATATTGCAATCAAAAAGAAGTATCTAAGTGGCCTCAACGTCATGGAGGAGAAGCCCCAAATAAAGATCACACAGCCCCGCGGCAGCAATCCACGGCAGCCCCCAGGCGAGGCGCTCAACTGGGACCAGCTGTCCGCAGCGGTCAATCAGATACAGCCCACGCACACGGGCGCCAGGGGCCTTGCCACGTTCAACGCCATGAAGGCGCTCACAGTTGATTCCCTCAAGGTGCGTAACCATACCAATTCATTCAGCGTTATCCTTCCATGATGAGCTCTGCTAGAATGGATATCTGAGACGCGTGCCTTGACTGTTGGCGCCTGGGCACGAGTTACTGTGCGGTCGTCTAACATGGGCACGCGCTGATTAAAATCCTCACACACACATCTCTGACCCAGCAGCCGAGGCTGCTCCTAGTTCCCAATTGAGCTTGCCTCTCATATGTTTCTTTATTTGCCTTCAGGACTTGCACGGCTCGTTGAAGGGCTGTCCGGCGGAACATGTGCTTGCCGAGGATCCACACGGCTTGAAGGTGAAGCTGATGGACCATCAGAAGCACGCGCTCGCCTGGATGTTCTGGCGCGAGACGCAGCGTCCACGTGGCGGCATTCTGGCCGATGACATGGGTCTTGGCAAGACGCTAACAATGATATCCCTGGTGCTCGCATGTAAAAATAAGCAGGAGAGCGGCGCGGGCGCCGGATCCGGTAGCAGCGACGAGGACGAAGATCCGGGCAAGAAGCGCAAGAGCCCAGTCGGCTGGACATCCAAGGGGCGCAGGGATAGTAAGTGCCTTAAGAATACCTTATTAGATCAGTTCAAGCACCTTTGTCCAGCCCCAGCTAGGGTATTAAATCATCTTTATCTTCGACAACTCTTATACTAAAGGTAATTTCTGTTCTTTAGATTATAAGGGCGGCACCCTGGTGGTGTGCCCCGCGAGCTTGCTGCGCCAGTGGGAGGGCGAGGTGGCCTCCAAGCTGTCGCGCCATAAACTCACGGTCTGCGTTCATCACGGCAACAATCGGGAGTCGAAGGGCAAGCATCTGCGCACCTACGACATCGTGGTGACCACCTACAACATTGTTGCCCGGGAGCACAAGGCGAATGGTGCGCTGAGCGGCGTCAAGTGGCGTCGCATCATTTTGGACGAGGCGCATGTGGTGCGCAACCACAAGGCGCAGTCGTCGATGGCAGTCAGTGAGCTGCTGGGCAAATACCGCTGGGCCCTGACGGGCACTCCGATCCAGAACAAGGAGCTGGATGTCTATGCGCTGCTCAAGTTTCTGCGCTGCTCGCCCTTCGATGACCTGGCCACGTGGAAGAAATGGATCGATAACAAGAGCGCCGGCGGACAGGATCGCCTCAATCTGTTGATGAAGTCCATAATGCTGAGGCGGACCAAGGTGCAGTTGCAGCTGGATGGCAAGTTGAACAGTTTGCCCCAAAAGGAAGTTCGTTTGATCGAGATGAATCTCGATAAGGATGAGATGAATGTCTATCAGAAGGTGTTGGCCTTTTCGCAAACTCTGTTCGCACAGTTTCTGTTTCAGCGCGCCGAGAAGGATTCGGATGCCAATTTCATTAGCGATGCACGCAAGCCCACCTACAACCAGATCAAAGATCCCAATGGCGCCTACTACAAAATGCACGAGAAGTTCTCGCGCATGGCTGGCCACAGCAAGGAAGTGAAGTCCCACGAGATTCTGGTGCTCCTGCTGCGCCTGCGTCAGATATGCTGTCATCCCGGTCTCATAGACTCCGTAAGCTTTGCGTACGTATGTGAATCCAGTTGAATTATCCTTCTTCTCATATGCAGATGTTGGAAGAGGAGGGCACTGGCAGACTGGACGATGATAGCGATGCCTATACCCCGGAAATAGACTTGTTGGCGCAGCTCAACAAGATGACCATTAATGACAGCACCGGCTCCACGGGCTCGCGTCGCTCCAGCCAGGGCAGACGCAGTGGCGACGACATGCGGATTGCCAAGGCCTCGCAGAATGTGCTGAAGCGCAGCAATCCGGTGTTCAACCTCAAGCGTCCATCAACCAAGCTGCTCAAAGTGCTGGAGATATTGAAGACAAACGTGCTGAAGGGCAACGACAAAGCTATCGTTGTCTCCCAGTGGACTTCGGTGCTGGACATTCTGCGCGAGCTGCTGGAGAAGGAGCGGCTGAAGACGCTGTCGCTGAACGGCAGCATTCCCGTCAAGAATCGTCAGGAAATTGTTAACGAGTTCAACGATCCAAACAACGCCAAGCGCATACTCTTGCTCTCCCTAACGGCTGGCGGTGTTGGCCTCAACCTGATTGGAGCTAATCATTTGATATTGCTCGATCTGCACTGGAATCCGCAGTTGGAGGCACAGGCGCAGGATCGCATCTATCGTGTTGGCCAAAAGAAGAATGTTATCATCTACAAGATTGTGTGCCTGGACACCGTCGAGCAGCGCATTAAGGCTCTGCAGGATCGCAAGCTGGAGCTGGCCGATGGCGTGCTAACGGGCAAGGTCAGCACCAAGCTATCCATTGACGATCTCAAGGGCCTCTTTGGCATGTAAACGAAATGCTGTGCATTACGATCATTCCAGGAATCACTGAAAGCCCACAGAAATCTCGTCAAGCGTCTTTAGTTTTTATTTACAGCGAAACGAATCTGTTTATTCAATTGAAACTTTTATTTTTGAAGCATTTGAAATTTGTTTATGATTTTTGCATTTAGGCCTAAGCTACGATACAATTTGTGAGTTGCATTTAAATTGGAATTTAATTGCTTAATGTTAAATTGTTTAATTGATTTACTTATAAGATGAAAGCAAATTGTTTTATTTAAGCAAATACAAAAAAAAAAAATGAATGGAAAATTCAACTACAATTTGAATAGCATAACGTTTTTGGTTCTTGTCAATCTTAAGTAGCACGCACACACATCTTCATCCCAATACGCAATATATATCCCTAAATATATGATTTGTAAAACCTAACTTATGGCTACAAACTACTTAAAGTAAACAAGGAGAAAGGAAGGAATTATATCATAGATAGCTGTCTGCTTGCCTTTCCAACACGACAGCGCACAGCCCAAGGAAATGTAATATTTAGTTGAGACGGGTAAAAATATGAACTGAAATATGGAATTTCGAAAAGGAAACAGTAAATATTGGTTTGCTGCAAGCTTTTGTAATCTCATATTCAAGTATTAGGCGCGTATAATATTATTTATCCAAATGCTCTTCAAATCTATCGAACGGTGCTCTCTATATGTGGTGCCGGGACTTAGGACTAGGATATCGTTTAAGTTGTAAGTGTTTTGAAGTGCAGCTCGGCTCAAGAAATCTTAAATATTTAACAGCGCATTCTGATTATTATGCAAAAGTACAGTGAAAATTGTCTAGGGCGAACTGTCAATAGATTTGCTTTATTGTTATTTATTTTTGAAAACTAAAAAAAAAGGCAAAAAAATGCTAAAAAAAAATTTATACAGATAATATTTGTTATGTATTTTTAACAACTAGGAAATCAAAAGTTCCTCAGAGTAGAACAAAAAAATAAATTTATTCAAAAGATAAAATAAAAATAAAATGTAAAAGTTTCTACACAAGATTAAAAAAAAGTCATTTCTTGTTTTTATTTTAATTAAATTTATGCAAATACAGGTTTTCTGTTTAATAATAAAACGTTTTTCTTTTTACTCAGAAATGTATTAAAAATATTAACAAAAAATATTTATGCAAACAAAAACATTTAAAAATATAAATAAATGCGCAAGAATTGAAGTTATAAATGGAAAATGTTAATTGTACTTTAAATAAATAAGAGTAATTTTTAATATTTATTATTTTTAATTTGAAAATCTTTTAAAAATGTATTTTATTATATTTGATATTTATAAAATGTAAAAAGATAGAAATCCTGTAAAATGAATTTTATAAGCATATTTTCATGAATGCTTGACCATTCGCTCTAGAGCTGTTTCACTGTACTTCATTTACATTAGCTGTATATTTATGTATAAATATATATCTATATATATATAAACTTTTGTTAAGTAATTAAAATTGGCGCATTTTAGATTTTTGATTACCTTTGCTTTAGACTTAAGTTGAGATCAGTTTGAATATATATTCTTTAGACTGGAGTGCCTCTGCTCCTAGAGGCTATTTCAGATTGTGCTATAGTATTTGCATGCATTTCATAGTTTTAGTTTAAAGAACAAACAATGTGTGTGTGTGTGGGATTATCATATTATCATTATAATTATTAATATTAATATTATGGGCTTTTAGATCTATACCACGGGCGAGTTGTAGTCGAGTTCAGTTGAAAGATCGTCGCCAAGACTCCAAGGTCAGCCAGCCTTTAATTATCACTAAGTGGATGAGAAATGGGTGAAATGTATTAGTTGAAACGTAAGACCGTAAAAGGGAAACGAGATCTAGGGGCCTGCCTGCTTAGCAATTAGCTTAAAATTCAATTTGATTTTCGGTACGGCCGCGTCCTGGGGCATAAAACCATTTTTAATGGTAACGAGCGCTCTGGCATATAATGCCATAATCCCAGCGGCGTGCCCATATGGGTGCAATGTCTCCTGCTCCGGCCCATAAAAGGCATTAAAATCATTGTAATGCCCGAGCACACAATCCGCGCCAGAGCTCACCTGGGCCAGCAGGACGAGAAGGAGAACGGGAACGAGCAGCAGCTCGTAAAACCAAATTTTATAGCAAAACGAAGACGGTACAGGACGGTGTCCAGGCAGGCCATGCCATGGCTGAGCTCAGCGAAGCTTGCCATGGCTTGGCCTGGCTCGGTCTATATCTGATTCCAGGCGCAGCTGCATTTATCTTGACTCTTCACTTTTTTTGCTTTTTCTTGCTCTTTTTATAATGCCAAATGTGATTTTTACGATGCACTTTAAGATAATGCCACAGCAGCAGGAGCAGGAGCAGGAGCAGCAGCTATCAACCTTGGCCACGGCTCATTTTCAATTGTCGCCGTTGAACTAATTGCAAATGAATGCCCGACTGAACATTGAAAAGCACTTCGAGTGTATCGAATAAGGATAAGTACTATGAAATCTATTGTCTACTTCCTTGATAGCAAACGCTCCTATTGATTTATATCCACTCCCATTTTCCTTGAGCTGCCTGCTGAATTGTGGTTTGGCAAGTACACAGCCTCGGAAGACCAATTGAGTTATTAGTGCCTGAGCACTTATTATTATGCATACCCTTAATAGACTTGGGGTATATGGCCTCTTGAAGGCCTGGTTGAAGTCTGAGCATACTTAATGCTCAGTCGCACTACTATTTTTATGAACACAGCTGTAAATGCGTTCAAATTTCGTAATATATATATTAGACATATAAGGATTTATTATGAAGAACTTACAAATGACTAGATAAATTACTTAACTTTCAAATAAATCTAGATCTTATATATATTCATATAAATATACTATATCACCATAAAACAATTGGGGAAAAATATATTTATATATTATATATATACATAAACTGTAAAAACAATAGTTCCATATCTCGTATATATTTAAATAAAATAGAAAACCTACGAGATTATAGCAAATATATATATGTCCACTAAATACGTTACCTTAGGTAGTAAGCACATTGTTTGGCATTAATTTAAAATACACTGATCGATAATCGATATTTATGCTTATGCGAAAACATCTAAGAAAATATATACAATATACTAATCTATTCTGAAAAAGTAAGCTAAGAAAATATAAAAGATAATGGGAAATATATAGGCTATATGTAGTTCGTTCTACTCTATTTATGGATCACACATGTATATATCGATTACACGACTACAAAAAGAAAATTTGAGAGAGTTAAAATCTATATCTTTATCGATTAATGATAAATAAATTAATCATACTTATAATAACTAATACTATCAAAAATTATGTAAATATTGAATGTTTATATTAAAGGATCTATAGTTGATTCCAGTCTTTAATCTTTTTATCAATCACATAAGCATATGGACTATAGTTGATATCGAACACAGCTCAAAGCAATACTAGCATGAATTGAGTTGATTCTATATTTGTCTCTCTTCCCAGCTTCGGTCTACATTTCTCCTACAGAGTATGCCGGATTCGTTGCATACCCTATATGAGGCACTCGCCAGTCGTTCTGTTTATTTGCTCGACTCAACTTTTTACGATCGCCACAAAAAATTTCCACTGAAAACTGAGTAGCTGAGCGAGTGCTGCAGGGCAGGCGCGCTTTATGCGAGTCGCTGGTTTTTGGTTCTGGTTCTGGTTGTGGCTGCGGCAGTCAGTGGGCACTGCGTCTCCTCGACAGCTACTCTCTCACATCATATACATATACATATTGTTTATTTTTTAATAATGCGTGTCCACTAAAAAACAAAATACAAAAAAAAAAAAGAAGGAAAAAACGGCGTAACGCGGCACCATAAAAACCGGAGAGCGCCCAACACGCAAACCAAACGAAGAAGGCGAACAACAATAAACACAAGCCGAATTATATTCGAGATGGGAGTGGATCGGTGGGGTGGGAGGAGGGTCTACGGGGCGAAATTTGAGCAGCGTAAGCTGAAACTGAAACCGAAACTTCGAAACTCGCTCGCAAAACTATAACTTTTTTCTTTCTCTCCGTTTTTGTTATTCTTAAGTTGTTTTTTTTTTCTTTATTTTTATTTTTATTTTGATTTTTATGGCAAGCATTGCATTTATTATGGTCCGCCTCGACCTCGAGGACGGGGCCCCATGTCGCTCGGCGCTGATGGCTGAGGAGCATTAAAAAATAAGGGATTTGCCGTTTGAGTTCGTTTTTTTTTCTCCTCTTTTTAATGACGACTCAACGGAAATTAGAAATCTGCGGAAATTGTGCGACAACACAAAATCACAAAATACATACAATATTGGGGTTTATTGCTACTGAATTATATATATACAGATGTTTAATATCTTAGGGACGTGCAATGAAGAGATCTTTTGGGCGACACAAAGTAGTGAAGTTTTAAGAAAAAAATGACTGAGATATCAAAAAAAAAGAGTCGACTGTTACCTTATGACAGACACCATATGTATTTATTATAACATCAATCAATCAATTAATTTATTGTTATTTAAGCACCTAACAAGCTGGGTGAATCAGGGGATCAATCATTGCATCAGTCAGTAAAAAAAGTATACAATCAATCAATCAGTGACTTAATTATTCAGCTACCTCTAAGCAGTGTATTATTTATTATCAGTCAATCCAACTATCAAAAACGAATCCATCAGTCAATCAATCAGACACTCAGAGCAAATAAATAAACAGTCTTGACTTGATAATTGTGCAATTTACCACTCAGAAAATTAGTCATTCAATCAATCAATCAGTCTGTACGTTTTTAGCTTAAGCAGCTTTTAACTGTTTATTCCAAATCAATCAGTAAATCAATCATTTACCATCAGTCAGTTGAGGTTTGACGGCCCTAACAATTATTCTACCTCTTCGTTATCAATTAGCCAATCAATCAATCTCATTCCGTCAATCATAGAGATATGTAGATATAGATATAAATATAGATATAAATAATAACCGAAAGCTAATATAAATCACAGCTGAATGTAGGATATAGTAGTTAGATCGGTCGTATGTATAGAATATAACTAATATAGCCAAGATCATTCAGATCCCTATAGCTATAGGTAGTATATATAATGAACTATATGTGTTCGCTAGGGCAATTTTTGTATATGGTTTGCCAGCAAAATGCTTACAACACTTCGAAACGAAGAAAACTGGCTTGACACACACACACAGGACCCACATACAGACACAAACACACACGCAGGAAAGCATTCAAGGAAAAGCGGAAAATGAAATGAAAATAGAAAGCATTTCACGTTTTTATATGACGAGCAGAAGGTGTGCGCAACGGTAACAAAATATCGTTAAATGGAAACTTATGCATTTATTGCAATTCCTCTGGGGCAGGTGAAGCAGCAGTCAAACGAATCGCCAGGATATCGGTCTCAGTGTGTGAGTGTGTGTGTGAAACAAATGAAATGCAGCCAAGGAAGTGGGGCTACTTTGCCTGCAGCAAGGAGTCTGGGCGGCTCGTAAAATTTTCGCATTGTTTGGCACTTTTTATGGCCGCGCCGCATTTCCAACTGAATAATTGTTGTTGATTTCTGCTCAGTTGCTGATAAACTTGACGTGTCCAAACTCTTTTCGCAAAGCTGGCGAATTAAATGAACTTTGATGTTAGTTTAAAGCAAGTCCTCAACTGAACCCGACCTACGAACCGCAATCAATGAAAACTGGACTTTAGCATAATAAAAAGCTAAAGCCGAAGGACAAAGTCATTAAAACTTTTTCTTATATTACCTAATGTATGTTTTAATTATATATTTTAATGCTATTTTTTTTTAGTTCTTATAGGAGCTTTTTATTTAGTAATTAATGCATCTCTCAAAGAACAAATATTTATAAAATGCAGAGTGAAAAGACGTGGAAGACAGGCAAAGGAATTACAACAAACCTTCAACACAAAAGGGAGAAAACTTTTTCTGTTGAAGCCTGGCGAATTCTATAAAATCTAATGTAATATTTCGTGGATTTGTTTGAAATTAGGATAGTTTGCCAATTAAAATTCGAATTGGATCTTTTCGCTGTATTTTTAGCTTTAGTTAATCATATAATAAATAATAATTGAGCCAACATTTTATAACTATATTCCAAATTTACCAGACCATAATTATTACTATTACAAATAAAGCTAACTTTTGCCTTACTTGGCACTTGGCTTGGAAACTGGAGTGAGGCTATGTTAAAATTATTAGACAATTTCAATCAAGCAACTTTGGGAAAAAACTATTGAAATCTTGAAGACTTTTAGTTTTTTTTGCTTCAGATACATTTTTTAATAGCTAATATTGACTCCTATCTTTTATTTTGCCTTCTTCATTCTTTCAAATCTAGACTCATTTCTCTCAGATGCCACCTAGACAGAGTGAAGGTAGCTTTGTTGAGCTCTTGAAATATTTTAGGTGACCATTTTTTACATCATTTAATAATTTACTATTAAATAGTTAATATATAAAAATATTTATATATGACTGCTGTATTTCTTGACATCTTTGCAATAAAATTTGATACATGCCTTTAAAGTTTTAATATTTCTCCTTTAAAATTAAAAAAATTGTTCAAGTATTCAAAAGCGTTGTAAAGAAACAAAATTTCAATTAAAATTCGTTTTACATACAATTTTCCCGAATTTAATTAAACAACTTAAAGACATCAAGGCATTCACGCTGTGCGCCCTGAAGCTAAATTCACTGGCAAATATTCAGCATTAAAAAAAAGGCTAGATTTGGCGGGAAATGCGCAGCGTTCTGCAGCACTGCTTCCCACTTCCTCTCACCCATTTGCAGTCTGCCCACTTCAGTCGTTCGACTTTGTAGTTCGCAGTGCGCAATTTAATTGCATAGCCCTTTGCCTAGGCTTACAGAAATGCGCGGACATACTATATATAAGAAGAAGAAGAAGAGGAAGCAGGGGATGAGAGCAAATAAAGAAGGAAAACCTCAACGATATAAGTTAAGAATAAAAAGAATATTTTCACGCAGCAGCCGCCGCCGCTGCCGCAGTCGGCGCTCTCGTGCGTTCCCAGTTTTATGATGCACTCGTAAAAACTCCCGATGCGCCTTTGATGCCACCAGGAGATGAGATGAGATGAGATGAGTCGCAGTTGTAGTCGACTTGGAGTTGCTGTTTTAATGTGCCAAAAGGGCGCACAAACAATCGAAGGATAGCGCGGAAACTGAACAATTCTAGACAAGATTTAGACGCTGCGTTTTGTTGCAAAATGCGTATATTTTATTACCTTTCGACCAGACAGACATTGAAATATGCATTCTGAAGTGTTCGCTGGGCATCGTAAAATTTGTGTGTGCAAAGTTTTGATGTGTGGCAGCGGCAGCGAGCATTATGATATTTGTGGCAGCAGCACATAAATGGAAGGAGAGACACGAATTGGAGACGAATCTGCCTTGGCGTGGCCCTTGCTCTGTTGGGTTTCTTTGGCCTGACGCCACTTGAGTTTTTAATTAAAGCGAGCGAGCGAGCGTTTGAAACAAAAGGCAACAAAATGTTGAAAGCATAATATAAACTAAAATGCCAGCCAGCATGGAAATTTAACACTTGCCCCTAAATTAAATGACAAGAACAACAACAACAGCAATTGGCCAAGGCGAATTGCTTCAATTGTCAGCACAAAAGCAGGAGACGTGCCACATCCAGAGGGGAGGGGGGAGGGGGAGGGGGTGAGTCGAGGGTCATGTGTCCTGAAGTGTGGCAGCCAAGAGGAATTGTTTGTGCGAGTGTTTTTCAGCTGCAGCAGCAGCTTTTGTTGCCACGTTGCAGCCATCAGGCGAAATGATGAAAAAGCCATTGCATACTTTCGTGCGCAGACCGGAAATGCAAGCAGCAGCCGCCGGAAATGGAAATGAAAATGAAAACTGCAAGCGGCAAGTGGCAAGAGGCAGGCGGCAAGTGGCAGGCGAGGCAGGCAACCAACTTAAATTGTAAACATAAAACTATGCTGCGAAATTGATTTGATTAAAGGCAGCGCGCCAGGTCCTGCATGCCAAATAAGCTCAAGAGAAAATACAAAATAATACCGAGCGAGTCGAAGCTGAAATGCGCTTCGATAGCGAAAGGGTATTTGTGTAGGAGTGGAATATAGATGGGGACTATTAATGCATTATGAGAAAAGAGTCTATGCACCGTTGGATTCTTTAGATTCGATGAGGTAGACTATATTCACTTTTGCATATTAGCTTTGATATGAGCAGAGATTCTATTAATTCGAAAAACTAAGACTATAAAATGTGGAAGATTATTACTTAATCTATATTATAAATAGTTATAACTTCTTCTATGTGAATAGTACGTTATTCTATATATTTTAAGTAGTCATTTAAGTGATAAAATATTTTAAAAACGATATTGTTCCGAGTATCTCTAATGAAATATTCAGCAAGATGTTATTTCCCATAATAATTTCAAGTTAAGCTAAAATATACTTCATCAGAAGACAAACTATTAGCTCTGCCCTTGTGTCAACTTTTAGTTATACTGAGCAGAGCTTATATATTTTTCGATTCTTCAAATTTGAATAGAGTTTAGATAAAGTGTAAATATATTTTGACTTCAATTTACTATGAAGAATATTTATAGTAATATATTATATATAATATATTATGTATAAAATAATATACATATAAATATTTATATATATATAACTTTTTTTTAACTTTAAAGAAACTATCTCAATCTATCTCAATATTATTATGACTAGGTTTAGTAATAAAGGATCTTTATTTCAAATTAGATTATTAGTTCTAGAACTATCTGTCCTGAATTTATGTGAATATCAAATTAAAGAATGTTATATGTAATGAATTATACTTGAGCTCAAAATTCTTTAAACTTCAATAGACATTTTAAAAGCTATATGTATATATATATATATAAAATATATCAGTTCAAGATTCTTATGAGTAAACTTCTTATAAGCAAGCTAAATATGATTTCTAACAAATATTCAATTTTAAAATTAGGAATTGTACAAATTTCTGGGGGTTATCTGATGGTTATATACATTCTTAAAGAAATTTAAAATTAATAGGAATAAAAAAAATAACAATTTTAAATGTAGTTAAAAAACTCTACAAGATCCAATTTAACTGTACTAAAAATGTTTTATTATAGATAATGTATATATATAATATATTTTATCGAAGATTCTAAATGTCAAATGAGATCTTAAGTCTTTCGTTTACTTCCTACTTGAGGCAACTGTACTAGAGTCTGAGGCAATGGAGGCTATTGGGTTTTTTGTTGGATACTCTACCTCATAGCAATGGAGTTGCGCTTGATTGGCTTTTACTTACACAAAGAGGACGGCTGCTGCAGCTGCTGCCGCAGCGGCAGCAACATGGCGATACTGTTACGTGGCGGCTGCAGCTGCCGCAACGGCCGCGGCGGAGGTGGAGCTGACCAGGTGCTGGCCGTGGTGATGACTATGATGGTGATGGTGGTGCTGGTGGTGGTAGGCGCCGTTGCTGCTGCTGTGCGCCGGCGGCGGCGTCGTGGGCGTGCCGGAACGCGAGCGCTGCTGGTGCTGGCCGGGCGTGGCGATCGTGGAGACGGTCGTGACCAGGTTGGGCGAGGCAGCCGATTGTATGGTGCCATTGCTGCTGGCGGGCCGCGACGATTGCTTCTGATGCGGATTGGATGTGGCCGTGACGCCACTTGTTGGACTCGGCGGCGTCCGGCTGAGCGCCAGCGGCTCCGGCGTCGGCGGCCGTATCTGGGTCAGCGGCAGATGCGTAAAGTGGGTGCCGTAGCGCTCGATGCTGGGGTAGGTCAGGTACATGGGCGCTCCGCTCGAGTGCAGCCCGATGGCCATGGGCGTGTAGTAGTTGTAATAGATTTGCGCTACAATGCGATTGATCTCCACACGCGCTGTGGAAACGAACGAAATGTCATATCAATAAATCATCGTGCAATATGTTCACCCCGGCGTCGTTAGATGGCGCCACACAATCAGCAGATGGCGCCGCCGCAGCAGCTGCTGCATTGCAAACTTGCTGATAAAGTTATTTCTGGGCCATTTGAAATATGTACTTATGTAAATATATATGTGTGCATCTGTGTGTGCATGTGTGTGTGTGTGTGTGTATAAACGTGCGTGCGCCCTCGCACGTAGACGAGTTTATTACTTATATCGTTAAATTTCGCTGGGTTTTCACACTTTTCAGCACATAACTTATAAACTATTGGAGCCGTAACATTAACTATGCCCGGGCCGTAAAAGTCTATGTCCCGGACCAAGGTGTACACACACACAGACACACACACACACACACATGACATGCACTTTATGTACAACCTTCACACACACACACACATTGAACCCATTCTGTTAAGGCCCACCCCCGTTAGAGGCAGAACCTTTGTTTGCCACACCCAGTGCAGCGCCACCCGCCCCCGCCCTCGCCCCCAAGCACCCAACATCGACTTATCTATGTGGCAAAAACTTTTCAAAATTTTACTGCTTGCTGCAACATCAAAATGCCAAGTTTTTACGATTACGTTGCTGCTGCTGCTGCTGCAGCAATTTTACTTAATTTTAATGGGATTTTTTCTTCCGCCAACTGCAGAATGCATTAAGCAGAGCCCAGGCAGGCAAGCACACGGGAGTATTACGGACGAGTGTACGTAGAAATGCAATCTAACCTCACATTTGTGTATTTGACCTAAGAACCTGGACTAATACTCAAACTAATGCCAGTCCGAATCGTAAAAAGTCGTATGCGCAGAACAAGCTCGAACATTAACATTTTGGCTGGGCTGGGATTAATTAGGTGAGTGCATCTCAAGCAGCAGTGGAGTTGGTCACATATTTCGGATGCGACTGTTAAAATTCTTATTGAACAGCTGATTGCAAGTTAAAGGGTTACCCCATGTTGGCACTATGGCAAATTCCAGCTTACAAATGTAAGGTGCCCACACAATTGATTTTAAGGCGCGAATGTGTAAGTGGGTGGCGCAGCCAACATATTGCAGCGAGCTGCCAGACTAAAATGACTGCCATTTATTTTCAATTCAGTACATTTTTAAATTAATTTTTAATGGAAACCAACTCTGCATGTGTAATTAATTGAATAAAAAATCTTATACATTTTAAGACAATTTAAAAGCCTTTGCTCAATTTAAGAAAGGTTATTATTTTTTAAATTTTCTTTGTAGCCATGTGGCAAGCCAGTCTTAAACACAAATTTAAGCCATGTGGCAGCACCGAATTAGTTGACCGCGCGTCTTTTATTGTGAGTGTGCTTAAAAGTCTTGTGTAATTATATTTTGATTTAAAAGTGCAAATAATTTAAGGTAAGCTCCCAAAATTTGTAGTGTTTTACTTTGTTAAGCCCCAGTGTGCCACGCGGCGGTTTTAATCAGCACGTTTGCAGGCCACAAAACCTTGGCACTAACTTTACGCTTCACTGGGTTAGCCAGGCGACAGCAGATGACAATAAGAGCACCCACAGCAGCACCCGCAGCAGCAGCAGCAACAGCAGCGGAAGCAGCCAGAGCAGTGGCAATCAGCTAAAGCTCGGTCAATTTAATGGAAGTAGCCATGTCCAGGCCACATTTATGACAAACTGGCTGCTTATTATTAAGCCAGAAAGCAACGCGGTCAAGGAGTTGCCAGCGGACAGCGCTAATATATCACGAGTCGCTGTGCTCACGCGTACACTTGGAGAAATTTATGTTACTGAAGATTTAGTTGGATTGATTGGCAATTTATAATACGCAAAAAAGAAGTAATTAACTTAAAATTACATTTTAGAATTTTAAGCCTAATTTAATTAATTCTATACTATTTTTCTATGCTTTGCACACTAAATTTCTCCAAGTGCCGACATATATGTATATATATATCTGATGTCTGGCACTAGTCGGGGCATGCATGTTACTTGTCGAGCCGTAAACTGTCAGTGGTATGGGCGCAAGTGCTGTATTGGCCCTGGCAGTTGACGCTGCACAATGTTTTACGACCCGCCCACAATATGAAGTCGTAAAGTTGAAATTTTTCGCTTCCTGCTGCTGCTGCCGCGCTTTTCTATAGTATTTAATAAGCATTGGCAAATAGAACCGAGTCTTCCACTTGGCACTCATGTTTTGTTTCGCTGGACTGCTAAGCTCAAGGAATTTGTAGTATTCGCCCCGAGGGCAGGGTTTAAATACATTTCCCATCATGAGCTGCATCTCTCTCACTCTCGCTATCTCTGCCGCTTCTGCAAGAAGTCTATTTTATGGGTTTACATAGCAAAGGCAGGGCTTAAAAAATATGACCGAAACCAGAATGAGGAATGTGTCATAAAAACTGCCGTGAGCTGACTCATTTGCCTAAATGGGCGTGAAGGATCATAAATAAAGCGAGCAAATGCAACGAGCAATGGGTTTGCCAAGGATTAAAGAGAATAGAAGAGAGGGAGAGAGAGAGAGTTCTATAGATAGGAGGAACTATAACTGATAAACTAATATTAAATTGAGTACCATAAATTCTTATTATTATAATATATTATTGACGAGCTACTTATGCACTTTGGGGCAATAGAAATTAACAACTTTTCGTTTCAAAATCGTTTGCAATCTTTACGTAGCCATCTTAAATCGGCAACCCGTCAACCAGTCGAGCATAAACACTTTTAAGCTTTATAGCGCACACATTTACACGTCGCATTGCCTATTCGAAGTAAGCCCCATGCCACCTCTTCCCTAGGTCTGTACGTCTACTATGCATCCCACCTGGATGGACGTGTTTAGTGCCAGCAAACGATGCTGCAATATTATTGTAGCTACTACCTGGCAGCTTTCCCATGGAAATGCCTTTTCGTAGACTGAGATGGTGGGATTGGGATTGAGCTAAGCTGGAGGTGAAGCTGTAGCTGAAGCTGGAAGCCTTTCAGTGACGGTGTTGGCAATGTCGTAAATTTTTCGCATGCATTTTTCGGTTTAATGATGCATTTACGATGCCAGCAGCGGAGGCTACAGCAGCAACAACAACAGCTCAGCCCCACCGACTCAGGCTCCAGCTGCAACTTGATTTGCGCCGGCAGAGAAATGCTGCGACGTGTAACGGTTCTGTTGAAATGGCAAACAACTTGAGAAAGCAATCGTTACAGTTTTTAATGTTATTCACAAAATCAAACGCAGGCAGCTGATACCCCTGATAAGCTACCTCGATAGCCCGCCTTAAGATCTATGTGGAACACCTCGCTCTTCCACTTATGTTTGAGGAAAATATTTTTATTTAGTTTTTACATTGAATTGTTTTGTTGTTGTTGTTGTTGTAACTTGGCATATGCATTATGAACTGCTTAAATCGATAACAATATTTATACATAGTTCGTTAATAATTTGATATCGTTAAACATATAGTATTTAGCAAGACTGAATATCTTAAGTTTCTCTATTTTTACATAGTATAAATATTGAAACTATTTAGTTAATTTAGACTAATTCAAGTTCTGTTATCGTATTAGCCAAGATCGTAGTAAACTTTGGAATTCTATTGATAATTTTATAAGTTGCTTTAATTAGGCATAGATCTGATAAGATGATAGTGAAAAGTAGCTAAAAAACTAATAATTTAAAGCAATTCGTAAATCTAAAGTAAAGCTTAAACAAATAAAAAGAGCTTGAGCTTAGATGAGGCTGGACTGAATTAGCAAAGTAACTGAAATTCTATTAAAAGTTTTTCTTCTTTGTTAAAGCGAACTAGTTCTGTGCTTAGATCTTAACTATGGTGCTATATGATTGAAAAATCTGTTTATATTTCTAATATTTGATTGATATTTGATTTTGTTTCTGGTCTTCGCCTCAGCCAAACTCAGCCCAACTTAGGCTAACTTAAAAGGAAATCTTGATATTAGGCATTAGATATTTTAACTAAAGCTAAACAACCGTTCGGGTAAACTTTTACTAGCACGTCTTAACTGTTAGAGTTGATCTGAGGATAGTTGAAAGAGTTTTTGACAATCAGATTTGACAAGAAGTTGCGTTGCGTGTTGAGTAGTTTGGTATGTTGATTGAAGAGTAGTTGAGAGCGGCTGGACATCGTCATCGCCTATAAGGTATGTTGATTGAAGAGTAGATAGAGCAGTTGAAGATCGTCATCATCATCTATAGGGTATGTTGATTGAAGAGTTTGAGTGGCGACATCAATGGCAGGGTATGTTGATTGAAGAGTTGTGTATTTGGTTTGTTGATTGAAGATTTGAATATCCAAGTAAAAGTCGCACGCTTATATATTAAATTCGAATATATTTACAGAGGCTTTTCAATTCTTAGTTTTTTCTTTTTTTTTATCTTAGTTTTAAAGCCCAACTTTTTAGTTTGTTGCAACTCGCGCGCGTTTTGCTGAAGCTTTAAGCTAAATATTAAATATGTTTTTGTGTTGTTTTTATTTGAATTGAAGTCGACGAGAAATAAAAGTTATATATAACTAGATAAAATGTAATTTCTGTTAAGATTTTTACTTTTGAATTCGAAATTCAAACTGATTAATAGAACAATTATCATCCACATTGCCGCGTTGTGTTGCGTAGCTCACCCCCGTCATAGATATTTAAATTGTTCTGACGGGAGTATTCATTGACAACATATTGGCCTATCCAGATCGAAAGATATGTATGGAATGCATTGTATTATAGATATATATATATGGTATATATTTGAGCAGTTCGTACAACTTCTGCTCTTGACTCATTTGCTTAATAGATAGTTGATATGGTTTGTCTCTCTTAGCTTACCCTCTTCGATGCGACGCGAAGCCTCGTCGATATCGGCACCAGCATCTTTTAATATCACATACATGAGCGGCATCAGCTCCCACGGATAACGAAATTTCTCTAACAGCTTCTGACAGTAGTCTAGGAAAACATCCTGGCCTGCAAATGAGACGAAGAAAAACAGTTTACAAATGAAATTCGATGACATTCGCTCAAATCTCGCACGTTCTCATGCCAGTCAAGAATCCGCTTGAAATTGAATACAAAGTTTGGAGTGGAAAGCCGTAAACAATTTAACTCAGCCCCATTCGGAATATCAACACAAAAAATAAATAAACGCAAATTGGAGACGGCCAACGCAGCGTATACGCAACATCCATTGATATTCTCAATTTTCAGCTGCTCGAGCGCTTTTTTATATATTTTATTTACGGGCCTCCATATAATACCCCATTGAAACTGTCAGACGTTGCTATGTTGAGTGTAAACATGGCGGTAAATACGTAGGCACAAAATGAAATCCAATACGAACCCCATGCCTGAAGCGTTCCCACTGCCACTTCAAGCTGAGATCATCAGAGGGGAAACTAGATCGAAAGATCTTGTCCAGTCTTATCAGCACGAACTGTCTGAGCATGCAAAAGCGACAACTTTTGTGTAAGTTTGGGGTGAGGGTTTGAGTCATGCAAAAATATTGTTCACTATCGATCGAGTGTTGCCTAGATGATATGAATTTTTAGCTAGGCAGGTGAGACACCTAAAGGTTTATTTAAGGTGTATAAATTCTAATTGATATTCATCTGAAATTACAGCTTAAACCTTTTTATTGTTAAGAAATTGTAGAATATTTTATAATCTAAATTTTTCAAATTTAAATACACTCAAAACAGATTTATTCGCGAATATCCTAGAATGTTGCAGATATAGAGGATAAATGAGCGTTATAAAAAATAACACTAATATTTGTGCTATTAAAACAATAATAGCCCAAATTTCTATGATAATTATTATGCAAAGAGAAAATTTAAGCGTAAATGCAGTTGCTTAAATGATAAGTTGAAAGAGCAAAGTATATATATATATGTTGCTTGATTAGGCAGATATATTATGTATGTATATACACGTAATATATATAAGATATATATACATACATTATATAAATGTAAAGGTTGCTCTAATTCGTCGCATTGCTGCTGCATAGTCCAATCTTCGTCAGCTGCTTCGGGTTTTAGTTGCGTTTCTTCTATATTCGCTGTGTTCACTTAATACGCTGCCATTTTTCCCTCTTCTTTTTACCTACATAGCAGCAGCAGCAGCACGAACAACAACAATAATAGGAAGAAGACCAACAACAACAACAACAGTTTGAACAAATGGCAGCTGCTGCGCTGCGGCCGTCGTCGCCGTCGTCGTCGTCGTCGTCATCGTTGCTGTCGTCGTCGGTAGTTTCCGTAGTAGGCGGAGCTTCATAGTCATTGGCCCGTTTTATTATGTTTCTCTCTCTTCTCCTTTTCGCCTTTGATGTGGCTGTTGTTGTTATGTTGTATGCAACTGCTGAGCTGAGTAGTTGGCGCTGTGTTGTTGTTGTTGTTGTTGCCGTTCGTGTTGGTGTGGCGCACGTTTTGCATTGGTGAGCGAGGCCCCTGTGTGCGTATGTGTGTGTGCGTGTGAAACGTGTTTTATACTTTGCGTGTGTAGCTGTTGTTGCTGCTGTTCTTGCTGTTGTTTAGTTTACATAATTTGTGTTCTATACATGTGTAGCTATGTATGTCTCTGTATGCATGTGCGTGCGTGTATATACACAGCTTGCACGCACTGCTTGCTCTTGTTGTTGTTGTTATCTATTGTTGTTGTTGCTGTCTTTGTGCGCTGCCATTTTTAATTTAGTTATTAAGCCATTAGCCATTGTTATTTTCTTTTAATATAAGCCATTGCCTTTATTTGCATTTTATATCCTAAAATTATTTTATTAACCGCATATAAATTTAATAAATTGATTTATTGTTGGCGCAGCATAACGAAAGAGAAAACAAAACCATTTGATTGGCCAATTACCTTGGCCGCTTTTAGACAGGTTTCAAACATTTGAGAATTAGTTTGACGCTAACTGGATTTGACATATTAGAAAATTTGTATTTAAATTGATTTCAATTGAAAACTGAATACAAATTTTATAATATTTTTGTAATTCAATTTAAATATTATTTATTTATTAATGAAGTTATTTGCATGATAGAGATATTTCAAAGTATAATAATTATTGAATAATATAAGAGTATAGTCTGTGCACATTTGCTGATCTATATATTTGAATAGATATTAAGTATAATTTCTATAACTAGGGAAATGCAATTTCTGCTCATTTATTCTATTGAAACAGTTTGAGGATAGATCCCTCCATTCGACCTATTGGCATATACATCCATTTATAAGTATATTATATTTATCTTACATCCCTATCTATACAATTTATCTGAATTCTGCAAATAGAACCATTTCGATTAATTGATACACGAGTGCAGAGCACAATATTTGTGCATTTTCTTGGCATGCGGGATTCAGCCCGCAGATGGTTTTGGCAACGCCCACCTTGTTGAATGAAATGTGCAGTTGTAACCAATTGATGCCACATCATGTTGCAGCTGCAACAGTAAGCGCCACACCCATTTATGGGCGCACATCTACAGTTAGCCAGTAAACGATGCCATTAACGCGCACAAACGAGCTGCAACTCTGCGCAGCTATATATGTGCAGCTATATATACAACATATATATATCTGTATAGTACATGTATATCATAAGAGCATGCACATATATATATATGTGTATATATATGTTTTCTATATAGTTGGTTCGTTCTGCTGGTATTATTACTTTTATTACTGTGCCAAGTGCAGCTTACTCTCGATTCGATGCTCGCTGCGCGCTCTCTCTCTCTCTCTCTCTCTCTCTCTCTCTCTCACACTTTCTCTCTCCCTCGCTCTTTCGTTCTGTTGGCTCTCCCATAACCGAATCCTTTTTTGGTACAATCCAGCATCGTTCTGTTTTTTTTTCGCTCCTTCGTCCTCGTTTTTGTCGTCGTTTAAGTCGTTAGCAAAGTTTTTCATCGTCGTTTTTTGCGCCTTTTATGAGTTTGTATGCAACACGAAGTTGCTGCTGCCGCTGCTCGTGTTGCTGCTGCAGCTGCTCCTGAAGCGCATCACCCGCAGAATCCGTTATATACAAAGCTTGTCTCTCAGTATGTGAGTGTGTGTGTGTGCACATAGTCTTGTGCCAATTGCAGGCATTACATTGCTCGGCCTCTTTTGTTGCTTTTTCTCATATATTTTGTAAGGCCCGCCTTTGTGCTGAGTTTGATAGGGGCTCCATTCTGCGCAGGTTGGCTTACTGCAGCGCTTAGACATACAGATTATATGTATATATATAGTTAATAACATATTCCTCTGGTCACATTCACGTTAAACAAATATCGAGGTCAAACCATGAACAAGATATAATGAATCAACTAAGTATTGATAGAAGAGAGCTTACAACGAGGGTAGGAAAATTTGATATGGAATTGCATATAAATGAATAGGTTTCACATTTATTAAAATATTAAAAAAAAAAAAACATGTTAAATAAAATATTTTAAAAATATAGAGATATTATTCCATAAGTCAATTCAAGACCTAGTCTATCTCATAATTAAATTCGGTCTAGTTTCTCACTGAAACTCCTCTCTCATTCTGCAAGCAGGTTGTAAAATTAACTTGAACAATAAAAAGCGACTGGGAAATATTTTGATAACATTCCTTTTGTCTCAATGGTAAATTTACGGAAAATGCATGACCATGAGGAATGGGGCCGTAAACCAACGAAGTGGCAATATCTGAGAATATCTCTAGATATGACGTAGCAGCATCCGGTTGGAGTCAGAGTCAGAGTCGGAGTCGGAGTCGGAGAGCTAGCAGCCGGCAAAGTCGTAAAACGTAACAACAATAAAAAATAATAAATCGAAATATCCGCAAAATGGCAACTGGAAATGTGCAGCATGCAGAGCAAAAACTAAGCAGGAGACGAATTGATGCAAAACAGTTCGCTGTGTGAGCGAGCAATGTGGCAAATGAAGCAAGCGGTGGAATGTCTACCGAATCATCGAGGATATTTCGACTGGCTCTGGACTCTGGGGCACACACGCAGACAATTGAAATGAGTGCAGAGCAGGGCATGTTGGAAGGGGAGGGGAGAGGCCAAGCCTTTTAATGAGGCTTGTGGCACAGCAGACACAGCAGGGAAAACTGATTAGGCGCCACAGAACGACACAGCGCAGGCAGAGCGGACGTCGTGTTGTAAAATGATATTTGGCTATTGTTTGGCATTGTGTAGCTGAAAATCTGGCTACGTTTGACTACTACTTTAAAGGGCTACGCTGTCAATCAAGTTAGCTAGTAGCTAACCTCTCTAGCTGCCAGATAACTTGATTCCAAGCAACTCCAAAATGACAAAATATGCAAACATAATTTGCAACTATAGATACCAAATGACTTTTTTGATTATCTGACAAAAAAATAGCAGATCTGTCTACTGAGCATATGCTGATTGAGTGATTGACTAGCGGCAACACCTATATAAATATCAAATAGGCTCATTAAGTAATGGATTGATTAGCTTTAAAAATGCTCGTACTTTTCAAATAATTACAATAGTCAAGTAAATATTTGGGATAACAGACTCATTGATTGATTGAAAAGTTCCAGTAAATATTGACTGATTGATTGACGATTCTTTATAGTAACAAAACATTTATATATTGAAATATATTAACAAAAATATTTGATAAATGAATACCAAATTGAATGAATAACTGATTGACTGATTTACTTAAAAATATAACTGCTGTCAATCAGGTTAAAGTGTGATTGATATGATTTAGCTTTCAGAATAGCTAGGTATTGAGTTTTGTTTTTTGATTGACTCATTGAGAAGCTCTAAAATATACTTAACTAATTTACGAGCTAACAGCGCAAGGTATGATTGACTGATTGCTAATACCTTACTATCAATCAACTAATTAACTATCACGTTATTGTTGATTGATTAGTTGGCATGATAAATATAGAGATACTAAATTAATATGTGAAATATGTGCCGAATCATAAATGCTGTTTGTGATTGATAGGTTTTTAAACCAGAAAAAAATCACAGCAACATACTGATTGACTGACTAAATGCTTGATTGATCTCATATCTAAATTGAAACGTTGGCTTCAAGTCAAATGTGATTGATGTTGGTATATTCTGAGTTAAGTGTAAAACATGAGTTTATAAATATGCATTTACAACTTTGATTAACTTAGTGTTGTCGATGCTTAGGCATAAACATATTCAATCATCTAAGTAATATACATATTTGTTAATCCAGTTTCAACTAAATCTAGCCGAAGAGAACAGCTCGTTCAGCAAGTTGTTAGTCAAGTTCTAAGAACTGTTCAGCTTTATAGTCATTTTTATGGGAGTGGCGTAAAGTCTGTTTGGGTTGCTTGGGTTGGTCGTGGCGCAAGGTATTTGCTGGCTTTTCTATTTGGTATTCATTGGCTTGCACTAAATCTAGCAGCCACTAACGCTTAACATGGCTTTGCCCTGGCTCTGGCTCTACCTGAGCTCGTTGCTCGTAGCTCGTTTACACCAAAGCACTGTGCCCCGTTTGGGGGCATGCTGCCCCCCTTTTCTGGGACACTCGCTGTGCATTCGTCAAGGAATGCAGTAAACGCTAATAAAACTGCATGTCGCATGGAGCGCGTTTTTATGCGGGATTGGGCATAAGGATGTCACGCATCCTTGGCACCCGGAAGGCTAACGGCAAACGGTGGATGGCGGAAGTTGGCAATGCTTATCCTTTAGCTGCTTTTAGCCAAGTTAAGCTTGTTAAGCTTGGCACGAAAGCCGTTTTAATCTCAAAATTAAAACGTTTGTAATTTACCAGCAACTTTACGACTTATATAGTATAAAGTAAAGTAGAAATAAAGCAAAGGCAAAAATACACTGGCTTTTGTCTCTATATCTGCATTGGCTGCACTGCTCACGTTGCTCTCTCTCTCTCTTTCTGCCCTCTCTCCTCTCTTTCTGTCATTGTCATTTTCGTAATCGTCGTTGTCGACGTCGTCGTCATCTCCTTGTAGTCGTAATTCACTTGAACTTGTAAAATGCTCTTGGCTGCTACTCGTGCCAGTCATATTTCAACACACACGCACACACATATACCTTACCCTTGCCCAACACCTGGTCCTCTCTTCCTTTAGTTTTTTGCATTTTTCTCTATTTTATTATCTAAAATAACAAGCTTGCGCTGTCAATTTGTGTTTTACGCTTGCAAAATTATTATTTTTTGTTTTTTTTATTTGAGTCTGAGTTTTCGCTTGCCCCAAGTTCAGTTTGTGTATTAATTAGTCAGCATTAGACAGGGCTCCGTCCATTGCAAGCAGCAGATTAACTTTTGTTAGGGTAGCATTTTTTGTGCTACTCTCCTATGTTTCCATTGTTCCCTTATCAATTTGCTGCCTTATCAAGTGTGTGGCTTATATACAGCAAATATAGCAAATGTATATTTATATATATTAAATTTTTAAATTAAAACCTGAATACATTGTAGGTGCAGGTTATGAAAATGGAAAGAAGCAGACGAGCTGTCCTGATAAGAAATAAAATAATAGTTATAGACTGATTGGATTGTGACTTATAAAGTGGGAGAGAAAGGGTATTTAGGAAGCAAATTTTTCCAATTGCCAACTGCATGTGTGCAACATGTTAAGCTATATATATATATATATATATATAGGAAAAGTTGAGTGAATGCAAATTTTATTTGCTCTTTGACTTTTGTAACTTTGTGACTCGCTGCAATGCATATATACATGTGAAATATATAGTATATATATATAATTCAATATAAATTTAGACATGCTGACTTATTGAATACTCTTACTATTGATATTATAGCAGTTAATGCAATATATTCTTAATTGCAGCCAAAGCTATGAGCTGGGACATATTCTAAGAGCTTACTAGAAAGCCAATTAAGACTTACTGTCATAGTCTTTCATATAACTAAATTCCTATTTATTAATTCTTATCTTATTCTATAAAGATATAAATAATAAACCAAATCAATTTGCAAAGCAATTTAAAATGAGTTGCGCTCACATTAGCCGGTTAGAATACTAGTCTCAAGGTCATGCCATCAATGCAATAGACGCTAAGCAAACAGCTTAGCACACCTTCCTCTGCCAGCTGTCCCACGCTGACAGGGCAAACAATCAGGCTCTCTGTGTGTGTGTGTGTGTGTGGAAATAGCCATCATCATCCGAGACATTTGCCACTTGCCGGCACTGGCAAACTGTTGCTACCACAACTGCATAAATGTTTATAAATATGTATATATATATATCTATATATATTTATATCTATTTATACACTTGAAAAAGTGTAAGAAATTAAATTTTGGTTTGCGTTTTATTTAAAAGAAATCAAAATCTTTATTACCTATATTATAAATCATTTCCCAAATGCTTCTGCCAGCAAATCTCCATATATTTGCGTTCAAAATATTAACGAAAAGTAAAAAAAAAAATATTCTATATTCTTTTTTGCTTCATTTTCAATTTAAAATTCAACTTCTTTGTGCATCAGTCATTCAACCAATCAGGATTCCTTTAATCCTTGAAAATGATGACTGATTTCTAAGTAAATTCACTTAGCAAGTCATATATTATAGAAACAGTTAAATTGTTGTACCTATGCGAGGGGAGTCTAAAAAAATTGGTGATTAAAAAATGTATTTATTTAAAAAAATAAATATATTCTTAGGTTATCTTAGGTTATATATAAGGTAGCTTATATATTATCAGGACAGACATTTGCCTGATACTTAGGTATATAGCTTCACACCTTGTTCACCTTGTTTTGAGCAGTGTAATCATATGCATATATACAGTGAGCCAATTGCTTAGTCAATTATGCATTACTATATATATATATATATATATATATAGCTTTGGTTTAATGTTTGTTCAATGTAATCTGACATAGGTCAATTGTTTAGTAAAAATCATAGTACTTTGAAGTACTTCAGTCCAATCGCAAATCATCCGACAATTTTATATGCCCCCCCTTTCTTTTCTCTCAGTGTATAGGGTATGCGTTTGCCAACCACTCCCAAACCCCTTCATTTGTGTGTGTATTTTTCAGCACGCGCGGGGACTACGTCAACTGTTTATGGATTACACGTGCCAGGCATGCCAACTCTCGCCTGTGTGTTGGTTCACACACAAGCACACACACAACACATGCCCATCACACACCCAACTCACACACATAATGTTAGCAACTCTGTCGGCGCCTGATAAAATATCAAAGCCAAATTATAATAATAACAATTTCATCTCAATGCCAAAACGAATGGAAATAAATAAATAAAATGCAGATATGGTGGAAATCAATATAATTTCTATGAATATATATTATATATATATGTGAAATATATTTGTAATATTATTTTAGTTGCAGCCCAACCATAAACCTGTGCATTTTATTGGCAGCGCAGTCAATTGCGTCAGTCAAGTGTCAGGTGCCCACTTTTCAGGCATAATCAACGCTAATATATACAATATAGTAGAGCCCATATACTATACATTTGAAATATAATACAAGCTATACTAACTTTGTTGTTTTTGCTAATAAAATGTGCACAGTTTTGTAGCTTTACATGAGGTTCACAGAAGTGAACGACTAAGAGTTGCCTTGGTTAACATTTTTTGTAACGTCAAGTAAACTTTTCTAACTTGTTCCAAGTTTGGCACTCTCTAGATTATTAAGTGTATAGCCAAATAAGTTTTAATGAATTCTTATAATAAGTGGAGAACTTTCAAACATCGAGGAAAATCTAGAAAAATTCTGAGACTTTATTTATAATTATCTATATATGGCTGCAAACACTTCGAAATGTAATTCAATATTAATAGATTGTTTTTGGCATCGACGGAAGAAGAAGAGAAACTCATTCCATATTTAGTTTTCGAGCAAAATAGATTCCACACAGGTGTTTATAGAGTATTTCGTTGGAGTTCTCTACTCAGCATTGGCGGCAGAGTTAAACGAAGTATGAAGTTTGTTGGCATCGCCGTTTGCCGGCAAGATCTGCCATAAATAACGTCACAAATTGGCTTAGAATAACGTATAAATTAAAGTTTATTTTTAGGCAACAGCCCAGAAGTGTTTCACTATAAATTTAGAAATCACACTTTGCCAAGGCGGTGGGGCATGGGCTTCTGGATGATATCGCTTGAAGTAAAATAATGAAGCATTGTTTTAATTTGGCAAGCGCTCTCTTGCTCTATCTCTCTCTCTCTCTCTCTTTCTTTCTCTTTGTTGCCTTTGTGAGCTGTCGACTGACACGTCGATGAAATGCATTTTCTTTGACACCCGCCCAGTGCCTCGGTGCCCTTGCGGCCCCTGGCACTTGCTCAAACAGCTCACGTTGCGCGAATTTCGCTTTCAAATACACATGCGCCCTTATCACTTATCAGCCGGCAGATCAACAGTTGCACAAGGTATTTTTTGCCCTCTTCTTCGGTCTGTGTATTTGCCGCAGCGCTTAGGTGCTTATCTATTCGCTGCCAGGGTTGTCAGGGCTGCGAAAATCACTTTGACTGTTATGCACTTGGGTTTACTTTTAAGTGAATTTACGATCTTTGAATATAAATGATTATTAACTTTATATACTTTACTAACTTTTTAGGCCTAAGGTTTCAAGCTAAAACTCATTTTGTAACTATCAGCGTTGTCTCTATTATTAAATTCGTTTGCTATCTCTCTATTTTGTTTAAGTGATCGTAGTTTTTGGATTCTTGCCAGAGGATGCATTAGGGCTGCGAGATGGAAGACGCTTTAATTGTTTGGCATTTATGTAGACTTTAATGACATTTTGTAAATTAGAATCAGAGTTGACACTTCCATAGCGCTTAAAGTCCGAATCGGTAATCAGAATAGACCTATCAAGTATTTGTCTATGGAAAGAGACTTGCTGAAGAAATGATAATAGAAAAGAAAGAGAGAGAGAGAGTGTGAGAGAGAGAAAGGGTCGGGCTGAGAGATAGGTAGAGTTGATGAGCGAGGGAGAGAGTTGTTCAGTGAATTGAACTAGAGAATTGAGTACCTTCAGATACCGTAGAGTTTTTATACCTTGACTCCATTTAAAATTAAAATTCATTGTATAATGGTTTTGTTTCCTTTAGAGATTAGTTGTATGAACTCAAATATATCCGAAAAATAATCTAATCTTTTTATTTCTAGGCTAAAATATCCCAAAAACCTGTATATATTCCATATACTCCGATTGGAAGATTCCATATACTCTTTTTTGGTAAGTAAGCTTTATTGTTTTACTTTTTTCTTAGTGAATAGTTTATACTAAAATTTTAAACAATTTTAATATTTCCTTATACTATGCTAGATTGATAACGTCTTAGAGACATATCAAATCACGAAACTGACTTTTGTTAGTTATAAGTCAAATTTGTTTGCTGTGTATTAAGATTTCTCCATATGACATGGATGTCCATTAAAGCCAATTGGCAATTGGCTGCAGCTTAAGTGGCCCACGGGCAGAGCTAATGCGTTTGAGCCAACTTCTAGCTACTGTTCGCTAACTAATTTCATACACGATTTCGATTGCTGGCGGCAAAAAGCAGCAGAAGCAGCAACGGCAGCAGCCGCAGCCGCATTTAGACACGGCTCTGTGTGACGCGGCGACGGACAGTGACGGACAAAGACTTTAGCGGTAATTCGTCTTATAGACAGACGCCAAATGCTTGCTAGACTGTGCCATCGTAAAATGTTCCTTGGCGCTTTTTACGAGCGCCCCAAAACCGTTGACGCTGACGATGACGACGTTCAACTTGTGCAACAACAACAGCAACAGCAACTGCTGCCACATATGTTTATTTGTGCAAAAGGTTTTCCTAGAGTTTGGCATCGCCTGCGTTTGACACTCGTAAAATTAAGAATGAAAAGCACCAAAAATATACGTTGATTTGTATACCCAATATAGATATTGTTAAAGGGGTATATAAATGTTTGGCAAATGCATATGATGAAGACAGAAGAGCTGTAGAACTATGTAAAATATAAATTATAAATCTCCATATGTTAGTAAATATTTCTAGCTGCCTGATTATATTCAAACTTTGATCTATCATATCTGGTTTTTATCATTAAAAATCAAGATATTTCATAAAATTTTATTTAAACAAAACAAGTTTTTATTGCTTAAAGTTCGTCATGTTTAAATAATTTGCCCTTTACAGCGTATATGCTAGTCGCGCAGGCTCTTAATTTACATTTTCTGCTTTTAGTACTTTCTGCTTTGTCTTTTTGTTGTTTGTTCTTTTATTGCCGCCCTTTACATTCGCGTTAATTGCTGTGGCTGTGATATAAATCAGTTGGATATGACGTCCATTGGTGTCCTTTGAAGGGACACTGCTTCACTCTGTCAATTGATTTGCAGCGCATTTCGCTTTGAAAAATCCAATCGATTGGCTTTTGATGTGCACTCTGGTTGAGCTCTCGCATCAAATTATGTAAATTACTTATGCACTGTTTGTAGGGATAAGGGAAGAAAGTGGAAGGCTACACATGGAATACATAAAAACCAAAAAGGAAATGCATTGATATACATTATCAAATGCACTTACATAAAGCGAATGGAAATAATTCATAATCAAATTCTTTAAATTAATATGCTTATCAGCTTATTTATAGTTCATTAGTGAATGAGGTCCAATAACTTATGCCAACAATTAGATAAATCGTAAATTTCAATTACTCACGCATACTGGCAAGATTTGCGCAACAGCTGCTCGAATACTAAATGAAGCTGTTGAGCTTAAAACAAGTATGAGCAAGTATGAAACAAGTATGAGACTGTATAATACTCGCTCGAAAAGCGAACAAGGAAATTGTCGATTCAATCAAAGGAGAGATTAACAGTGTTGTATCTATACTGACTGACTGTATAGTGATCTGTATTGTAATTGGTTTATTTCTGTTTTCATATTAGGCAATATATTTTTTTACAATTTTTTCACGCCCTCAGTAGGCGTGGTTATTTTATTGTTCCTCAATCCAATGAGGAGTCTGCGAAAACAAAGCTTCAAAATGTTTCGATTCTACTTTTAAAACAACAAACTACAAATAACTTTAACCGATTCACCAGGTCCCTACAAGGTGTATATATATGTATCTATAATATTCCTCCTTTGGTTCGACATTGTCTACATTGTTATGTATCCTAAAGATCAAGTCTCTAGCCTTAAATCCTTAAACAATATCATTTCAAACGCAATTAATTTACATAGTATTTCCTCACTTCCCACGCCTTTTAGACACTTTACAAGTTGAGGATATTAAATCTCAATTATCAAGTTCTATACTTATACAGCAAGTTGCACAAAACGAATATACTCACTTCACTCCATGCATAAGTATGAGCAAAAACCAGCTTGACGCCAGGTCAGGTCTGTTTATATTTATGAACATTATAGAGCGTCAGTCATACGATATCATTTTATGATAGCCAACATGATATTTGAATTAAAAAGAGAAAAAATGGAGCCTGCTGCGGATTGGCTGCAGGTATTGCGGCTTGGCCAGAAATGTATTCAAGACTTGCACAGATAAAGTGCAAACTTAAAGTGGCAGAACGGGCACAAAATGCATTGTTAATAAATCAAAACTGAGTTTCGACTAGCTGCAGGGCACAATTAATATTAGCGCACAATTAAAGATATAATTATAGCGCCTAATAAGTATATGTATTTGGCTGGGGGCTTATCGCAGCGGTTGTCGCATAAATCAGACGAGGTGCTTGCAGCGGCCTAGACACTATTTCTTGTGGACAACGCTGCGTATGCCTAATATGCAAATTGTTGCCACCCCAAAAGCCCCGTCCAAAACAAAAAGACAAAAAATAATAGCAACTCGCAAACCCGCAAGTTTCAGTGACCAAACAAGTATAAATAAGAGGCAATGCGCAGTTTTTACACTTGTTGCCAGGGCGAAACTGACAAAGAGAGCGCGAGCGACAGAGAGGAAGCGAGTAGGTGTGCTAGAGAGAGAGAGATTAAAAGAGAGTGAGCAAATATTGCATTTGCCGAGCGATTATAATAGAAAATTGCTTACACGTGCCAATTGTCGTAGATAAGACGGGTGCTAGTTGCAAGTGGGGGGAGGCGGCTATAGTCTACAAGCTCAAGAGAGCAGCCCCAGACAGCTGATGTGTGTGCGTGTGTGTGTGTGTGTGTGCGTGTCTGTGTGCACTAAACAAATGCATTCGACTTTGTCGTTAGCTTGCAATAATTTCTTTATGATCGCCCTTGTCGGCATCTATACTTTTATATACACCTACTGCCACATTTTATTTTCGAAATATAATTTTATGTCGTGTCTCTGTGGGAAAGCGCATCTAGATTTACAATAATATTTACAAAATTGTCATGATGGACTCTTTGACTGACTGACTGTAGCACAGGCATGCCTATATATATTTGGAAGGCATAGTCTAGATTGATTGATTGGTTTTTTTGATTGAATATCTGACCTATATATACATATATGTTAAGAAGAGCATGCTCTGATTAAATGTCTGCATATTTATATGATTGAGATATATAAAAGCTGACTGATTAACAGACTGATAGATATATTCATATATATATACATATATTAATTAAAATTATTCAATAGCTGTCTGATATATAGATTCCTCTGTGAACAGCTGTGCTCATGAAAATAGTAGTACGGCTGAGCATTTAATGTTGTTGGCAGCAAAATTTAGTAATAGCGTCAACATTTTGTAAATAATTTGACATGAATATTTATATTAATATATTTTTGAATAATTTACAAACTTGAGAACATGTGCACTTAAGGCTTAAGCAAGAAAGATTAATGACATTTCGTTGTTCATAAATAAAGTAGTGGATACAAAAATTACACAAACTATTTAATATTAGTTTTAAATTTCAACTGTACTTCGAGTGCTCGAACTACTTTCTAGTTGACGGTAAAAATGATTGTAGTTATAAGAAGAGTTTCCTTTTTGGGGGAAATCGTTTTCAAAGCAGGCAGTTGCCTTACATTTTGAGCAACATCTTTTTACCCTATTTGGAAATTCAATTAAAGCTCAGCTAAAATGTCTAGAGCTACTAGTCTTAGGGACTCAGGATTCAATTTTTCCTTTAGCAGATAAATAAGCAACGCTCATATCTTGTCAATTTTAATGTCTGTTGTCTAGGGTGTGAAAATGAATTTCCAATTGGTCAGACCACGTCTGCAGCAGTAGCAGGAACTTTGTATATATATATGTATGTGGTCTCTGTTGTCTGGAGCTGACCAGCTGGCCGGAACTAAAGAGGGCCCAGACGCTGAGCGGAGCTACGTGCTTTATTGTCTTATAATGTGGCGTGTAATTTGTATTGCCAGAGACTCGGGGCCAACAAATTGACATGCTGATAAAAAAGCTCATCAAAAAACAATGAAACTCAAATATACACACGCATTGCACACACACACACATGTGTGTGTGTGGCACTAAATTGTGCAAGTTTTTCTTGGCAAGAAAAATGCATTGCGGTCTCAAATATGGCACCGACAATTTGTTGTGTGAAAATTAAATTCTTTTCAGAAAATAATTGTTTTTTTGCATTTGATTTTGTTTTTGTTATACTTATATAACAATTAAAATAGTTGAGCACAGTTTTTGGCGGGCAGCCCAATAGCTATGCGTGTGTGGCATATCAAAAGTCATAAATCTTTTCTTATTAGTAAGTAGCTCGGATTGCGGGAAGATATAATAATTGACAATAATATTTTTAGCATAACATAGACTAGACTACCTAATTGGGCGCCAAATAAATGAATAATAATAGAAATATTTCAAAATAACAAATGATTCTATCAAATACTTTTCTTTTTTGTAATAAAACTTTATTTAAATATATTTTTGCCGTTACAAAAAAATACTACTTGTTAATAAAGTATTATTGAAAACGTTGTTCCTTTAATAATATAGTATTCAATTAACTCTCGTATAATTGCTGACATTTTGAATCGTTTAATTTGTTCCAAAGGTTGTTCAAATAGAGTGTTAATAATCAATATGCAAATAAATTGAATTGTTATAAGCTACATGCAATATATATATTGTGTAATATATATGTATATAAATAAATAAATATATATATATTTATATTGTATCTTAACCATTTCAACACTTTTCTCTCTGTTTGTATTTGCATATTGGCCCCTGGGGCCACTCTAGAGCCATGTGCGTTTGCTTTGTGCATATAGACGAATGTAAATAAAAATTGCGACACATATATAAGTGGCATGCGCGTGTGTGTGTGCGTGAGTGTGTGCTTAAATATAACTATAGATATGGAGAAGCAGTGCAAGGCAATTCAAGTTCAAGGTGAACAAAGCAAACGCTACACAGTGGGAAAAAATAGTGTTCAAATTAAAAAATGAAAAAAAAAGGTAAGATTGTTGCAGTCGAGCGCTGCATGATACTCATTCACTGTCTAATTATTGCCAGCTGTCAGATATGAGATGATAGAAGAGGCCCCTATATATATTTTGTATAACTAGCTATTATCATCATTTATGGCTATTAACTAGAAGTCTAGGCTAACGTAATTGCAAGATTTGGATGCTTACGCTTCAAAAATGTGATAATTACTGGGTATTTTTCGATACGCCGTGCCCCTGAAGAAGCGTTTTTTTGTGTGATTTCACTTTCGTGAATGAGTGTAAGGAAATCAGAGACATTCTTAATAAATTTAAAAATTATTAAATTTAAATTAAAATTATTTAATTAAAATTTAAAAAATATAAAATTTATCAATTTTAGTTTGACAACGTCTAGCCACAATGGATAATCGGAATTGTTTTTTTTTTCTTCATAAAATGCCCCAAAATATATAAAAATATAAATTAAGAAAAATTAAAAAAAATTAATTTGAAGTAACTTTATATTGATTTAAAGTGGATTCAATCAACCACGGTGTCTACGCGTTGTCCCATCTGAATAACAATGTATCCACAAGAGACATTAACTTCATAATAATGAGCATGATGATAACGCCATTGATGATGACTGAACTGTTGATATTATGCAATGTGCGAATGTATAGTATACAGTGTCATTGTACTTCAGTATATATAGGTAGTCTTCTAGTCTTCATATTATGCATGGGCATATGTATTGTAAAGGTCAAGCTGGCACAGTGTTACGGTTATACGAATAGTTTTGCATGTTTAAGAGGACATTGAAGACATTGTGTGTTCTCAGGAAGTAAAGTGTAAATTTGCAAAGTAAATCAGCACATAGGTAAAATATTTATTTGGTATGAATCTAAATAGAATAGAATAGAAGAAAAGAGTAAATTCTATTGACTTTGGATCTACTTAAGAGGGCAAAACACAACAAAAAACTGGATTTATGTGATGGGCTTTTCTAAAGACCTTTAGAATATTTAATAGTTCAAGTGGCATGAGAAAAGATTTCTAAATAGTTCTTGAATATATAAAACGAAAAGCTAATATAAATTTCGAACTTAAGAATCCTTCTTAAAAATGTAGATATATCTAGTTAATTTCATATTAGATCAAATGAAATTATGTTACCATATTTCAGACGTACCAACAATATATCTAATTGTTATATATATTTAACTTATATAGACGATCACCAAAAATGTGGACTGATGTGTAATCTTTTTGAGCTATATTTATAGCTATATATAAGTTCGGAATTTAGAACAGAGTCTCTGAGGTAGAGCTACCTGAAAAGTGGACTGTTGGTGCCTGGATTATAAGACTCAAGCGCAAAGCCTAAAAGGAAGCGCTACAAAATTAAAACGGATCCCCGAAGCCACAAGCAAAGCTAATTAAATTACTTCTTTGGCTCAGCCGTCAGAGTCTCAGGATCTGCTGCTGCTGCTCCTCTGCCATACAGAGTCTGTTCAACATCTTTGCAGTAGGGTCAAGTTGAGTCGCGTTTTCAGCTGCGCGTTTCGCGAAGTTACGCGCTGTAAAAATCAACTTAAAAAGACTTCACGTTGTTTTATGTTTTGACAGCGCAACACGCGAAAGCAGGGGAAACAAAGCAGCAGAAGAAACAACAACAAAGTTGTAAATTATAATTTTATGTTTGAAATCTCAAACCAATAATGTGGTTGGAAACAGAGGAAGCAGAAGAAGACGAAATAAGGGCCTAGCCGCAGAGGCTTGCATCTAGCACCTAGCTGAAGGGATTGCCAATCCTTGCATTCGGCCATAAAGCGGCTAACGACCTTTGACATGGCATTAAAAAACATCACGTTTTTTTATTAAATGATACTTAGAAATGCGCCAAAGTTGATTACCTACGGGAATTGCTACAGGCAGACAAGGCTAAGGCGGACGTTCCCTAGGCTTAAGAAAATTTGCCTAAGTTGTAAAACTTTTAGATGCTTTTCTTATTATCTGCCAGACTTGGATTCTAAAGTTCCTAGCGTAGCCTCTAGGTTTCGTCATAGCGATGCTTTGCTGTCTGCTGCGCTAATAATGCCATAAAAATTATAAAAAAAGGAAGATTTTGTATAAGATTGTACTGACCATATAAAAATCAGGTCAATATTTGTTAAGTGTAGTCGACTTTGTAATACCCTGTCTGAGTTTTTGTTGTATAATAAGTAAGCTGCATTGGAGTTCAGCGAATTATCTAGCATTACTCACTATCTAGCATTACATTTACTGCTGTAAATCAAATGGATGCCACAAACCAATATGCCCTTTATCACAAAGTTTAATTTGCAGCAAAAACTATACTCAGAAGTAGTCGCTTGTCTCACATCTGAAGCTGTTTGATATGCAGCAAATATGCCCGTTTTCGCTTTCAGTAAGGCGTATATAAAAGCAATAGTCAATTCAACAAAAATCATAAAACGCAGCTCAACTCGAGTCCGGGTTAACTCAGCTAAACTCAACTCAGCTCAGCTCAACTCAGCCCGACGGAGCTCATTAAATGCGTCTGCGCAACGTAATTTGCCTTTGAGGCGCGCACGTTCGCCTCGCTGTGACTGCGATTCGAACTTCCTTCATGGGCATGTTTTCTCGTATTGCTGCTAGTCGTTACACACCATATAATCTCACACACACAGACACAGACATAGACACAATTTATGACTCGACGCGACATTTACAACTTTGATGCAAAGCAAAAGGCACAAGCATCTGAGAGAGTCTGAAAAACTCTCTCAAAAATGTGTTTGGTCGTATTGTAAAAATGTTGGAAAATAAATTAAAAATGCGCTTAAAATTTGGCGAACAGTATTCGCCGAGTCGAGTCGTTCGTTGGCCACTTTTAATGGGCATTCTGGGCTGTGAGCATTTCGGTGTGTGGGCAGGCTCCGATTCTCGGCGAATAGCAAATTGTGGCCAATTTTAATGACGGCAACAAAAGCAAATAAATTGTTTAAGTAGTTGCTGTTTAATGGCCATGTCCATTCCGAGCGAATGCCAGCGCTTGCCTTAATATACTCATGTATAAAAAAAGAACAGCATTCATTGCAGTCCTTAACAACACTGACAAGCCTCAGAACAGATGTGAAAAAATATCTTAGACAAAAGTCACATTTTTATGGATCTTAAATTTCGTTATTTGTCACTGACTTTGCTATGAATATAATGGCAACGTTTATTTGGAATAAACGTAGCTTTTTACCAACATTGGCTAGTTTGTGAATACTTAAAACAGATTTGTATCTAGTTCAGTTTTGTACAAACTTTTTTGAAGCACTTTTGACGTAGCTAGTGTTGGTTAATATCATACATTTAACCAACACTTATGCAATCTTATCATTAATCTATATAGCATTAACCGGCACTTATACTACTTTCCAGCTTTTAAAGTAAACTGTTTATAATTATCTATCTAAAAAAATGTATATAATTTAATATTTTGAATTAATTCGGTTCAATTTGAAACATGATCTCCTACGAATCAAATGTTATATTGAACTAAATGCTTGGATAAATAATAAACTTAAATTTTACCCAACACTAACTAAAGCTGAATATCTGAATCTGAACGTGTGATTGAGCCTGAGCTACAACATAAGTTTGAAACTGAACTTGAAAGTTAACTTAAATATGAATCTTACCTTCAATTTGAATATCGACTTGAACCTAAACATCAACCTTAATCTGCAACTGAACTTGACTAAGTACCAGAACCTAAGCCTTAAGGTTAATACATTATTATTTATGATCAATATAGGCAAAATAAATTTAAAATATATTTGCTAGATACAAATATTTTGTTTGCGCTTTAGACTGGGGAACATTTTGTGTAAGGGTATCTAAACGAATAGTAAATGATTTTGCAAATACGTGATAAAGCAAGTTTGGCCATAAAGCAAAAAGACATGAATATTTTTCATTGTCTTTATCTAACTTGTCTCTTGAAATTTTACATATTTGGGCTTCTGAGTTGCTTGAAGCAACTTCTTGGCCAACCCAGTTTGACCATTGCCTTCGCTTTTAAGAGCATTTTATGGTCAGCTTTTAGAGACTTTGAAAAGCTGTTGAAAACGAAAACACATTCGAACTGGAATGGGTCACTCGTGTGGTCAATCTATGCAATTCTCATTTTCCATTTCCAACTCGATGATGGCGTTTTCAATTTCAATTTACATTCGCAGCAACAATTTGAGATGGCAACAAGTTTTTAATGAACCCAAATGTGAATGGGACAGAGTGGAAGCTGCGAGTGACAGCTCTGGGTGGGCGTGCTCCACTGTGGACCCACAATTAAATGCACTTTACTTGCACACGCGAGGCCTTTGGCCGTGGCGAGGGCGCTGTTTCGTGTGGAAAATGAAAAGTTGTGGAAAAGCGAAACACACCTTCGGCTGAAGCTCGACATGAATCGTTTGCCACTTACTTAGTTGCGCGACCAGTTCCAATTCCAGCTCATGAACTTGAACTAGTACACAAACTATTTAACATTTATGATGCCATCGAGATCTAATGCAGCTGGGCAAACCTGTCCAAAACCTGGCAGGCCTTTGACATGTGCATAATGTAAGTCAGCACCTGTTTCCCTTACCTGCCTAGCGTGTTATACATATTTATGAATGGGCTGCGGCAATTATGCTAACCATAAATATGCATCTTCCTGCAATTATTTATTGTTTCGCAACGATTTTACAATTTAAAGCCGACTAATTGGTTCTTATGCGCAGCTAAATGATGTGTCTAACGAAAATCCCATTAATAAACTGTCTGACATAATATATTCAATCAAAGCTGAAAACTGGTTCGTGTTACAATGAATAATGAAACGCTATTACTAAGAATGTGAATTGCCCGCCTTAAAAAAAAACTACTCCAAACTACTCTATTCAACATGTTTTTCATTCATAAATAATAATAAATATGTAAAAGCAAATATGGAATCTAATATAATGTAAATTTGCATATTTTGATGATGTTTCCAGCCCTTCGGGTGGGTTCTATAGTGCCCCAACTTAACTGCATATTTTTGCAATAGATTTCAACTTATTTTAACTCAATTGGGCGAAGCTTTAATTCGATATAAATGTATAGCTAAACCCAGATATGTGTGCGTGTGGTGTGTGTGGCTAGGAATGCAAACGGCGCGACAGTTTTTGCAACCGGTTGACCGTCATTTCACGTTGACTTTTATAAGACTTGTCTACAAACAGCTGATCGCTGTAACAATTTCTCAGCTAACTGGAAATATTTCTATATATGTATATATATGTGTGTGAGTGTGCCTCAAAACCAGAGTCTCCGTCCAGACCCTGCCTAGACTTGAAGTGGGCTCATTAATAATTTGAAATATTGCCCAGATACAGGTCTTTTGCTCTCCCTCTCTCTCGCTTGCTATTGCTCTCTAGCTGCTTTGATCGTTGTAATTTGAAACCTTTTGCAAAGCAACGTCTGGGTACAACTTGGCTTAGTTTGTTAACTGCTGGAAGAGCATTGAACTGATTTATTTCTATAAATAATATATACTTTCGAATATTTAATATATACTCAAGCTCTACTTATTTCACTATAAACTATGCAAATTGTATCTTAACACCACTATCTAATTAGAACCTTGGCGGTTTATTATACATAAAAAACTTGAACTAGTCAATGAATTCACTCAATATGTCGAACTCTTACAGCTTTTGCATACAGCAAGCAGGTTGTAATAAATTTAAAAACGCTCACAATAAAAAATTATCAATAAAAATTATAAATATATATTTTTTAAAACAAACTGGTAATTATAATCATATTTCATTTATGTATGAAGTCAATAAATATTAATTTTTTAATATAGTAACCTAGCAATTACAGTCAGACTTGTAAGACTCAGACTCAACTCGGAGCATACCAAGGGACGTAGCCTATAATTAGAGCCCTGAACTTCGTCCGCCAGTGGGCAAAGCCCCCATTGAAGGACTGCATGATATAAGCATCGAGTTATAAGAACCCTACGAACTTGAAGAATCTTATTCATGTCGGTAATTAGAGCCGTGAACTTTATAATAAGTTTACCACCAAAGCGCTGCAACTTTCGTTTGGCCGCTTGAGGTGAACTTGTTGCACTGCTAATTGACATGTTGCATGCCGCACGCCGCGTCTTTGTTGGCACTCACTGCCCGCTTCGCCCCTCCAAACATTGTTTACATTTGCGCAGACACGCAATTTATCGTCATATGGCCGATAAGAAATACTTCAACTGCAACTGCAGCAGCAAAGCCACCAGCAGCAGCAGCAACAGCAGCAGCAGCTACTAGGCCCGAGGCAGATTTATATGTATGCCTGAGCCAATATTTATGGTTGGCATCTGCCAGACAGGGTGCTAAGTACTTAGTTTATTATCGCTTATATTATTCGACAGCTGATGTCCATGATTTACGACTGCGACAGGTTAAAAATGTGGGTTAACTAACTTAGCAGCGAGCAGAGTTCGTAATAAATATTAATCTAGAAGGCTTAAATTGATAACTCATGAAATAACATGAGTTGAGCTTCTTCCTTTGATTTAAGTCAAGCTAGAGTCGATGTAGGCGATAACCAAATGCTATGTGCTGACATGCACAGTGGGACTTGAACTATAATTGAGTATACAATGTTGTTGTAGAAGATTTACGAATAGTAAATACATATTAGAAGTCCGCTGTAAACGAGTATGAAGTGTTTATATTGCAGATCGTTAGGGGCACGCCAATCGATGTATACATATATGCATGTTTGTTGATTTCTAAGTAAACTTTGCTCTTAATTCCAAGGGCAATTACATGAATCTGTGGGTAGGTCTAACTGTATATATCATATATATCGTTTGCCTTTGCTCTCTAGCAATGATTGCAAAATATTACGTAAGCTTGTGAGAATCTATTTTTACTCTTCTAGATTTCTTTTATATTTATAAATATTTTTTGTATATATTAAAGGCCTCTTATTATCAAACAGTTTTTTTAAATAACTGAAAGGTAAATAGAATTTATAGAAGCTTGGGTTCATATTTAGCTATGCAAATAGGAGTGCACCGCTCTATTATATTCTTTATTACCTTTTGCAACCAGACTGCATAATCTTCCAGACTATATAAACTTCTTAATTACATTTCTCCAACACATAAATGATATTATCTTTTATTAAAGAAATCTTGATAGTAAAAAGAAAAAAGGTAATGATCATTGTGAATAGACATTATTCTATGGACAGTTGGGCTTTATTATGACGTCGCACGCTTAGAACCCTTTGCAACAAGCCTATATAATCTTTGAGGGCACACCCTCTTAATGACTGGTCTCTTAAGCATAAATGATATTCTTAACGCAATCTTAGTAATTGAGTAATATAATAAAGATTAAAGCCGTCAAATGAAGTAATATAATATAGATTAGCTCGAATATTACCCTGTGCTCGCGCCGGTGGGTATAATTAAATGCAAACTTAGCATCTTTCATTCAAATCCAGTTCTATATAATTAGGAAGCATTACAAACTCGTAAAACGAAGCCCCGAATTATGGTATCCTCTGCCTACACGGAGCGGCAATTGGGCAGTTTCCCTTTTTTGCCACGCCATTTAATTCAATCATATTACAAAACAAGTAAGAGTGCTTTAGTTGAGGCTGCTCGACTAGAAGATACCCTGAACACCATTTGACAATGTTCCCACACATATACACGCCCTCATAAGCACGGGCTCGGCTTGCTGTGCAGTGACTGCCCTTGGGCTCTACTAAGGCAAGATTTTTTTCTTAATAGACTTTCTTAGTTTTCTTAATCAAATTTTTATCGATAACAAGTCTAGCTTTTGTGGCTTACGAGATCACTGCGCTCACACAAACAGACGAACATGGCTAAATCGAGTCCGCCCGTCGTACTTTATGGGGTGTGGCACGCCTGCCTTTTGCCAGTTACATACATTGCCTCAAAGCCAGTATACCCTGGACTCGAATTTTCAATCGGCTTAGGGTATAAAAACAAGCTGGAAACATGTTGGCTGATTGCTACCCGAGCTTATAAAGCACTTGCATATCATTATGATAAGTTGATGGATAATTTAATGATCAGGCTTCGAGCGTGCGCACGCAAAACGTTATGGAGTGTAAAAGGTGTGCAGATCAAAGAGCCAACAGCAAGGGTTCAATTCAGCAGCTGAACATATTTACCAATATATATATAACATTTATATATATTTATATATATATGTTTAGTTGAGTGTGTGTAGAGGGCATGGCTCGGGCCCTTGGCCTTCTCTAGACTAATTTTCTGCTCATAAAAGCAACTTTAATTGCACAAAAAACATGTTTTTATAGTTTCAAGTTAAAAAAGTGTGTTTTTTTTTTATTTTTGTTTCTCATTTTTTGTATAAGTTTTTTTTTTCGAACAGTCAATTTATATTGGTATTGCTTCTGACCAGATGATTAAACGGCCATAAGCCGGGCTCTTAATAAAGCGCCGCCAAAAAGTATTAAAAAGTAATGCCAACATATTATCTGGAAATCTCATAAATTAGGCAAGGAAATGACCTGTCAGCTCTTCTTCTTCTACCTCGCATGGCCTGCTGCAGCTCGATTTTGAGCCCTGGACCGCCCCTGAGCGCAATGCTACCAACTACTACGAAATATGGCTGCCATTTGAAATGAAATCGAAAATACAACAACAACAATATGAAAAGAACGAGGGGTAACAAAAATACATTTTACAACTTCAGTTTTACGAGCGTGCCAAAGTTTTGCTGTGGATTTTCTGGCGAAAAAAAAAGTGAAGAAGAAGCAGAAGAGCAGACGCTCCGAAAGTTGAGGAAGCTAAAAGATGGAACCGCGATGTGAGCCCAGGAATTAGCGCAAGCGCATTAAATTAATTAAGTGAAGCCAAAGTCTATCGATTGCCGAACCACTTGACGTTTGCTGTTTAACGATTCGAGCCCGTGACGGCGGCCCCTGAAACCCTATATAGTAACAGCACATCCATATGCCCGAGCAACAAAAACAGAACCGTGCAGCCAAGTTTTACGATTGCTAAACCACTTGGCAAGCCCCTGGCAAAAAGTCAAATAGCGCATTCACATAATTACAGACGCAGTTGCAGTTGCAGTTGCTGTTGCAGTTGCAGTTGCATTTACGTGACTACGAATAGAATAGGACTTAAACCTTTGACGAAGGCTACGATTCAAATTCTAAATTGAACGGAAGACAGGGAGAGGGAGAAAGAGAGAGAGTGAGAGAGGAGGGGTAGTGCAGCTTAAAGTCATATAGACGTCTCAAGTATATATTATATGCTCCTCGAATTCGTTGTTGCACAATTAATTCAAATTATTATTAAAAATAAAGAGAAAAGAACTTTAGGTTCTTTGATAAGCAACACCTTTGTTTTTACCATAGGCTTCACCTATATCAATGCGAAACAGAAGGTTTGCTTGTTTCACTATCTTTACTTATCCCTCAACACATGCATAGACGTAGCTAGCTACATCTATATGCGCTATATTTCCTATCTCTCGATAGTTAGTTAGTTAAATATACTGAAATATTATAATATAATACTGAAATACTACAAAATATCATAATATAATACTAAAATACTTAGTGGAATACTGAAGTATTATAATATAATACTGAAATACTTAGTGGATAGTTCAGTTAGAAATTGGGAGTTGGGTTAGAATTTGAAATCCATATTTGATTGTAATATAATATTATATAAAATAAATAAATATAAATTTGTCACATGAATTTTGTTACATGTTTAGCTAACTTTTAGACATCGATAAAAGTTTTCATTGACTCAACCTCAATTCAACTTCAGCTAATTGAACTGCGATTTTAATTCTCTGTTATAACTCTTGAGATTTCGAATCTCAGTTATAAATCAACATCTCTTGTAACAGCTATTTGTTAGCTACATTTCAATTCATGCTTTTGCATTTGCCTATCTCATTCATATATATTTATCAAAATGTCTTTATATCCATGTCTTTGTAGCCACTCACAGATCAAAGCAAGAGCCGTTTGTCTGAAGACAGCTAACACCTGTCTTGCAGTCTATGTCTATGTCTGTCTGTCCAACAATGTTGCTGGCCATAAAATTAGTGTCAGTTGTTTGGCACTTAGCCTGGTCGTACGCCTCTTTAGGCCAGGCTCGCAACTCTAATTGCTGATCGCACAGCATGCATACGAATCCCGATGTAAATTGCGGACAAGTGCACGGCCGTCTGGGCTGTCAGCTCGTCTGCGGAATAACATTCATCATATAACATTCAGCAGGCACGCAGTAATTTCACAGCACATTTCATTCGCATGATGAGCCCATGATTACCGGCCTGGCTGCAAACACAATGCACTGCATGAAGGGGAGACTCGAGCCCGGGACAGCACAGAAAAACGGTAGCCACAGCTTGACGCTTGACGCTTCTCTTGCGCCCACTGTCTCGGCTGTGCTTTAATCTGTCGAATGGACCTTGCTATCTTGCCCTGTTGCCTTGCCTCGTCTAACCCGTTCGACTCGAACTTGTTGTGCAGTCTGAGCCTCGTTGTTATTTTTATTTCCATGTTCGAGTTTTGATTCTTGTGGCAACTAAGTTGCACTTCACGTTCACGTTCACGTTCATTCAGCCAGTTGGCTGGCTACTCACTCTCTCGATCTCGCTGAAAGAGAGACCACGAGCCAATTACTTGGCCTCAGAGCTTGAGCTGGGTTCTTGGCGCCTTTTGCTCAGTTCATTCCTGCCACAAATTTGACTTGATTTCGCAGCTAATTTTAGAGACACGGAAACACGTGTCGTAGCTCTTTCTGTCTGAATAGTTGTGGCTTATATTTATTTTTGTTTTCTTTTAATTTTTTTGATTGGTTTTTGCTCTTTTTGCTTTAGTATAATGCAATTTATAATAAGAAAGAAAAAACTTGTATTGAAAGAAAAAACTTGCAAAAATTGTAAATTTCGAGTATTCTGTTCACAAGAGTATATAGGTTATATGAAGTGTCTGTCTGGCGAACAAGACAGATCGAAATTTTGTTAAACTCTTGAAGGTAGTACTTTTCGTTTACAGTTTACAGTATGAATTAAGAAACTTTTTATCTTCAATGAGTTGAACATTACAGCCTTGTTTCTTGTTTGTTACAGTTCTCGATTTACAAGCGTTGCTTATCTAGAGTTTTTCTCAGATTAAATCAACTCACTTGCTTACAGTTTGAGAAACTTGTTAACAGTTGTAGTAGCATTGAGTTGAACTATGATTTAAACAGTCTTGAAGTTAGTGTGTCTTAGAGGCGTTCTAGATGGCACCACAATATTCACAGCGTATAACTAAAACATAAATCAGACTACATCACAGACATAGTTTATCTTTGAGAGCCATCATTGTACACCAAGTTTTTTGCATGTTTTTTTTCATAAACTTTTTGCTAGGTAATAAAATAGGCAAATTTATTTGAAAATTGCATTTCTCTATTTATGCTCTATTTATTTAGTCAGCTTTTCACTGAGTCGAGAATCTGTTGACAGCTGTGGCGCGGCAAAATAATTGATTATCGCATAGAGGCGTGGCCATGGAATTGACTTTTCTCACACAGTAAACAATTAGAGGCACATTTTTTTTCGTGAGGCAGACGCAGCCACTGCCTGTTGGCAGCTGTCCAGCGCTGAGCCCCATGCCCCACCGCAGTCTGTGTCGGCTGCCACACTAAACAACTGCAACTTGATTAGGCCTGCTGCAGGCTACACTAGCCGCTGGCCGACTGCCCCGCTCGATGCGCGTACGTGACGTCGAGACATTCCCCATAAGTGAGTGCAGTGTGGTTTCTCCCTTGAAGTGACAAAACACTTAGTTGCGTTGCCAGACTGAATGACAACATCGCCAGTCTACCAAATCCTTCCATGGCAGCCCAGCCTCCTCAAGATATCTTATAAATGATGTGAAAATGTGAACTTAATTAATGCGATCTAGTCTTAGATCTTGGAAATACATTTTTTGAATACATTTTTGAGCAACCACACCATGAGAGACCTAAGACGTTTTGAATGAATATATGATATAGATTTATGTATATACGTAGCACTTATTTAGAAATTATATAGTTGAGTTTAGATTTCAAACTAAGGATCTTCAAGTCAAAGTCAGTGCAAACTTTTATGAAGGCCTTTGACATGCTTAAATTAAAGCTGAAACTTGAATAGCTCTATTATTTTAGGTAAGAATAACTTTTTAGGGGTCATTCAAATACAGCGAAAATACACAATAAAATACAGAGAATTACGTTTCCCATAAAGTTTTATATCTAATCTTTTTTAAATGTTTTGCATAACAAAAGGGCGTTATAAGGGTGATTAGTCTTAAGTATGATTTTTGAATCAAATAAATTTAATTAATCAAAGTAATATGTATTTTGAGGCAATTTCTATAGGAATGTAAAATAATTTGTCTAATTCAGGGTCTTAAAATCTATTCATCTATCTATAATTTTGGAAAAGTATCTTTTTTACTATTTATTAATTTAGATTAGGTTTAGAATTTTCTTGAATATTATTATTATATTGTATTATATTATATTATATTCTCCGTATCTTTATTTATTTATTTTTTAATTATATGAATTTTTATATTTGTATATTAATTTAATAATTATGATAAATATTCTATTTATTATTTTATTTTTATTTTTTAATGTTAGTCAATAAAATATTAAATTTGAGAAGATAATTATCAATCCTTTAAGTGTGACTAGCCTGTAATTATAACTCTCTTATTATCTTGATCATATTTTTTTGATTCAGCTTTTTACGTTAGATCAATTAAATGGCGTAATACAGCTTAGTCAAAATGTCTTTATTTTAAATACATTTATTATTGCTGCAAATAGATTATTATTAATCTAGTTATTGGCTTAAAGTATGCCAATAACTAGCTAGCATTTGTGCCTTATCTATGGGGGTCAAACCGGCTATTTTACTACTACTGATATTAGTGATCTATAATCTATAATCAAGATTACTAATTGAGATAGGACAGTTTACTACTAAACCAAAATTAAAACTCGTTTCATTTGCAAGATTTCAGTCTACTTTCAATAATTGTAGGCTGTTGTCAGAGTTGAACTCTACGTGCCCCTAGCTAAGAGTCTGAAACCGCAAGTCGTGTTTCAAGCCCTTTGCCGTTGCTTTAATTATAGTCAGATATTCTTATGGGCTTAAAGAGATTTGCGGAGATATTTCTACAGCTCGACACGCTAAGGGCCAAGTCTCGGCTAGAACATTGAATGTGCGTGTGAATCTGTTGCTGGGGCACTTACCGAGTGGCACATTCTTGCGTGTGCTGGACACGGAGATGGGCTGCACGGCGTTGCCCGATGTGGACGATGGCGATGGCGATGAGGAGTCGCAGGAGCCCTCCAGCGATTGAGCGGGCGTTGGCACCGTCGACATGTGATGATCGGCGCTGGTGATGACGCTGATGCCGCCGCTGCTGCCAGCGCCAGCTGCGCCGCCGGAGCCGCTGCTAGAGGCGGCTGCCACATTGCTGGAGCTGGCGCCACCGCCGCCGCCGCCGGAGCTGCTGGTGGCTGCGCCCACGCTGCCGCCATGATCGCTGTGCGAGGGAGATCGAAGAGCTGCCTGAAGGGGCGGCTGCTGTTGTTGTTGCTGTTGCTGCTGCTGCTGTTGCTGGTGGTGCTGTTGGTGGTGGTGCTGCTGCTGTTGCTGCACCACTGACGATGCAGCTGCCATGTGGGCGTGATGCACATGTGAGTGAGCATGGGCGTGGCTATGCAGAGCGCCAGCCGTGCCGTTGTGGCCGCTGCTCAAATGCGACTGTGGCTGCGGCGGTGGTGCGGCGCCTGCTGCCGCTGCCGCTGCAGCTGCGGCCGCTGCTGCCTGCTGGTGGTGCAACACATGGCCGTGATGGCCATGCCCATGATGCGCATGGGCGTGGCTGTGGGCGGCATGCACATGATGGTGATGGCCATGGTGGCTAAGCAGCGCCGTTGTCGCGCCCGCCGGCGGCGGCACCTCGTGCATATGGAGCGAGCGCTGCTCGTCCTGCGCCTGGGCGCGACGCAGCGCCGTCTGCAGCGCCATCACACGCTGCCTGTCCGCCGTGAGGCGGCACTTCTCGCAGGTGCAATAGCGGTACTTGCAGTACCGCTTGTGGCCCTTCAAGGTGATCTTCAGGCCGTGATTGCGGCAGCGCGCACAGTTGGGCGGCGTGCGCGGGGATATGGAGCTGCCGCTGGAGCTGGAGGCGCCGCCGCACACATCGTTCTTCGAGTCGATCATGTCCGAGTCGGACATGGTGTCGCTGTTCCAGTTCTCCTCAGAAACCATGCCAAACGCACTCGCTCTATGAATTGCCTTTCAATTTGTGGCCTTAGTCCGAAATAGTTGTTAATTCAATTGGCCTTTGTCAACTTTCAAGCCTTGCAGCCAGTGGGAAGCATTTTTTGATTGAATTTCATTAATTTATTATTATTATGGGTTATTTATTGTTAATTATTTGGATAAGCGCGTAATATGTATTTTAATAGGTTTAAATTGTATTTAAATTGATTGGAAGCTGCTTTAAAAATTTTAATTTAATAATTTTGAATAGATTATGTATTTTATTTTGTATTTTTTAAGTAAAATGTGGATTAATTTATTTATATGTTTATTTATATTTTTTGTTTGCCTTTAAATCCCAAAATATGGTTTGCACTATTTTGAATATTTAGTTAAACTTTTATGTATTTGGATAGAATTTCAAAATTGTTGCCTGCAAGGAAATGAAAAATGTAAGATATGTTAGTTAAAATATGTTGATTTAGTTTAAGAAAATAATGTAAATTATGGAAGAAGAAACTAGTTTAGTGTAGTAATGCATATATAATATATATATATATATTTTTTTTTAAATATTATATACACTTTTGTACACTAATAATTATAATAATATATAATAAAAAATTTCAACTAATTTAAATTTTTAAATTTAGTTAATGTTTAGTAAAGTAATACTTAATGTAAGACGAATTTTCATAAAAACAGATTTACTGTCTTATAGTATTAATTATAATATAATAATATATTATAAGACGAAATCTGTTTTTATAAAAATATAAATATTTAATTTAAATTTTCCAATATATTTTTATAATATATTCAATATGGTTTTATAATATATCATATACTTATTTAATATTCAAAAATATATTTTAGCCAATCTCGTATCAGGATATATTTTTATATCCAAAAATATCATATTTATCTGGCACTGAATATAAGAAGAAAATTAAATATAAGTGCATATAATCGACTACTTAATATTCATTTATATTTCAAATAATAGCTGAAAATATTTGAAAATACACAATATTAAAATATATATATATATTCTTATATATTCAACTCTATTTATTTGAATAATTTATAGAGTGCTATTCTCAAGCAACAAAATGCAATTAGTTTTTGGACAGTTTAATTTTAGTCGAGCCAATTTACTATCGTCCCCTGCCCGGCAATAGATGCAATGGCGACTGCATACCGAAAATTCCAACTAGAATTCGTTGCTAATAAGAAAAACTTCTGTGGGCTGATGTAAGCTGCGGTCAGTCAGTCCGTCAGGCATGCCTGCAAATTGTAGTATGAGAGTGTATGCATATGCATATATTCCTATACATTGGATGTAGCCTCTGCTTATGGACATGCTATATAGACGCTGTTCGACACGCTCCGTTCGCATTGTTAAACAAATTGCATTTTGTTTAGTATGCTACAAAGAATTCTCGCAATATTTAACCAAATCATTTTTCACGCACTTTTAAGCGACTATTGTGTGGGAGGTTTTTAGTTGGTTTTTCTTTTTTATCGTTATAATATTGTGTTTCTGCTATTCATAGTTGTTCAAGCTGAAAGGGGAAATTGCTGAAGCCTGGCATTGCATGTGGCTAGGCAATTAAGACTAACCACTAAATTGGTCCAAAATGTTGTTTAATTGATAATCTGCAAACACACGTCCTCCATCGGTTACAGAAAGAATAAAAGGGGAAGTAATACAACAATATTTGATCAGATAATTTCTTTTCTAAGCAAAAGCTTACAATTTAAGGGTGGAGCTGAGCATTCAGATCAGATGTCAATCAAACACGTTCAGCTATCTCAGTGTTGAAATAATCCAAAAAAGGCGTCGAAATTAATTCAATTTACAGAATATTAACTTGCATTTTATATATTTATTTATTTACTTATGTTTTATGTGTGCATATCTGCTTTTAAAATCTTTTATTTGTATATTGTGTATTATGTTTTTAGTTGCTAACTTAATTTGAATATAGCTCATAGAGAATGCAAATGTTGTTTTTTTATAAAATATCAAATCAATTTGGAGAATTCCTCAATTGCAATATATGCAATTTCCTTATTTAAGAAAAACTTTTTAAATTAGAAGTTGGGATATTTGAAAAGGAAATTTAACCCAATTTCTTACACAAATATTTTCCTTAAAAAAAAGAAGTTCCTAAGCTTTTAATAGGCTTAAAATAAGCTCACTAAAAACAGAAATCCTATTGCATGTAGTTTACAAATTTCACTAGAACTAATTTTTTTTTTTTTAATTTGTTTGATCAAAATTATTTACCATATACTTTTCAAAGTTTTTTTCCACTTATTCATAAAACGATATAATTTTTTTTTATAATTTACCATAGTATTTTCTCTTCTTATTCATGATAAAATATTATTTATAAATATATATTTTTTTTAAATTAAATTTTTATTTTAAACGCAAATTGTTTTCAACCTAAAACTTTTATATTAAGATCCAAGTTGATTGGAAAGTTTTTAAAAATTTAACTAATAAATTCAATATATAGTTACACTTAGTTATTTTTACCTTATATAAAGTATGCAGATTGAAAAATGTTTAGTATTATTTATTTAGATATCGTTAACTTTATTTAGAGTTGAATAAATACGAATATTTTAGCAATATTAATCAAACTTTCAACGAACTGACTTGGGTTAAATTGATAAAGTATTATTTATATATTTTTATTTTTATATTTATATATATTTTTAAACATTGACACTGGTATTGTTATATATTTACTTTGTTTATTAGTTATGAATTTATTTGCAAACACTATTTGTGCAGTTAATATTGTCACAGAACAAACAAAAAATCACTTAAGAACTTTTTCTCACGAACTTTTTCTCACAACAACAACGACGATGATGGCGACGACGAACTCGATTAACGATTAACGATAACCGTGATACAGGAATAAAAAAAACGAGAAATCAATTCAGACAGGTGAATAGCGATATGATCGATCTGTATGTCAGGCAATGCACTTTCGTTATGGTTTCACACTTTGTAGCGGTTCGCGTAACGCGCGAGCTGAGCTTTTTCTGCTGCTGCTGCTGCTGCTGCTGCTCCGACTACTGCGGCTGCGGCTGCGGCTGTTGCTGCTGCTGCTGCTACTGCGGCTGCTGCTGTTCGATCTGAAATCTTTGACGTGCGCAAGGCAACTCACATTGGGGCCCAAGACGCGGATGCGAAGAACTCAAAAATCGTCGAGCGCAGCAGGCAGCGAATTTCCGCATTTGTGTGAGTGAGAAATAGTTTGTGTGTGTGTGAGTGTCAGTAAGTGTGTGCGTGTGTGTGTGATGTTTGGCTGTGTTTGCTTGGGCCACGACGGCGACCAACGACTGAATGCAACGAACGACGAAACGGTACCAAAGCCCAGAGAGCGATTGCCGCTGACGTCGACGTCGCTGCATTTGGAGAAATGCTTTTGGGGGCTGTGCACGAACACCAACACACGCAGAGAGAGAGACACGTACACGGGCACGGGCACGCGGCCACACATACAAACGGGTTGCCCCTCTCACACACTCAGACATGCAGGCGCGCCCTTGTACATAGGCAGCCTCACACACATTGGCTGGTTGTCACACTGTCATTGTTGTTGCTGCCGTTGCTTTTGTTGCTGCTGCTGCTGCTTTCGCCGGCGCTGCACTTTGTAGTTGTTTTGCTGCTCTCTGTTGCAGTTTGATTCACGTCTGCTTCAGTCGCTTGCAACTTGTTTGAGTTCGTCTCCTCGGTTGCAGTTGCATCACGCAGGGTTTTCTTTTCCTAGTTTTTCTTGCCGGCTTTTTTAGTTGTTATTTTGGCTTCTACTTTGTGCTTTTCTCTTCTGTGTTTTCGTTTTATTTTGGAATTTTTTGCCTTGTGGCCTTTGCTTGGGATTTCTTCTTTCTAATATGGGGCGTATGATTAATGTCTATAGTTTAGGAGAAATGGAAATATCGATAGAATGTTGATCAAGTCTGATCAGCAAGGAAAGCTTCGTCTCTTTAGCACCAATAATATAGGTCTATAGAATCTGTTTGATTTTCTAGGTATAGTAAAAGCTCTAAAAATTGTAGAAAAGGTTGAGATTTTATTGAAAAATATTAATTTGGAGCTTAAAGAATATATAAAAAAAAAATGCACTTAAATGAATTTTAACATACTTATTATTTTATTTATTTATTTATTATTATATTGTATTATTATTATTAATTTTTCTATAATAATTTTAAATATATTTCTATATATAAATAAATATATAAATTAGTCTTAAATCCGGATCATAGAGTAACTTATAAAAATAAAAATAGACCTGCCTCTACAAAGAGGTATTACTGTACCATTTGCTAATTAACCTAGAGCAAGATTTGTTAATCAAACTGAATATATATGAGCATTGGGATCACAAATGTTTCATTTGCTTGCCGAAACGGGCAAACATACTAGAGAATATAGGAACTGATAGAGGGTTTGATAATTTGCTTGGAGACTGGCAGAGCGTGAATTATTTGCTTGATAAGCTGCCGATCGACAAATTCTTGCAGTCTAACAAATTGCAATCTTTAAATAAAACAAATGGCAATACAGCCGAGCGATCGCCTCCAAAGAGCTGGCAATTTATTTAGTTAAGAGCGGGGTAATGAGCAGGCGACAGATCGCCGATAACGAATGTGTATATATATAGAGAGTGCTCTTCTTTTGTGCAATTTGCTGCCCCCGGCACCGACCCCGCCCAAATGGTGTCGGCCCGCATTCGCATTCGCACTGGGTAGACGATCGCTTATCTCGCTAATTTCTATTTGCTCTGGCTCTCCGAGCGTGAGGGAGTGCTGGCGATACTTAGTATTTAGTGGGCGCTGAGGGAGTCACAAGTTACAATTCTATTTAGTTAATTACGTGTCGAACGACAGACAGCTAAAAGCCCAGCTGGAGTGGGTGGCTACGCTTGTGAGCCGCTAACGGGGCGGTCATAGGCACATAAGCTAACATAAATAAAATATAATTATAAAAAAAATGTACATGAAAAAGTGAACATGCCCCGTGATATGGTCCACTGGCATTTCCACACTCCACAGCCAGTTGCAGCTATGAGTCTAGCTGAAGTGCCGGTCCATCCCACAACTAGTTGGCGGACTATGCAAATACCAGCTGAGCAAACAAGTTGATTTGCGCAACTGCGCTTTGATCGAATCGAATTAAGATAACATGTCAATTATAGATATGCTAAGAATATATTAAAACAAGTTGAGTTTTAGAGAGAAAGAGCCTAAGTGCAGCAGTGTCTGACTGGCGTTTTTACTTGACCTGCGGAGCTTTGTTGAAAAGCTGAACTGAAATAGTTTTAATACCTTGTTAAGACTTACTGTGGAGCATGTACTAGTTGTGGAAATGTGCATAAATATTGGTGTTAGTTATAGAGTTTAGAGTTTAAGAACTGGGAATAAAGAGTAAAGAATGCAGATTACTACGAGGAGGTACTGCGGACTGGGGACTTCGGATTATTGAGTAGAGAGTAGGAGCTGAGAGCCTGACCCTAAGTATGAGCTAACCACTAACGACTTGTACTTGGAACTAGCGATTAAATTAACTCAAGCTAGGGACTAGGAGCTGAAGAGTGAATGCTAATGACGAGAGACTAGCCACTCAGCACTGGAGACTAGCTGAACCTAAGGACTTCCAATTGAGAAATTGTGATTAGAACTAGGGACTTCTTAGCCTGAAGTCACAAAAACAAAATCTTAATAATTCAGATTGGAGCTTACAAGCTGAAAAAGCTAAAAACTAGGGAGGACACACAAGGGATAATCCCTAGGGCTAGGAACAAAGGTTTAGGTATTTGAGTCAATAAACGAAAAACAAAGAAGTTGGGAATTGAAAAAAGAAGTTGTAAATCCTAAATACAAGAAACTTTTAGCTATATTCAAGCTTAGTTCTTTCATGATAATTCTACTAAACAATACCTAAAAAAAAGTGTGTATAAAAATCTTTCATGTAAAACGCATACTATGAATAGACAGACCATCAATTGAAGATAAAAAACAAGTAAAAAAACTCTAGTCGGGCGTGACCGACTAGGGGATACCCTAAGCCCCGTCGAATCTGTGTTTTTCATCGAATTTGGGGGAATTTGGGGCCGGTATCCAAAATATAACAAAATTCAAAATTCCATATAAAGCTAAATATAAAATTTGGTGTCTCTAGCTTAAAAGATGGGCGAGATATAATTTTTTCGATTTTGTTTTTAATCTGCCACGCCTCCTTCTGCCTGTTACATACATCCAACAAAAACATTATACCCTGATTTCCCATTTTCAATGGGCTCAGGGTATAATGAGTCCATTTTGAGGACAAATGATTGTAATTTGAATCCTTGCTCAAGGGCAGAGTACCTCCTAGTCCCCTCCACACTATAGTATAAGAGGCAAGCTTGCTTGCCTCTTGACCTATCTTCCGTGAAAAGTCGCGCTTTCTTTCGAGGGCAACTTTCAGTTGGAGTTGTTGGCAGTTTGTCTTATCTAAATGCAACTCCTGTAAAATGGCAGATTAGATTTTGGCTAGTTGAACTGTTTGTTCATTGTTAACTGAACTTAGCATAATTTATGCGGTTGTTGGCTCTGAATTTAGGCAGCAGCCTAACCACAATTTGCATTTGGCTTGTATGTAGATAAATTTAGCCTGTGCTGGGCCTGGTGGACTGGAATGGCTTTGGAAACCAGCTGGATTCCTGGACTTCTGTGCAAATAACGCGAATGGCATCTGTATGGGCAGACAGGCTTTATGATATGCAATTACCAACGCCCACTGCAGCGGCACGGCACGGCAGGCGAATGCTCATGATAGACTCAATGTTTACTTACCCAAGGTGGGGAAGATGAGCAGCCATAAATATTGCGAGGCGCGCGCTTTCTTGCATAACCAGAGAGAGATCCAGTGCGAGAGAGTAACGCCAACAGCTGGAGAGGGTGAGAGCGCGCTCTCTCTCTCTCGCTTTCTCTCTGGAAGAGGCTGTGTCGGGTCTCGGCAAAAGATCACGTAGGGCAGCTCGCTGCTGCACCGGATTCCACTTGTAAACTATTCAGTTAACATTCTTGACTAATTTATCTTGGCTTTGCACACTTATTAATATGATTTATATTGATGGCACGAGATTTTGGAAGGCTTTCAGGCAGAGATCAGACTTGATCTCGTCCACCGCAAACAATTAACTATCACATAACTATCACAAAAATCATTTGCGAATGTAAACACGAACACGAACAGACGAAGATCGAGGTGAAGTCAAGTCCGAAACGGAGACGCAGACGGAGACGGAGCGGCGACCGCTAAGGACGATCGTTGCAATCAAACTGGTTGTGGCAGCGACTGTTTACAGGTTTAGCTTTTTCGCTTTCAGCTTATAGCGCAGTTGGCACCGCATTTTGCACGACCAGCGGCCACGACCATGCGACTGCCTGAACATGTGCTCTGCTTGGAATCCGACAAACCACGACTGATGTCTCTCTCCGCCAGCAACCGACTCCCATTGCCCCCTGGCAGTGCTTTTGCCATTGTATTTGCAATGCGGTTGCAGTGCGAATGAGTAAAAAAAATATTCAAAAATAACCAAACGCACTTTGGATGCCCTACCATATATCATCTATCATATGCACTATATAAATAGTTAGTGTAATTAATTATATTAGAGACTGCAGGCATTAATTATACTGAAAGATTAGATTAGTCTTTGGGCTGACTTGATTCTTGAATGAAATCTACAACAATCCAGGTGAAACCCAAAGCCAACTGCAAGTGAATGGACTCAAATGTTGTGTGTAAAGTGCAGCCACAGAGCCTAAGATAGTAAGTGAGCGAGGGAAAGAGAGAAAGAGTGGGAGAGTGAGAGAGTGAACGACTGGGAGATCGCGAGAGACGTCATACATATGCACTCGTGTTGCGGTTTGCTCTTACCGGCTATGATTTGCTTCCGCTCACTCTCTGTCCGTCTCTTTTTATATAATAGCCGCTTCCCTCTCTCTCTCTCGCACTCTCTGTCTCTCTTTGCTTTGGCACTTAAGTGGAGCAACTTTGTTGCCGAGCATTGACGTCTGTGTTGTGTGAACTTACGCTCTCCCTCTCCCATGCTCAATAGCACGTACTCTCACTCTCTCTCTCTCTCTCTCGCTCTCCCTCTCTCTCTCTCTCTCTCTGTTAGTTTCTACATCCGATCCGAGTGAGTCTCTCGTTCATTTCGCATCGGTCTTTAATTTGGGTCGGCTGAGCTGTTCATAAGCCCCGAAGCTGTCTGATGATGCGACTGTAAAGAATTGCACTCATTCGATCCACACTAATCACATTTTAACAGCTTCGTTCATGCTCCCAGCTCCATATGACACTTTCAGCGTTCTTCGTCGAGGATAAATGCGATAAATGAAACCTGGCGGCTGTCCTAAAATGATTGCCGAATAAAACGTACGAGGCATTTAAATAATCTGTTCAGTAATTTTGTATTTTATTTGATGATATGACTTCTGTTATAAGTCAAAAATTTAAGTTGAACAATTTATGCTATTTAATATTAATTCTTAATACTTAACTTTTGCGGGACAATAGAAAGGATAAAGTAAATCTTTCTAAATGAAAGGGAAAAATAATCTCTGAATTCGTTCAAACTATTTGTCCCTTTTATAGTTCTTAAGTAACTTTATTTTACCTCCTAACTGAAGAATTTTATGTTTTCAAAAAGAAAATGATTATATATGCATCTATAAAAAACTTTTTATTCTTGACTGTTTAAGATCACAAAAACTTTTTTAATGGCTTTAATTCTTAACGAACAAATTCAGGTATTTTTTCCCCTTTCATTTAGAAAGATTTACTTAATCTATTGACCCGCAAAAGTTAAGTATTTAGAATAATCTAAATATCATTGTATGAAAATATTGCTTTTATTTGCTAAAACGAATTGAGAATAAATTGGTCAGAGATCGTTGCGATAATGGATAAATAAAATACTTAAAATACTGTTTATTTAAATAATTAGATGGGGTATATATTTTTAGACACATAAACTTATCTATATTATATCTTGAGCAAGCAGTAAACAGCTTAATAGAAATATACATATGTATAGACAGAAATAGAATTAAATCCATAGATTGATTGATGGATAAACTGATGTGTATAGTGTTATACAATAGTATTGTATAGTATAACTGATAATTAGTTATAGAGTTATAAATAGTACATATTAGATAAGGATTACATACATAGAGATATTGGCAGAATGGTTTCTTCTAATAGGAATATTATAGTATAGTATAGAATAGTATATATGGTAAATTATGGTAGGTATGGACTATATTATACAACAGTATAGTATAGTATAATATAATATAGTATAGTATAGTATAGTTTGACTTTATAGTATAGTAGTTTTTTATGACGCTCTCTTACTACAAATTTGTATTTACTGTTCACATTTAAATATGTATTTCTTACAGTGTACATCCTTTATTCATTAAGTTCGTGTAATGCATGTTTTTGCGTTGTCAAGCGCAGAGTGCGAACAACTTCTTTTGGGGAGCGTTAGCAGTGTTGTCGGCTGCCCGAAAGAATTATATAGGTAGGTAGTCCGCTGCCTTCTGTGCATGTGGCAGCCCCCTTGCACCCTGCGCTAATCAATTACCGAAGGGCACGCCGCAACAGCACAAAATTGATCTGAGAAAACTCGTTTTGAATTTTTGCTACTCGCCGAATGCCACAGAAAAAAGCGGCCCAGCCGCTGTGAGGGTAAAAGCAATAAAAAACTAAAGCTGGCCGGCAAATATTTATTTATGATTTGCAAATTCTCGCTGTCTCTCTTGCAATGCTCTTGCAACTGCAGTTGGCTCTTTGCAATGGCCTGCCCCTGCCCCTGCCCCTGCCCCTGCACTGCAGCTCTCTCTTGTCTCCCCTCTGCCTGTCGCTCTGTCTCGCGCTCTCTGTGTTTATTTTTATCGAGTTTGCCGCAAAACGTGAAACGGTGGCAATCGCAAACATTTATACAAATTGACGTTTAGCTGTCTCGGTTGTCACCTCCAAGCCGCACGACTTAGACAACAGTGCCCCCACAACAACGCGCCCCGCCCCGCTGGTGCAGCTTCGTCGCCCCTTTGAATACCCTGCAAAAGTAATTTGAGTTGCCAACCGCAGAAGCCGACCACGACGACAAATGGATCGCTGGGCAGGGCGACAGAGAATGAAGCTGACGTTGACGTTTACGTTTACGTTGACCCCGGCTCGTGGTCCTGTCTATTGCACAGCTTGTAGACGAAACTGATAAGGTGTATATTGGCATATGGCATAGGTGGATTTTCTATCCCTAATATAGCATATACATATATACATAAATATATATGAATAGGTCTTCAATTCCTTTGAATACTGAGTAGATTAACTCAACTCCTCTCAGCTCAACCTCAAGTCAGCTTCGCTTCTTTTTATAGAGCATCTGCCCTTCGACTTTGACTTCGACTTTCCATCTCATTCTAAAGTGCATTGTCTGAATAGTTAGCACAAATGGTTAACTAGTTGCTTGACTGACGACAGCTCTGACGTGTGAACTTCACACCTAAAGCGAGCTCCGCAAGGGAGTCTCTTTAGATAATGATGTGAAGTGAAAGGACTATTGGAGACGATTAGTTTCTGTGGAATTGGTTATGAGTCTTGAAAGGAAATTGATTATCTAATTAGTTTATAAATGAGACTGTATAGAAAGAGAGAGCGAATGATCTGTAGCAATACCTAAGTTGATAAAACTATATATGTATATGTATTTTATAATTAATAATAAAAATAATTTTATAAATTATTTCTGAATTTTTAAGTGGATTAAAATTCAATGTACATATATTTGCTGCTGCCAGTCACTAAGTAAAAATTATCCTACCGCATCATATAGCGGCTATAAGCACAGTCGATTGTTAGTAAAGTGCTTATTCGTTTTTTATCCGCATAATCTTGAGCAAACTTGCCTTTTATGCATTTGACAGTGACTCTATATATTATCTACAATATATAAATATCTATATCTTGTAAGGTATATATCTTATCAATGAAAGAATACCATAAAAATTTAATTAATTTCTCTAACATATAATGAAACTAAAAAAAATCTTTTTAATAAAAAAAACGTATACTTCTTCGTTTCAGATATTTTTATTAACTTCTGCCTGCCAAACAGCGAGGAATATAATTGCTATTGAGTTAGGCAACCTGAAATAAGGTATGTAAACTTGCGCTTCCTTGCATTTGCTTAATTTTTCATACATTCATGACACAGAATGTGAAATACCATAAATATATATACACGAGTATATACAATTAGATATAAATGTGAACCATTGCTAGATAAGATTGGCAATGCGAATGTTGGGGGCTTTATCAATCGGAAAAACTATATTTTCTACAGTTACATTTATTATTATTATTTATGGCCCAACGACTCACTTACTGTTAAAGCTAATCTCTTTCATAGGCTGAATCAAGATTATATTTTGTATGCTTGGGGTCGTGCTAATTCAGGAAAAACGAGTAGCTATCTTCATTCCAAGTCTTGGAACTGCAGTTGTCTTCTTAGTTTTAGTGTTCAATCTTATGAGTTTTCTATCATTAAAGCACTTATATAAACCTATTTCGGCCACATCCTTTCAAAGAAATATAATTGTCAAATTTCTTGTGGGCCTTTTTGGAGCTTTTTGCTTTTATTATTGCAGTTAGTTATTTGGGATCATTTGCAGCTAATGGTCCGCACATTAAATTTGATTAGCAGCAACTCCCTAATTGCAGTTGATTTTGCGAGCAAGTGAGAAATAACATTTCCTGCTGCTTCTTCTGGCCGGCGCTAGGGTATCTTTATATATTGAACGCATCATTTACGATTTCTGATTTGTTGGCAAATTTTGTTGCCTTTGCAAATCGACGAATTTGCGAGGCCCAACAAATTGGGTTTAATGACAAATTGGGTGCCAGAAAAGCAAAGAAAAAAGAACAAGAACAAGTTCCGACATCGAGATACCATCAAAGAGGCGCAGCTCAGTAATTTAGAGCGCACGATCTGAGCAAAAAAAGGTGAAAAACAAAAAAGAAAACGAATGCAAAAATATTGAAAAGGATGCGAAGGCAATCTGCATATAAAAGACAGCAAAGGACAAAACCTTTTAAACAGCTAGGGGACATGTAAAGGGTGGCCGAGAGCGTGTCAGAGAAGGTGTGATACAGCAGAAACAGGTTACCCAGAAAGAGAGAGAGAAAGGGAGAGAGAGAAAGAGACTAGATGTAAATGCAGTGAAGACACGCTAGAGCGAATAGTCAAAGGGGACTTGGCTAAAGAAATATATAAGTCTATATATATTTCATTTTTTTTAACAAAATTTAGGGGAATTAGGTAAATAAATACATAAATCTATATATATATTTATTTATTTTATTATTTATTTTTTTAAACAAAATTTTAGTTTTTTTTTATGTTTTTAACTGAACGATATTAGCTGATTTATATTCCTTGGAACTATTCTTTGACTGATTTTCTATTACACTTAGTTGTAAGACTGCATGAAAAACATTTTTTCAGCTTTCTCTGGTATCTCCAGCAGCTAGCTCTATAATCATAATACTTGTACGGCTCGAGAATGTTGAAATATTTAAAGTCTAGGACGAAACTTTTTTGACTGAAAATAAAAGTTATTTAAAGTTTACAATTATATATATATATATATATTTATACATTTTATATTATTTTTGTATATATATATTTTTTATTTTCATAAAACAACTTTTTAGATTGTTTTTTAAAGAACTTTTTTCCCGAAAAAAATTTTTTTTTGTCTTTGGTCTAGCAATAATAGATACCTAAGACTCATATAGAGTTGATTGCTAGCTGAAAGAAAAAGGAACTTATTTCGACTCCTCTGAACTGGGAACAACTGGGAATAGTTCGTTAATGCCAGTGCTCACTGTGTTGCACGGTATTAGAGTTGGGTTTTGGAATGGCTTGGGCGAGTAATTGACGCTTGCATGCAAATTGAAAAACAGTCCAGAACAGGCGCTACGCATGAAGCAGGACGAACGCAGGAGGATGCAGGCAGTTGCTGCCAGGGAAAAAGGATCAGAAGGCGGGGACGATGGAGCCAGAGTCAGAAATTGTGGTTTGGGGGCAAATTGTGATTGAGCGCCAGGTTGATGCATTTTAAAACAAATTGGCACAGTTTGTGAGCGTCGGACAGCGTAGAGAGATGGTTGTTGTTGTTGCTGTTGTTGTTGTTGTTGTTGCCTTGTTTTGTCACTCAATTAGATGCAACTCATTTAGTGGACAAAACACATTTGGGGCCCTCATTTGCGCGCGTGTGGATAAAATGTTAATCAAAGCCTGATGACTTTTTAGGCCAACTAATAGGAGAGCGAGCGAAAGAGAGAGAGCGAGTGAGTGACAGAGGGAGACAACGCATGGATATGGCCATGGCGTGTCGAACAGTCGCTCCAATTAATATGCAAAATTTATGCATGGGAAAATTCAAAGCAAACAAACAACAAACTCAACAATGACAAAAAAAGACAAAAATGAAAATGCGAACGCGATGAAAAATCAATACAAATTAGCTGTGAAGCAAATTGTTGTTGTTGTTGCTGCTGCTGCTGTTGTTGTTGTTGTTGTTGCTGTTGTTGTTGGCAAAATTGTGTTGCATGTGTGGCATATGGAGTTCAGCAATGTTTCACACCATTTTCAGGCCACAATGTCGGCATTTGAAAGAGATTTTTATTTGGGTGATAAAAAAAGAGGTGACGGAGAGGGAGAGAAGTATAGAAATAGAGAAAGAGAGAGAGAGAGAGAGAGAGAGAGAGAGTGAGAACTAAAGAGCTAGATATGTAGATAGAGAAAAAGGCAACTATCGAGATAGACAGAGGCAACTATAGAGATAGAGAGAAGCAGCTTTAGAGATAGAGAAAGAGAGACAGCTGTAGAGATATGGAAAAAGAGACAAACACTGAGAGAGAGAGAGAGAGAGAGAGAGGCAGATATAGATAGAAAAATAAATATAGGGGATACAGACAGTTATAGAAATAGAGATATAGAGAGGGAGACAGCTAGAAGGATATGGATATAGAGACAGTGAGAGAGAGAGAGAGAGAGAGAGAGAGAGAGGCGGATATAGATAAGTAGTAGATAAGTATAGAAAAGTAAATGTTGGGAGATACAGACAACTAGAAAGATAAAGAAAAGAGAGATAGAAATAGATGTGTGGAAATAGAGACAGAAAAAGATATGCATATATATAGATAGAGAAGGAAAGGGAGACAGACAAATAGCTATAAAGATATAGAAAAAGGAGAGAGGGGGGGGGGAATAAAGGAAGTGTAGAAGTAGGAGACATCGTCAACTCAGCCTTGAGCTATCGAGGCGAAGGGTGGCATATCAAATTATTGAAATTTGGGTCATCTGATCATCTAATATGCTCAAAATGATGCAAATCGATATATATCGAATTGAAGCACAGATTTGCTAGCTAGCTTATTGTTAGTGAAAGTTATAGTAGCTATCATATATTGAGAGATATATTGATAAAACTCACACATCTCAAACATTACAATAGAGCTATAATTAATAGAATACTGTGAGAATGCCAAGAATACAAATTATATAGGGTAATAGATGTGCTGGCAATCTTTGCCCATCGCGTGAGAAGACTTGTTATTTAGTTATCTAAATGAAAGAGTTTTTAAGAATTTTCAAGGATTAATGAGATTAGTACTATGATTAAACACCTCCCCCTTCCTCCCCCCTCTCTCTCTCTCTCTCTCTCTCTCTCTCTCGCCGTTTTATCAATTAGTTTTTCAGATATAATTATTGAGTAGGATTCCCACTTGCCGTTAGCTGCTGACAAGTCTTGCATTCCCCCACCCCGCTCTCCGCCAGCTAATAGGTTAAGCGCTTTAAAGGGCGTGGCATGTGGCGTGGGGGTTGTTGCATGTTGCAATTAAATTAGTTCGGCCTGGCTGGACGCAGCGCCAACGTCTGTATTTGATGGAAAAGTTGTTGCGACAAAATAATTGCAAGTGCAAGTGCTGTATCTGTATCTTACAGATACTTCTGCAGCCAGCTGCGGCCTGGGCTGAAAGTTTGGCATTGCCCATGATGATGATGATGATGACGATGATCAGCAGCAGCAGCAGCATCATCATCATTTTCGTCTGCCTGATGACAATGATAAACACGTTGATAATGATGATGACCTGCGCAACAATAGTTTGCATCTCACAGCAAGCATCTCTCGCATCTCGCAACCCGCAACCCGCAGATACAAATGTTAAAGTTCTGCTAGTTATACGCAGTGTAGCGCACGACAATGGGGTAGATTAGTTTTGTGAGAAATGTAGTTAGAGTGAAAGACCAAATATATATTATATATAAATAAATATATATATATATAATAATATCGTAATATCGTATACATCATATTAGCTAAAAATGAAGACATATACGATTGTGTGCACAAAAATAGCAGTGCAGTAGATGCTAACAGAGTTTCCAAGAAGATTAGCATATTCCTTTTTTATACCCTGAGCCTATTGAAAATGGGAAATTAGAGTATAATGTTTTTGTTGGATGTATGTAACAGGCAGAAGGAGGCGTGGCAGACCCCATAAAGTATATATATTCTTGATCAGGACGACAAGAGAAATCGATTTGGCCCTGTCCGTCTGTCCGTATGTTTGAATGCGCCGATTTCAGCCCCCATAAGAGCTAGAGACTTGAATTTTTTTTTGTAGGTCCGTGTATAGCACGCGCAGAAAATTTATAACTATCCCCAATTAATTGTTATCGATTAAAAACACTATCGAAAAAATTATATCTCGCCCATCTTTTAAGCTAGAGACACAAAATTTTATATTTAGCTTTATATGTAATTTATGCAATTTTGAATTTTGTTATTTTTTGGATACCGGCCCCAATTTCCCCCAAATTCTATAAAAAACACGGATTTGACGGGGCTCAGGGCATCCCCTAGTCGGTCACGCCCGACTTGAGTTTTCTTACTTGTTTATAGATTCAATTCTTTGGCTTTGTTTTTGTAAAATGGAATATAGATATAGGAAAAACGAAAAAGTGTCCTTAATTTATATATATATTTTTATTTATATATTTTTAAATTATATTATTTTATTATATTTATTATAAGTTTTTTTATGTATGCAAATTTCGTTAATTTTTATCTATATCTGCTATGGATCTATAATATATCCAAATCTACATTTGGTCTACCTTAGCTGGCAGAGTATTGCACAGTCGAGGCTACTCCACGCTCAGCTCTTTCGTTGCTTTAGTTGTTCTTGTTGCTGCTCTAGCTGGTTTGCCGCAATCAACTGCACTTCATGTTGCGGTTGCTTCTAACAACTTAGCCAGCCAAAGCGAAGCCAAGTATGTTAGCCAGCTCTGTGTGCGTGTGTGTGTGTGCGTGTGTTCGCGTGTGTGTGTGTGCGTGTGCGTGTGTGTATCTAATCACATTAGCACGTGCGCATATGCTTTCTGGCCCTGTGGCCGAGCAGATCCCCAGGCTGCCATTGCCTCGAGCCAAACTAAAAACATTTTGGACGCTTTGTTTTTGCCTCATTTCGCTTTGTCGATTTTGATTATTTGTCTGTGGTTGCCTGCGCGCTCGCCTTTTGTTTTCCTGGCTTGTGGGGCAACTATTTGAAACTCTGAAGTTGTGCCGCCCCACTGCCACGCCCACCACACACTTCCACTCACGTATGCCGAGTGCGTAGCTCCTGCTTTCGTGTGGTTGAAAGTTTGCAGCAAAGGAAGCGCAATTGAAAAATATAAAAAATAAAAATATCTCTAGTTGGGCGCGAAATTCAAATTTAACATGTGGTTTGTGTCTGTGCTAAGCTATCGATACATTACTTAATAACAGCGCGTTAACAGTTGACGTGGTGTGTGTCCAGGAGACTGTAGGAGACTGCATCGCTGAATTGTGGTTTGTGTCTCTGCTATCGATAACTTATCGATAACTTGCCAATTGCTGTTAGCCCAAAGTGCATGCTGTTAATAACATATCAGTCTAATTTCGAGCCAAATATGCATTCCAAGTTGGTTAAATTTATTCTAATTGGCATATAAGACGATGTTAGTATAATACGAAACATTGCCTACAACGTAGCTTGTCAAACAAAAGAAGAGTATACATGATAATAGAGGAATATACAAACTGTCGTCGTCTCGTGTGTGGGACAAACTGATAAAGCATAAATTAGGTGAATGCAACTGCATCAAGTTGCACATTTGTGAATTTTTGGCAAATGAAAGAGTGTTGACTGTAGTCGGTGTTGCACATAAAAAACTCAACTGTTGCAGTTAAAAAAGTAGCAAAATCTTTTGCTGCGCGGCAGCGCGCGCGAATCTCGAGTGGAAGTTAAACGAGTTTCTTATCATTCGTGCGAGTTACCTGGATTTCTGCACCTGTAAGTCGCTCACTTTATATCAAGGCATAGGTAGGGCCCCTCTGGGGGTGTTTGTGGGGAACTCTCTCTCGCCACTCTCTCTATAATTAGACCAGTCGAAATGCTGAGTATCAAAAATTCCCAAGGGCCGTCCCCATATGACATTCTTCCCAGATAAATCAAACTAATTTGTCTTGAAATGCAGCAGGTAAATATTTAATATATTTTTTCTTTCATATTTTAAGCAACGATTAACAAAGCTATATAATTTATTATCTTGGCGGCAACGAGTATTTTTTTCTACTTGAACTCTTTGGTTCAATACAATTTCTATTGTCATCAAACGTTTTTTTTTCAGTGTATATATATAGTTCATAAAGATTATAAATATAGGTACAGTGAAGCTTTGGCCAAAGGAAACAAATATGTGACTCGAATTTAAAATAATTTTGAATTTAAAGGTAAAATTTGAATTTATCTTTGTTTAAAAAAAATCGAAATATGAGCTCAAAATTGGGGGGAAAATTAGAATATTTTTAAATATTCATAAATAAGATTTTAAGATTGACTTCAGAGATTCCTTGATATTAGAAAAGTGGGAATGATTCTCTTTAGCGCGCGTCCACTGTACCATGCATATTAGTTGTGCGGTTATCATCTCCTGAGTCCTCCTATTCGCTCTTCACCGGCACATAGGTGAAAACAATGGTCGAGTGCGGCGAGACCTGCAGCTCGTTGAGATCGACCTTGGTCGAGTGCGACAACTTGGTGGCATTGCCATCGTTGAAGTTCTCGCTGAAGTAGGAGACGGTCATCTTCTCCGGCAGCTTGTGGTCGGCCGTGAAGTTGCTCACCTGCGGCGCATCGGTGGGATTGAAGATGACAAAGTAGCCGGGACTGCCAGACTTGATTCTGCAAAAGGAGCAAGAGATTAGAGAAGAGTTTCGATAGGTGGCGAAAAATGGAGGCGAATGAAAGTTCTTAAAGAATATAATATGATATGATATAGGCGATATATTAAAGAAGAAATAGAATATTAAATAGAAAGAAAAAAACCATTATAACCCGAATTCCCATTTTCAATGGGTTCAGGGTATAAAAACTATGATATATACTATATTTAAATTGAAAAAAAGAAGATATATTACATTTTAGAAATAGTTAGAAAGAAAGAAGTATTATATTAAATTAAAAAAATAGTTAGAGAGAAAGATTGAACCAATGAATGATATAATTCTTCCATAGACTATATTAAATTGAAAAAAAGGAAGATATATTACGATATATTACATTTTAGAAATAGTTAGAAAGCAAGAAGTATTAATTATACGATATATTAAATTAAAGAAATAGTTAGAGAGAAAGATTGAAGCAATGAATTGTATAATTCTTGCATAAACTATATAACTCTTATAGTTTATCGAAGAAATTATTCAGATCATTATTCCAATCTTTCTTTCTATGTCTTTAATCTAATATATTGAGAAAATTCTTTTAAAATAAGAAATATATTTTTATATGATATACATATTCTATGAATATACCTTTGCCTTTAAGGGTAAGCATGAAGAGTTGAAGATCAGTTAGTTAGCTCAAAGAATTCTTTAATCAGTTGGAGGCTGACTTACCTGGAGTAGGCGATGAGCTGGTTGGCCTCGAAGATCTTGAGTTCGCCGTGCATGTAGGAGGGCGAGAGGCGCATCTGCTGGATTTGGCTGTAGGTGTTCTCAGTGACGTTGACGTACTCGATGGAGTCCACGGGCACGACGGGCACGCCCGGCAGCAGGGACATGAACAGCGCCAGGGCGGACGGGTGCGAGGTGGTGTCCACGTAGACGTCGGCAAAGTTCCACTGCAGCCAGCTGGTGTTGGCCGTGTCCATGAGGGTCTGCTGCAGCTGCTGCTGCAGCTTCTTGTTGGTCTTCGAGGAGCTGAGCGTGCGCACGAACTCGCCGTACATGGGCAGATCGATGCCCAGGGCGCCGCCCGCTTGGCTCAGCACGTAGGCTTCAGGGCGCACCAAGTCCTCGGCCACCGAGAGGAACGCGTCGGCCGACACGTTCTTCACCATGGCCAGATAGTCGTAGAGCACGTCGCCCAGGCCGCTTTGGAATGTGGTCTGGGTGTGGGTGTAGAAGCCGTAGTCGACCATGTTGAGGTCCTTGGTCGTGTGCGAGATCTCCTCGTCGGCCAGATTGTCGTTGACCAGATAGAACTTGGTGTTCTTCAGGCGGAAGCCGTGCACGCCCAGTCCGAGCAGATGTCGGAGCACATCTCCGAACTCCTGCCGCACCAACGTCGAGTTCATCCGCAGGTCGTAGTAGCCCGGGAACTGCGACAGCACGTAGCTGTTCTCCTGCCTCTGCCAGGCGCTGCTGTTGCCGAACACCTTCTTCCAGTTGTTGGGCAGCTCGCTGCCGGCGTCCACCCAGACGAAGGCGGCCCGTCGCTCCGTCGAGGCCACCGCATCGTAGAACAGCTGCGAGCTGTTGCTGACGTAGTTGGGCGTGAGGTCGAGCACGATCTTCACGTCGCTGGACTTGTAGAAGTCGACGAGCTGCTTGATCTGCGCCTCCACGTCGGCCTTCTTGACGTCGTAGGTGTGCGCAGCGGGCAGCTCGTAGATGGCGCCCGAGGCGAACAGCTTCTCTGCGGCTTGCACGTCCTCTGGCCTGGCGTCGGCCACGCTGCCGAACTTGGCGTGCAGCCCGCGCTTGTACCAGGCCAGCGGCTCCGGGGCGGCGCACTTGGGCGCCCCGATTATGATCATTATGGCGCCCACCAGCATGGCCACCCAGATGGCCCAGAAGCCCACGAAGAATATCCAGCGCAGACGCACCCAGAACGGGTCGTTAGCGTACTTCATCAGCTCCTCCTTGCTCATGCCAGTGAAAGCCTTTCGAGAGAAAAAGGGTTAGCAGCTGTAACATTCTCTCTCTCTCTTTCTCTCCCTCACACTTACCGGCTTGCCGTTGAGGTTGCCTATGTCGATCTTGGCGTCGCCATTCTGATGATCGCCCTTTATGAATTTGACCTCGTCGCGACGCTCCGTTAGCTTCTCGTCGGCTGTGCCTAGCATCTCCTCGTCGGCGCCGTCGGGCGCAAAGTTCTCTTCTTTCACCATCTCGACCGACAAAGCTGCTGATTGAAGCAAATAACGGAAAGCATCTATCAATTAGCATCAATTCACTGTGCATTTGCTTAAGCGTGTGTGTGTGTGTGTGTATTTGTGGTTTCTGTGTGTGTGCGTCGCGTCGCGTGTTTTTCTCCCTTAACAGAGCTGAGCAGAGATGCCACTTTGGCTCTTTTTTTGTATGCTATGTTATGCATACGTATATTTTTACAGTGCGTTGGCTGTTTTTTCTTTACGTTTTCTTTATTCTTGAACTACTTTTTTTTTTAGCATTCTCTCATTAAGAAAAACTATGCCAAGCTCTTTCGACTCGACAGCTTTTATTACTTTGCATTATATAAGTAACTTATACAGCGCAAAGCCGTTTGTTCTTAGCCTTTTGCAGCTGCTAGAATCCAGCTCTCGAAAGGGCGCATCGCTGCCGAGCCTCCACGAGCGACGCATGCAGCTCTGCCCATTCGATTCTAGGTTAGGGCTGCGCCGTGCACACGGCAATGAATTCCTCTCACTATTTGCACGAATATGCTATAAATAAAATTCTATTTACTTCATTAAACTTAAGAGTTCTGTGTGATTCTATTGATTTAGCCCAACTTTGCTCAGTAAATTATTTGCTGACGTCACTCGATTTCATCTCTATTGAATCGAGCCGTACTTTTCCCCATTCATTCACGGAAAATCAATACATTTTCTTTATCTTAGCACATTTTTGATAAGACGCACACACACACGCACACACACACGCGCACACACTCACAATCACTTTTCGCTCTAAATGCTGCAATTTTTCACTTTTGTTACATCAGCTTGTGAGGCGTATCGGCTGGCTTTGAACATTGGCTTCAGGTTTCATACATACCTTGTTGACTGTTCTGGCTATGTGCTTGCAACTTCTCCTCTTCAATTACTTTATAGACTTCCGTAGACTCGGCCGATGCTTCCTGATTTTGTGCGACAACTGTGCGAGTTAATTGCAAATAAAAGTTTCTCAGTTTGGTCTCTTAAAATGTTACTTAACATAGCAGCACAAGTATTACATTAACAGTGACTGTAATGTTAAATAGCGCGAGCATGCTACTGTTGTTGTGCTGTTAAGTTATGTGTAACGCATGCAATTAAATGGAAAACTTTTTATTCTCTCTACTTACCAGCAGCAGTAATGGGCAGCGTCACCGAGCTCTGCAAATAAAATGTTAAATAGTAAGTAAATAAGCGTATGCTGTTAGTTGGAGGAGTTTCTTGTTGCAGGCGGAGCAAGTCTGTTATGACTATGGACATACGGCGACGCATAGGGTGGCAACGCCAACTAATGGCGCGCACAATTTAAAAATATGTGGCAGCATAACATTGTTTTAATATTTTGCCACGTAGCTCACCTTGTTAGCAGTTCCAAAATGTTTTAAACGCGAAAACAAATTCATTTTATGTTATTTGTGGTATAATTTATTAATATATTATCAATCATATACAAGAACCGCTTGAAGAGAAAAGAATTTTTGTTTATTTTTATTTTTTAATTAAAAAACTTTTCATAAATTATACAATTTACATTGATCAATGCAACTCTTTTACTTTGAAAATGAGTAAATTTCATTTGTTTTTGTTCTGTTTTATATATTTTTTCCTTCACTTTTCCGACTTTACAAACCATTCGCTCGCGAATCTCAATCAAAACTGAGGCGGCTATTGCGATGGATGCTCAAACAACTCTCGATTCCAATTAACTTGAGTTGTCGCAGTGTTGCTGCTGTTGCTGTTGCTCTTTTTGCTGTTGCTGCTGCAACTGCCGGCGCTGCTGCCGTTGCAGCCGCCGCATTTGATTTAATAATAATATCCCCACATCCAACGTCGAACGCACGTTTAAATTACAATTTATGTGTGCCGGCGGCAGCTGCCGTCCGCAAACTACCTGCTCCCCAAATGGAGCGCAATGGAGTTGCATCGCAGCTTACCTGCGAATGTGTTCGAATTGCCAATCCAATGCCGCTCGACCGTGTGCCTGCTAACTGCGTATACCCTGCCAGTGTTAGTTAGATGAGTTAGTTAGGTTTTAATATAAAAAAACTTGATTTTTAATATGAAAAAATTTACACAAATGAAAAGGTAAGACCTCTAAGACGATATACACTTATATAGTTAGCATATTATATGATAAACAAAATACTAAACTATTTTTATAAAAATTATTAAAAAAAGAAATTGATTCTCTAAAAATTTTTATAAAAGTATTTTCATATAATATTAACTTTTTTTATTTCTATCTCTTGGCTAAATCAGTTGGCTGTCATTAATTGAAAAACATTTCTCTGTTAGGGTATTCACTATTCGACATTCGCCTCTTTCTACTTCTTTCTGTTGTTCGTATTCTGGGTAGGGCTGCGCACAAAAATAAAACATTTGCACTCGTTGGCGCATTCCATGCCCATGCCCAAAACATGAGCAGCGGAGAAATGAGTAAAGTTCGGACGACGCTGTCAAGTTCGAATCGTTGACCTTTTGACATGGTCAAAGACTTGGGCTTAACGTGCCAGCTCACCCACACAGCTGCAGCTCGAATTAGAACTACGCAAATTGATCAATTTGCTGGCATTTTGTGACATGCAAAGCCCCATCTAAATGGAGCCTACTTAGGCACAAAGCATCGAATGCAGGCTATATAAGTGTGGCTGACAGCTCGCATCGATCGCAAGTTCAATGGCAATCCATGTGGGACGTCAGTTGCTGCTCGCAGCACTTTTTGGGATGCTGCTGATGTGCATTAGCTCCGAGGCGAGGCCTAAGGTAATCACTGGACAATCTTCCCTTTGACAAATCTAGAGACAAATCTTTTGCAAACTCAGGGCGCCAACCCAGAGAATGATGATGGCGAGGATGGCGACGATGATTCCTCCTCCGAGGAGACCGTTGAGGACTCGGACGAGGCGCGCCGGCGGCGGCGCCGTCGCGATGCCAGCGAACGTGCCGGCATTCCGGGTCTGCCCGATCCCACGACGATCATCAAGATAGCCCAGCTCTTTCAGTCCGTGGGCGAGCAGATTGTGCCCATTATCCTGGAGGCTCTGTTGCCCGGCAACGATGTGACTGGGGAGCGAACAGCTCGCGACTTGCAGTTCTTGACGAACTTCAAGCGCACTCTCGACTCGGCCGATTCGGAGGAGCTGCAGCCACAAGCTGTCTAAGCTCCTGAGCCTAAAACCTGTTTCAGCTGCATTGAAATGAAGCTAAAATAAAATATTTTTTGCATTACTTAATCAACTTTGAAAAGCTAGCTCAAAAGCGTTGGGTTGTAGGATGTGCTTTATTTGAACGAAAAGACGCAGACCATTCGTTGGTTGGAACTCTTAAACACCTAATTCTTGGCAGTTTCTGCTTACATTTGGGATTTATTCGGTAGTCCTTTCTTTTTAATGTGCTTTGGGCTTTCATGTAAGCTGGTTTTATTGGTTGTTTTCAGGCTGTGATTGTCTACATCAGTTGAGTTTGCCTAAAACTTAAACAAAAAAATTACTAATTATTATATTCTATTAGTTGAATCTATTTGAATGAATATATCCTGAAATCTATTTTTTTTTCACTAATATTTTTCAAAATGTATTTGTAGATTAAAGAGCTTCCACTTTTCAAAATATCAAAAATATATGAATGAAAAAATAAAATAAAATGTTATAAAAATATTTCCACTGATGTGCTTGCGATATCTTAAAAAACAGTTTTTTTTTTTCATTTTGAAATGATTTTCATTTATATAAATATGTATAAAAATGTATACAAAATTTAAAAAAAAATGTTTTCCATTTAAATTTTGATAAGTTTGATATTTTTGCTTAATTCTTCTTTTTGGAGCATCAGCCCAAAAGTATGCAGCATTACGAATTGCTCCAGTTGCCCTAGCTGCAGCAAACTCCGAAAATATTGCGCATGCCGAGCTTGTATATTTTCACGACAGAGGGCGCTGGCAAATGAGAGGCTCTATCTTGACTTTTAATGCTTTCCCATACACTCAACGTCTGCTGGGTAAGACATTGCGTATGCTGAAAATTTTTAAATTTATTGCATTTAGTGCAACATTGTTTTTATTAAAAGGTAAAATCCTAAGTTTCATTTACTGACTCATGGCACTTGTCGAAGACTAAAACGGAATGAGTTTCAGACTCAGGCCCTCTCGTTCGGTGCAAAATTGAAACTTGGATTGGATCTTAGCACTTATCTCATTAATTTAGTCATATTTAAAATTTGCAATTGAAATTCTTACAATTTATTACGGCATCATAAAAATCAACCTTTACATGCTTTTAAGAATTTCACTTAATACCAATTGAAAAAGAACTGAAAACTTGATTAAAGTAGAAATTATTATGAAATGTAAAATATATAGGAAGTACAAATCGCGGTCTTTCACACTCAAACAAAAATATTTTTCTCATTTATTATTTGTTAACCAATCAATGTGAAGGCCAAAGATGGATTATTGAATCATTGTAGAAAATCGTCTGATAGCAGTGCATCACTTGGCTCACAAGGAGCTTGATATGAGGCGTTCGAGTGATAGTATGTCCTGATTGCTGTACACATGTTTGGATACCATCGCGGAGACTCTTTTCACCTTACCGGACATAGCAGGATACTTTTCTAAGAGCTTTCTAATTTCCTTTGTGATCGCGGAGGCGATCTTAAGATCCAATAAGTTCCACTTGAAAATCAGTTCACATTTCGAGAAGGCTAAACCATCGATAGTTAGTTTGCCCGAATCGGTTTTATCCTTCCTCACCTTCTTTGGTGCTTTTCTTTGTTTTACCAACTGTACGGTATTAGTCTGGTTGCTATACTCGGCCTTGGCGCTGTCTTCGATCTTGGCTGTGTCCTCGGTGTTGGTTGTGCCCTCGATCTTGGCTGTGTCCTCGGTGTTGGCTGTGTCCTCGGTGTTGGCTGTGCCCTCGATCTTGGCTGTGTCCTCGATCTTGGCTGTGTCCTCGGTCTTGGCTGTGTCCTCGGTGTTGGCTGTGTCCTCGGTGTTGGCTGTGTCCTCGGTGTTGGCTGTGCCCTCGATCTTGGCTGTGTCCTCGGTGTTGGCTGTGTCCTCGATCTTGGCTGTGTCCTCGGTGTTGGCTGTGTCCTCGATCTTGGCTGTGTCCTCGGTGTTGGCTGTGTCCTCGATCTTGGCTGTGTCCTCGGTGTTGGCTGTGTCCTCGGTGTTGGCTGTGCCCTCGATCTTGGCTGTGTCCTCGGTGTTGGCTGTGTCCTCGATCTTGGCTGTGTCCTCGGTGTTGGCTGTGTCCTCGATCTTGGCTGTGTCCTCGGTGTTGGCTGTGTCCTCGGTGTTGGCTGTGCCCTCGATCTTGGCTGTGTCCTCGGTGTTGGCTGTGTCCTCGATCTTGGCTGTGTCCTCGGTGTTGGCTGTGCCCTCGATCTTGGCTGTGTCCTCGGTGTTGGCTGTGCCTTCGATCTTGGCTGTGTCCTCGATCTTGGCTGTGTCCTCGGTCTTGGCTGTGTCCTCGGTGTTGGCTGTGCCCTCGATCTTGGCTGTGTCCTCGGTGTTGGCTGTGCCCTCGATCTTGGCTGTGTCCTCGATCTTGGCTGTGTCCTCGGTCTTGGCTGTGTCCTCGGTGTTGGCTGTGTCCTCGGTGTTGGCTGTGCCCTCGATCTTGGCTGTGTCCTCGATCTTGGCTGTGTCCTCGGTCTTGGCTGTGTCCTCGGTGTTGGCTGTGCCCTCGATCTTGGCTGTGTCCTCGGTGTTGGCTGTGCCCTCGGTCTTGGCTGTGTCCTCGATCTTGGTTGTGTCCTTGATCTTGGCGCTGTCCTCGGCCTTGGTTGTGTCCTTGATCTTGGCGCTGTCCTCGGCCTTGGTTGTGTCCTTGATCTTGGCGCTGTCCTCGGCCTTGGTTGTGTCTTTGATCTTGGCTGTGTCCTCGGTGTTGGCTGTGTCCTTGATCTTGGCGCTGTCCTCGGCCTTGGTTGTGTCCTTGATCTTGGCGCTGTCCTCGGCCTTGGTTGTGTCTTTGATCTTGGCTGTGCCCTCGATCTTGGCTGTGTCCTCGGTGTTAGCTGTGCCCTCGATCTTGGCTGTGCCCTCGGCATTGGCCTGCTGTGCCCAAACATGACACAACAGCAGGCCCATCACTACAATAAGTATGATTCGCTGTCAATTGTAAGCAATATAAGTCAATCGACATCATTAATTTATATATATATATATATATATATATAATGATGTCGATTGACTTATACCATCTTACCATCTTGCTTGACTGTCCAGAGTGCTATGAGTCGTCCATTGCAAAGACTACAAGAATTGGATGTAAAGTTTTGCTTTACCACATCCAATGTAATTTTATGGCTTTTCGCTGTGCTGATTCGTTCAAGTTATCAAAGGAATATGTTTTAAGAAAATGTATATGAAATTTTGTTTTTTTTTTGTAAACTTTGTTTTACACTTACTTTTTATTTGAGAGCTTTAAATGCCTAGAGTATTCTTGTTTCTTTTAAAGAAAACAAGAATACAAGAATACAGTAAACTCCCACAATATAATTGGCACTGAGTGCTTGGCGAGCTTCCATTTCTTAACAATAGAGAGCGTTGGTAGTTGGGTTATTGGACATTTGCTAAGATCCATGCATTCAAGCGCGTTATTGTTAGAACTGTTTTCTTTTGGATAGATATTTAGATATCTTAAGTGTATATGTATCTCTATCTGATTAAGGATCGTTACTTAACAGTCGATTTAGAAGGATTTAGAATATGCTCAGCCAAACGCAACAGTATTTGTTGTTATTTTCAACTTAAGCTTAAGCTTTGTTACTGTATTACATCATTTTTATAAGGGGTATAAAGGCGAAGATGTATATATCTATATATCAGGAAAATTCTATGCTATTATTATTATTATTATGAGTTAGTAATTTGATTATACAATGTTTCATATAGGCAGATTTTAGGTGCACATCAATCAAATCCTCATGGAAAGACATAATGCTCTCCAGCGGGGAATTTTGGTTAGGGTCGCGATGCTATTTCTATTCCGTTCTGTGGCGCCTTTTGTGTGGGCTGGGGTCTGGCTGATGTGCAATAAGATCTCTGCAGCTAACCAAGTGACAGCTTGCAACAGACAACTTGCAACTGGCAACTGCAACTGGCAACTGGCGGCAGCAACACCAGCAGCAACAACAACAACGATTCAGTCTTAAGTGAATTGTTGTGTTGACAAAGCAGAGCAGAGCAAAGAGAGCCAAAGTAAAAGTTAATATGCTCGGCATGATGGCTGGGCCCGGGCTGTGGGGCACTCAAGTATTTAAACATTTGCCTGGCTGTAATTTGAGCTGCATGCTTGAGCATTGCGAGCGTCTATTCATGTGGCTGGCTGGCTGGCTGGCTGACTGGCTGACTGGCTGGTTGGCTGACTGTCTAGGACGCAGTCACATCCTGTGCGTGCGCCATGCCTGAATCTTGTTATTTGTATCTTTAAGATACTTTTGCTGTCTCCCGTTTATTTATTGTGCAAAGCAATTTCGTGACTTCGTTGTTTATTTTCCGTCTTTCACATTTCGTTTGACTCGCCCGTTCGACACACATAATGGATGTGCACATATGCAGCACCTGCCCATGCCCATGCCCATGCCCATGCCCATGCCCATGCCCTTAGCTCACCTGATCTAACCCGAGGCACCGGGTCACAACCTACCTGAGCGCAAACCAACTAAGTAACTTGTGCATGCAGTTCGCTCAAAATGGCTAAGCAAATACGCCAAGTCGCACTCTTCGCCACGTTCGCTTTTTGGCTGAGTTCTTGACTAATTTGTGTTGGCTTTTTCGAGTGCCAACTGGCGGCAGTTTTCCTTCTTCCTTCCTTGTCCGCCTAAGATAACGCAGATCGCATCATTGGCAGCGGCAGCGGCAACTGCAAATACATAAACATAAGCTGAGCAAGTGAACATGAAAGAAGAAATAATAAAATAACAATAAAAAACACGAGTTCTTATATACGAAATGCCTAACTACTGGATACCCTGTAAATTGGAAAAGCTCTTAATATTAAATATGTATTATACAGTCCGATTTTATTTCTATTTTGAGTGTTTGAAATTTACATGAGGTCATATACTTATTTGAATGACTGTATCTGTGCTTTATCTTAATTTAGAGAGAAGCTAAGTAAGAAGTTTCATAAAGGCAATCTATATCGACCCTTAATCTAGCAACTTTGTTGTCGCTAACACTTCGAGTTTCGAGCTTGCCCATAGATAGTCTCCGCCTGGGACTCATAGCCACAAATATGCCTCATTTAGTCAATATTTACAGGGCAACGAGAGAGAAGCGAGTAAGCAGACTTCGCACCAACACTCTCGAGTGTTTTCTTTATAAACAGAAAACTTAATGATGTTGATTTAGTAGAACAGCCAACTGCTGGCAGCTCATGCCCCGCGCCTCGCTCGCCTCGCTGGCGTTGCCTATTTGCACTTTATGGAACCTCAGACACATTTTCATATTATGTATGGCACAATATGTTTCACTCGCAGTGCTCAACACTTTGAAAGTTTTTGGCCCAGTCTAACCCCCTTGGTGCCAGGGCGCGTCCCAGTCCCAGTCCCGATCCCATTGCCAGTCAGACGCAGCGTTTTTCTCGCGTTGCCTCGTCAGTCAACATGATTTGCAAGTTATACAAATTCATTCAGCCGGCGACGAAGGCCAAGACTGGGACCAAGACCAAGACCAAGACAAAGACCAAGAGACCAAGACCCAAGGACCACGACCACGAACACAGCTTGGCCCAAGTTCTGGCCCGCATGTCTGCTTCATTAACACGTCTTTAGGGCTCTGGCTACGCTTCTGATGCCTCATCGCTCTACAACCAAGGAGTTGCATGAACTTCGGCAGTGCATAAGACATATGGGATATCAAATTTTATATATAAATTGCATTTGTGGATGATTACTACTCCAGTCAGGTTATTTATCAAACAGCAAGTCAATTAGTAAGCTCAATTTCCTAAAAGACAATAGAATATTGTAGCTGCAGTTGTAGTTGCGCTTTCAGTCTGTCAGTCAATCAATCAATCAATATGTAAGGCAGATGCCATAGTCAGCTATTACTTGCATATGGTAAACATACCTTTTGTACTTCAAAATCTGTCATAAAGAATGAATGTTTATTGATTTCAGCTATTGAGCTAGTCAATCATGCAGAATATCGAACAGTCAGTCAATCAATCAGTTAGTCAGCTGCAATAGTCAGTTATATATATATAGATGTGTAGAGATTATAGAACTATTATTATTATTTGAGGGACTTTAATACTTTAATATTTAATATTTAATATTTAATTTATTTAATATTTTACTGCCGTGTGATGAGTTAATCAGTCAATCAATCATTTAATCCCTCAGTCCGTCATTCAGAATTACCAGTTCTAGTTATATGTAGTTAACGTTCAAAGTTAACAGCTGATCGTCAGTTAGTCATTCAATCAATCACTTAACTAGTCAGTCACAGTCAGTCATTTCAACAGTGTCATTCACCGTGCCCTCTTCTCTGTGGTTGATAAAATAGTTAATAATATCTACAGAATATCATCAATCACTATCAATCAATGAATACTCTAGAGCTCTCATCTTTTCTCCCAGTGTATTGCAGGGCATGCCATAGTCGTTATCACACTACCTTCGTTAACTTTACAATGTGTTGTGAATTTCGAAAAGTTGAGGTGTAAATTGCTTTGTCGTTTGCTGTGCTTGGAAACGTTGGCTCGTCCGTCAACCACACACAGACACACACACACACACGTACATGTACATGCACACACACACGTACATATACACGCACACACACTCAGCCGCATTCACAATTAGTTGAGCTGCACTAAAATATGATTAGAAGTCGTTTCCGAACTTTGTGTAGCATGAAAATAAAAGAGGCAAGAAAAGCAAATGCTGTGACGGGGGCTAAACTCGAAATTCCTTTGGGGCCACTGGCCGGGCGAAAAGACAAACTGTGCTAATTAGATTGCCGATAGAATTGTGGAGATATCAGGGGACGTAGGCTATGAGAAATTGATGCAATGCGTGAGATAATGCAACAGCTTGGGCTGACTGCGAAAACCCGACTCGATTCGCAGCTGTCGAGGCCAATGTAATGCGAAACGCCTAGAGGTATTTGAGGGAAAACGAAGAGAATTTCTGTGTGTGGTAAAGAAAACCTGCCAAATGAATCCATTCACAGAGACAGAGAGGGAGAGCGAGAGAAAGGGAGAGGAAGGGAGAAACAAGAACTAGGCAAGTTGAGCAACTACTTTGGCTAGGAGTTGCCTTCGGGCCGACAGGCACGTCCTTCTTCACCCAGCGATGTCAGCGGCTTGGAAATAACTTGTGCTTGAATGGCAAACCACAGCCCAGTTTTGCACATAGCACCACCCGCATTCTCCACCCACTCGTGTGCAACCCCTAAAGAAATTCCATCAGCTGCATTTTGCAGTTTTAAAAAGCTTTTTGTGTGCCAGGAAGTTTCGCAACCTTTTGTTGACTGTCGGGCAAGGGCGGAAGTGAGGCGTGGGGCGTGGCAAGCCGTGCAACTGACATTAGTCGTGCAATAAGTAGACAGCCCTCAGTGACACATGTTTCCATGCGGCAGCAGCCACAGTCTCAGCAAGGCAGCCCAACAAGCCCTGCACCAAGATCCTACGGCTAGAAGTCCGTGCCTGTCTGCATTTGGCTGCTAAACTTTTTGCTTGCCATGCAAGACACGTTGACAAAAGACGACAACAGCAGCAGCAGTAGCAACAACAGCAACAACAACAACAACAACAACAACAGCAGTCGGGTACAGAAGTCGACAACGTTCGCCAGCCAACATAGACATAGACGAATTTATGCTAATCAGTTGAGATGCCTGACTGCCTGACTGCCTGCCTGGCTGACTGCCTGACTGCCTGGCTGGCTGACTACCTCGAAGCACGAGGGTCGCACCGTAACACTTCAAACTTGAATATTTAATTTGAGCATTTCTTGTGAAATTTGAAATCCTTGTAAACGCTGCATTTTTCTCGTTTAAATAACTCTGTGATCCCCAGATAACTAGCCGAAGCAAGTCTGGAAAGGGAAACAAGCCCAAGCGAGAAATAATAATTGTGGTAGAAGATGAAATACCCTAGCATCAAGAGTGGTTGATAGTTCATATCATTATGAGTAGAGTGAGAGTCGTAGCTAAAAGATAATCGATAAGATATTTTTAGATGTGTCTGGCTAAATAATGACTGATGATATCGTTCAATCTATAGGATGGAATTATCTATTATCAATTATCGAATGATATACCCCACTATTTAGAGTTCCGATACGCTGCGTTAAGCCGAGTTCTATGCAAAATGGGGAACTCAATCTGAATTCAATATGCATCCATAAAATTGATTGCGAAAAGAAAATTCGACCAATGTCTGCCAACATTTATCGCATCAAAGAATTAGTTGTATTAATCAAATATAAAACCATATATTTAATTGGATCAAGCAACGTAAGCATCAAAAGTTTTATGGCAATTTATGATTGTTTATTTCGGAATCCTCTCCCTCGCATGTGGGTCGATTGTTGTTGATGTTCGAGGGGAAATTATAATGAGGCGAGGATTTGGACAAGGCGTGTGTGCGTGTCCTGGCAACTTGGGTAGGCGAAGGAATAGTTGCCTGGCAGCAATAGACGAAAGCCTCAGTTCACGCACCAATTAAGTTCAATTTTCGTTGGAATAGGGAAAACGCGATAAGCATATATATATGTATGTGGAGGGGGGATGGGACTTTGACTGGCTCTGGGACTCAAATTGACATCATTTGCCGTTAAAGAGGCGGAATTGTGCGCCGAGGGTTGCGCTCACAATTACGCAAACGTGTGTGCGCCGAGTCGGATGCGAATTCGTATCGGATTCAAGATTGGGAACTCAGCTCGCCGTGCTCTTCGGGCATGGGAAATGGGCTCAAGTGCCAGCAGGCGGCATTATAAGCACATTAAATTCTAAAGGCGCAGTCGAAGCATGTCTGAAATGCTGACGATTTTGTTCTGGCACAGCACAGCACAGCGCAAGTGCTTTTTATTATGCGATATTTGAAATTTGCGCATGTACTCTCGTATTATTATTGAATATCATTACCGAAATCCCAACAACATGAACAGCAGCGACAACGGCGGCGGCAGCAGCAGTTGCCCCTCGCACGTGAGGGTGACTCGAGGCAGCTGAAAACAACTAGCTGGGGGTCGCTTTATGAACTGCTTGCTGCACTCTTTCTGAAGAAACTCCAAAGTCAAAGTCGACCGAACACGAGAAAAAGAAAAGACAGCTATTAAAAATATGCAAGGTCGCAGACGAAATACTCTTCTCCTTGTCTTAGCGGTTGCTAATCAGTGTCTAAAGACTTTAAAGACATAAACTTTGCTACGAAAGTAATATAGGTTCGTTCTGTATATGCACTGAAAATGTATCTAGTTAAGGTTATAAGCAATCTTGGGGCCTTTCTCTGATTCTAATTTGGGATCTTTAAAATTTAAGCTGCACAGACAAATATTTTTCTTTATCAGTGAGCCAAATGAATCCAATGTACTTGAATCAACAAGAAATGAGAATGCGAAATGTTCCCCTTTTGATCCATATTTTATCATCGAGTGTTCTTGTTGTTGTTGATCAACTATATAGCTGAATCAGTCTCTGACTATAGCTTGTCACATAGCTTGCCAGCATTCGTATGTATCTGCGGTTAGGGCATGCACTTACTAAACTCAACTCAACTGGGCACATTATCAGCGCCCCCAAAGCCCGCAATTTTGCTGCGTTTAGTGGTTTAATTTTTATGTTGCAATTTTTATGGCATTTGACGGGGAGAGCCACCGAAGACTTCTGTCCCCACATGCCGTTTGGGCGGTTGATGGCGTTGCCTGGTGGCTGATGGCTGATGGTTTGGTTGCTTTTTAAGTGCGCCTTGGCACAATGTGGTTTGTTATATTTTTTATGGGCTTCTGGGGCTACGTTTTATGTTTCATCTTTTGAGTACGCGTCGTTTGTTGTTTGCTTTGCGAACTGTTGAGTTCTTGAGCCCAAAGAAGCCTCGTTTTATTTTATTCACAGAATGCATGAGTACTTGGTTCTTTGTCATTTGCCTGTGCATTTGACTTAATTGCTATATTTTACTAGAAAACAATTCGCATTGGTCCATTAAAGGGCGCCGATTCCGGTTGGAAATTTGATGGGAACATAGGCTTAGTAAGACTCTCAAATATTACCGATTTCCATCTTTATTTACACATTTCAACATTTAAACACATTTGACACTAGTCGACCGTGGTGCCAAAGAAGCTGAAGCCAACGTGATTTAATGTTTCGTGTATCTATAGTAGCTCATGCGTGATATGATGTGGTACATAAGGTAATTCATTTCATTTAATTCCTTAAATTAAAAATTTGTAAATTAAAAATGAAATGAAATGAATTAGCTTATGTATTGCATTATATCACGCATGAGCTACTATAGATACACGAAACCTTAAATCACGTTGGCTTCACCTTCTTTGGCAATATGTAGGTGTGTATGTAAAAATTGGTAAAAAAGACTACCAGAAAGGTGCCAAAAATTAGAGTGATAGCTATGGGCTCGGCTGGTACATCACAGTCCGGCTGCATTGCGGTGCAAATGCCATGAATCATCACCAGGAAGAATTGAATCATTTGAAGGATGGTGATGTACTGCTTCCCGGCACGGTTCTGCTTGATCGCCTGGCTCTGGGACGATGCGTAGTAGTAGCTGTACATCACGACATGCACAAAGGTATTGCACAAGCCCATCAACATATAATGCCCGCCGTAGCCCTGGCGTTGGATTCCGATATAGACAAGGATCACCATGAGCGAGTGGTGTGACCAATGCAGCACTGTGATCTGTCTGTAGTTCTTGCGTAGCACCATGAAGACGGTATCCATCAGATCGAGCATCTTGTTCAGATAGTACCCATAGCTCAAAAAACGATCAAAGGCCTTCAGTGGGTGATCCAGTGGCATTACCATAATACAGCTTAGTTTATAATGTTTGGATATAAACAATAGGTAGAAAGCCTGCGAATACAAAACTTAAGTCTTTTTCCATTCACAATCAGACTAAGGTTGACTAAACTTACACCCATAAACATCAGACCATTAAACACGATCTGTACCAGATTGTACACCCTAAGAACTTTTTGCAGATTGTAAGGCCTTCGATTCTCCATGAATTGGCGACCCACTTTGAATATAAAGAGCAGATAAGCAGACTCTATGAGAATTACAGGCCAAGGCCCAACGGCCAGGGGCAACTCTACAGGGTCCGCAGGGGACCAATCAAAAATCTCAAACATCCTGCTTGCGCTGCTAGTGCTCGACGCACGATTAGCTCTACGACTAATGTCTGGAACTAGTGGCTGTCATTTATATTTCATTCTTTATCGGTCGTTGATTATCGTGTGGCGAATGATTTTAATTAAATGCCTTCATTATGCTAAGTTATCAGGGCCGTACTCAATAGGCTGGGAGTTCAGGGTATTGTAGTTTCGTTTAAATTTATTCAATAGGCCTAATCACACATGACAGCGGCCAAAGAGTAGCGCAACATGGTTGATCAGAGTCTTGAAAGTTGAAGTAATGATATTTATTCAGAAGGACTGTATTACTTTCGATTCTCTCATTTAACATTCAGAATTAGATCGATTCCCTATTTTTATGCGAACCCTAAAATGCAGAGTATTTCATTATCAGGTACTCCCGACTCTATTGGGTAAGTCAACTTTTCGACTTGTATGTAGATATAAAGGCGTCCAATAATATAATTTAAACATAGTCTGCAATTTAAATTTAAATGGAGCTCAATCAGAAGGCGAATATTAAATACCCTCTTCAGACAATATCTTATATATTGCATATATATAAATAAATATAAAATATTATAGATAAAAAAAAAATTGTATATATTATATATATATTTCGGGATTGTCTTATATTATTTTTGATTTTGGGCTAGAAAAAAACCCGAGTATACATTTCAAGTTTCAAATCTCTAGCACTTCAACTAGAAGATTTCTGAGATGAAAGCGCATTTTCCGATCTGAGATGAAAACGCATTTTCCGATCTGTCACGTAGCGTTTCGGGCGGATTTTAAGACTTTATTAGACGAGGGTATATACGAGAATACGTTCCAAAGTGTTTAGCTTCAATAGCGTATAAATATATTGCATTCATACGGACAACCGGACGGACGGGCAGCAAGGCGGAAATTGCAAATGCAAATGCGTATATTCGAAACATTCAGTAGGGTCGATTAGAAAACGAAGTGCAACTTAGAAGTGACCGAGGCAGAAAACTAATTGAAATAGGCATTCAATTTCTGAATCTTTATTCACTTCTAGTCTGATTTCTCTAGTTGGGCTTTCTTGGGCAATATGTAGGTATGTATGTAGAAGTTGGTAAACATACAGAACATGGCAGATGACATGAAGAATGTCATGTAGATGAGTGGACGCGATGTCTCACACTTTGGCTGTGAGAGTGACCAAACGGAGTGGCCAGATATAATAACGAACTGTAGCATCTGCAGTAGGGTTATGTACTGCTTCCACCAGATTAGCTTGCTTTTAGACGAGTTCTGGGATGAAACGTAGTAGTAGCTATACATGATGACGTGCACGAAGAGATTGACGACCCCCGTCACGATGAGGTGGCCCCCGAATATACAGATGATGGATCACATGCATATACAGATGATGGATCACATGCAGGAACGTTATCTGTTTGTAATTCTTACGAAACACTATGAAAATGGTGTCCAGCAAATCGAAATACTTGTTGATATAGTAGGCATAGCAAATCACACGTTCCATTTTCTTCAGTGGATGATCCAAAGCCATGACTGACAGGCATCGTATGCTTTGAGTCTTGAATGCACTCAAATAAATAACGGCCTGGAATTGGTCAAATTGTCGTAAGCCACCTTTTCCATCTAGTTTTCCATATATCCGACTTACCGTTAGGAACAACAAGGTATTGCACACGATCTGCATGAGGTTGTAGACCTTCAGTACATCTCTCAGGTCGTAGGCTTTTCGCTTTGTCATAAACCTACGTCCCAACATGAACACAAAGATCAGGTAGAGCGACACGATGGACACCATAGGCCACGGACTAGCGGCGAGAAATAGGCCCGAGGGATCGGCATGGGGTCTGTTAAGTATCTCAAACATACTAATTTAAATTAAATCGACTAGTATTAACACACGTTGAAAAACAGACAACAAATTATAAAAAAAAAATAAATAAATAAAAAACAATTTGCAATCTTAAATGCGTTTTTGATAACATACTTTTATATACAATTTTATTTATAAAGTAAAACATTTAATCTTTGGCCAACTCTGTTTTCATAGTTACAGAGGCAGTAAGTTAAGGTTATTACTCAGACTGCAACACTGGAATACCAATCCATCTGCAATTCGATTTTCTATATGTCATTCGGAGTTGCAGCAGTGACAACTGAAGCATCTTAAAGATTTTGCTCTAGCAGTAACACTTAACCTAGTTAAAAGGGCTTATGCTAGATAGACTTAAAAAAGATTTAATTAGAAATATAATAAAAGCTAACTGAACTGAACTATTTTTAGAGGGGATAGCATGAATTAGTAGACTTAATCTAAGGATTGGCCAACAATGTTATGTCCACACGCCTACAAAGGGCGTGGAAAATTGGGAACACTTTTAGAATTAGAAAAGCAATTCGAGAGGGAAAGCCCCATTAATAAGTTCCTAGTGAAGCTATCAGGCTTCACGTCAACTAAGATTCTGGCTTACCGTAATTGTGGCCAACCAGAGACTGCCGTCTGCAGTTCTCTCAGCATGTTCCAGCATTTGCCATTGCTCAGCGGTCTCGAATGAATAGCTAATTAGCTGGGCGCATAATGAAAAAGTGCCCAATCATGATTTTTGCATAATTTTCAAAAAGCTTTTTTCATGGCTTCCCTTCGCCTGCTGCCCGCCCGACCACAATGCAAAGCCTTTCAACCCCGAAAAGCAAACCAAAAACAAGTAGGAATTCCGCAGGGTGGTGCGACCAGCTGCACAATACTCGTTCATGGCATTAAAAAAAGTTGAACGAATTTAAAAATAAATATTTCTCGATTGGCTAGGCTTTATTTGGCTTGTAAACTTATACAATTTAGCGATGTTTCCTTAAAAACTCTGCAATATATAAATTTATAAAATTTGGCAATATTTCTTTAAAATTCTGGAATATATAGCTTACTCCGATATATATACTTGTAAAGTGTCTAGCTTGAGGATCAACTTAAATATTAGAACCTAAACACATCATCAGTCAACAAACAATATTACACAAACCCAATATACTCCTTTCAGCTCGTGAGGTAGTATAAAAACTTGAATGAAAGTGCCTCGCTTTTGATAAGCGAAGCAGCCTGCCTTTATCCTGGTAGAGTCCTTTGTGCGGCTCTTCTTTCGGCTGTCTATCAGAGCGACATGGCATTATTATTATTAATGGGCATCTGGATTGGAATACCTAGTTGAATTTGGATTCGGCTTCTGCTGCTGCTTCGGCTTTGGTTGCAGTATTGGCCGGGCTGTAGAATTTTCCAAAAATTAATTTATGACACGCCGCACATTTTCCATTTGCCCACGCCGAATACGTGCTATGATTATTATCAGATCTTTCTCCCTGCCTACCCCCCTCGTCCACATACCCGCTGTCCCTTTTCGTATTGTACGTACGTATTATTTTTAATCCATTAAACAAATGCCATGTTACGGGCCCGCCTGTTGTGCCTGTGTGTGCGTGTGTGTGTGTGTGTGTGTGTGTGTGTGTGTGTGTCCGTTATCAGCAAATGGGCAGAAAGGTCTTTGATTTGGCTGCCAGCACACAATGTGCCCGGCTCTAAGCACTAGAGCCGTGTGCTCTGCATTCAGGGTAGAAAGTAACGCCTCCAATGTGAGTTTGTATGTGCACTGAGAGAAACAACTTGCATAGTTGGGCATACAGAGTACATGTTTCGAATATTACTCATGTCTAGAAATTTATAAATAATCAATGAACTTCAGAATATGTTAAAGTCTTTTAAATACATTTTATACATAATTTGTGTAACTTGAATATAAAACTTGAATACAAAAAAAGTATATGAAACTAAGTGTGCCTTTAGTTTGCTCTCTACTCGGATCTATTATTAATTTCAATTCCGTTTTCAATCAGTCAATAGAGGAAACATAAAATTGGTTTTATATTAGCAAAAAACGGAATTTATCTGATTATTTTAAAGTGTTTTTATTGGACGTTTATTGGCTCGATTCATTGCAATAGCTCCTTATAAATTCAATTCGAATCTGGATGCCTTTTGCTGCGAAGGATATGAATAAAATTCTTTTCATAAGTTGAACGCACACTTTTCTCTAAGTGTATGTGCCTGTCATGCAATCAGTCCATTTTGCTTCGTTCGAGATATGCTCAAGGCGAGACATTGTGTGTTCACGCTGAGTTATCAAGCATAAAGAAATTTATCTGAGGCCGAACGCAAGAGAAACCAATTTAATGGCATTGAATGTAATCATTAATATCTGAACAGATTTATAATGGACAACTGGGTAGAGGAGACTGAGTCGTGTCGATCAATTCTTAGATTTTCTATTCGATTTGTTTCAATTTTCTGTGTGGGATGCATTCCAATTGTCGCCACGGTATTGGGTTTCAAAACGCGGCAACCATTCATGATGATGATGTTGATGATGACGATGATGATTATGATGTTGTTGCTGCTATTCACTGGACACTGATTTGGCCATCAAAGCCAGTTGGCCATTGGTCCTTAAAGCTCACTCGCTGCCATTCACACGGCTCACTCGGCTCAATGAGCAAAGAGCTCTTAAAATAAGTACAAACACAGGGCCGCAACGTCCCCCTCACAACTCGCTCCATGTTAGCCTAAAACAAAAGCGCTAAAGCAGAAAAAAAAATTAGTCTGTGGAATACATGACCAACAGATATCCTATAGTTGGGGCTGATTCAGAAATGACGTACAGCATAACGAAGGTAAAGATGCCTGGATAGTCTTGTCTGTCTAGTTGCTTGCTTAATTGAGGGATTGATAACAGTTTTCCTTAACTCCAAGTTCGAGGAAATATATTCTCACTAACAAAATGAAGCCCAACTTATGATGGTCAAGATATATTAGGAAGTTCCAACTTTTCAGTAAATTTCTACATATATAATCCCAGCTCTCAAAGTTTTGTCTCAAACATGTTCATCAGTTCGGTCTACCCAATTCTGTGCAATTCAGAGGGCATGGAAAGCGAACAAAGCAATTTACTGGAATTACAAGAGCGTCTCTAATTGTTAAGTAAGCATAATGTGTGTAGCATATGGCCAAGAGAGTTGCTTGGACAAACGCTGGCGCTGAATCCCCTGGCCATAATGCGGCCATAATGCTGTAGGATAGTGCAGAGGCGAGTGGGGGAGTGGCATGTGCAGCGAGGGGGTCTCTCTGTGCGGCAAATTACAACGAATATGACAAAGAGCGCGGCTGCGGCCATGTTGGCGAGGGCTCACAGAGGCGGCAAGCGCAAATAAATTGGCAAAAATGTAGAAGATTTAAAAAGCGAACAAGAATAGAATAAAAACCCTGAAGAAGCGACAGAATATGTCAGGCATAAAAAGTGCTTGCAAAAATATTTTATTCTTCATGTGGCGGCGGCGAGTCAACAAACTGACTGAGCATATTATTGGCTCACATGGGAATGGGGCCAGCGAGTACCGCAGCATTCAGCATTGGGGATGAGAGGTAATCAGGCCAGAATAAGTATGTGAAACTTAGTGTGTATTGAGTCTGCAATCTAGTCGGCTTCATTATTAATTTCCACTCTGTTTTCAATCAGTCAATAGAGGGAGCAAAAAATTGGTTTTATATTAAAAAAAAAAAAAAGTATATGCAACTAAGTGTGCCTTGGAGTCTGCCCTCTAGTCAGCTTTATTATGAATTTCAATTTCAGTTTCAGTCAGTCGACAGAGGAAAAAGTGTTTTTTTTTTTTAGAAAATAACGGAATTTATCCGATTATTTTAAAGTGTTTAATTTGTTGGCTGCAAAACCTTCGATTCAATGCAAAAATTCATAAAGAAATCAATTTAAATCTATCGCCTTACTGCTGCTAAGGGTATGGACTGCATTTATTATATAATACAATTATCAGATTTTAATACCTAACTTAATACTTTTCACTCTTTATTCTTATTTTAGCTGAACTGAAATTCGGTTTGCTGCTATGTCCAGTAAGAAGGATAAGCCGAGCTCAGCTGCAGACCGGTCGGGTCAGAGCGTAAAGCCTGCTGTGGCGCAGCCATCGCGCAGGATCAGTCCAACGAACCATAGGCGCCATGTGGGCCGTTCGCATTGGCGTTGCGCCGTGCCCATTAGCCCGTATGGTTGGTATCGTGTCCTGGTCTTCAGCCACCACAGCGGCTACACCATAAGGCAGGTGCTGGAGAAGCTGCGCGTGGCTGTGGCGCCACAAAAGTTCAGATACTACTATTTGCACGAGGGCGGGGAACATGATGTGGAGCGGGACAAGCGCGCCTCGTTCACCTTCTATGTGGACAGCTACAAGCTGGCCATGGAGCTGCAGCAGCGTGGACACCAGCCGCCAATCATGGGTGTGCGCGTCAACGACCGACCGCCCATGGTGCAGGTGGACGAGGCGTACAAGTGGAAGCTGCGAAAGGTGATCTTGTCCCGTTACGATGCGAAGAAGCGCTGCTTGAATCTGTGCCGCTTCTATGGGGACGACCAGTGGAAGGGGGAGTTCTGTGCGCTGCAGCAGTTCGAGTGCTTCGAGGCAACCGTTGACATCCTGGAGCGGGAGCTGCCCCAGCTGCGTCGTCTGGTGCTGGACAACAACTACTTGTGCCACTTGGGTGGCTTTCGCGGCGTGGATCAGCGCATGCCACGCCTACACTCGATCTCGCTGCAGCGCAACGAGCTGAAGACGCTGCGTGAGCTGCGCGTCTTCCAGCGCCTGCATCTCACCGAGCTCCAGCTGAAGCAGAATCCGCTGCCCCGCAACTACGAGCACCAGGTGCTACTCATGTTTCCGGCTCTCTGTGTGCTCAACGGACGTTGCGTGAGGCGCAGCTCATCCATACCCACGGTCAGCGTCAGCGACAGCGAGAGCGTTAAGACCGATAGCGATGTGGAGCTTGTCTCCCACGCCGAGGTCAAGCCGAAAATCATGCTTGAGCCACGAGTCACATACCTGGCTCCACATGAAACGCCGATGCAGATAAGCATCAGGAATTTCGTGCGGCGCTATCTGAAGAAATTCGATGGTGACGACAGGACGTCAGGCCTGAAACGGTTCTACCAAGAGAATGCATTGGTCTCCCTGACGCTGGGCAAGGAAGTCGCCATGCTGGGCACATGGTAGGTGAAACCGCTCAAGATTCCTCATTCCGTTTCCTGATTTATACGTCTTTTATATCCCTTCTGCAGGACCACGCCCTATGTCACCTACAGCCGGCAGCTGCTGGCCTGCCGCGACGCTGTGCTCGATATGTATGCATGCTGGCCCAAGACGGTGCACTTGGCGGGAACGATGACCCTGGACCTGACTCTAGTCCAGCCGCGCATGTTGTGCGTCTCCATCACGGGCAGCTTTGAGGAGAACGGCTCGGCGGACAATCGACGGCATTATATGCGAAGCCTTGTGCTGACCAGGAGCGACGACACAGAAGACTTTCGCATTGCCAACGAGCTCATCTATCTGAGTCGAGTTGGCCGTGGCGAACGGCAGCCGCCACAGCTCACTCCTGGACAACAGAATTTGGTATCTCTGCTCTCGGCGGAGACGCAACTCAAGTTGCGCTGGTGCAGTAGATTCTTGCGCGATACGAATTGGGACTATCAGCAGGCGCTGCTGGCATTCCAAACACTCCTACGCCGGCGCCAGATACCCGACAGCGCATTCAAGTGCGTTGCCAAGCCCGACAAGAATCTGTGACATCAGCTGCGAGCCATAGACCCAATGAGCCCGCAGGGAAATTGAAAATTCCACTGATTATGCTGATTACACTTCGTTTTTTTTAACTGGATGTGAGGGCATTAACTGTGCCACGACTATTTGGATGAGGATGTCCGTCCTTTCCTTAAACACGAATTTCAATATCTATTAGCTCCACTTGAAAATATCCTCCGGAATACCGCACTCTACCCAACGTTTATTACAACTGGTAAGATTGTTAATTCAATTACTATTAATAAATAATTGTTATTAATTATGTAAGATATAAAATTCATTATATGCATAGACTGTCGAGATAATTCTGTTTATCATTACATCGTATATAAATGCATATAAATATATTTAATTGATATTCGAGAATCTATCTATGTATGTAAATCTTTCGAGCAATTGACTTACATTAGGCGTATGTATTGCTGATCTGTGTTATCTATCGTGTCTACAAAGAGATGTTCGTTCGTCCTTTTACCGTTCTGCAGCATATATTTCAGTATTTATGAAAAACAATTTTGTTAATTAATATTTAATTGAATATTAAACAATAATGTGATAAGCAGTTATGCAGTTAACCCAAAAAGTAACAAACTTTAACTGCTTTCACTATGTAACTAATTCACTATATTGATTGATATTGATTAATGAATTGATTAATATTAATATTAATGAGACTGCTAATGATTAATATAAATTCCTGAAGAAACATGTATAACATATACTCTCAGCACATTTCAAAAAATTGTATGGATTTGCTGTCCTCAAAATTCACTTCTATTTAAACATGCATTTCTTATATTTTTATGAAACTTTACTAAATCTAATCAACTTAAAGCTTGTCAATTAAATAATAATGTCATTTAAGCAGTTAATCCAACTAGTAACTAACTCTGTAACTGCTTTCACTATGTAATTAGTTCACTAGCAAGACTTTAAAAATATTAATTGATATTAATATATATCAAATATTATGACATATATCTCTCAGTACATTTCATTCTCAAAATTCACTTCATCTATTCAAACATGCATTTCTTTTATTTTTATGAAAATTTAGTTACTCCAATCAAGTTAAAGCTTGTCAATTTTAAACCTTGAGAGTATTTGTGTTTCGGTCTGCCTCTGTGCGTTGTCTGTTCGCTACCCTTCCTGCGCCGAGGCAGGACATGTCGGGCATTTAACTTGTCGTTAGGGTGAATTTATAAGCAGCGCTTTGCGAGCGGCTGCCGTTGGGATGGTCGCTGGGTCGGTCGCTCTGTTGACTGGCTGCTTGGCTGCTTGGCTGGCCGGGCGTCAGGCATCCGTCGCAACTTTGGCGGTGTGTTGGCTTCTGTTGTACCTCAGTTTCGTCTTTGCCTCTGCCTCGACAGCCTGGCCACGCTTTATTATCTGCCCCCTTTTATTTCGTTGGTTTGCTTATTGCCCCTGCCCACTCCCTCTCTGTCTCTCTCCCTCTCCCTCTCCCTTTCTCTCTCTCTCGCGTGCCCCTTCTCTGGCATTGCGACGTTGACTGCATTTCATTGAGCGTAATTCCGTTGCTAATGATTTTTGGCACACGTAGCGCTACTTTCGAAATTAATGCGCTATAAAACAACAACACGAAGAAGAACAAGAACAACAACAACAACAGCAACAAAAGCCAACTGCAGCGACACAGAGAAATGGGCGCTCGGCGGATAGGAAATTGCCTTGCCAGGCGTTGGCTAAGGCCTGCGCCGCTCGGCCAGGCGGGGTGGAACGTGTGGCTGCTTCAATTTAATGAAACTTTCAGTTTGAATTGTTTTTCACAGCTGGACGATGTGCGGGCCAAAGAGAGAGAAAGAAAGGGAGAGGGAGAGGGGGTGGCAGCGATCAGGAAGTGCGCCACGTTTTCCATGGCCACTGATAAGAGAGTTTTTACCTCACATATGCGTGTGTGTGTGTGTGTGTGTGGTTGTGCGTGCGTGTGTTTGCGGTTTCGCTTTTCCTCAGCCTCCTCAGCCTTGCATAAATTTCCATACTAATTCGAACAGCCTATGGCGGCTGATTATCAGCCTCGTCGCCGTCGCCGTCGTCGTCATTTGCGTTGTCATCCTCGTCATTCTCATCGCTTGGCTGTAGTTTATTTGCTGTTTTTATTCGCCCGACTGTTTCAGAATAATCTAAATCGGCATTATTTATGCATTCAGCTCGCATTCGGCACGCAGACGCCGCATGGCGGGCACTCCGAATCCCTGGAACCCCCTTTACACACTCTCCCAATATGGTTTCGCATTTAAATGCAGTCCAAAAAAGAAGCAAACGAGAGAAACGGGAAAAATACAAGCCGAACACAAATCCATATTAATTTTGATATATGGCTCTTTGAAGCGCACATGTAAGCTAAAACGGGTCAATTTGATGCCCAACTTTCATTTGGAATTCTCGTTTCGAGCTTTCAACTTGATTGCAAATATGCAGATGTCAGAGTTGTCGCATGTTAGCCCAAAATCTGCACCAATAAAACCATGTTAAATGCAAACCCCTATGTATCGAGTATACTCTTTATATTTGGCTAATCACTGAAGCAGAGCAGTTTAGATAGTCCAGAGTTTGACTTTAAATGAAGGTTTTTTATATGTGGAAGGTTATTTGTTGCACATTGTTATACGAACGAGTCTTTGCTTTGAAGCTATAAACACAAGTGTTTCTTTGTAGATACTAAATATGCATTAGGGACTTAGTCTAGATTATTATATATTATACTTCATTTTAGCTATGACTGAAGAAATAGTTTACCCTTCAATGATCTACATTAAATTTGGTTTACGATCTTACAATTCCCACTTCTAGACTTTTTCGTTCTATATATTTCCATTACCATGCATATACAAGTTTCTTAGAAAACTCAGCTCATATAAATAATATCAAATACCTATGTATTATCAGTAGGACAAGAATGCTATTTATAGATTTTTTTTCTGTTTTCTCATGGTATTCTATACTCATCCAGTTATCTTGATCCGGCTCAGTAATCTGACTCGATGTCATATCTATTGCCTAATAAAATTTCGAAATTAATCCCTCTGTCTAATAGAGTATTTATGCTTTGGCTTTGCTCTGTCGTGTCTGGCTCTTTAATATCCCCAGGCATATTAGCTAGTAAAATGCTTGACACCATCGTTAAAAGTAAGCCCCATGCAATGCCCAGTGGCAGCCACAAAGACCATTTGCTCTCCCACGAGCGCCATAAAACACGCCGCAGACGCAGACCCAGTTGCCTCTCTAATATGATGTGTGGAAACAGAACAGAACAGAACCGAAAGAGCAGATCGTTAATTAGTTACTTTAATATGAAATGATAAACAACAAGAGCAACAACATCGCATGCGACCCATGTCAATGGGATTGTGTGAGTGGGCCACATGTAGTATAACTCGACTCGCCTCGCCTCGCCTCGCCTCGCCTGGCCTCGACTCGACTCCAACTAAAGCAACAAAACTTATCACAACTCATTTATCAGCAGCAATTAATGGCTGCCTTAAGTGCAGGGTATATTGTAGGGTATTGTGTGGGTAGACGTGTTGCCAATGATAAAAAATGGAAGTGACGCTAGGTTTGTCCTTAAGAGCTGTATTTCTGTGAACATAATTATAATGTAAGTTAATATTTATTTGGGTTTATTTTAAATTTGCTGCGCTCCTTTCACATCTCCAAGAAGTGTATGTCCACGGCATGGTGGTCGACGTCGACGGGCGGATGTAGTTGCAGGAATTTCACATAGGCCAAGAACGTTGTCCAGCACATGCTGAAGAAGGAGGTGAAAACCACCTGATTTCGGGCCGGGACAAAGGCAAAGTTGACTGTTTGCACGCAGGGCCAGTAAACGATGCCGACCTTATAGGCATCCAGGAATTTATCGCTAACCTGCAGAGAGAGAGAGAGGAAGAGTCAGACAGAGAGGGACGCAATGAGTGAGCGAGGTAAACATTCAGATAGTGCGTTTGTGGGCGTGGCATAATTTTAAATGCCAGCGCTGAAAATTGTAATAAAGTGACAGAGGAGGGAGGAAATGTTGAAAATAAAAACTTTTATTTACGACCAAAGTTGGCATGAGTGTGAGTGTGTGTGTATATGGGCGTGGCGTTTTGTTAATGTTGTTAATTAAAAAAGCCTTTTGGCATTTCACAATTTAACTTTTGGCCGCATATGTTGCCATCCCGACGGCCATTGGGAAATGCGCGAAAATTATATTTATTTTTGGCCCACGCAAAAGTCAACAAAAAGTAAAAAAAGAGACTTTTGTGGCTTGTATTGTAAATTGATGTTAAGCTACTAATTAAGCACAAATTGGGATTAAAAATTAATATTAATGCACTTATTTATGAGACAGACGAAGTTGAAAAAGAAAAAAGAGATCCAATTATAAAAAGTCAACTAGTTTTTATGCTGAATTTCATTTGTGGCCAGACCGCATAAATAGAGCTTATTCTGGGCATAGCAACTGATGTAGAGTTGTTTATAGAGTTGCCCGGAGAGACATCTTCATCTGCGGCTGCTTAGACAAAGTTTGCCAATCGAACGCGAACTGCGACTCGGACAGATCTCGGTAAACGCATGCAAGCCAAATGAGAGAACGCACGGTTGACACAAATATATGGTAAAACATTTACATTTATCAAGATAAATGGTTTCTAATGATATAGCAGTAACTCGGCTGGGAGAACTCGGGGCCGCAGAGCCAACAAATCAATGCTGACAACTCGGCACAGAGTCGCAGATGGAGACAGGGGCACAGACACAAGCAAAGGCAGCGAGACAGGGAGACAGACAGGTGATATTTATGCACGGTTACAGATGCTGGCAGACAGATACAGAGGCCCAGATACTGGGCTACAGTCGAGTGTAACTGTCGTGAGAAAACGTATTTCCGAGAGACCCACACATACGCATACCCAAAGTACGCTGCGACAGCTTGTTAAGCCCAAAGCCCCAATTTCAAAACAAACAAAATATACGAAATAACGACTAAAGACTTCGGTAGACACAGCTCTTAGCTGTGCACTGACATGAAAGCTTTATAGCTAACTTGGAGGTTATATATAGTTATTTTGTATATATATTAGGATATATTGAGATTGCTCAGCTTGTATTGAATGAGATTTATTTAGATTAAAATATGATAGATTTCTTAATCAAATATGTATGAATAAATATCTATCATATTTTAATCCTTAAAACTCTCATTCAATATAAACTGAGCAATCTCAATGATCTCAATGATATATATACAGACTTGTCTTTCCTTGTGCTTTACACTTATCAGCAAAGAGTTGAATACCCTCCGCTGCGATATACACTTTCGGCTCATGACAATGCGATTAATGATAACGATAGCGATTCCAATAACGATAACAAGCTGAACACTGACCAATAAACACAATTTTTATAAGCGTGGTGGAGAGTAATAACAATACTCATAACGATTACAAACCGCAAAGATGAAAGACAGTGGAGTGGGATGGAGAGCGGAGAGAGGAGAGACAGATATGAGATCAAGTGGATTGCTCAAGGTGCCCCCGTCAAGTGGGGAGTGAAAGACATTAACGAGAAAACGGAATGAGAGAAAAAAGCAGAGCGATGGAGACACCGAACGTACCTCCTGCTTGGCCTGGGCATACGTGTTGCCCTCCATCAGAGTCATGGTGAAGAGAAAGGAGCTAATGGCCATGGGATCGTAGGCCGTCTGCTCGGTGATCGCCTTGCAGAGAGATGACTTAATATCTGTGCGGGGCCACATGACGGTGGCCAGTCTTATCCAAACATATATGGTGGGTCCCATAAAGAAGAAGCCAAACAAACTGAATCTGCAAGAAGAAAAAAATGGAACGGGAAGAGGAAGAGGAGACACCAACACCGCAGAGTAATCGATGCCAATTATCAGCAAGAGCAGCTGTTGGACAATATTTAGCTGTCGCCCCACCTCAGACACTTCATCCAGTCGTAGGTGCGGAATGTCCGTTTCTCGATCAGCGTCTGCTCGATGAGACAGCCGCACGGCCACAAGGTCCCATACGACAACATGCCTCGCAAGACCTTATATTTGTTTGTTAAATTCACAAGGTTTCGAAACATTGTCGCGCCTCGAGTGCTCGAAGAAAGTAAAGGTATTAAGAGAGGCCTGCAAGAGAAATGGCTTGCTGATAAGAATTGCGGTGAATGGCGGCTTACTTAAAAACTAAATGAGTTTGGGAAGGTAAACACAGAAGGAGCAAGGGAGAAATTGATTGACAGAAATAACTATTTTATTTATTTTAGGCAATGAAAAATCTTAAATGAAACTCCTACAAGAGCAAGTCCATGAAATCTCTTTAAATTTTTCGTCTAATTTCTCATTGGTCTTCTATATTATATTAAGTAAAAAACTTCGTATGACTGATTGGATTATGTTTCATTTGATGTTATTCGCCCAAATTTCCGAAACTTTTTAATTGCCTTTCTAACGATTCGTTCCGGGGCTTCGGCCACGACTCTTGCCAATTTGCCAGCTCTCTTTGACATTGGCCACCTGCCTCGCAAAAGCCTTCTGCCTGCCTTCCCCCTGCCCCCCTGCCCCCACGGCTTGTTTATGTAGTTAACTGCACCTTCAACATTGCCGTCTCATTTAAAATTTAAATGTAAATATAATGCAAATTAATGTTAAGGAAACATTTTGTTACGGCCCGGCATGGCAGAGGCTGATAAACAAAGGCGACTGAGCGTGTGGAATGGGAACGCGGCCTGTTTGGACAGTTGCTCAGCAGTTACAGTAACAGGCACACACACACAGCTTACCTCACGTCCTAGGCAGGACAAGGCTGGCAACCTGAACGGGACAGGCAGCGACAACGTGTACATGTTAATTACTTGTGAAAATATGCAACAGACGGCCAACACACCAGCAACAACAACAGCAACAACAACGACGAGTGAGGGCAGCCTACAATTTGCCATGAGGTATACTTTTTTCACACCAACTGAAATTACCAGGCGAATAAAAGCAAGTAAGCAGGAGAGACCCGACCAGGGCCTGGCCCGGTTCTATTGTTGTGTGTGCCCTTCAAAGGGAACCTGACTGCTGCTTGCCTGCCTCACTTGCTGGCTAGCTGCCTAGCTGCCTGGCTGAGTGGCGTGTGTGCGGGCATACTAATTACAAAAGCAACAACAACAACAACAACAACAATAGCAGCACCACCCCGACAGTGAATTTGGCTCTTTAATCGCTTCAACAACTGTTTCTTCAACTTCCTACCCACACCCTAATGTTCCAGCCAGAACTTAAACTCCAACTCCCAGTTCGAGGCTCATTTTCCTTTGCTCTGCCGCTGCGGCTCATTAAGCGGCCAGCCAACAACAAAAAATCCAAATACTTCAAATCACACATCTCATAGTGCCACTCTAGTCGACCTTAGAATACCCTGTAAAATTGCAAATGCTTTTTAAGAGGCAGACAAAGAAGCTGACACCAGATATTGAGGGATTATGGTAGGAATTATTAATAAAGGAATACTATATATTGTTTTTAGTATAGTATATATAACAGATATAATATATCTAGGGATAAAATTATATATTAAAAATTCCTTTCTGAGTCTGGGATTCAAATTAATATTGATATTTCTGCTAGTGTCTGTCGCAGATTAAGATTCGCTCATTAATCTATTCAGACTCAATAGTGCAACATACTATGTGGATTATAGGGTATTCCCGCGTCGATCATTGTCCAATGTAGCACACTTGTTTGTGTTTTATTGCATTGTACTTTTGATTTTGGGAACTCGGGCTGCCGTTCGTAAGTATCTTTCGCTCAAGCCTAATTGCTTTTTATGACAGTCGACTGAATATGATAAATCTTTCGTGTTGTTTCGTCTGTCTGCCGGGTTGTTCCGGCTAGAAACATTATTTCGACATTTGTCGGCATGGAAACATTCTTTGCAATTAAACTCTGTGTCTGTGCTTCGTGTATATTTCGGCATTCCGGTAGCGTGCACTACATAGACATAAAGCCATAATACTTGACATCTGTTACTCGCTGGAGCAATGAACCGCCCCTGTCCCTTTCCCTGCCACTGCCACTGCCACAGCCACGCCCCACACTCGCTAAGCTGCCTTACACTGGGTCCGACTGTCTGTCTGCGAGACAGTCAAATGTGTCAGCTGTGCGAGTGCCTCGATGTGTGATATTTATTTGCAATTGGCTGCGGATTTCATTAGAGCCCTGCGAGTGGCTCGACGAGACCACATGAAAGTGGCTCTCGAGGTCCTCTCGAGAGTGTGGCCCTTGGGCAACATCTTAGCGGGCGCTGCGGCAAATCAAAGTGTGGCAACTGAACTTGACACTTGATCCGATTTAATTGCCACCAGATGGCAGACAGCCATAAGAAGCGTCTAAGTTACACGATTCTCCCTATTATTGCCAGCTAAGTTTCTACTCAATTCAAATACCTTTGAAGCTCGTGACGTTCTCACGCAGCAGCCACTATAAATACTTGGTCATCCACTATAAATAGTTATGTATATGGGCTACTACGGCAGATGCACTGGGAAAAAAGTCGACTAAGTTCCAGGTCTTTCTTTTTATAGCTGAAGAAATTGTTAAATTAAATTTTGAGGTTTATTGAAATATATATTTAAAAGAGATCATTTTTCTACTACGGCAGATGCACTGGGAAAAAAGTCGACTAAGTTGTAGCAGTGGTGGAACATCCACTGAAGCTAATATTTAATTTAATTTTGAGTTATATTGAAATATATATTCAATTTTAAGATCATTAATAAATTCTCTATATTTATGATTAAGGTCTTAAAGCCGTTTTATTTATTTAATTTAATTTGTTTAAAATTAAATTTTTAGATTGTAAAGTTGTTGTGGTAAATGAAATTCTCTGCTTGTTTTTATAGTAGATAAACCCATAACATTTTGATATATGAAACTATAAAGCTTTACGGCGGCGCATGTGAAATAACATATTCAAAATTGTTCACAACTTTTGTCTGGTTTGTTGCATAGCCATAAACAATATCAAATATGAAGCACATAGACATGCATATATATATTATGTGTGTATATGTGTGTGTCTGCTCGTATATAAATCCAATTTGGCGCACTTTCCTAGAAAAATGGGGCTTTGGCAACTTATTTGGCTGTCAGCTTTTACATTTTGCATGACGATAAATTTTACAATGCGCCCCTCAGCGACTGTGCAACAAAATCATTTTCACGCTCGCTGGCAGCAGCAACAACTGAAACAACTGCAACTGCAACTGCAATAACAGCAATAGCAGCAGCAGCAGCAGCAGCAACTGCAGCAGGCATTGCACATAAATTAAAAGTAAAATGTTTATTTACGCTGTGTGTCCAGAAGGATGTATCAATGTTGCCTCAAGGGGGGCTCTGCGGGGGGAGCATGCAACATCTGAACCGCCTGCCAGTTTCCTGTGCAACATTTGCATTTTGACGCCGTTTTACGCATGATGTGGATAAGAGAGTGTCCCGCTCGACCCTTGTGCCGCCCGCTTTCCCTGCCTCGGCGGCTTATCAGCTAAATGAAATCAAAGAGCGTGAGTGAGACGAAGGGGCACGGCGAGCTACGCGACGTCGCTCAGTCAGAGTCAGAGCCTGCAGCAGCATCTTGCAACATTTTGTTTTAATTTCGCACTCTCGAAAAGTGGCAGCCGCCACTCGAACGGGCTTTTGATGTTGCCCAGGCGCTGGCAGCGACGTCAACGTCGACTGCGACGCCGACGCCGACGCCGACACTGGCAGCTGTTGTTCGGCTTCAGCAGGCAGACATCCAAAGCCGCCTGCTCCACGAAGCGACCAAGTGCCGTCGATACCCTGCGCATTTAATCTATTTCACATCACGTTCAACTCGTTTCTGCTGTTCGATTCAAATTCAAATTTCTCAGATATAAAAGAACTCTTCAAGCAGATACACTTCACGAAAAGAATAATAAAAGATTGCTTTTTATGCTGATTTCGTAGCAAGAGAATGCTATGCTTAGTCAAAGAACTATTTCTTAAAGCCAACAATACTGAAAGTGCCTAAGTTATGGTCGGTATAATTTCAGTTGGGGCTTATCATAAATAAAATAACTTTAATATCTAAAGAATACAAGAGTGAGGGGAGCCAAAGCATTTAAATATTGAAATCGATAACGAAAACTATTTTAAATAAATTATTTTCATTAGAAATAGCTTTTCTTTTCGCTAAGTGTATGATAAAAGGTTTCTTAGTTCCAATTTGATGTTATTAAAAGATAATTATTTAATAATTAGTTTCATGTGCCGCCGCTGTAGTGTATACGAGTTTCGATTCTCGGTCGCTCAGTTTTGCTCCTCGCCTTTCATGTTTCATTATTTTATTGCGCTGTGCCTCGGGGGCGCTTCACTGGCTGCCACATAGCCCCCTCCGCCTGCCTCGCCCCCCGTTGCCATCGTTCTGTGGCGCGCACTTCCTGTTGGTCGTCGTCGACGGCACTTGCAACATTTCATTTAATTTAATTCTTTTTACAGTTTGCTTTGGCTTTTTATGATTAAATTTACAGCCTATTTTCCAAAAAGCAACAACAGCGACGAAAAATCCGAATCGTTTATTTTATTAAATGTGCTTATTGATTTTTTCCCCATTGCGCTTTCAGCTTTTATTTCTTCAATTGATTTTCAATTTAATTTCGAACTTCACACAACATTTTAGTTGTTGTTGTTGTTGTTGTTGTCGCGAGTGCCACATCAAAGGCAGCAGCAAAGACGACGCTAATTGCAGCCTACAAGAGTATCTGCATCTGTATCTGTATCTGTATCTGTGCTTGTATCTGTATCTGTATCTGTATCTGGCGCGCGTATCTCAAGGTGTGAATTGTGATTGCATTCGCTCTGAAGATTTCTTTGTACCTTTGCCATGCACAATATTTTTTTTCGTTTTTTTGATTTTTATTTTCAAGTTGGTTTTTTCGGTTCTTGTTTATTGAACTTTTGGTTGCACGATAGCAACGACAGCAGCAGCAGCAGGGGGCTGGGGCTGGGGCTGGGGCTGGGGCTGGGGCTGGGAGGGGCCGAGCAACGTGCTAGTTTTAAACATATTGAAACATGTGTATTTGTCGGCTGATGGATGCGGGCTGTTTGTTCTTTCCGCCGTACCATGATTTGATTTATTTGTACACAACTTTATGATATTTACATGTCTGAGGCCCGGGGAACGTAAATCGGAACGAGCTCCGGCATTGAGCATTCGCTGCATGCAATCTGGGTTCACTGAGCGTGTTACGCCTCTGAGCTCCGACTTGTGCGTGTGTTTGTGAGTGTGTCAAAAGTCAACATAAGGGTTTGGGCATGGGAATTCGTATCGACGAACCAGCGGGCACCCCCAGCGTTTCAGGCTTCCCTGATGCAGCTCGCAGCCATAAACTGTGTAATAATGTTGTGTAATAAATCTAGCTTACTTATTCGATAAGAGATATGAGATTAAAGATAAGTTATCAAAAGGAAACACAATATAAACTGTCCTGACTAATCTTAGACTAACTAAAGTCCTTAATCCTTATATTTAGTTAGGTCGAATATAGATACTAGATGTAGTGTTCGTACGACTTGTTATCATTTACATAAAATAGATAAAAGATTTATAATTACTCCCTCTAAAGCTACCTAGAAAAACTGTATATCAACTAATAATAATTAAAAGTAGAGGAAATATTCGCTTCAGCGAAAGTTTCTTTCTGCTTGGCTAAGCAAGAAAAGGTCGCCGTATCGCATGCCAAATTTAAATTAATTTGCTTAATGTTATCTTCAACTGTTTCCAAACAGAGACAAAGAAAAGATTTGTTTATGCCCAAAGTTTCCTTCCGTTTGACGTGAACTAAATCCTTTTAATTATCTCTCAAGCTGACGGCACTTCCCTCTCGAGTGTCGGCTGCTCTACTCAATGCACTCAATCAAGTGCAATTATTGGCAAGAGGTCGAGAGGTCGAGAGTTGTGGCCAAGCGGGGGTTCCCCGCTTATCTAATGCTGTTCATCTGCAGGCTGTTCTTTTGTGAGCGGCGGCTTGGCCCGCCTGCTGTTTAATGCCCTTTCGCTGGGGCTGGCCGCCAGGGCCGATTATCATTATCAATGCATGTCCCGTCATAATTAATAAGACTCACCCTCGCCCCGAGGCAGGCAGGACTGCAATCAGTTGGGCCATTGTGCCAGGCAGCAGGCCTTATCAACTGCGACTCGGCTCAACGAACCCCAAAAACGAACTCGACAAACAGCTGCTGTTTCTGTTCTCTGACCCACTTGGCTCTACCCCTCTCTCTCCCGCTCCCTCTTCGTCTCACTTGATGTTGGTTTAGGCACTCCTGGCCAATTAAGGCCTTCCTGTTGTGCGAAATTTCATAAACAGTTCTTACTTTTTTTAACCCTCGCCTCGATGTGGCGGCATATGTGATAATATTTTTTGTCTGTCTTCCACCTACTCATATATATATATTGTATAATTTATATATATATATATTTGCGTGTGTGTATTTTCCGTTACCCGGACCCTTTCGCCCAGAAATGAAAACTCGCATCACACACGCTCAATTTCAAGTGTCGAAACGCCCGACAGCTGTGATAACAGAAGGGAAATGAAATGCCCCGCCCCCTGCAGCACCCGCCGGGCATAATGTTGGCTAAAGTTTTAAAATAACATCAGCCGAGGACAGGCGGCGGCAGGGTGAGGGTCTGTGCTCTGGTGCTGGTACCACAGCTCGGTTCAGCAATTTATGAAATCATTTTCGCATTAAAAAACGAAAAGGAACGGAAAATAAAGGCAAACAGCAAAGCTGTTGGCAACACATGTGTTGCCAACTAAAATATTGCAATTGCGCTTGATTTCGTCGTTGGCTTCCATTTTATTATAATATATGTTATTCTTGGGCTGTATCTTTAATGCGCAGTGCCCGGGGCGAAGGACAACGGAAACGCTGCCCAAAACAAGAGAATCCAATTTCGTTAGAATTTGATTGTCAGCCAGCATAACGAGGCGACATACGTATGGGAAAGAGACAGCCAGCCAGGCAGTCGGGCAGGCAGTCAGGCAAGCAAACAGTCAGACAGACGAAGGGACGGACGGACGGACAGCGAGACTGTTTGTCAGGGACAGCAGACCGACAAAGCAGGCGGGCGAGCGACTACATTGAAATTTAGAAACAAAGAAAAAGTCGAGAGTGGATGGCATAAATACAACTTGCATTGTGCCATTCCAGAATTCTCGGTACGCACAAGTGTCAAAAGCAGCACATGACAGTTTTTTGGCGGCGGCACTCACAGCCATGCACAAGTGCTATTGAGAGCTGTCCGTGTGTCTGTGTGTGTGTGTGTGTGCAGTTCGACAATTTAGTTTAGTTAGTTTTGGCATTGAGCGGAAGCGGGCCCAAACGTCAGTTAAGCCAAATTGACGTTTTGTGTGTGTGGGCCGCAGCCATAGCAGGTCTCGCTGCTCGAGTTTCATCTGGCATTGACATTAGAATTGGCACGCATTCTGCATTTGACGAGGATACGGCAAGTGAGGCGCATAACAAACTAAATTCTATTTAAATTTAGTTTCAAATTAAATTTCGGTTGAGTCTGCAACCGGGCGGGCTAACCCGAACTTTGTGATGCAGGCGCTCCAAAATCTTGCCTAAATGCAATAAAATCTAGGGGAAGAGTCTTTGTAGACGGAATAATTACCATGGAGAGTCGAACAGTTGGTGATTAAATACTGAACTTTGATTGAATCCAAATCTGTCATTCTCTTCTTGAGACACTTTAAAAATGTCCAACTCTATTGGCTGTTTACTCCTCCGGACTTCTCTCCCATTGACGTTTGCATTGCAGCCACCATCAATTATGAATCCATTGGACGCGACGTAGTTTCATGTTAGCCGAGAAGTGGATGAGGCCCAATCGCTTCATCAGTTACAGGTCTCGACTCTGCGAGTCTGTCTCTCTTTCTCTCTCTCTGTCTGTCTGTCGGGCTTGTCATGTGTGTGTCGCAGCGCCCACGTTAGTTGGAAGCCCCGTGGGGTTACATTGAACCCAGCAGCAAAATAAAAAGCTGTGCCCAAATTTAGACCTCGGTTCAGTGCACTGCACCATTGCGAGAGTGCTTGCTGTTCGGCTAGAGTGAAAAAGTAAATAAAATGCCAGCACAACTGTCAATTATGGACGTAGTGCTGTGCTGGGCCATCGCACACATAAATACAATAAACAAATATGCCAAGCATGCACACACATATATACACGTTATATATATATACATATTGATGTATATTTGATATGCAAGTAAACAGCAGCAATTGAGTTTGTGGCCGATTGTTTCGCTGCTTGGTGTATGGCGACGCTTGGGTAGTGGGACGCAGGCTGGAACTCTCCGTGCCCATTGACACATGCCGCATACGAAAATGCAGCGTCAAAGTCATTTGTCACGCGTCGGCTACAACGGAACGATATCAATGAGCGAACAATGAACCAGGCGGCTGGCAAATAAACCACTCCACCACCCCTCTCCACCACTCTCCAGCTCTCCACCACTCGCTGCATTCACTTTCCCACTCTGGCCAAAAGTCGAGGCGATTCAAACCGCACAGCTCACAGCGCACAGAAATAAATGTTGAGCACACACTAAATCAACAATTATGTAGAAGATAAGCAAACGCTGAAACGATTCGAATCATTCGAACCCTGTCCGTTGCCCGTTGCCCGTGGTCCGTGGTCCGTGGTCCGTGGCCCGTGAGTGTGGCTCAAACGAACTTCCGCAATTATTTACAATGCTCGCGTATATATCCCATTAGGCTGAACAGCAGAGCCAACAATTTCTATGCCTCGACCCCTTTGCTTTATCAGTAGTTGTTAGCCAAAGGGAAAAGGGGTGCAGAACGCTCTGCTCTGCTCTGCCCTGCCCCTGCTCCGGCTCCGGCTCCTCCCTTTCTGAAACCTCTGACGAAACGAGTTCGAATCCCGCTTGTAATTTCATGCACTTAAACTCGCATTATATTTTATTTTCCTTTTTTTGCTCTGTTCTGTTAATTTTGTGTTTGTCTGATTTAGTTTTTTTTTTTTACTTTTTTGGTACGTCATCGTTAGCTTGTTTCACTTCTTTTTTTTGGAAACCTTAGGCTCTCTTCGTTTATTTTTCAATTTTGTTTATTACTTTTTTTCTTGATACCATTCGAGGTGTAGTCATTATCATTTTGCCTGCTCCTCAGCGTGCCGTGCCGTGCCGTGCTGCGCCGTGTCCGTAATTACATTTATGGCCTGTGTAGTGCCCTGCTCTGGGCTCTCGGCTCTCGGCTCACGGCTCACGGCCCGCGCGCCGCCCCTCGGAAGGGGGTCTCTGGGACTGCGTGCCGTGTGTTAAATTATATGGCCAGTCATTGCATTTATGAGAGCGCAGTTACACGAGCTCGTTTTCATATTTTGTCGATGGGCAGTTAGCTGTGTGAGGGCTGCCCATTACGAACAGCTTATCAAGAGCTTCAGCTCAACTGCGGCGACTAAAAACGAGGCCAAATTGAGATTCATTCATTCAATGAACATTATAAGCACCTTTTTAATTGCTATTTGCCAGTTGACTATGCTTACTCTATTGAAGGAAATATGAATTGAACCTTAAATTTAAATCAAAGGCAAGTCTGGACTCGCACTTGTTGAAAGATGAATTGAAAATGTTTGTTTTAGTTAGACTTAGAACTTAGTGCATATATATTATACAAGTCTGGAGCGTGAACTCTGCTGAAATCATTAAAATAACTGAGTTCGCTTTTTGGTATTTAGTTCTAGAACTTGTCTATCAGCAATCTCTTTGTGATTCATTCATGCACAAGGTATGCCTGATGATTCTACTGTGCTCAACTGTTGTCCTGGGCATTCAAGATTGTGGCAGCTTAACCTCATTTCTAAGCAATTCGCATTTCGGGCGAGCAGCGCAAGAATTACATGAACAGTGCTAAGTGGCAGAAGGCAGCAGGCGGCAGGCGGCAGGCAGCGGGAGGCAAGGGACAAGAGGCATGCGGCAAGAGTGGCAAACGCAAAATCAAAGAAAAGAAAATTAACATGAAGTGAATTTCGAAAGGCAGTCTCAGTGCAGATAAGTACATAGAAACTGAAAGACCGAGAGGCGGACAGACAGCCAGACGGACGGATGGTCGGACGGACGGACGGACTGTTGGCGGCTAAGGCAAACGTAAAATTTGGCAAGCATTCGCCATAGTAGAGCACGTGCTTATAGCGCAGAAAATGTGGAAACTTTTATTTCCTAAGAGACCCGCTGAGACAGCCAGTCGACATGGACGTGACGGACAGCCGGAGGAGCGGCGGGGCGGACGCTGGGACGGATGGAGAGGACAAACGGACGTCGTGGAACGACGAACGTCAACGTAATCATGAAGCAATTTCTTCTTACTTTACGGATCTGGCAACTGCAATTTGTAGTCAACGTTCTCTCAGACAGCCTCAGCCCGGCAGGGACTTGCGAAATGGGACAGCTGATTGTGACTGCTGTTTTTTGACCCATTCACACACACACCCAGAGGCACACACACACATAGAGTGTGTGTTCTTGTCGCAGCTACTTAAGCAGAATTAATCTTTTTTGGCAAATAAATCATGTGGGGCATGCTGGTTCCGTTCCGTTTGCTTTGTTGTATGCGCAATTTGAATAAAAAAGCAGCTCCAAATACAGAATAACTGACTTGTAGATACCCTGCGTTCTAGTGTGCTTGGAATATATGAGAGAAATTGGTATTATTACTGAAGAAATATATATCCTGACTACCTTTTGACTAATTTATGAATTTTGGAATACAATTTTACAATATTTTAATCATATTCAAAATCTGGTTAGAGTAGATATTTATGTTCACTTATAAACACGTCAATAGGTGTTGGGTATTAGCTTTAAAGATATTTATAATCGAAATTAAAATCGATAAAACCCGACTTAGATAACAAATAAAATGCTGAACAAAAATGTAATTTACATTATACAAAATATTTCTAAATAAAGAAATATCGATACGCTTTGTAAAGGGCCTTTTTACAATGTTTTATAAGGGTATAATTAGCACAGCTCGATTAATTTCGATTAATTTGATAAATCTGTAGTAATTATACCCCGCTTATAAAACATTGTAAAAGACCTTTAGCAGAGCGTGTATATATCTTTACAATGTTGTATATATAATTATTTATATATATACATACGTGCATATACCACTCCCAATTCACATTGAATCAGTGTTACGTTCATTAAATTTATTACTTGGCACATACAGACATTCAAGCACACGCACACATACACACACACACACACACACACAGTGTCAGAGTCACAAAGTAATTTCTTGGCGTCTTTTGCATTGTTTTATACATATTTGAAAAATAAATAATGCTTTGAGCTGTGGAAGCGGGTCGATTAATATAAATCAACGCCCGTCTGTGTCATCCCGCTCGCTGGGTCTTGCGGCGGGCCAAGGGGGGTGGCTCAACTTTTCCTTTGTGGCTTTAATGAAAGTAATTTATTAAGTAATTTCTAAGCTTTTAGTCGTGACGCTTGTTGTTGAGCGTTTAATTAATTGGTTTTCTTATTAAACGCCAGGCAAAATGAATTATGCATGAGGAACGCGTTCGCCGATATTGGAATCGGGATTGTGTAACCTTTGCCTCCCAGCCTGCTCTCCACTCGGTCGCTCGTAAAACCCAACCAAGTTAATTCCAAGCTCCAGGTTGAGAGTGAAAAACCCGCATTACTGCCAGCAAATTCATACTGCATAGAGGTGGGGACGATAATCGCTTGTGAAATATTGCGAATTCCAGATTAATAAGCACTTCGCATTAAACAATTGCGGCTATGGGTTATGGCAATTAAGTTAATTTATGGCGTAGGTGGCTTGCCTATGTGCAAGTCGCTTCTTTTCGCAGAGACTTCGACACATATGTTATATAGCAAACATAAATGTTTTGGGCCTAGCCCCACTGGGGCACTTTGCACTGGCAAACGTGCTCTTCTTTCCAAAGCAGCCCATAGATATACGTACTTTCGAAGCATTTGGCCAGCGCTTGCCGTTGTCGTTGTCGTTGTCTTGTGAATGTTGTCGCCGTAGTTGTTACGCGAGAGTCTTGTCTCGTAAATGACTAAGCGGCGCTCCAAAGAGACCCAGTTACAGCCGTATCTATGCTCGCAGGTATGTGTGTGAACGTGTGTATCGATCAGCGAATACACTGAAAGAAAAGAGGCTTTGTGTGAACTGTAAAACAAATGCAACCCAATTCTATGTTCCACGATTCTTGAGGGAAATAAACCCAAATACATGTTATAACAAAATATATATAGCGTTTACATTTTAAGCTTTGAATTTAATCATTTAAATATTGAACTAATTTTTTTTAATTTATTCATTTAAATAGTGAAAATCAAGGAGGAGGATGATCAAGCTTAAATCGATTTTTGTCTTTTAAATGGCAAATAGAAACAATTCAGAAACTTTTTAGACTTTTTAACAATTGCTTTAAGCTGCAAATTGTACTTCAAAGTACTTAAAAAACATTCAAAAGTAGCTTAAGACAAGCTCAATTGAAATAAAACACATTTCAGATGGCATTTTGTTTTCTTAAACTGAATTTTCATTAGGAGATAAGAGATAGGAAACAGATAAAGGTGAATTTAGAGTAGAAGACAAAGCATTGGCCTTAAAAGTTACACTGCTTTTTTATTGGTCTGCTCAACATAGTTTTTGGCGCAGTGTAACTTGCTGCAACTTTTGCTGCTGCTGCTGCGAACGGATATGCACAAGATGCGAAACGTGCTTTTCCAATAACGTAGACAGACAATGACAAAATAAAGCCAAGCAACGATGCGAACCAACTTCGCTTGCACTTATTGTTGTTGCTGCTGTAGTTGCTGCTGCTGCTGCTGTTGCTTGTGCTAAAAAGCTGTAGCCAAAAAAATAAATAAAAATATTTAAAGAAAACTGTCAAGATTTGCATTTATCGTTGGCGTCGGCGTCGTGAGCTAAGAAAAATGCACATATGCGATAAAGCTGCTGTAGTCTTGTGTCTGTCGTATCTGGTATCTAGTATCTGATAGCTCACAGATACTGGCACGGATACAGATACATATGCATGTGCTTGCCTGGCATTTGCATAATTTGCATGTCGGGCAAATATTAGGTAAATATGAAGAACATGAAACGCTTGTCTAAACAAAAATGAAAAACCAAAGCGCTGAAAAATGGCAATTAAATAAATAAAATAAAATGAAATAAAATGAAATCTTTTTTATTTCAATTTTAATTGCATATAAATAATTATTCGTTTGGAAATTTTAATTGACTCGCCGCAGATAAAATCAAAAATCAAATATTTTCAGCATTTCCATTTCGATTCGGAACTAGGTTTGAGGCTTTCTGGTCAGGTCTTTGCCATGTTGCCATTTTAGCATTTCAGCATTTGGTTTTTTGTTCGTTCGCAGTTCGCATTTGTTGCCGATTCATTTAATTAGTTGGCGCTTTGTGGTTTCAGCTGGCCAGTTCTCTGGGCAACTCCCGCATCGGAGCGATCAGATTAAATAGAAATGCGGGTTTTCACTACATTTGCCCAGAGCAAAAATGTTGAAAAACAAATACGAGAATTTATTTATTTAGTTTTTTGCTTTTCTGCTTTTGCCTTTGTTTTTTTGCATTTCAAATATTTGGTTTCTGTCGGCTTTTGTGTAACTTTGCCATATGCTAAATAAATTAAAATTTCATTTTATACTGCGAGCCCGTGCGAGTGGGTGAGTGATAAATATATTTGCATTTGTTGCGAATTAAAAAACAACAAAAACCTAAGCGAAATAAGATGCAAATTGGAATTCTGTTATTTGTGCAACTAAAATTAATGTCGAGTTCATTGCACCCCAAAGTCAACAACAAATGACGTTTGCCAATGGAGAAAAAACCAAAATCAAATAATTATATATCATCTGTAATGGCCGTATAATATGTTTATTAAATCTGCTCTGTGTTTGCCCATACACTGAGCGAAATCATCGTGTGCTGTCATCAAAAGCTATTTCCTTATTTGTGTTTAACTCTGAATGAACACAGCTCTTCCTTATGCCGCCAATAGCCAATAGCAAAACAGATGCCTGCCATTTTAGCTATTACACCTATACACACGCACACACACACGCACACCTCTGCCTACACATTGCTATGCATGCAACGCATCTTTATATGGCTTACAATTCAATTTAAATGTAATTTCCCCTATGCGAAATTGCGAAATTTCAACAGAACATTTGCCAGAGGTGAGCAGTCAGTCAGTCAGTCAGTCAGTCAGTCAGTCAGCCAATCAGTCAATCAATCCATCAGCCGGCGAGTCGGGTAGTCAAATATCACAGATACACCTCATGCATGCCTACGTAAATCATAATTTTTCATTTGGCACGGTAGAAAATCGTTTTACACTTTCGACATAAATTGACGAAATAAATCATGCCGCTAGCACGTGATGCAGCTAAATGGGGGCGTGGCGCTGCTGTGTGGCTACTGCCTGCCCCGAGCACACAAATTACAGCACAGCAGCAGAAGGCATGCGAGCTATGCAAATACTTTCTACCTACAATACATAGCAAGAGCTACCCGTTCCGGCGCCCTTAACTGAATTTATTGTAACAAAAGTAAGCAAATTTCTTTAATTATTTAAATAGTTTACAGCAGACTATTTATGTGCTTGCCTAACGGTATTTATGTGCTGTGTCTTGAATGTTAATTTATGGCGGACCACGCGGCGTATGCGCAATATTTTTCTGCTTGCGCTCGAGAGTAAACAATTCGGTTTAATATTTATAATTTGATGATGTCTCTCCACTTTCGTCATTTCAGCTTTTTGCCATTTAAGTGGATTGTCAATTCCGAGTATATGTATGCTTGTGTGTGTGTGTGTGTGTGCGTTTGGCTCATAAAAGGCCACGACCGGATCGACCCCCAGTCGACAGCTGACTGATTGAATTGTGGCCTCCAATATGGCTGTCTATCGCTTGATTTTATATATTATACACACAAATAACTGAATAATATGAAATTCATTTTCATGGCGATTGCATTCGAGGCGTAATTGCTTGATGATGTCCTGCATTGACTGCTCATTGTACACCGACAACAAAGGCCAAGCTAAATTTTCCCCCAGATTAATGATGTATGTCTTTATATATATATAATATAAATGAGAGATTTAATGTGACTTTCCAATCTGTTAGTCTCATATGAGCTGAAAATGTTTGTCTCCGCACTTTGATTTGCATAACTAGTAACCCATAACCCAATATCAATTTACATTGATTCCCGTTCATATTCGATGTATGCCTGACATATGACTTACATTCTTTCGATCCCATCCCATATAATCGCATGACATTTGTTGTTAATTTAGGCCTGGCTATTATATACACACATAATGAGCTTACTTATAGCTGATAAATGAAATTCAATAATTAATTTTCATTATTAATTAGAAAATTGAATTTTAATTGTAAATCATTTGTGATGTACGCCCGATGTATGTATGAGAGGTGCCCACTGGGCCGTGGTGCTTTGTTTCACAGGCGTATTAAATGCGCATTAGCCTTCCCACTGCACCCCTCCATTATGGCCCGGCCATTTCCGCTGGGCCTACACTACAGCTTGCCCTCGCACCCGCCCAACCCTTGGCTGGCCGTGGGCCAGTCACTTATCGACCACATTAGCCTAATGATTTCGTCAAGTTTCTCAGCTCGAGCGGCATTGTTGTTGCTATTGCTGCTGTTGCTGTTGCCATTGTCAGCACTTAAATGCAGGCAGGCTTCATTTGGTTAATTGCATGGCAAACGTTGTCATGATTAATGTTAATGCTAATGTGACTGCCCTTTGGGGCCTGCGTAAATATTCTGGCAATCGTATGTTCCCGATATTAGAACCTGTTCCTAATTCATTTCATTCTCTTCTTTTGCCGTGAATTTGTATTTTTTGCTTTTTTGCTTTGCTTTTGCCTTTTCCGTATTGTAATTTGATTCTCCGTTGGCAAAGCCAATTTCATTAATTGGAATTGGGCATTGAGCTGTTGAAAATTGATCGAGTGATTCAGGTAATCAATTTCGCATCATTCAATTAATCTACGTATAATTAAAGTGTTGACCGGGTAGCCCCACAAATATTTCCGATATCAAATCGACATTCTCTACCTCAAGCGAACTCTGATATGACCCTTGCTAGAGAGAGAGAGAGAGATTCTCAATCAAGCTTAAGGCCTTACAAATTTCACCTGTTTCACAGTCTTGAGTAACGTCTTTTGCACTTTTATCTCAGTGACATTGTGAGTTTGATCTTTCAACATAGCAGCTTAGGCATTTCTCAAGGATGTTGGCTGTGCACTCAGCTCTGGCGAGAGGGAGGCCAACGCTGGGCGAGATTTGCGGAAGGCATTCGGCTACTGACTATTGCCATTGGCGCCCATTTGGGTCGTAAGTGGAGCAAGGCTTCTCTCGTTTCGCAATCTTGGCATGCGACCCATTGCCTGCCGCTCACCCGCCCCCCCCCCCCTTCCCCCCGCAGCCCACCTTCGCGTTTACAGTTGCTTGCCCACTCGGTTGGCAATCGGCAATTGCCCATTTGCATGACCCACTTGCGCTGAGAATTATAAAGCAAAGGCGTGCTTATGTATGCATAAACCTGAACAGTTGCAGTTGGAGCAACACGAGGGGCTGTCGCTCTGAGGGCATTACGTATACGCCGCCTTGGCTGCCTCGCATGACGCTGACGTTGTCGTTGTCGTTGTCGTTGCGAATGTCGAATATATTTATAGACACCTTCTAATGAACAAACTACTTCCGACAAACGCACATTTGAACTTTAAGCACACACACACACTCACACACACACACAGTTATAAATAATCGTCTGGTAATTAGCAATTGCAATTCACATAGCAATGCGCACTGAACAACGTCGGGTATTTGTATTTAACAATTAACAATTGACGCTCGACTTTTGCACATTGGCTTCGCTTATGCAATCCTTCAGCACATATAGGGTATATATGGCCGTATATATGCCTGAATGTGTGTGTCTGTAATTACCCTATTAATTCAATTGAAGATTGTTGCTAAAAGCGATAATGCGCTAATTTGCGCGAATTCGCGACGCGTTTGCCCCAAACAAACCCGAAAAACTAATTCGCAGAGCTCGCAAATTCTGCATCCCAATGTCAATGACAGCGCCCGAGGCGGAACAGAATCGTCAGGCATCGCAGAGAGAGGGCGATGCGCCTCATTCCCGCCACTAAGATCATTACGATCGTCATTCAACGTTACCTGACTGCCTCTCGCTGCCTCTCGCCTCATGTGTGAGTGCGCGTTGTCTCTGGCTGCCATTGCGAAATGCATCTTTGTGGCTGGCAATCAATAATGTGCATTGGGGAATTAGTGCTCATTGCGAGATCTCCGTGCACTCTTGCAGCGAGGGTATTGCCACTTCAGCAAATCAATCTAGGCATAGTCTTGGCTGTCTGTCTCCCGCTGTCTTTATCAACATTTGCCTTAGCTCACTAGAGCCTAGCATATCTTCCAATATCTTTTAAATTGAACTTTGTCATAAGACTTCTCTAATCGCACTTCTCAGCTATTCTGTGTAGAGCATTTAATCTTCTGCTAGGCATTGGCTTTTCGTTTCATTTATTTGTTTACCTATTTACTTTTATTTGCTGCCTTTTCTTGTAGTTTCTTTTATTTGTGCCTCAGTCATTGCATTTGGCAAGCGACGGCCAATAAGATGACCAAAGGCTATTGGCCATTGCTTTTTGCCTGGGCATCTTCGCTTCTACATAGCATTTAATTGCACGTTTTGGCCACAGCAACAACAGCAACAGCAACAGCAACAACAGCTACAATAACAATGGTAAACATAAAGTAACCAACTAAAGGCAACTTTTTATTTGCAGTCGCTTTTCGTTTGCCTCTGCAGCGACTTTTGGCCAGCTCTCTTGCCGTGCCTATCTATAGGAAATGTCTATATTATACGCCAAAACCCGCTCTTACGGACGAGCCAAGCGGAGCGGCGACTTTAATGAGTTTCTGTTGTGGCTATGCCAAAAACAGATAAATATATACACATATATATATATATGGGTACATATATATAATTGTTTTTTTCTTTTGTCTAACTGGCTGATTGATCGACTGACTGCCCGGCTGATTGACTAATTCAGCGATATAAATGTATATAGATAGACAACTTTGTATGTATGCGTGTGCGCCTATATAATTTTATATATTAATTCAGCTTTCAGTTTTGAATGACTAATTGATTGATTGACTTACCAACGGACTGACTAAATAAACTAATTTATGTATATACTATATAGCTATAACTGCGTTTATATATGTATGTAAATATATATACATTTATGATTTTTTTTTAAATGAGTGCACTATAGTTAGATTGATTGAGATATTCCTAAATAGTAATATATATATTTAGGTATATATAAATTTAGTTTTTGACTGACTGAAAGATTGATTGAATCACTGACTGACTGATGATATTATTTAATATTAGTAAATATTTGTACATTTATACATAGGTATGACAATAATCTAAATTGCCAGCTGAATGATGATTGACTGATGATTGAAAGCGATTGACTGACTGGTATAACTGGTATATACTACATTCAGTCAATCAGTGTAGTCAATGATTGACAGCTATACTATATAGTAAATAAATATACAGTCAAATCAATAAATCCTGCCATTCAGTTAATCATCTATCAGAAATCTGCATATATTTATAAGCTTGTTCTTTTCCGACTTAGTTATTGATTAGCATCGGCTTATCGGACTGCTGCTAAGCACAGCCAAAGCCGGCAGTCTAATCCGCAGCAAGATTAACAGATTTTCGCCGGACTAAGTGGAATATGATATTTAAAAGTTCGGGACACAGCTTAAGAGCAGGAATAAGTGGATAATCAGGATTGCTGTCATTTCTTGTTTCTCTCTCGAGCTCTTCTTGTACTCTCGCATTACCTTTGTTTGCTTAGCGTCGTCTCTGTTTTGGTATTTGCTGTCGGACCTTTCTGTTGGCATACTTGTGCCGTCTGCTTGGCTGACCTTTGGTCTTAATTTTGTTTGCCCTTTTGGGGCGACCCGCGAGGTCTGCCGTCGTTGTCTCTGCCAGCCTGTCTGCTTATTTGCGGCATTTTCTCGGTTTCTCTTAACGCGCAGGCAGGCCTATGTTGGACACACAAAGATTGTACTGCAGAGGGGCAGAGGGGCGCCCCAGCAAAGTGTTGTAACCCCCCTTTGTAGCCCAGCATATTTCGAGCATGCTAATTAGCTGTTCGCAAAGGTTTTTCGCTTATTTCCCATGCGTCCATTATAATAATTTCTTGGTGTATGTTTTCGCCAGGTTTAATTAATGATTCGCTAAGCCCGCTCTCTCGCATCCGAGCACTGGCGTTGCGTTGGTCACGGGGCCAATAGTGTGTCAGGGGCATTAGGAATTTCGGCAAACATTCGCTCCGCCCATTTTCACACACCACATGACGCGGCTGCAACCACCTCCCCAAACCCAAGCCCAGCCAATGACCATGCCCAATTGTGGTCGTGCTTCTGCTTCTGTTGCTGCGCTGGGCTGTTGTTGATGTGGCCCGCATATGTTGCCAACACGTGGCAGCAACAACAGCAGCAATAGCAGCATCAACAATGTGGCGCTTTGTTGGCTGCCCGCTGCGCGTCCGACTTACAACAGATTTGCCGTGCAGCAGCGGGGCAGGCATCGAGGCAGTCAGGTAGGCAGCCCCCAATGGACTGCCGCCTTGTTGCACATTGAACGCTCGTTTCATGCCGCTTTTTTTTTGCTTTGCTTTCAGTTCTGCTACATAGCCACGCAACACACTCACATACAATTTTTTGTATTGCTCGCCACGCATTTGCAATATTTATTACATCCACAATATTTGATATAATTTGCATACCCTTGACGGAAGCATATTGATTTTGTCGGTCAGCTTGCTGCGGACGTTGCTATCTATTTATAATAAATTGAAAATGCACTGTGAAAACTTCTGTAGAATTAGTAGAATGAAAATATGATTGAAGTACTCTCTCAATTATGCTGCTCTTGATAGTTAAGTAAATAAATAATAGTAAATTAGTTAGAATAAAGTAAACATCTTACAAGCTTTAAATCAAATGCTTTAATCTATATATTTTTTGTATAAAAAGAAAATTGTAATTTATAAATAGTATAAAAGTCTTCTACTTTTTGCTTAGGTAAATCTTACTTTTCAATTCTCGTTCAGTTACTGCTTAGCTGCGCTGTTTCTTTGCAGAGTATTTCCGCTTTGCCTACTCGTACTCTGTCTGCCCCTGCGGACAAATAATTTGCCTCTTCTTTTTGCATTCTGTTTGCCATGTGCCCAGGTTTCATGTGCATTTGCATGTGACCGATTGAGGTTTATGAATATAAATTGTCTGTTAATTAAATGCAACATCAGCAGCAAGAGGAGCAGCAGCAGCAGCAGCAGCAACAGCAACAACAATAGCAATTATTGTTGAATGATTGTCTGCGCTTTAATACCGGAAATTGATTAAAAGCTCATTTCATTTGCTTGTCATTCGTTTATGTTGTAGTTGCTGCTGCTGCTCTGCCCCCTACTCGCTGTCATAATTTGCCATTTGAAATGATTATGGGCTTACACACACACACAGGTAGACATTTGCCGTGTAATTGGAAACTCAATTGCATTGCTGATGTTGTAAAGAAAATGTCTCCAACATGGGTAGACATTGTTGTAGCCAGCTATTTGGTATTCTCATAGTTGTCGCAATTGACTGAGTGTCTCGGCTTGTTTAGATTGGAGCTGGGCCATAATTGAAAATCGAGCTAAAGCCCAATTGCCGCTCAACTAATCAGTTGGGGGCTGCAGCAACGATGCAGATGCCGAAGCGAAGCCTGAGCATATAATGTGACTCTACAAAGCAATTATAGTGGACGTTGGCCAAAAGGTGAGCTGCATGAATAATTCATGGCAGGCGAAGTCCCTTATGTGCACGTGGCGTATACTTGTTGTGCGGCTTATTGAAATACAGCCGGAGTCGCAACCAACTTGAACTTCAGCTCGCAACGCGCAACTCGCATCCGACGGGCTGACCAAATGCTTAACAGTTGTTTGCGTTCACGTTTCGGCCAACCGCCGCCGAGTCTGTTACAATTTTCCTCATTTTTCGCAGCGCTGTCTGCCATAATTTTACTGCCAATTTCAGACGGCGAGAAAGTTGGCCAAGCTGGCTCCACCTTCGTGTCTGGCCTGGGCTTTGGCTCTGGCTTTGGCTTCAGCTTGGGCCGTTGGCTCTCCTGCACTCGCACGTATTTACGTAGCGATTTTTATTTCCTGTAATTTTTACGATATTACTTATTTTTATGCACCGCACGACGCACCACCACCAGCACCACCACCCCGCCGCCATCGTTGGCAGTGGGGTCTCCGGGTGGTTGGCTGCTTGGGTGGGTCAGCGGGGGCCGCGTTTAGCTTTCGTTTTGCATTTTTATGCCACTTTTATGGCCCGCTGAAGTGCGGCATTATTGGTTTCTCGAAAAAAAATGCGAGTTGCCCTCGTAAAGGAAATTAAAATAAAAGTTGAATAACTCCGGGGCTGCCCCAGAAGCCACTCGCTCGACTTTAAACCAGCCCCAATGGCTTCTAGCTACGGGCTGACACATTGCTAGTATTGAAATGTTAGAAACTAAAAAACACACATCAAATATTAAAATATATTATACATTCAGCTGGAATGTCGAACGCATGTGTTCGTAGCTTTTACGATTGCTGCCATTACGAATTATTTTTACAGTTGGCTGGCTGATTTATTCTGTGACATTTGTTATTATTTAATTTCAATATTTATGCAGCTTGTCGGGCGCAACTGCGCCGCATCATAATTACCCGCACACCCAAATACCGAAAGCGAAAAAAACCCATCTCTAAACTTTACATTTTATTATGCTCGGGGCACTGCTGCTATGCAAGTTTTCCATCTGACAAATGTTTCCTATGGTCTCCATGGGGGCATGCAGCTGGACAGTACGTGCTGCTATGGGTCGACCTCGTTGCAGGGCTTGTTTGTGTGTTTGCTTTTCCAAATCGAAAGACCCCAACACGCAGCACAGCTGAGGCCAAGAGATTGATCTCAAATCAAGCGCAAATGTTATACAAAAGCTAGTCAAGGTCATTCTGATGTGGAAATGGAAATTAAATGTAGAGTACATTAGAAAATAGAATTGCTTTGAGCTGAAACTGAGTAGTTCCTGCCTCTCTCATCTCTGACTATCTTCACTCCAACTTATCCAGTTACAACTCGGTTATATGCGTATTTTCCCATCGGCATTGTGTATATAGGTGCTGACTCGAGTCGGGTTGATTACTTGATATTTTATCGTATCATGTTTATTCAGCCAGGAAGTCGGTCGGGTGAGATTATCACTAGATTTACATACTCGTATATTAGCCGCAATTTATAGACCCAACATTTGCCTAACAAATGAACAGTTCCAATCGCCCAATCTTGATTTTCCAATTGTCTATCGCTACGGCATTAGTCAATTTATTATGGGCGCAGGCGAGTCCACGTTTATCGAGAGTTAAGCCCCTTTAATGGAGCTCTTAACGTATTCAATTGTAATTTGATTATCTTGCTATTGTTTTTGTCTCAGCTAATGCCAACTGGTTTCTCCTATACAATTAAAAAGTTTATCTCACTTGAGCACTTAACTATGCTCGTTTGCTGGCTAGAACAAGAGCTCCTAACAATGGACTGCAGCCACTTTTAGTGATTTTTATTCGATTGATTTGAATGCACAACTCGAACGACATCAGCAGCAGCAGCAGCAGCTGCAGCAGTTCAATTTTCAGTTTTAGTTTTAGTTTTAGTTCAGTTTCGATTGAGTTATTTGCGTTAGTTCGCTTCAAGTTCTTGGTGACTGTCTGCCATTATAGCCATTCCCCTGCCCATCAGTCCATCCGTCCATTCGTCCCTCCGTCCATTAGTCCATTCGTCTGTCTGTCAGTCAACGTTGTTGTGTTTCAAATTAAATTGGCCTTTGTGCGGCGTCGGGCTATTGGCAGACTAATGCATGGCACACATGTCCACTGGGGCAAGGGGTACAGAAGGGGAGGGGGGTGCTGGGCTGGGAGCATAGCCATTGATGCCCCATTGGTTCCACTGGCTCACTCACTTGTCCGCTGGACATGCACACAATGAAGCCAAATACAACGGCAAACGCTCATTGAATAAATAATCAAAATCAAATACATACTCACATGTTGCTGCTGCTACTGATTGTTGTTGTTGCCGATGTTGTTGTTGTTGTTGTTGTTGTTGCGGTTGCTGTTGCTCTGCGACTTGGTTTTATTCGCTTCTTTATTTTTTGTGCGGTCTTTTCATTGCGAAAATATCCAATTTCCAATTTCAAATTCCAATTATATTGCTCTACGCTCTTTTTAGTATTATTATTATTATTATTATTATTGTAGTTGTTGTTGTTGTTGTTGTTGTTGGTGTTGTTACTGCAATGAAAAATCAATATTGACAAGAAAATGTGGCCGGGCTGAAGATGCTGTCTGAAGGACGCAAATGTCGTGACAAATGAAATCAATCGAAAAGTGCAGCCATAGAAGTGCACAAGTGAAATACACTTGAAAAAAAAAGTTGTTGAAGGGGGAGAGAACAAAGTCTTTGGCTGAGGAGTCAGCTCATAGGCCAAGCCATAGTGCCATGCTATAAGTTTCCTCTTCAGCAAAGTTCATTGACTATTTCGCTCAGTGTAAGTGTGTGATGCGTTGGCAGCTGCAAGTTCAGCTTTATACGAACTTTCTGCCGAACTTTGGCCAAGGGCTGCCCTGTTGCCTGCCACTAATTGCTGCCGCTGCCGCTGCCGCTGCTGCCGCTGTCGCATGTGGCAAGAGCCAAATGGGCACATCCGTTGCAAGAGACCCGCCGCTGCTCGCAGCTCAATCAATCGGCGAGCGGAAATGTTGCGACGCCCTCGAAACAAATTGCTTAATTACAAATATTGTAAGGCAAAGTTTCAGGAAGTTCTAAGAAATGTGAATGCGACTGCAAAGGCAAAGGCAATGCAAATCCAAATGCGAGTCACTCACTCAAATAAGCAAGAAAAATTGCATGCCAAATGCTGTTGCACAGCCAGTCAAATGTCTATAATTTAAGCAAAAACAAGCGACAGATACAAGCAACAACAGCAACAACAACGGCAACAGGCAAATCATTTGAAGTTGCAGTTGCAGTTGCAGTTGTTGTTGCTGCAGTTGCTGCTGTTGTTGTTCTTTTTGTTGCTTTTGCTGTTGCAAAATTTATGCACGCGGCTGCTGCTGCTGCTGTGGCAGTTGTTGGCTGGCTAATTTGCTGCTGCAACCAGTGGAAATTGTTGATGTGCAAAAATGTTGTTGTTGTTGCTGTTGTCGTCTTGTAAATGCCATAGATTAGCTGCCTGCCAGCAGAGGAATAGCGCAATTTACAAAACTTTATTTATTTTTTCCCTCATTTCTGTTCATGTGTTTTTCCTTTTCCATAGATTTTATGCATTTTTTATTGGTTCTTTTAATTCAATTTATTATGTGCGCTGTTGTGGGCTGCATATTTTGGCATTGCCATGCACAACAAATTATTGGACACACACACACACAGCTGCGCTTTCCCGCTTGGCGAAGGTCGTGTGGGTGTCTCGGTGGGCGGCAGCTGGCATTTGCCAACGGCATGAAATATGCACAAAGCCAAAATCAATGCTATATATCTATATGTTCATATATCTAGACGAGTGTGTGTGTGTGTGGCAGCAAGAGATTGGATAAATTGATATATGCCATTTGGTAAATGTTTTGTAATGCGCACAATGCACAGTGCTATCAAATTGAATCAATCAACGAACTCTCTCTCTCTCTCTAGGTGGAGTGAAAATTGTGTATAATTCGTATTTATTAACAAATTTTGGGCTTGGGCGAATATCGATTTCATACATAGTCAGTCAGCCCACTCTGAACTATTTCTCTCAGTGCATGCAGTGTATTTAAGTCGACTTTGGTCCACACATAAGTAAGCTTTATAAATTGCTTATCGTGAGACAGCATGGCGAACACTAGATGGCGCTAATTTATCAACATTTCCGTTTCAGTTGTTGTCACCACTTCCGCTCCGTGTCCCCCGCCTTGAGGCAGTCAGCCAAGCAGGGCAATTGCCATGGCATCCGCAGCTCATAAATAAAAAGGTAAACTCTTAATTGTAAAACTTTTCATTTTTATGACAAAATTGAAGCAATTTATTCCGAGCAAGCAAAAAATAAATAACAAATGAGAAAACGAACGAGACGCAACTTAGAAAATTCCCATAACGCTCAGGGCCATAGCTCGTTGCCGACTAGCTGCAACAACAATGGGCTCTGGGTGAAATCAATGGCAGGGCGATTGCTAAAACGAGAGCAGCTAACGAAAATGCTTCAAAGAATTTTCCAAGCAACAATGAAAACCTAGAAAAGCAGCCGCAGCCGCAGCAGCAGCAGCAGCAGCGGCAGCAGTTGAAGGAAATCCCACAATTCCCAAGCAACAATGGCAAATAAATTAAATTAGTCACAAGCATATTTCAAAAATATATATGCATGTATTTGTGTGTATGTATGTGTGTGTGTGTAACTATATCTTTTTTATATCTACATAATGCCTCAGCGAGTGTCTGTGTGAGCGAGAGAGGAGGGATGCCCACACCAAAGTTGGGCCAAGGATGAAAGCCAGCAATAAAACACACAGACGAGCATTTTATATAACTACAGACACACACACACACATACATACATTTATATATATACCTATTTTATTTTATGAGCAGAGGACTGTTACATAAAACTCGCTTTGGGCAAGGGTTGGCTCGGGCTCGGGGCCAAAGGGGGGGCGTGGCGCGGTAACGGCCCAGTTTACGACACAGTCCCTGGCAAGCAGTCGCCGTGTGGGTGGCTGCCCAACTGCAGCTACACAGGCTGCCAAATTGCCTCAGTTTTCTATACAGCACGAAAAAAAACACGAACAAAAAAAATAGATAAAAAGTTTGTTACGAATGGGGGGTGGTGGGTGCGGGTGCTGCGGGGGCTATAGCAGGGGGAGACAGCCAGTCGAAAGCGGCTTTAAAAAAGCGTCTCCAACTCCGTCTGCGTCGCGTCGGCTCGGGCTCAAAACGACAGCAGAAAGTCCCCAGACGGGGCCAGACGCTCGAAGGACACGCAAAGGCGGCACACCCACAAAAAACACACACACATGCACACACACTCACACACACACACGCAAGCCGAACGACATAATAAAACCGGCATTTTTATGCATGTCTGAGTAACTTCATGAGCCGAGCCAGACCTGGACAGCTGAGAGGCAGAGACAGGAAGCAGGCGGTGCAGTGGGGCAGATGGGGAGTTTTTGCTGCTGCTGCTGCTGCTGTTAGTGCTGCTGCTGGTAGGTGGCCACCTCGCCGCGGGTTCAAAGGGGAGCGCGAGCTTGCGCAGTGGCAATTGCGCTCTTTATTCAGCCGCATTGGAGGCCATTGATGGGGCGAGCCTGCGCACTGGACGGGCGTGTCGCAGGAGCAGATCTAGAAAGCACACGGAGAACAACAAAAGAGCAACAGCAACAACAACAGACAGCGATTCGGGAAGGTCGTTGCGAACAGTTGTAAGGCGACACAGCGCACAGCTGGACCACAACAGACACACACACACACACACACACACACGTACGGGGATGTGGAGAGGGTCACATTTATGCAACGAGGCGTCGACCGGCATGTAATTAAGTTAAGCCCGAACGAATGTCGATATTGATGCCGTTTCGGCTGGCGATGCGAGCATAAAAGTCGGGGCCCATGGACTCGGCTCGTGTCGGGCTTAGACCAAGCCACTTTTGCGCTGCAGTCATTTGAAAAAGTAATCGTCTGAGTAAGTGTGTGTGTGTGTGTGTGTGTGTGTGTGTTGAGGTCGTTTGCCGGCACACACACTTGCTTTTGCTGTGTGGGAATATATCCCATGGCCAGCATCATCTGTGAGCTAGAGCTAACAAAGGATTTGTAGGTGTGACATATGCTCTATATGGCAGAAATAAATGACGCTAGTGAGTCGGTATAATATAATATGAAAAGAGCGTGGAAAAGTAGTTAGTTGAGGTCTAGCTTAATATGACAAATTCGTAATATATTACTACACTTAAGAAGGGCATAGATGGGGTTGAAGGACAACCCTATAAAGTCTCCATTCCGTGTCTAATAACGGCTGCAATTATTCCCTTCTTCAACTTATGTAAGAAATTGATAGAAATTGATGCACATTGAAATAATTCTCGCATCTTCTTCATTGCCAACTTAAGATCGATCAATCAAGCTAGGGGTGGCTGGGGCTGGGCGATTGCGGGGCTGGGGGGCCACACCTATTAAAGGTGCCGCGACACGAAGTGAATCGAGGAATGTTTTTAATTGAAAATTGCTGTCATGAAAGAAACGCATAAACAACAATTCTAAGAAACAGCCCGGGGAATCAAATGGGCCATAGAAAGATACAGATACGCTTCCACATATGCATACGTATGTGGCCGAAGTATAAATTCACACAACAATTGTACAATATACATGACAATGAGCGGTTCGTTCCCGTTTCAGATCTGCCTGAGACGGGCAGCCGGCGGGGCAGACAAGTGTGCCGACACAAAGAAGTCTTAGGAGAATGGAAAAACTATTGTCTGAGCCACTTTTTGGAGAGTCGTGCACGAAAACTTGTGTGTAAATCAAAATTTATGAATTTCGTATTCGAAATGAAGAGCTGAGCCGAGTGGCTGTACAACATCTCGAGAAGCAGGAGAAGGAGAAGGAGAATTTTGAGTGCCGGCTGGCACTTGAGGCCGCTCTGGCCTCGAGACCTCGACGTATTCAAGTAAAACAAACAATATAAACTTCAAAAACGCTTCGTTGCATATCAAATTAATTACACAGAGGCCCCAAAAGCAGCCAGAAAACTTGCACGGGCCAACGGCTGGGGCAGGCGACATGCGGCAAGTGGCAGGAGGCAGTTGCACGGAGTCCGTCAGTCGGGCCGACTGGCTGTCAGACAACCCTTGAAGATTGTTTTCTTATGCCGAGGGGCTGCAGCCAGCGCTCAAGGAGCGACGCCCCAAACTTTGAGCACAAAAGAGGCGAGCTAAGCTTCTCACAACGAGACGACGGGGCTGTAGGGCTGTAGGGAAGTAGGCGGGGCGGGCGAGTGGCAGACTAGTAGGCAGGCTGGCTGGCTGGCTGGCAGGCAGGCAGGGCGACAAGCTGACAGCCAACAGCAATTCATGTGAACTGAAAAACTGAAGGCATAATTTATGCCTTCAAAGTGAGTTGTTCAAAAGAAAACTTGGAACATTTTTCCCCTTAACAACAGCAACAGCAGCAGCAGCACGTCCTGTTCCTGTTGTTCTACGTCTGCAGAGCGAACATGTCAACACAGCCCGCACCGAGAACAATAACACATTCAGCCAGCATAAGATAAATAGCCCGACAGGACTAGCCGAACGCCGCATTGCCTTTACTCAATGTCAACGACGGCGACCAAGAGTGCATCAGGCTGGAACGCTGAAAGGAAATATGAGCTTCAGCACTCCACTAGGCGGCAGCAGGGGCAATATCTGTGGCTGAGACTTGGCAACTCGCTTTCGATTGGCGATTAGAGCAATTAATTAGGGATTTGAATGGCTGTAGCTGCTGTCCTTGTGATGCGGGATCTGAAATAGCTTAGCCTGAAAATCCTTTTTGTTAAAAAGAACCAATCAAGGCCGAGCAATGAGCCCTGACCCAGCACAGCCTGCATATTTTTGAGCTCCACTCGCTCTCGAAACAATCTGAAGTCCGACGCACAGAAATAGAATGGAAACTGAATCCCTGAAACAGCGTCCAGTCAGTCCAGCTCCAAGTTATAAATGGACACGACCGGGAGATTCGCTGGAACTGAGGGCCAGCCCAGCCCGACGTGAATGGCCAGAGCTCACGCACAGGCCGTGACAGCCGCCACGGGGCGGAGTCAGGCCCTCGGTCAGTGCCTAGCGCCAAAAAAGGTTCTCGACTCACTTCTTCGTGGAGGCGACCCCAAAATGCTATTTTAACTACATTTGGCGTTTTTATGGGCCAGTTGCTTCGTCTGCTTCTTTTGTTTTGTTTTGTTTTCTGTGGGTTTGCGCCGAAACACATATTCCACATTTATTAATACATAATGGCTGCGGTCCCAGCGGACAACTTTTGAGCATTGAAAATAAAGCAGTAAAATTGTAATAGATAGTTAGCTATAGATATCTGTGTGTGTGTGTGTGTGTGTGTATGAGTGTGTGTGTGTGTGCACGTGTTGTGCGACTTGTTCCTCGGACAGAGGTTCTAGGAAATCCAGCCTAGCTCTGTGAACTCAAGCTGACTGCCCCGAAAAATGTTTGTGTTTTGCTTGTATTCCACTTGGACTCTGTTATTTTTTTCCTCCTTTTTTGCTATTCAGTTTTCAGTTGTGTTTTTCAGCTGATTTGCTCAGTTGTGCAGAAAGTCAGATAACCAAATAGTTTGCCTTTGTTGCTGCCGGAGCCAGAAGGCAGGCCCTGATTTCTGGGAAGAGTTGGACCTTAGCTGAATAAATATTTTCATATGCCTGATTACGAACGAGACTCGATAGGCAGCAGTATCTTATAGGAGCCGCACATTACACTATAACTTATAATATATACGTAAGAGCCAGCTATTTGCATTCGCTTTATTCAATTAGATTCTTTGTCTAGTGGCGCAGTTCACCTTCGAAGTCACTTAAGTGATGAAGCTCAATCAGTGCCCATAAATTGCCATTATGCAAAACGCAATCAATCTATTCCAAAGCCCGAGAGAGATAGATAGATGAAGAGGGGGAGGGAAGGGCTAGGGAAAACCCCAAAGTGGTTTCAATGAAAGCAGGAAAATTGTCGGTCATTGCGTGAATGAAAATTCACAGAGCTGTAAATGCCCAGTAGCCGGAGAGGAATTTAAGACCAAAGGCAAATGCAGGTATGAACACACAGCACGAGGAAGGGGCAGGAAGGGGGGTTTGGGAAGCAGAGCCGTGTCTCTGTCGCCTTTCAAATTGATGAACAATGACAAAAGGCCAGGCACATACAAAAGAAAATGTTGCATAGAAAAAGACTTACTTTCAAAGTTACCAGTAGGGTGTGTGTGCGAGTGTGTGTGTGTGTGCGAGTGTGTGTGTGTGTGCAGAGGAAAAGTATTTTCTTTCTTTTGCGAAATTAATGAACTATTCAAATGTCAAAGGATCCGTGTAGATAAAGCAGCGACGACGACGACGACAAAACAGTTGGTGACAACAACAAAACAGAACGGGCCAACAATAAAAACGAGTCCAGTCGAGAAATCCATAAAAGATTTTGTAGCAGCAGCGCGTCGCTTTATGAGTCGCCTCTCTGGCTGTCGCTGGGTGTGTACGTGTGTGTGTGTTCGCTTCTACAAAATTCAAAAAGCAATTTACAAAAGGCGACGTGAAAGGCGATACGCTTGCAGACACACAAGAGCCAAACGGTGCCCAGATCTGGGGCTCCGAGCCCGGGGCCACAGCTTGTAAGTGCCACTAAAGGACGACGACGACGGCGACGCGTCATCCTCTCCGTCGAGGAGAATAAAACCGAAGAAGGCGCTGAAGCGCAACGAATGCCTGCAAACAGCTTCAATTCGAGGCAGTTGGCGGTGCGAATGAGGATGAGACGCGTCCGTCAGTCCGCTGGGATCGCTTTTCAGAGAATCTCTCTCTCTTTCTCTCTTCTCGCCTCTGACCTCTTACCCAGTCCTAAATGAGTCGTCGCTGTCGCTGTCGGCCTACAAATTCGTTGGCCGACTGATTTTTTTATTATCATTGCATTTTATAGACAGTTTTACGAGCTAACGAAAGTGGTTCTGCCAGCCCGAGAGCTTGTACAGATAATGCCGATGTCGATGCCGACACACGGGCATTTCAGCTTTACGATCTCTCACACCCCGCCCGCTCCTGCTGCCTCGACTGCCAATGTGAATTGAGTATATTGTAAATCACACTCGCCCCACACTTGGCGAAAATATCAAATCTCGCTTACATTGAGTGGAGCATGTAAAAAGAAAAACTAAATAACAAAAGCAGTCATAAAGCAAACATCAAACTTCACTTCTATCAATCATAAAAATATTTGTATTAAATAATATTTGTCTTAATTCTTGAATACTTGAAGTAATTTGTATCTCAGGTATTGAGATATTCCATTTATTAAGTATCTTCTACTTCTACTTAAACATGAATCATTTAATATAATAAAACTTATTCCGGTTAAAGTTTAGTCTTCGCCCAGAGTTTTTCTCTGAGTGTAGTGCCGAGATTGCCCCACATAACGACCGGAATAGCCCCAATAGCGCGCTGGAATAGGCCCCCATTCAGAGCAGATTGTTTATGCGAGCGGCTCAACGTGCAATGCATATTAGCAGCTCTGTTAAATTGTTTTTTAGTTGCCGATGCGTCTGCAAATGGGGCATTGTCTGCATCGAGGGGGCTCGTGGGCTCGTGGGCTCTTCCGCTGCATGGCCAAACACCCAAACTGTCAGAGGCTGCCCCGCCAGAAAGTGTTGTCGGTGTTCGCGAAAGTGTGAGCCATCAATCTCGAGCAACTGCTTGCAGTCATGACAAGCTCCAGCAGCAGTAGACGAAGTGCTGCAGATCTATTTGGCCCCGGCTCGGATCATAAATAAGCCCGAGAGTTAGCTCGGTTCAAGGGTTAGCCGACTGCAGGCGAAATTTCTAATTGTGAAAGTTTCAGCTCATCTCTGCACTCATAAGTAAACCAAGTTGAGCTCATGGAAGATATTTATTTGCAGTAGGGTCATTACGATCAGCTTTCTAGTTACATTTGGCATATTTATCTTCCAGTTAGCGCTTCGCAATCTCCTTGTAAAGGTGTGCAAAGTACCTAGCGTCTTGTGTCATCTCATGCAAATGCATTTGTCCTTCAAGTCCCCTATCTAAGGCTTCTTTTAATTTACATTTAACAGTCGCATCTTCAGACGAAGCACTTGTACTTTGTTGCCTTGTGTGGCCTTTTGGCCTGGCCGCACTCTAATTAAAATGCGCATTCTGAGCCGCAGAGCCGCATCAAGAGCACTTTGTTATCATCTGCGCCGTCAAAGGCGACTTTTCAAGTTAATTGCCGACTGCGGTTGGAGGCTGTGGCTCTGCGTGTGAGTCAGGGAACGCCCACGCCCGCTTGCTGGCTCCTCAGACATGCGACACTTGACACGTTAATGTTATGAAAAAATTAAAATAAATGCGAAAATGAAACTCATTACCTCAGCTAGGGGCTGCTGGGGAAGCGGGCGGGCGACTGCAATAATTCAAATGAATTTTTCGCGAGTCGCTTCGATGGCCACTCGAGTCGAGTCGAGTCGAGTTGACTCGAATTCAAAGCAGTCGCATAATTTTCATTGGAACTTCAATTGCAATTCCCATTTCCATGGTCACTTCCATTTCCATTTCCATTTCAATTTCCATTCCCATTTCCATCTACATCTACATCTACATGCCCAGCTGTAATTAAGCAAATAAACTGAACAAACAACTCGAATTCGGATTCAAATTCGTTTTGCGCAATTGCCTGAAGCTCGTTTCAAGTGAATCGGGTTTGCAAATTTCTTTGCCATCAATGAGAATAGCCAATGGGCCATAAATTCTGAAAGAGTAGCACAACTGTCGCACAACGACCCAACAACCGAACGACCGAGCGACCGACCGACTCGAGCAACCCAGCTACCGACCGACCTTCCGTTCATTATTTGAAACTTTTCATGTTGTTTGCATAATTTACAATTTATTATTTTGCGTTATTTATTGTACGTGCCGCAATTTATGCATAAAAATGCCGAACAAAACGCTCCATTAATCAGGGGCCGGCCACAGTCCACGTAGTATTCCCACAGACCCGAGCCGGCCTCGACCCGCCTTGCCGACCCGACAGCATTGTTTCCCTCTCCCTTTGTCCTCTCTCTCTCTCTCTCTGTCGCTCTTTCTTTTCGAAGCACACTAATTAAGTTTAATGTAATGCACATATGCGATAAGTCGCCGACTTACTCGAGATTATATCGACTCAGTTCCTCTCTCCTCCAGCCAGCCAGCCAGCCAGTCCGTACATAACAAAGTATATATCGCACATACACAGAGGTCTGTATATAAAGTAATGTATTTGGGTGCCTTGTCAGCCAGCCTCAGCCTCAACCTCAGGCAGTGATTGATGTGACGGCACACACACACTCGGAGATCTATGCCATATTTGGCGAGCACAAAAAACGAGCTCAATCAAAGCCAAAGCCAAAAAAAAACTGATAAATTGTTGGCCAAACTACGAGCTGATGTTTAGTGGGAAAGCGTTACGAATTGTAAAGTAAAATTACAATTTTGGCAATTAAGCAAGTCGAGAGCTGAGTTGCGGCTAACAAGGTTCGATTAAAGCCTAAATTCTTCGTATAAATGTTAATTAAATAAAATGACTCACAATATATTGGGCACAGTCGTAGGCCTTCTATCAGGCAGCGTCAGCTTGCCGTTGATGGGCCTCCGCTGTCACAGAGTCTGTTCTGGATTGTTGTCTACGTCCTGGCACAGCCCTTGTCTGGCGTATCTCTCGACGACCCTCATCATAATTTCAGCTCTTGGTTTATTATTATTCGCGTTGTTTTCAAAATACACAAACTGAAAAAACTGAAAAACAGAGAAAGAGCTGACGCCCCGGGCCCAGACAACTTTGTAGAGGCGGACGCCATGTGCGTGGCGCGGCACTGCGCCGGGCTGCTGTGCTCTGCTGTGCCGCGTAATGCGATCAAATGTCAAGCTCCCAATTGAACAATTTTTGTTATTTTCTTATGCGCTGTAAACAGACTTTGAAAAGGGGTATATTGACTATATAAACTGCAGATTGTTAACTGAAAAGGCCGAACTGTAAGGGTATACATTTGTATTTAAAATTGTATCGATTCAAGGAGAGTTTTTCATTCTTTAATATTCCAGTCACAGTTTAACAAATTTAAATTCAACTCTTCATTTTCATCTCTCTGAATTCCGAATGATTTTACCTTGAACAGTTTCAGCTCATTTCAATTATGGCTATCAAATGGCATTTTATATTTGATAAATTTTCAGCCAAAAATGTGCTCAATCAGGAGGTCGCATCAGAAATAAATAATTTGTGAACTCTGAGTGGCAATAACTCAATGATATTTCAAGCTTTCATATATGTATGCCCAGCCAGTCGAGTTCTCTTCTCTCTCTTCTTGCTGCTGCTCCTGTTTATTTCCCTCGCGAGCCAAAAGCCAAATAAACGTGGGCGCAATCAAATGGGCCAAGAGCTGCGCTGAAGTATTTACGGCCAAATCGGACTTTTGGCCAAATGTTTGCACAAAAGTTTTCGCCAGTTGCAGGCGGAATGGAAAAAGTCGCCCGGGAATGCGAAGCGTAGAACATGGAGCAGGGAGAGCAGAGTGTGGTGGAGGCTGTATTTCAATTTAATTTGAAAACATTCTGGAAGCATTAGACATTGATGATTGCTTTTGCTCTGGTCGCTTGCCAGACTCTTGTCAGTCAAGCCCCACAGTCGTCCGCCCGCTCCACAGTCGTCGCCCAGTTGAATTTTATCTATTAAAATACTGAAATTGCTTGTGGCAGGGGCAGGGGCAGGGGGCGGCGGCGGGCAGTGGGCAGTGGCCTTGCTCCGCAGGCAACAACAGCACAGTTGTCCCCATATCACGCGGCCTGTTGCACAGCATTCATTAGTGGCGACTGCTGATGGGCGTGAGTGAGAGGCGGTTGCTCGGCTAACCCATGCGAAGACTTTGACATTTTTAAATAGATTGCTTTTTCTGGCTCCTGCCCGAGCGAGAGACACATCGGCGCAGGTGCCGACATTCGCACGGCTTCTAATTACAGCGACTCAGTCCCAGCTGACCCCTTGATCCCGTCGCGTGACCCCCATGACCCAGCACGTAGCCAGCATTGATTGCGCCAATCACTACGTCGTTTCTTATGCATTTACTCGGAAATAATTACGCTTCATTTGAGGCGCCTGTAATTAGAAGTTGGCTCAACGCGCCGATTAACCTATCGAATAATCGATTGTCAGATTGCTGCCTCGTTGGCATTCCCCGTGGCACTGGGTGCGGCCGTTGTCTACAAATTGCAAATTGATTTTTATCGATTTCTCATAATCAGAATTATTGCCATGGAGAACTGCCTCGACCACGTCGAGTACATGGAGTACATGGAGTACACAAAATATCAATCGTTGTCTTGTTTGCCTATTGCACGGGTCTCTTGTTTCTTGTTTCTGGTTTCTTGCGTGGTGCGCGCCCCCTTCACCGCGCCAGCTCTAGAGTCTCAGCTCCAGCAGCAGTCTCTGCTTCGGCAACGAGAATTGAAAGTTGATTTTACATTTTGATAAGCATCCGCAAATTACACGAGAGACCTGCCCCGCGACCATAGACTTTGATGTGTTGGCATACGCCTATAAATTTCGTGATTATCAGTGTTTTTTATTTTATTAAATGCATTTGGTGGGGCCGCACCCCATCCCATGTCCATATATAATATCCGACACGCACGAAACGCCGCCAAGCCAGCCAATTTCAGAGATAGACCCGAGCTGAGCTGTTATTTAAGGGGCGTTTTATGTGCGGCTTGCATGTGGGAATTTTCATTAGGAGCTGTTATGAAACGCCATGGATACACTCGGCAGACATAGAAAGTCCATTAGACGTTAGACATTCGACTCAGAAAACCCAATCTATACCAAACTACTTCGCTTGACTGACAGCCGGCACAAGCCCTATTAACGGAAACGCATCATTTCCTACCAATTCTGCCCTTTTGACTTAAGTAATTAGGTGGGCGGAAGAATGAAAAGCTCCATTATTCATTTATTATATTCTAAAATGTGTGTCTTTCCTTATTTACAGAAAACTCACCCTCCTGCAGAAGCGTGCCACACATGTATCTACGCTGGATAGTTCACACTCAAAAAGGTCCTTTAAAATCCTTTACGAAACTAAACGTCACTCAACAAAAATGAAATGGAAAAACTACACTAAGAATTTGTGTCAAAACAGAAATTATATAAGAGCAGCGCTGTCAATGCTGCCATAACACAAAGCTCCAAACCAATGCCAAGGATATTTAGGAGGATTTCAAGCCAAATGCATAAATGGAATAAAAAAACAAAAACAATTGTTGAGATCTAAGATAAAATAAATAAATAAAAACAACTCAACTTAATTGGTATGATATGATACTCAATGATATGTGAATAAATGGCAATTCACAATTAGGAGCAAAAGGCGATTAGACCCATCAAATGTGTGAGGAGTTTCAGCAAAATAATAATTAAATAAATGTTTTCAAAGAGTTTATATGTTGTCTGTGGATTGCATGTTAAATTATTCAATTTATGCCCAATAAATAAATGCCAAACTTGAACTTTTGTGCAGAAATTTAAATGAACAAATTGAAATATATGAATAATCCATTTTTATTGGCCATCGGCAAATAAATCAAAAAGCAAAAAGTCCTAAAGCTGTGTGTGATTCGAGTCGATGCACGAAATTTTCATAAAATTTCAGCTGAAAGTAAACAAAAAAGTTGATAAAAATATCATTGCATATCCCCAAGGGCAGGCGTTGCTCTCGATGTCATCATTGATTGAAATGGGTTAAACTAACCTATCTAAAAATGGAACTGTTAATGGACAACCTACTTTAATTCTTACACAAGGTATTTCCACACATGAAATTAACTAAACATCTTTAAGTTAAGCCCCAATTTTAGTTTAATAACCAGTTGAAAGAGATATAATGTTAGCATTCGCTCAAGAATGCATTTGCAGCCTGGGCTCAAATTCAAAGAGGCTTTTCTTAGCTCTTATGTGCGGTTGAGTTATTCCCTTAGGGTTCTTTGGCCCGATCAGGAGGAAGCTTTTTTTCGTGAGCTGCTTAACGAGCATTGTGTGCGCGGCGGTGCAACTGAGGGGCTGAGCGCATGGTATCGGGTCAGGTCCTTTGTTTGGCCGGGGCCCTGGAGAGCTGGTATAGCTGGTACATTTGGCTGGGCTAGCGTCACGTACCCTCGCTATAAGTAGTTGATGCTTACTTCCTCTTGACTGACTCGGGGCTTGGGCTCGGGTTCGGTTACGGGTTCGTGTTCGGTGCTGGCCTTTTCATGTTCATATGTATGACATCCCTCGCGTAGGACATAAGTCCCTTCTAATTGCTTGCGTAACCTGAAGCGCTGCGGGGCAACCTCTTCCGCTTGCAATTCACGTTCTTCCCGCCGCGCCGTCCACGCCGGCTCCACTGGAAACGTTCATATTTCAAAAATCGTGCTCAATAAATATTTGCAGTGTGTCGGAGCCAGTCGTGCGGGTCGAGGAGGTTGTTGTGGAGCGACTTCGCTGCGCAAATATTCGCATAAAAAACGTGCTCATTCGAAGACATTTGCCAAAGATTTTTAGTTCAATAAAAAAAAAAACGGAATTCAAGTGCGAAACGGGAATGGGAATCGATTCGAATCGCATCTCTCTTACTCACTCTCTCTCTCTCTCTAGCTCTGTCTCCATCTCTGTCTGTCCCGCTTTGTGGCAATTGTCGAGGCAATATGAATGCATGCCACTTACCGAGTGTGTCGCCATTCATTTGAGGAAACGCAACTTCAACTTCTCGAGGCGCCACGATGCATGATTGAGCATGATTGAGGGGTCTGCGACTACGACTGCGACTGCGACTGGGAATGGGAATGGGAATGGCAGTGGCCTGGAAATTGCACAAGCAGCCAAATGATGAGTGTTCCCAAGTTTACAGATATATATACATATACATAAATATATATGTATATTAATATGTATTTACTCTGCGAATACCCACATGAGCCCACTCATATGCGATTCACAGCTTGCCTCTGAATGGCTTCGTTTATTTTCAACACGTTACTCAAACAATGTTTTTGGTTTATTTAAATTTCTTTCTTATAACAACAGCAGAAACAACAACAACAACAGCAATAGCAAATACAAGGCAAGCCATGCAAATGCCAGCCCGCTCGTTGTATAAGCCGGGACCCCACCCCCGCCGTCGCTGGGTCCGCTGGCTCGGCCAACAGCCTTGCCCTCAGCTCGTTGAGGAAGCCCGCGTCGAGTAAACATTTGAATTTTACATTAAAGGCGGGCGGCGAACCAACACGAAATAAAAGTAGGGGAACGAAACACAAAACAGAAAAAATTCGCATTTTTCTTATTTAAACAAAACGGCGGCACTGAGCACAACAAACAATTCGCAGTTGCAGCCGGGGCGAATGTCTTGAAGCGCCAATGCCACCAATGCGACAGCCAGCCAGATAAAGTGGGGTGAGAGATGGGGAGAGGGAGAGAGCAGCCACACACACATCAAGATACAAAAACGCAACTCAAGTTGGCGGCATTCAGTTCAAACTGAAAATTCAACAAAAAAAAAAATATATAAAAATGAGGAAAAATAAAAATTCGGAAATTTAAAACTTTATTTTTTGCCTGGGCAGGAACTTTACAAGAGAGCGAGATAGATGCAAGCGGAGATAGAAAGAGAGAGAGCGAGCATGATTTCACGCTCTGCTCAGGTTCTGCCCTTTTCTTGTCGTGTCAAAACGGTTGACAAACGATAAGCGAACCGCTTTGAACATGGAGAATGGATTCGGGAATGGTGTGGGATTGGGAAAGACTACCGTTACGTCAGGGCGTTGCCAGACGCAGCTGATTTTGATTTGTATCTAATTGTATGCAAACAGTGCCGCAGACAGCGACTGCGACTATGCGAAATACATTCAATAGAATATGCTTGAATAAACGAATATGTGCGCACATGATATACATATATATATATATATATATATATATATATATGGTATACAGTCACATATGCGGGCGATTTGTTCGATTTTTGGCATGAAGTTGATAGATTACTTATGAATGCCTTTTGGGCCTTTGTGCAGCGAGCCAGTTTCTCTGTTTTCTGTTTTTTCTTGTCCTTTGCTTCTTTGGGGTCGCTTGGACGTGGTTGATGGAATGATAATTGGAAATTCAGAATTAAATGCGAATGTAATTACAGTTGAATATGAGATTATGAGAAGTGGAGCCAGCAGTTGAGCGTTCAATTAAACAACTTTAATTCCCTGTAATTACAAAGGCAAACTAAGCTCCAGCGAAAGGCAGTCAATTAGGGCTTTTGCAACATTTTGTGCTTTTTGCATTATTCAGCCGATAAATCGTCGTAGTTTTCCCTATAATCTACGGCCCTGGGCACATGTAATTGGTGGGTCAACCTAAAAACCAATCAACCTCTGGCTGGAGTCGATGCAAACTCAAATGGGCTCAGGAAAATTACAGAGTCCGCTCGTCATGCGGTTGTAATTAAATTGTCGAGCTGCTCGCGTCAGTCTGCCTGCCTTCGAAATGGAAATCGAAGTGGAAATGCGAAGGGAAATATAAGTGGAAATCGAAGTGGAAGTCAAAGTGGAAGTGGAAGTGGACGTGGAAATGAGAATGGAAGTCACAGTCCGAGCAGCAGCCGGCGCGCTTCTCAGGCACTGCGCAGAGCAAGGGGCTGTGGCTGTCTAGTCATATTTTTGTCTTTTGACCCCTTTGGCCGAGGTGCTTACGTGGCCGTCTCTAAAGGGGGCCGCGAAATACGCAGGCCGAAGGCAAACGAGGTCATTAGGCAATTTAATATTTGAGCAAATGTGATTATAATCGAATCGAAACAGTGCGACGGCAAGCCTCTCAGACCTCAAGCTAGAGCACTTGGTGCGGTCGACCGCCTCTCGGGATTTGGATTGGGTTACGCGCTCAGGCTAACATGAATTTTTTATGACATTTGCACGAAATATTAAGGTGTAATGGGTGTTTTAAGCCGCAAACATGGCAGCGGCAAAGCTGACAACGGCCATCAGTGACCGCAGAAGGCAAGGCGGAAGGTAGGCGAGGCAGGCGGGGCAGGGTAGGCAGCCAGGGCCAAACGTAGACACACACAAGTGCGGCTTACCAGCACGTTGAGTCCGTATCAAAAGCAGCTGCTGTTGCTGTTGGTGATGGATAGGAACAGCCACGTAATGCCACAGCAGCAGCGAGAACCCAAGCAACCGACTCGAACTTGGCCTAATCTTCAGCATGCCGAATAGCCAAGTCATGCTAGCAGGTCGAGCGGGCACATGACAAGGTCTGCGGCGTAGATTTCTTGGTCTTGGTGCCAGGTACAGTGGTTGAGCAACATCATCGAAGTCTTAAAATAGATTTATATATACATATATAAATCGGCATGAAATATGATTGCAAATATCTTTGGCTGTGCTTAAGCCCAAGCTGGGCTTAAGACTCATTTAAAGGCTCATTACTTTCTCGTGCAATAAGACAAATCCATTCTCAATTGCTAGCCTTAATCCACACACACACACTCACACACAGACACCTTTAAAGGCCACTCGAAAATGTTCGGGGTTTTATTTGACTGTTTTCTTTTGAGTTTCCTGTGCAGCGGGTATTTGTTTTGCGAACGCCCGTTGGGCATTTCCACGACAATGTCAGTCTGTGACCTTTAAATGTTTGTCAGGCAAACAACATGTGTGTGTGTGTGCGTGTGTGTGTGTGTGTGTGCTTGCTGGTAATTAAAAGTAACAACAACAGCAGCACGCACTCCACCTGTAGATTTTGTTTTTTATTTTTATGGAAAACTCTCTCCCTATCTCCCTCTCTCTATCTCTCTGTCTCTGTTGTTTTCCCTGAGATTCTCCTTGGACTTAATTACATGGCTTAAATATTATACGGCTTTAATGTTCGGCATGTTGTTCCCTGGCCCAGCCCAGCCCAGCCCACGTCGTAAAACACGCAGCAGGCTGCGTCTGTCGTCTGCCTGCCTTATCGCACAAATTGCACTTTTATAATGATACTGGCTCCTCCCCCTCCCCCCTGGCCGCACCGCCTCCTTCTAAAAGTGACTCAAAAGCATGTCCAAAGTTTGTCGTTTGTCGCTCGTCGTCTGTCGATTTTGGAGTTGTCGTCGAGCTTGGCGAACAGCGTTTTCTGTGTTAATTGCACATTTATGTTGTGTTCGGCGCTAGCTTTTTGGCCAGTACAGGTTTCACGGCAAGGAAACGGCCAGCTTACAGCCGGCCCCTGCGCTGCGCTGCCATCTCCCAGCGACACTTGTCAAATTGGCCTGGCCAAAATTGTTCATGGATAATTGTCGCTGCTTTTGGGTGCGAGTCGCAGTGAAAATTGCTGCCCGATTCGTACCCAGCACCAGCCGCAGCACCAGTGCCATAATTTGTACTTGTTGTAGCTTTTCTCTCTTCTCTTTTCGTGTGTGTGTGTTGTCTGCTGTTTATAACGCATGTTTTTTATGGAGCGACAGTCGCACACAAGTGCCGCCCATTTCCATTTTGCGTGTTTGCTTTGAGATAAGCGCCAAATTCATATAATTAGCGACGTCATATGTTGCCGCAAATTACATTAGCAATGCCTGGAAAAGCTGCACCACGACGGCCCGACTTACCCTACAATCCAGAGCAACACCAGCTTGACAGAAGTAGCTGGGTTTTGGGTAGAGTAGGCCTCAGCTTGATTGCTACAATTCGATTCAGTTCGAGTGCCACGCCCACTTCCGTCTGTAGCCATATTAAGGCGCTTTGTTGAAATGGCCATTTAATGACTTGCACCCTGTAAAAGCCAAAAATATAAAGAGAGAGAGGGAAATAAAGCTGATTATTATGAGTGTACACACATTTAATGCCCGTGCACACACTCAGCTCTGATTATTTATAGGCGTAATTAAACAAACGTTTTCAAAGCGAGCGCCCCGCTCAGTCATCCAACTATAAATATATAGATAGACGGACGGACAGACAGATGGATAGGCAGATAGGCAGATAGGCAGATAGATAGATAGCTAGATATAGTTATTGCTTCGCAGCAATATCACGCATACGCCCCTTGGTGCGCGCTAAACAAATAAAGGGCGTTGTCGCTGAGCCATCAACAATTTATTTCATTTAATCTTTTTTTTTGGCATTTAATTGAGGTTCATTAATCAAAACTACAACAAATCGCAGCTACAACAACTAGGGGAGCAGCCAGTGATTAGTCTGCATGTGTTTGCCATTTCTAATGGCACCAAAAATATCATGACATTTCATTTGCTACGCCTCAGCCTCAGCCCCCCGCGTTCGCAACGCAATCAAAGTTTTTTCATGCAATTATATTTCTGTTTTTATTTAGGTATTTCTTTCTTCCTCTTTTTCTTTCTTTTTTTTTGCCAACTTTTGCCCACTACGTTTTCGGTCTTATCGCATCATAACAATCATTCGCTTTATTGATGTCATTATTATGCCAACTTCTTTTTTGCTTTTGCTTTCTTGTTGTTGTTGTTGTTGTTGTTGTTGTAAATACCAAGTCATTTGCTTTGCTGTTGTTGTTGCGCCTCATTTAGTTTCGTTGTACCCTGTAGCTATTAGAGTGGGCTAAGTGAGGCGTATATGTGCTGGGCATATCTATGTAACAACCTAATGCTTATAGCTCTGCATTGCACAGATACTTTTTAATCTTGAAGATACTTTTGTATTGTCTACAAACTTGTGGAGCTCAGAGTTAGTTCTGTATTATATAGATACTTTAATCTCACATAGATACGTCTGCACGTCTCTGCAGCTTGCTATGTGCGTTACAGTTACTTATATATCTAAAAGATACTTTGGTAACGGATACAAACTTCTGCTAATCTTCGATAATTTACTGCACACATGTAATGTATCTCGTATCTTATAGATACTTTTGTGCGGCACAGATAATTCTGCCTATTGCAGATACTTTAGCAACTCTCTGATGATTTTGGAGTTTTGAGATTGTAAAGAAAGTAACAAATAAAATTGTATTTACCAGATACATTAGTATAACTTTTGAATTTCACAGATACTTTTGCATCTTATAGATACATTTGTGCTGCACAAAGTTACTTTGGTAACTCGATCTTCGATCTTACACAAACTTCCTCATCTCACAGAAAACACTATATCATACAGATACTTGTATTATTTTCGCATTTCTCAGATACATTTGTATCTGTTTGCCACAGCAAGCGTCCGTTAGATCTTATTGGCAGCTTGTGGTTGCAGGGTAGCTGCTAGGCAAACAAACTCGTTAGCTGGCGCTTTTTATCGGCCGACCCTCGTCTCTGACATTATTAACTCGAGTCACAGCTCATTATTTTTAATATTTACTTTAATTTCAGTTTTATAGCGTTTATGTCTGTGAAGGTTGACGCTGGTCCGAGGAAACGAAAACTTAATATTTGTTAATTGTTTAATGTTCGTTTCCCATTTGTTTTCCGATTCGATTTCAATACACAATACATTTGTTAATATGATGATTACCATGTGCATTTGCCGCTGACTCTAATAGCTTGCGTCGGGCCCTGAAATGGATATGTAAATCTTAATGTTCGCCTTTGTGAATGGGTTTGAAAACGGCTTTTGTTTGACTTTGATGTCTGTTAGACTTGCTTTCCGCTTTTATTAGGCTCTCTTTGTAATGCGATCCGAGCTGTGAGCATTGTGTTTCCATCGGCCTGCGGGTTGTCGCCGCTGCCTAGATGAGATCATTTGATAAATCAGACAAGTAGCTAAAGGGAAATGGAGCCACGAATCAATCCGCACTCATCTCTCACAGCTCATCGATCCTCGATTGCTTGGACGTGGTCATTGCCTGTTCGCATAAAACACTATTCGAGTGACTTGTCAGCTTTTCATTAATTCAAAACTTCCTCCACACTATGTCCGTGTGCTACTAATGTTTAGCTGTGTTTCCTCCACATCACGTTGCCCATTAATGTTGCATGCCGCTGCAGAGAGACAGGCACTCAATGCACTCACTTGATTATCAAAGCCGCACAGACCGCAGCCCCAACCCCCCGCTGGAGCCGCATTAGACGGGGGATGTTCGCGTTTCTTGGGCTGTAGCAAAACATGTTTTTGCACTTATGTCAGCGGCTCACAAAGTTCTTTCTCTATCTCCCCACTACGGCCGCCCCCCGCCGCTCAGCCGCTCAGCCGCGCCCCCTTAAACTTTGAGCCCGCAACCGACTGTCAAATGAAATTAGCTGGATCTCTGCTGGGCCGCACGGTATAAGGCCAGCGGCTCATTGGCTTATGATGATGTCCCCATTGTCTGTTTCCGTCTGTGCAACATGTGTCTGCGGCCTGGGGACGGCTGGCTCTGCTCTGACATTCTCTGGCTGTCTGTTTTATTTGGCTCTCCGCAAATGTCAACTTAGCGCTCCACACTTGCCGCACGCGTCAACCCTGAGATACTTCTGCACAGCAGACACAGTTAATTGCACAATCGCATTGGCAACTGCGCGGCCCCAACAGCTGTTCCGAAAACAAAGTCTGAATACGTTTGTGCATGTACAGAAATAAAATGTGGCATGGCCCCTGCAGGCTAACGATTTCCCCTGCACTGACCAGCTACGGCCAGCTATATAGATACGAACCCAGATACTCTGCGCTACTCGCATCCGCAAGATGCAGCTACACAGATAAACATGGCCCGCAAACAAACAACGCCAAACATGCGAGTTCCGACGCGACGTCGGCCCATAGTTAGATATAACCAACATACACACACACACACACAAACACACACACACACAAGCAGCCATAGAGCAAAGCTGGCAATCATTTATTTGAAGCGTCAAACTCGTTTGTCTTATCTGATTATTTATATGAGGTTTTTTCTATACACTGAAACTTCGGCTCCTGCAGCTTGTCAAGGAAAATGCATTTTCCACCAAATAATAAAAATATTTATTTTATATATTAATGTTCTTATTTATATTTCAATTTGGCATATGAAATCTTTTGAAAGTGTTATAACTTTTATATAGTCAGATGCGAGCTGGTAAGAGTATCTGCAAGATGAAAGAGAATATTTGCTGCTTCTATATGTTAAATATAATGAAAATTATATAAATTCTAAGTGTATTCAATAGAATTTTAGCTGTTTTTATAGAAAATATAATTTATCTACATTTTTTTAGTTTAGTTGAGTAATTTAGTAAAGCTGTTTGCATAAATATTTCAAGCAAAGTTTTTATAATTATACTTTGAAATAGCTAATTTAAGCAGTCTTAACTCTTCTCTATAATTCCTACCTAATCATTGCTTTAACTTACTTATATACATTCATGAGAACACATTTATCAAACGGAAAGGGCATTAAAAGTGCGACCAGCTTAAGCAATTATATTTGCTTGCTGCACGACAACGACGACGACTACGATGACACGACAAGCTGTGCCGCCTTGTTGTTGTTGTTCTGCTGGCTGGTAGCTGTTATGGCTGTTGTTGTTGTTGTTGTAGCGCGCCAACGCTGTTAGTCATGCGCCGGGGCCAGCGCTTAACTTGGCTTTTAACTTGGCCAAACAGACGCAGACGAGTTGGCCAGGCAAACAGATGGACGGGCAGACAGGCGGACGGATGGATGGAAGCACGGTTAGACAGACGAATCATTCATTGCACGCTGCTTTGTTGTTATTGTTGTTGTCGTTGCTGTTGTCGTTGTTGTTGGCCCCTCCGCACGTTTTTGGCCGCAGCTCAGAGCTCATTCATACAGGTAGCCAGCGTCGCCGTCGTCGTCGTCGTCGTCGTCGTTGTCGTTGTCGTCATTATCATTTTGTCGTCATCAGCGACGTCGGCGCAAATGAAACATAAAATGAAACGCCCCTTAATAGTCGCCGTCAGCCTTATGCGTATCTGCGAGATACAGATACATTCACAGACTACACAACGCAAGCGGCCCCGGTTTGGCACAGTAACCGTATCGGCATAGTGTGCGGTATCTTTGCATCTGCAAATGTATCTGTGCCTGTGCCTGTGCCTGCCTCTGTAGCTGTGGCTGTGGCTGTCAGAGTGTCCGCTGTTTGCATTTTTAGCACAAGTTCTCTTTTTTTCTTTCCTTTCTGCTGTTGCTTTTTCTCTTTATTTGTGGCCGTACTTTAGTTCAAATTTAACAGTGTTTGCTGCGGCAACCGCAACTGGGTAACGTAATCTTCTAGATACGCACGCCATATGTGCGGCTGCCTGCGCACCCAGCGCCTGCACTATATCTGCTGCGTATCTGTGTATCTGCGTATCTGTATCTCGGCCTCTGGCTGTGTATCTTTCTGTTGACTTCTGATTGTTGTTGTTGCAGCTTTGACTTTCGTGCCAGTTACGCGCCCGTTTCGTCTTGGCTTACAATTTTGGACGCTTGCACAGCGACAATGCGAATGCCGCTATATTTGGACGCTGGCAGATACATTCGCCGAGGCGCATCTTTGAGCTACAATTTCAAATGTCTCTCGACTGGCAGCGCTGCGCTGCTTTGCTCTGCGTGCCGTCTAATTGGCATAAATTACACATTATTTGCGCCGCGCTTTATAATTTAATTATTTCACTTTCATTAAAAGCTAATTAGATTTTAATTACATTTTCTTGTCGTCGCACGCATTTCACCCAATTTCTCTCTCTCTTTCTCTCTCTTTGAAAAATGTGTGCTGCAAGAATGTTGCCTCCATTTGTGGCGTTATTTATGTGCGCCCCTCCCCGCCTTCCTCTGCTCGCAGAGGGTGGTTTGCACTCTAATCCGGGCTCGAGCTCATCGACAATAAATTGTATTATTGGATTTGCGCTCGCACAGGCAACAATTGGCCAGAGCGCTAGACACTCTAGACTCACTGCTCTTGTCCAATTCAATCAATATTTATGAAATACCATAAGCAGCAGACTTCAAATTCATATTAAAATGTGATTTTTAGCAGGCTTTCAATTCTCTTTGATAACAAATTCCAAAAATATTTAGATATACATCCCCAAATAAATACATATAAATGTGAGTATTTTATATATTTTTTATTTATAATAGATATATGAATAAATATTCCCGTTTGAAGCTGAATAAAGGCATGACTTTTGCACTTTTCGCATACAAATATGCAGCACCTGCCCCTCCGCCCCTCCGCCCCTGCGCCCCACCCACAGCCAATTGCCAATTGCCTGTCAATTGCATGCGTTGACTTTTATAAATCAATTCAATTCGATTCGATTCGCTTCGATTCGATTCAACAAAAAACTGGCCTTTGTTTCGGGTTTGCGAGCGCCCTTGGAGGCCTATTTCTTTGAACCCACACGAATTGCCGGCGCATAAAAGCAAATGAAACGCTGCGTTTTTGATTGGCTCCAAACTTTCGGCTCCAGCCACGACATGTGACAGTTTTCGCTTTGAATTTTGACTGAGGGCTGTGCGAAAGTGTCAAGTGCTGCCGTTGCCGTTGCGGTTGCTTTCTGGCTCTTTAATTATTGAAACCTGCAGCCGCTGCGAGCTGCAGAGCCCAAACATGAATTAAGCTCCACGTGACGCCCACTGCCACGCCTCCCAGCTTTGGCTGCGGTGCAACTGTCTGCTGCGACCTCAAACAATGTAATTCCATCATTTATACCAATTTCGCCATTTATCCGCAAACAATTCGCGCGAAGGCAACAACAGCAACAATGGACCGAACCCCGATCCAAAAACCCAAGCCGAACCCAACTCTGTCCGGATTGGATTCGATAGTCTCTTACTCTCCGACTGCAACTGCAACAGCGACTGCGACTGCGGCTGTGGCTGCAACTGCGGCTGCTGCATTGTGTGCAGCTCGTTTCCGTCGTTTGCCGCCTCGCCGTTTCTATACCCTGCAGCGGGCATTGTTACAGGGCTATGTTGCATGCAACGCACAGCGGGCGACAGACCTCACCTCACCCCACCTCACCTCGCCTCGACGTTGACGCAACCAGCTTTCATCTCACTCACACACTACTATCTATTTATAAGATAGCTGATAGTAGAAATAAGCTGAGAGTTGCCCTGTGATATGTGAAAAGGTTTATTTATAATAAAAACTCAAGCAATACCTTACTTTTACTGAACTTTTCACTGAGCAACTTCAGTGGAAAAGAATTTGAATTGGTTTTCTTTACTTAGAATTGAATTAGAATTAATTTCAGAACTTATGCACCTATAATTACCTGACACACACTCTACTCTACTCTACTCTACTCGTACAGGGTATGTTGGCAACGAGGTGGACGCCGCTGCCGTCGTCGTCGTCTGTCTGCGCAATGTTGTGGCATTCTATGGGAACGTGCGTTACGTTCTGCTTACAAAACGGATTAAAAGGTTACACAAGAGCGTGCAGCAGCAATGGCGGGGGGCGGGGGCGGGGTGGGCATGGCAACGGACACGGATGCGAATGCCATGACACATGCGAGCACTCTACAATAGACACACACAAAGGCAGAAGCTGTAGCCAAATCTGTAGCTGAAACTCAGTTTTTCACAGTCGACGTCGCCGTCGCCGTCGCCGTCGCAGTCACTTTATTTGCAAGCACAGAGCCCGCTTGCCCCACATCCAGTCCCGCAACTTGTCCATCTGGTAGTCCCCGAGTTTTTGGCTGCTTCCCAGCCACCGTTCGCTCGGCACGCACATGTTGGTCACGTTATGTGCCATGGCGAATGCTGTGGGGCAAGTGCTGCGGGGCAAGTGCTGCGGGGCAAGTGCTGCGGGTCTCTGAATTGCCACGACCGGCAATTGAGCTCCACTCCAAATTCGCTCCTTCACTCAGCCTCACTTGCCAGCCTCTGCCTCTGTCTCTGCCTCTGCATTTGCCTTGCGGTTTGCTTACTTCTCTGTGGCACGACATTGCTCCACTTGTGGGTTAACGTTGTTAATGTTTATATCTTGTCCCACACTCGACTCTTCTCCGTTTGTTTTTATTATCTTCTCTTTTTTCTCTTTTTTTTTGCTTCTGCATTATGACATTTACTGTCATTTCTCTTGTCATCTGCAAAGCAAATGCCGCAAATGGCAAAATAATCAACATTAAAATGAAATTATGAAAAGCCAAAAGTATTAAGGCACGCAATTGCCAAGTTAAATCCATTAAGCCAGCTCCACTCGAGCCCTCCCGCTCCCTCACCCCTCTCACTCTCTGCGGTGTCTGCATCTTTGTCTGCGTCTGCGTCTGCATTAATTAATTAATTACGTTGCCTGTCGTCGACTGCCCTTTTTTATAGCATACCGCAGGGCGTCGCCGGAGGCGAAGGTCAATTAAAAGTGTGGTGCAGCAATTAGTCGAAGACCTCGGGCTGGGGCTGGGGCTGGGGGCACTTGGGTACATTGCCTCAGACACACAGCACAGTCGAGACTTTTATCTTTTAGCAGTTCTGGGTCAATTAATCGTATTGACACTGCACTCAGGCCGGGGCTTAAGCATTTCACATTTAATTGATAATTCCTGTTCGGCTGCCTGATAAGGCGCCTCCATCTATCTAACTAACTATCTCTGGGTTTATTTATAGTTGATATTCTCTCTCTGGAGGAGCATTGAAATACAGAAATTATTTTCCGTTCGCCTGCGCCCTTATCGCGCACGTCATATATTTCCAGGTGAGGAGGATTATGGGCTCGGGACATGCAATCCATGAGCTCTACTACTAAGTGTACGTCCCCCTCCCCCAGAGCCGAGGGGCGCAACAAATGTTGTTTACTTTTTCAGCCAAGTCTTTGCGCTCTCTCTCTCTTTTGGCATTTTTCATTATGTCTTTCGTTAAGCTCTGCTCCTCCTCAATTGATGGGGCTTCAGCGATTGATTAGCTTTAAAAGCATTTTTCAGTTCCTCTAGAGAGTTATCATATCGGATTGGCAGATTGGCAATCCCTAATGCCAGCCCAGACTGAACTGTCCTCGACCATATTTAAGCAGAGCCATGCATAAGTAATTTATGCGCTACTTAATTTTGATGAAATAATTCCCATAGATATAACAACACTTAATTTCGCACATTAAAAATGCCATAATACCATGCCAGCCAACTCGTTGACGTTCAGTGAGCGTGGCCAGAGGCAGGCGGAAGGTGGAGGGGGAGGGGGAGGAGGAGCTGGCAGAGGGTCAGACAACATGGGGCAGGCTTTTCATGGGGCTTACTCAATGGGCTGTCATTCATCAGAGCAGCGCGCAACAAAATGAAAATGAGGCGAGCAGCGAAAAAATGAAAAGAGAAACAGGAAAAAAAAAACCAGAACAGACACAACAATTTAATGGCTCATGCAAAAATGTTAAATGTCATATAAATATATATGGCTATATATACATATGCAGATGTGCGTATAAACAGCGCTCACAACTCGCAGAAGAACGAGCTATAAATTTGCATATTTACTTTCCATTTTCTATTTCCAGAACTTAATATAAGCAGCATTTATATTTATAGATACATTTCGCATATATGCGTATACTAATTAACGGACGTATTGTTGGAACTATCTTTAGTCATCAATAGAACGGCAACAATCCATAGCCATTCATTAAGGGGGCACAGACACAATGGAACAATGAATAGTTCTTGAATAGCGCCGAAGTCTGATTAATGATTGGCTCAGCTGGAAATGCCGGAAACACAGAAGTCGCCGCGGCGTACAGGGTATCGTCTGCCTAAGTGGGTCAGCCGGCGGGCTGGACAATGGCAGAGCTTATGTAAAATGTATCTGTATCTATTTATGTGATCAGCATTGTGCCTGCAACAACAGCGACAGCGGCAATTGCACCCCCAGCAAATTACACGAGTCGAGCCAGAATCGTCGGATCTACAGTCATTATAATAAATGCGAATTTAACAAAATTATGCGTGTAACTAAATCGTGCTCAGATGCAAAAAAGTATCTAGATACATACATATATATATGTATATGTGTGTGTGTATATATGTCTGTTATATATCTGGCTGGCAGCTTAATATCTTTATTGTATGTTTGAGCGCGTAACAAATGGAAACCCAAGAGCAGCTGCCAGAGAGAGAGAGAGAGAGAAAAAGAGAGGGAAAGGGAGACTGGTGGAAATAAAGTAATTTAAATATGCGATGGTAGCATAAAAAAGTTGCTTTGAATTACGGCGACGTCGACTTTGGCACAATGGACGCAATTGTCGAGAATTTCAAGCTGCGCCGAGGAAGTTCACAGCTGGTTGGCAGTTATTCAAAATATGCTAATGGACAATGACAGCGACGGCGGCAGAGGCAGCGGCAGAGACAGAGGAAGGGATATGGGCACAGCTTGCCTCAATTGAGCTGGAAAATCAGGTAGTTTTCACACGAAACATACTATATACTCAAGCATATATATATAATGCTTGGCAAATGTGTCGCGCGTATCTGAGAGATGCGCAGATACGTGCAACAAAGGGGCGGCGTTGGCATTGTCTCGGCGCGCATTATGCTGCCAGCACTGCGCATTATCAATCACCTGTGTGCCGCACAGGTAAGACACGAACCGAGAGCCGAGAGCCGGCGGACTGAGCCCGTACCTAATGCCCGGCATGTTGCATGCCACGTTTCTTATTAAATCTGCTCAGCAACAAAAAAATGCTATCTTTGTCTTTTGAATTTCTTTCTCTCGGATATTTATTATTTTTTCTCTTCGGCTTCGCATTGACTTTGCCAGCGGCATTTTGATGGCTTTCAGAAATTACTCATGAAAAACTTGGCCAAAAACAAAAACCGTCAACTGGAAATGTTTGAAATTGTTGTACCGTGTAAGAGCAACAAAAATTGAGGCAAAAACAAAAAGCAAAGGGAAAAGCAAACAAAAACCTTGAGCTTATCTGGCAGATGCTTATGGGAACAAGCGAGCGAGTAAGTGAGCGAGAGACTGCAGACGTGTGATAAATACATCCGCATTACGGGCCCGGAGAGCCTCGAGTAAAGTATCTGCAAGATACGAGCGAGCAGCAGTCGTGTAAGCATTCTTATATAAAGAATTAAGCAACTCGGACAGCCAGCCAGCCGATACCGAGAGCTCCACAGAACATCTATTGCAGAAGGCCACAAAAAGCCATCGAGCGAGCAGATAAGCAGGCATAAGATGCTTTGCACAACTGCAGAACACGTTACCCAATCTCTATGGTCGGGCAGAGAAAGGGATGTGCATGGGATGGGGAGGAAGGGATTTGCTAAAATATTATAGGAAATTTTTGCAGACGCAACGGGTGAACGAGGCGAACTGGGCGAGCTGGGCGCCGCAGGAAGCCAAAAAATCGAACGAAGAACTTTGCGGCGAGTAACGAGCAAAGTAATTTTCTTGCCGTAACTAATTGAGCCGCTCACGAAGCCGGACGCACATAAATCGAACAATGCTGCAGCCACGGCGCGCCTCTGCCACACAGCTGCAGACCGAGATACTTAGCCACAGATGCTGCTGGAAGCGTCAATAACTGCTCGGCTCGGCATTGTTTGCCAACTTGCTGCCGCTCAATGTATCTAGCTAGATTCGTGGAGCGGAAACATAAATGAACAAAAGATGAATGGCTTTCGCCAGTCGCCGGGCAGCCTCCAACACCCTCCAATCCATGACTGCAAAAATGGACTCCCAGAACAGAGTCAAAGGCTAATCACAAATTAAGCGCAGCGCAATTAAAAGACGTCCGCTACTGTATCCACAGCTGTGCCACTGTATCTGTATCTGTAGCTGTATTTGTATCTGTATCTGCCGTTGGGTGTGGCAGACACTTTAATGAATTGTGTGGCAGAAGCCGCAGAAGTGGCAACGGCAGAAAATGTATTTTCGCACGCATTTACTTTGTAATGCCAAAAGGCAGCCCACGCTGCTCGGCCTGTCCCACAGATACAGCTATAGCCGCAGCCGCAGCCGCAGAGTCAGTCTCAGCTTATCAGCTGGCTGGAAGATGAAATGAAATTGTGCTAAACTACAAACAAGATTTGCGCTCCTCTCGCCGGCTGGCTGCTGACTGTTAGCTGTTCGCTGTTCGCTGTGTGGGCAGCAGACGAAATGACAACGTCTGCCGCCACATTCAACAAGGGGGCAGAGGGGGCAGAGGGGTGGGGGAAGCTGGGGGAAGCTGGGGGCCAGGCACACAGAAGACACTCACGGGCCGAACGGACGCCCACACGTGGCTTTCATTGTCCGGCTACAGATACGGCTATGGCCCGCAGCGGTTGATCGCTTGCCTCGCCAGCCATTCCGACAGCCAACAACATTTGCCGCCGCCGCCACAAATCATTTCCAAGTGCCAAAAAGCAACAACAACGAAAATTCCGCAGCACGCGGCCTGAAGCAGGGGGGCAGCCGCATTAGAGCGCACGCAACGCTCCGTTCAAATCAGATAAAAAACATTTCGTATACTTGGCATAAGTACTATACATATATACACTATATATATATTATATTTGAGATGAGTAAACATGCCACAGCGAGAAAAAAAATACATTTTTTAAGAACAGTTTCTTGACTGCGTCTATTTGTCCTAGCTGCCAGCGAATGCCGCAATGAAAAACTGCGTTCGCCAAATGAGAAAAGTAGTGTACTCCAAATAGATATGTAAATAAATGAAAGACTTAAGTTTCTTACTCATTCCAATGACAATGAGCGAGCACAAGTATGATATATCATATCATATTTCATATTTATAATACAAGCTCTATACAAACATTCCGCATATAAATATTCATTCCTATTTGCACGCAGCTTTAGGAGTCCTTAGCAATTTAATTACACTTAAATTATAATATTTTTAAGCTATCGTTAATCACTCCTAAGCAAACCCCACTTTATAATACATTCTCTAGGTGCATAGGTTCCAAGGAATTTCAATTTGAATCGAAATCAATTTGCAGCTGTTTGTAAAAGTCGACTTCACAGATTGCACAACATTTAATGCGCACTTCAAGCTTCAAGCCCCCATATCATTATCCAGCGCCCCACATTGATCGATACGTGTCCAAAAACAAAAACTACGGCGATAAAAAAAACCCCAGCGAGTATTAAAATTGCTGTCATATTTATTTACAAAATACATTCCAAATATTTGCATATGCATGTGGCTAAGGCAAAAAAGCAAATCAAAAAGAATTGTATAATATATAATATCATATTTAAATGCGCTTAAGCCAGCTTTTAATGAAATGTAAGCGGCACACACACACACACACACACACATACACATATGTATCTATATATATATGCATATATGTGTATATATGTATTTGTAAATGGCAATCGATTTTAGTTTCAGAGTTTCACCTTCGCGGCGCGTGAGACCTTTCATGAGAGACGGCGGACGCAAATGATTTATAATTAAATATTTTATAATTATCAGCAACAAAATGGAAAAAAAATTGAATTCATAAAAAAATGGCAATTCAAGCAATAAGAAATCCGAAATCAGAAATAAACACCAACTTGTTGGAAATTTATGCTGAACAGAAATTTAATTAAATGATTCAACAATTTTATTTATTTTTTTTATTATTTCTTTTTTGTTTTGTGGGCAGTTTTGTTGGTTTGATTATAAAACGCTTTGGCCTGTAATTAGGAAGCTCTTTGCGCTCCGCTGCTAATAAAAAATATCGACAAACTGCAGGCGAGTTGTTAATTAACTTGGCCGTAAAGCTGCAAATTCAATTCGTTTGAGTGCAATGCGCAAATAATTATATTATTTAAATTGTGTGCACAGCAGATTAAATGGAACACATGAAGGAGAGAAAAAATAACATTTAAATCGTGCCACACAAAAATGTCGCACAATATTGAAAATTAAGTCAGCTGCCAGCGAATAAATATGCGACAAATGCGAGCATGACTAACAAATACTCTGCAGTGTCGCGCGAGCGAGTTGGTCCAAAATGGAAACAAACATAATCTGCATTGACTTCTTCAGTATCAGCATACCAAATTTGAGGTTTATAACTCTTATAGTTCTCGAGAAAAATGGAATATATAATATATATCTGCGTACATTAAGTTTCGAGCATATCCAACACTCTACCACAACCTTTATTTATTTTATAGCTCCAGTTAGCCCTGCCTCTGCTCCCGTTTCTTGAGCATTTGGCGCATTGGCCGCTGATTATAAGCAGCAACTCGGCCATATTATTTTTATAATCAATTAAAGTCTGCCTCGTCATGGCTAAATAATTTTTGGTAGCAAAAACTGTTGGCACAATAATCATAATGATATTAGGCAAAGGCGGCACGGCAGGCCCTGGCCCAACCCGGCCTGTGCACCGGGTCTCGCCTCGTCTCTTGAGAAATAGAGAAAACTTCAAATGGGAGCTCTCGATTTGGTTGGCGCTGTACGCCTGCCCGGCCGCAAAAGATTTCAGTTAACAATTTGTGTTTGATTTTGAAATTTGTATTCAGCCGTTAATTGGCTTTGCTCATTAGCGCGTTTTTTCTTTAATGCTATTAACTTTATTTGCTGTTTATTTTATTAGTAATGCGGCGTTGTATTTCCTGCGAGCAAAGGCCTCGCCGTTCCCCTGTTCGCTTAATGTCGACTAATGCGATTGTTATGCCTCGAGTCGCCTGAAGTCGCCCGTGAGGCATGCCAATCGCATGATTGATAAGCAGCTGCTCTCGATAGCCATCAATTGTCAGCTCATTTTTAGGCAACACACACACGCACACGGCATTCGTATCTGTGTGCCACTTCCATAGAGATTGCCAATGAATTTCAACTAAGCTGCATTAATCACTCACAAAATGGGTCCAAATTGTCACTGAACTCCATTACCCAAAGTCAAGTTGAGTGCCGAAATCGAAGCACGCAAACTTCATTTCAATATTCCATTTGTCACTCCCGATTCCTTCAACCAGAAATTGTCATTACACTCAGCAAAATTGTGCACACAATACAAATTACATTAATTTTCATGCTTGAGCTGAATCTAATAGGAGTTTTGTACGAATTCAATATTTAATTTGTAAATTCAAATTCCTCATTCTAATTCAATTTAATAATACAAGTCTTCCTTTTCCATATTTATTTAGTAGAATGTCAGCAAAGCGGGATTATGCACTCAAGTTTAATTATCAACTTGAATCGAACAAATCCTGAGCTCCAATTAGTGGTTGCATCTAAGTATTTCCATATGCCAATCAACGATTTGTCACTTGACGCTCGAGTAATCTCTCTATTAATCCCTCTCTCTCTCCTCCTCCTCCTCTCCCTTTCTCCTTCTCTTTGCCTTGGCTCGAAGATATGTCAAGTTAGCGTTGGCCAGGCCAAACATTACTTAGCAAGCTCTTCCTGCCCAGCAGCAACAGAGCCATACATAGCAGCGCATAGCAGCAGTCACTTATGGGGTGTGCAGCAACAACTTGCAACAGCAACAGCCGCAGCCACAGCCACAGCCACTGCCACAGCCAACATCAGCAGCAACAACTGTTGGCTCGCTCGCATGCATGTCGAAAGTAATAATTTTATATATGGCACGACAAACATACTTCTACTTATCGGTGATGTGCGTGCGTCGTGTCGTTGTTGTCGTTGTTGTTGTTGTCGTTGTTGTCGTTGTCGTCTCTGTGTGTTCCTTTTGAAGTGCACAGCATGTTAAATTCGTAAAATTCATTAAGATTCCGTTGCCGATGCGAGTCAGCGTCGCTGATGTTGAAAACTACCAAGAGCCAAGAGGCCCACAGCCAACAACTAACCAACAACAGCAACAACAACAACGAGCAAACAACCCACAGAGAGAGAGAGACCCACAGACATTGTCGAAGGCGACAATGTTGTTTGCCATTGTTGTTGCTGTTGCTGCTGCGGCTGCCTCTGCTGGTGCTGCTGCTGTTGCAGTTGCTGCTGGTCGTGCTACGTAAAAAGCATTTGAAACAAACTCAATTATGCCCGGTGCAGTGCACACAACCAACTTACACTCGCACACACACACACACAGACACTCACACTGCTGGTGTCACACTTACACCTCCACTTATCGAAAGACTGTCGAGTGTGACTGTGACTAAAATGCGGTCACATTGTTTGCCAGCTCACGTCGCAGTCTCATCTGCGCCTAGACCTCCTTTTCCACACTTTTCCCTCCTTATCAGTTACCTCCCCTTTCTCTCTTTCACTCGCCCTCTCCACTTTTCTTAACCCTTTAAGGCTATACGTATATTTTGCGCAATTTCGTTAACCCGCATTTGTCACGCATTTTACAGCAGCCCAGTCAAGTGGATCCCTCTAGCCACGCCCCTCTGTTCCGCTGCCCCACCTTCTGCCTTCAGCCAGCTGCAATAGCTGCCGCACAGTGTGGGTGTTTGCTTTGCTTGACTAGGCAGACAACTGCTCTAATGAGAAGCCCACACACTCGACAGCCGACAGCCGACAGCCGACACTCGACTCTTCACGTTCGCCTATCGGCTTGGGGCATGACTCCGTTGCAAGCTCTGTAATTCACATTGACAGTCAATTTACCTGCCTAACAAGCATTTCCTGACTCTTGCTGCCATTTCCTGGCAACAGCAGCAGCACTAACAGCAGCTGCCGGGACGCATCTCGCATAAATTCCCATTCGGCTGATTTATAAAAATGAACAACGCCCCGAAAAAGCAGGCAACTAATAAATATTCATGAACTTCTCTCTCGATATCTGGCGATTCCTTGAAAGCAACAAAAACTACAAAAAATACTATTGATTAAAAACAATCAAAATGCCGGCAGCTAAGCGAGGTTCGAGCACGCAGCGCGGTCCATGTGGCATGTGGCAAGTGGCAAGTGGCGAGGGGCAAGGCAAAGCCAAGCCAATCTCAACAAAGGCGCCTTAATGATCTCTTCTTTCCAGGCACGACCTGAGAGCTCAGCCATAAAAATAGTCGTAATAATAATAAAAATAATAATACAATTACCGATTCGGAAAGGGGACTCGAATTGTAGGGGACCGCGGCGCCGTCTGGCCGAAGGTGTGACCAGGCACTAATTAGATTCGAATCGAGCGTCTCGAAGCAGCGTAGCGCCTCGACATTCCCTCACAGTGCCTAGAACAACCTCATTTGCCCCATAAATTAGGCGTAATTAAAGTATTTTAAGGCTTTGCATTCGGGCTCCAGCTTTATAGCCGAAAATAAGCATTGGCAAATACGATTCCCGCTGCTCAGGCTGAACTATAAACAAAGCACCTTATCAGCGGACGCCGCCTACCCCCAAGAGCACAGAAATAATGTGTCATAAAAAGAGTTAAGGCACTCGGCCGAAGCACTGCTCGAATAGCAAATACCCTGCCCCATTAGCTGTTAGCTAACAGCATCTGAGATATTAACTGTTCAATGTTACAATGTGTATCTGAGCAGACTCAAATACTTTCCTTCGACTCTGCCCAGTTGGGCAGAGGTTGGCTAGGCAACATTTTAATGTTGCTCTTAGCTACGCTCGGCGATAAGCGGCCCAAATGAAATTTTAATGCAAATAGCTCGACTATGGCGGCTGGGCAGTCCAGCTCTTGCTGCATAAATCATGCGGCCAAGCCTTTTGTTCTAATGAAACCTCAATAGCCTAGACCATGAGCACGAGCAGGGCTATAGCCATGGCGATAGCCAAGTCCCTCTGCATAGGCAATTTTCGTGACCGAGTCGAGAGTCCAGGGGGCCGTCCGGTCGTTCGTCCCTTCGTCCGTCGTCCGTTCGTCTGCTCGTCCGGTCTGCTCGCCAGGAAGCTTTTATTTATGTTCTGATAATGCGGTGTCGGGTCGGGAGCGACTCGTCGGGCAGCCGGGCAGCCGGGCCGCATGGACGGCGCATTAATTTTCATTAAATGCGCTTAAACGTCGCGCCAACTTATTTGCTTGTTTTATTTTTAATTAACAGTCTCAGCAGCCGTCGGCCCAAATGATTTATGAAAGGCCCCCAAAAACTACTGCACAACAGCCTGGAGACTAGGCACTTTAATTAATAAAACACTCAAAACAAAACAAATTGACTGCTTGACTGGCAGCACCTTCATGCCATCACCAACAAAAAAAGTCTAAAATCAACAAAAAGAAAAGTTATAAAAAAATGCTAAAAAAGGTGCTGAGGTGCTGTCTTGAGTAGGGGAAAGACGAAACACACAATGACTCTTCATAGTTGCCCAGAGCTCGAGTGGGCTTTGGCAATCTTTACAATGCCCACTAAATGATATTGACAAAACTTTTCGAGTGCCAAAGAAGCGAGTCACACAACCACAACTACAACAACAACGACTTCAACAAAATACACAATTGTAGAGCGACTCAAGTGTCTGGCACAATCATTCATCAGGCATAGTCCATATATATACATATATATAAATAGTTTCCCTGGCAATGCGTAATCAGCTGCCCAACGAAGCAAGACTTCGTTCGACTCGCTATATGGCTACGGCTACGGGCCTAGAAATATTTACGGCCTCTAGCAACTGGACAGGCACTAAATATTATGGCCACAGAGCCATATATGCCATATATGCCGCCGCTTGAGGATTCGTAAGCAGATTAGCTGGAATACCATTTCATAAGCCACTCAACAGTTGCTGTTTCTGTCGCCGTTGCTGTTTCTGCTTCCAGCTAAAGCCAACTTGAGATTATTTCCAAATAAACAAAGCACGAGTTGTATTCGATCTGTGGCCGGCAAATCCCTTTCCAGAATTTTTGATAAGCTATCGCCGGCAACAAGTTTTCCAATTAAATGGAACAAAGGTGTCATAAATGACTAGATAATTTGAACGAAAATAAATATGTTCCAGCCCGTCCAGAACCAAAGAGCCAGAAAACAGGTCGATCAACAATCCGTTGCTGTCTAAAGAACTTGTGCTCGATTCCACTTGCTGTCCAGGCCCGGCCCACGACTTTTCTATCAATCGAATCGAATCGAGTCCAATCGAATTGAATTGATTCGTGACGTGAGCTTTCGGCCAATCTGAGAGTTCTCGACGAGGCGTAGGCATTTCCACTTGACCAGCTATCGGCGTCATAAATCCTCCCAGCAAATCCACTTCAAATCTAAAGGCGACCGCAGACAGCGGGAGGCAGAGAGCCGCAGAGGTGGGACAAATGAATTGCGAGGCTTATGAAAGTGAACGATAAGACAGCGAAGAGGGGTAGGTGGGAGGCGTGGCGGGGCACGGGCAGGGGCAGGGCAGGGGCGTACTACTTAATCACACTCGAGCGCAATTGACCGATATTGCGAGTCGCCACTCACCTGATAGACGCTGTTTGATTGCTTCGCTTTAATCAGTAATTAATTAAGATACTTTGCATTAGATACGTTGGACAGGCGGTCAACAAGTTTCACGAATTATTCATACACTAATGTCGCTGTATATTTAAATTGTGCCACAATTTACGAGCCGACTTAATTGTATTTGCTTGTCAAACGTCAAATGCGGCGACTTTAACTTTAGCCACAGACTCTGCCCCCCCCCGCCACCCCTGCCGCTGACTCCATTTTCGAGTTCGACTTTTGGGGGCAATCCCCCACGGACACAGACACACAAAAAAGATAATGATAGTGAAATTATTTATAGCTATGCGCGGCCTACACATTAGTCACGACAGATCGAGTGACGCCCATCAACAGACTTGCAACGGCACACACACACACACACACATATATATAGTCGCACTTGAACACTCTGACTAAATAATCTGAGCTTTGCAAAAATACAAAATAAACAGAAGAAGAAAACAAGCTAGAACAGATTACATCTGTATTTATATATATATTTCATATATATAACATTTGGATTAGCGTCGTTTTGGCTTATCTTATCAGGCAGCACGTGGCATCAAAGAGCGACTGATCGCTAAGCATACACTGCACGAAATCTGCCAAAGTCTAGATAAGCTATGTAGGTTAAGATAATACAAATATAAATTCCAAAAATATTTTAATAAATATTATATATAAATTCCCTACAAAAATATATTCTATTTGTGAGCAACATCAGCAAGTTCTTTGTTCTTCTTCTTTTCTTTCAGTGTATCGCTCGATTTGTAAACAAGCAAAGTTCGCTTGATTTATGGGCACAATAATTCTTCATTGTTTTTAATTGCTTGGAAATTTCTAATATGAGTGCTTATAAAACGAGATCTTAATCTGAATGAATGCATGCATGCAACAAAGTCTACGCTGCGTCTCATTGATACTCGCATCAGATATGACATATCGAGAGATATGCAGTCCAAGTCCCAGGTCCCATGTCCCAGGTCCCAGCGAGTCGGCAACTCGATACCCAAATCAGCTGCCTTTCTGCCTAATCACCCGGGCGCCTTTGATGTGGCCGTCAGAGTCGCCGCTGGCTTTGCCTTGGGTTAATTGCGGCCAGCTCATTGGGTGGCAAATCAATTAAAAAAAATATATGGCTGCAAGTATTTTGTATTTCGTATTTCGTATTTTGTACTTTGTATGTGAAGAGAGTAAAGCATGCTCAGAATGCTCTGGGCTTAGCTCCAAGCACTGGCGAGGCGTTCGTGTATGCGGTCATCTGGCAACGCCAAGCCTATGCAGTTATTCGTGTCGTGTCGTGCCCCACAATAGCAAAAGAACTTAACACCTAGAACATTAATTTTCATTAATTTTTAATGCTAAATACCCGCAGGGCGCACGATACCCACAAAAGAGAGAAAGAAGCCAAGGAGACAACGAATTGCTTATACACTTTTCATTGAGAAACTGAATAGAGATAAAACTGTTAGAGTTGCAAGTGACTAATGTCGACTTAATGCGAATTGTTGTCCAGCTTAATAAACAAATATTTCATATACTATAATACTATATATATCCATTCGAAGCGGATTGCCAATGACTATTCAAAGCAGATGACAAAAGATACAAATTTTATGTAGATTTTGAATGAAGTCACAGCAAATGTATTGAAAATTAGCATGCCATAAAAAGTGTATAAAGATTTCAATGAAATATCTATTGTACATATTTACATATTACCGAAAATGTTATTTGGGATTTTGAATGAAATTTTAGCAAGTTGTTCAAAATTATCTGTCGATATACGATATACTATATACGATGTATTATAAGCCAGCCTAGAAATTTAATTTAGATTTCAAGGAAATTTTTAAGAAATCGCTATAAAGCTTATATATTTTATTGCAAACGTTAATATATATATATATACTATTCGAAATATACTATATTATCCTTTTATAGACTGGAAAAGAATTTAATAAAAATCTCTAGAGAATCTTCTCTCTTAATATACGATTTTATACCATAATAAATATAGAATATATTCATATTCATTTATATATATAGTGTCATATAATTCTATAAAAATCTCTCTAAGGCTTAAAAATATAAATAATCCTCTACGTAATACTTTCTCAAAATATATGCTAAACACTAATACATAAATTTTATGTCATTTCGAAATGAATTTCTATTAAAACTCTATAAAAATTGTACATTTAAATTCAACTTGGGCAAAAACCTCTTAACAATCTCTCAGGTTATACACTATATAGCTATATACGTATAAATGTATATGACATTTATGGCTGGCACTTCTTTATAGCAGAGCACATTAGATTGTTTAATTAATGGTTATGATCGTGCTTATGAGTATGAATAGATTAAAATACCAGGCAAGAGGTTTTTCGAGCATAGTATTACGCAGTATGGGGCGGGGCTAAACGAATCCAAATCAGCTGCAATATAAACTACTAAAGAATTATAAAACATTTTTGATATTCAAATTCAAAAATGAATTCCAAGTGGAAGTTGAACTGAATGCTGAGTGGGTAGGCTTTCAGAGAGGCAGACGAGTCGACAGAGATGAGGAAAAAAAACTTAATTAAAACAAACGTTTGGCCTGTCTAATTAACATAACAAAGCCACAGTTGAGTCAGTCAGCCAGACGAGCGGCCAGACGGCCAGACGGCCTGACAGACAAACAGAAAACAGATGGAGTTGAGATCTGGGCAGGAAGAAAAAAGGTCGCGCACAACGATTAGACTCGAACAGTTTTCGCGCTTTGCATGGCGATGTTTTTTGTATGTAGATTTCTTTACGCCTCGCATGCGTAATTCGATGGCCAGCCCCCTTATCCCGGAGCCCCTATGCCTCAGCACTCGGCGTCTCATAGCCAAGGGGCGGAAATTGCAATTAGTTTGTTAGAAAAATGCCATAAATTAGATTACCCAACAGAAAAAGGCGCAAGTTTGACGCGATTATCGCCCCGTCTTGAAGCCAGCACACCCCCTTCCTCCTTCCCCTCTAGCAGCTCCAAGTTTCAAGCCCCACAACCATTGCCAATCTCCACGTAACTGTAGCAGCAAATAGCCTGGACAATGAGGCCATAATTTAAGGCATTATGGTCGAAATCAGCCCCAGCCCCAGTCCCAGGCCCAAGCCCAGGCCCAGACACAGTCCAAAATCTCGCAACGAACAATTCGAAATCTTTTCTTTTTTTTTTGTGTAATTTAATAAATTATTTATGTACTCGTTTAATTCCTTTCTGCGCATTCATTATTGTTATTATTTTTAAATATACTACGATAATATATTATACTTTTATTTGTTGTTTCTGATTTCCACGATTCATTAGAGCATTATTGTTGTGTCTCAAACCGATTTATATATATATGTGTATATACTTTTGAAATTATTTTGGAATCGTGTTTTGTTGTTTCTTCTTTATGTTTTGCTGCGAAACGAGCTGCTCTAAGTAGGGTCTGTTGGAGGCCTTTCAAAGAACACAAAACAAAAGTTGAGTTTTTTATTATTTTTTTGTGCGTGGCGATAAAGCGAACAATAAAGTTGCCATCTAAAGCATTCATAATTTAATTATATAGCCCCTACACACACACACACACACACTCACACGCATTCGCATAGAATTCTATAGAAACGATCTGAACGTTAATTTTGTGTAATAATAAGTTGAATGCCTTCTCGCAGTAGTTAATTCAGAATGGCATTTAGAGGCCTAGAGACGAAGCTTGAATTTATTTTATTTTTATTTTCTATTGAATGGAACGTAGCAACAACGAAAGACAACTCCATAAAACAAAGTCGCGCTCGAGTTGCTCATAAAAGTAAGAGTCTATGTATACTCCATATGGAAAAGGTCGCAAGCTGAGAGATAAATGTAAATGAATACTTACATATCATGCACATGAGATCTAGCTAAAAATTGCTTTCAACACTCGAGCCGTATCTGGAATTGAATTCGTGAGCTCTTGTCACATTTTGCACTCGTGATATAGTTGTATATATACATATATTATATTATATGCTATATATATGTATATCTGTATCTCTGTGCTTACAGTAATGGGCGGTCATATCACACAAGCTGTCCCCATATCATTTCCATGGGCATTCTTTGTATCGTATCGCCGTCACGTCAGCTACACCAGAGCTTGATTCCACGTGCTTTGGCAATCAACGCTAACCGCGAAACACTTCACGCTTTCGAGATTTCAAAATTTCTGTAAATATTTATAAATTCATTCAGTTGGCATTTATCATGATATATATGCGTGTGTTAGTGTATGAATGTGTCTGTGTGTGTGTGCTAATTTCGGTGCAGATACCGAAGTTGTTCCAAATCATTAAACGGCTCTTATTATACTATAATATAATATATATGTATGTAAATTAAACTTTCAATCTATTACGAATCAAACAACAATTCGATGATATAATAAACTGGCTGCTCAAAGAAAGTACAACTCAACTTGAATTGGAATTTATTGAAACTTAATCAAATATTAAATGAGTTTCTTCTTCTCTTAATTACCAACCTTTTGCCCGCCTCATGAATGAAATTAAATGAATCAACTAAAGAAACATATATAACGAAAATTTCCATACTGATATGAATAATACAAAAAAATATTCAGATTAAATTAGCAATTTCATGATTCAAGTATTTCCAGCACAACATACCAGAATTTATGGTTTATAAGCAGCTCTAAGCCTTGGCATTTTATTTTTAAAGTAAGATAAAGCCAGCTTGAGTCAATTTTAAGTACATTTGCATTTGGGTTACTCGGGTTTAATATTGATAAAGTATGTAGAATGAAGCCGAATTCTTTACTCAAGAATTTGATTACTTAAAAGAGCTATATACTAATGCGTAGAGTAAGCATTGCATTTAGGCATTTCAAGATTAATGAATTTCATGCTCATTTATGATATTGCCATAGCACATTTTAGGTACACGTGCACTTATTATGCTGTGAACCTATTGAAAATGGGAATCTGGGGTGAGATGCTATTGCGAAAATGTATGTGACAGGCAGAAGAAGGCGTGGCAAGGTGTGATCAAGACGAAAAACTGAGATGATTTAGCCAGCCTCGTCTGTCCCTCAATGTGAACGCAATGATCTCGTAAGCCGTAAGATCTAGAGACTTGAAATTTAAGTTTGAGTATGATTAAGAAAACTATTTAACTATTAAATTGTCATAGTCCATCCCATACTGCAGTGCGTTGCTTGTTATGTATTTATAAGAAGCGTATAGTTAGCAAAACAACAGTTCTTGGCTTCAGGGTATCTTCTAGTCGATCAATCTCGACTAGAATACTCCTGCTTCTTTAAGTACTAAATCTTATATTTTGCTCAGTGTGTTTTTTGACCACCTACGTCACAGTCAACTCATTGTTATCGCTCCAAATAGCAAAGTCAAATAAGAACAACAAATCGTGAATGTCAACAGCAGACAACAAGAGACAAGCGACAACAGCAACAGCAACAACATGAGCGGCAACAACACGAACAGAGACAACGCACATACGTGCGAAATTTGTTGATTTCGTGAAAGTCACAAACTGGCATTAAAATATTTGTGTACACATGACAGCAGCGGCGAGGCGACTTCGCATCGGGGCAACGTTGTAAATAACAAAATAATAAAATTCACAAAATTATATGCGGGGCTTAAAAGGCCCACAAAATAAAATGAAATGAAACGAAACGATATGTATTGAAACGACGGGCGAGACGCGACGCATTCAAAATTAACTATAAAAATTCCTTGAGCAAGAACAGCAACAGCAACAACAACAACAACAACATAAAGATATCAAGCAATCATCGCGTAATATTTGTTCATTGCAAAATCAATTAACAATTTCAGGCAAATTGATATTAACGAGTTCTCGCAAAAACCAGAAAGCCAAAGGCAGAGCCAGCGCCACAGCCATGCAACGATTGCGATTCCGAAACCGATTCGAATTTCAATTTCCATTCGATACGCCAAGCACTTTCAGATATATGTATTTGTATCTCAATATGCATGCATGTGTGTGTGTGTGTTAGTGTGTGTGTAGCACATGTAACTCACGATTTCTTAGCGGCATGTGGAAGCAATCACGCAAATCCATAAACATATTCCACAATTTAAATGCAACAAATTTCAGAGCAAATAATAAAATCGTCCGAGCTGAGGCTGGCGCATAGACACAGCAGCAACTCGAACGGCAGCAGCAGCAGCAGCAGCAACAACAACAGCTGCTGTTAATAATAGCTAAAATGTTTTTAATTAAGTGCAAATGCCAGATTAACGATTACAAGAAAAACACGTTCCATTAAAACAAAACGCCATGAACAGCTGAACGTACGATTCGGCTTTAGCGTTTGGCTCCATTTCGATTCGACTTTGCTCGCCAAGTGTGACTTTTCTGTCAATCACAGTCACAATCGCAGTCGCAGTCACAATCGCAGTCGCAGTCACAGTCGCAGTCACAGTCACAGTCACCGTGAGAGTGACAATCACAGTCGCAGTCACACTAGCCATCACCGTCATCATCGCAATGTCTAATGCCAACTACAATTCGTGTCGCTTGACGTCAGTCAATTAGATTTCTACACAACTTCAAGAAACTCTGATTATGTCATGACATCAGAGATTATGAACAAAAATTCTATATAAAAACAAATTTAACAGAGTTCTACTTATTACACTTGAACCAAATATCAAGTAGCAGTTTTTTTTAGGCTAAAAACAAAATTCTTATCTGAAGAACTTTTGCCCCAGTCTAACAACTTTCAAGGATGGGATAGTACTTAAGTACTTCGTACTTTCTTTTAAGTTTTCAAGTGTTATCCCTTAGATAGCTACATAACTATTTAATATAAAAAGTACTTGAACTTAGAATAGTTGTTTCTTGTTCCATTCCAAAAGTTCTGCATTTGCTTTATACATAAATCGAACTACTATAATGAAATTTAGAACCCCCCTAAGAGAGATTGTAAGATTGTACTCAAGACCTTTAGATTACTGTTAAACACTTAGAACAAATCAAATCTCAAGAACTTTTCCTTCAACATATAAGCCTCTACTGACTTATTCCATTCCCATTACAAATCCTCACTTTGACTTTATCATTTATATTTATCCCTTATATTTAAATACAGATTTCAGTTCAGAATTTTCGTATTGCTTTTTTAGGCATTTCCTTTCTTTAAGTTATCAAAGACAGGATTTGGCATTCTGTGTTTCCTTGAGTGGTCATTGACAACATGAAAGAGACTGATTAAGATCTCCAACTTATTTCGAATATATACTTTACCCAAGTCCAAATTCACAATTGAGAAAAACCTTTGATGAACTTTGCTTAGAGCATTAATTGTTAAGCCGAGGCAGCAGCTGGTCTTGCGCTGGCCTGGCTTAAAGGAAATCTTAATTAACGCATAAACAATTTACGCTTATCTCGTTACGTTTGCCATGGCCACATTCATCTCCATCTGTATCTGTATCTGTATGTCTGTCTAGCTGCTGGGCCCCGTCTGAGTGCGGCCATCACCTTTTGTAGTCATTAAAGCGCCTTAATTTTCATTTTGTGTCTGCCTGCAAGGGCCAAATCGCCAGTTGCCACAGAAGAAGAAGTCATTCATAAATGATTAACGTGCCCCGCCGGACAACTAACCAACCAGTCGTCGGTAACCTTCACAAGAGGCAATGCCAAACGAGGGCAGTTGCCCGTTGCCCGTTGCCAGTTGGCAGTGACAGAGACTTTTCCCCATTTCCCATTCGCTGCTTTATCTGCACGACTATCAAAATACAAGGAAAAAACTTAATGCCAGACCATAAAAAAGACAAAAAGAAACATATACAAACATAAAAATTATATTTGTGCCCACATGAGTTTAGTTTTTTGTATTTTTTTTTCTTTTTTGTATACAATGTGTGCAGACTGAAGAGATGTCTATTGATTTGAGCTGTTAAAGAGACCAAACAAAGTTCAGTAATCGTTGAGTCAAGTTTCTGCTTTCCTCGATCGAGTAGCATCGATATTTTGTTGCTCCCAAATAAATACGAGCTGTTTACAGGGTATCTATATACTGGTTTTGCTTTGCTTATAATATTTTAAGTAATATCAATATAGATAGTTCTTTACTCTTCTATCATAGCATATTCAGTTCATTCTCTTGTTCAAAAAAATAATAGTTCTGCACTTTACAAAACACAAACCAAATGAAAAGAAAGAAAATATATATACACACATAAAATATTTATTTATAAATATATTGTTAATCAATTCGATTCCATTTCGACCTGTAATCGATAAATATCGATATTTTTATTTCCTTCTATTCCTCGAGCATATCTCGATTCCTTTTTGCCTACTCTTAAATCACGTTAAGCTAAGTTCTCAATTTTTACAGGGTATCTATTGGCTACACCCATCCACTCATTCAAGCTGCCTTATATCATATATGAGTGCGGGCTTAATTTGATTTTATTTTTTTCCCCATTTTTCTGTATGTTTTTCGAACATATTTTGTGACGCTCGGTAATTACGCTGAAAAACTCATTTGACGGCGCGCACTGTCACAATGTGTGTAATAAATCTTTTAATATGTAGAGACACACATATATAGACAGATATATATATATATAATTTGGTGCCGGCGCAACGGCCAACGCACAGGCCAAATTGTATCTCGTAGATACGCGCTGTCCTTCCGACTATCTCTACGTCTCTCCCTCTCCCTCTCCCTCTCCCTCTCTGTGTCTCTGTCTCTTTCTGCGTACTTTGTATTTTATGCCTTTAGTCTGCAGTGCAGCTTAGCTGGGGATTGGTTCGGATCGGAACTCATCTCATTTCATACCATTTTATACGCTGTGCCCCGTCCCTCCCTCCGTTCGTCCGTCCTTCCGTCCGTCTGTTTGCCTGTTTTAAAGCTGGCCGCAGGCAACAGTCGCTGGCACGGCTATTAAGAGTGCAATACGCGACTGTGCCTAGCCCTACAATCATTACTCATCTGGGATTTGAGGCTGCTGTTGCTGTTGCTGCACGTTGCACGCTGCACGCTGCCTCATGTTGCACGCTGCACGCTGCATGCCGCATTGTCAATGGAACAAACAAACAATGAGCGAACAACGTGCATAAAAACTAAGTAACTGCGAGTGAGATGCGGCCTACTCGATAGCTCGGCTGGCAGGGGGCAGATACAAGATACAAACTACAAGATACAAGATGTGCCTGTGTGTGTGTGGCACAATTTATGACTTCCCACACACACACACACACACATATATGGAGAGGAACCGTGTGTGACCAGAATATGACAAGTCGTAAATGTCGCCCAAATGCTCACTCATTTGCAGCATCTGAAAGATACATAGATACGTCGCCTCCCAGATACTTTTGCGCTAGTCACCGCTCGCTGCTCGTCGCTCGCTGCTGGCATAAAATCAATAAACAAAACGAGCTTCGAATAACATATCGCTCAATAAACATAAATTATAATTTATTAAACCTTTGCCACGTTCTCGCCCATCATTTTCATTTTCATTTTCAAGTTCAGTTCCCATTCGGATTCAACAAATTGAATTCGATTCATTTGTTTATTTTCGTAGCTCTGCGGGGCTGACTCCCTACCAAGTTTTCCGTTTGGTCCATTACCAAAAAAAAAAAAAGAACCAAAATGTGAAATGGAAATTAAAAGCGAATGATATACTATTTACGTGTTGATGCCCGAAGCTGGCTCATTAAAAGACGCGCCGGGCAACTATTTGAAATATTTTAATTATTCGCATATTCAAATGTTTATAACATTTCCCAGCTGCGTGGGCGTCGCGCCGACGTCAGCAGCGACGTCAGCAGCGCCGTCGACTGAGGCCGTTCTAAAGCATTTTTAATTGCCGCCTTGGTCTGTTAATCGCCGGCAGACCAGCTGACGTCTGAATTGCGTTTTATTTATGGGAGGGTATTACGAATGGAACTGGGCGTAGAACAGAGACCGGGGTTAGCTCTAGCTAAAACCCCGAGCTGATAGCCTGTTGGCAGCGAGACCTTCGCAACTTGCAACATCATTTCGAAAATATGAAACGGGCACAACACGAATTTCTACTGTGTGTGTGTGTGTGTGTGTCCGAGTCATGTGTCGCTTAGCGATGATTGTGAAAACACTTCACTGCACAGAGCATACACTGAGAGAGAGATAGAGAGGGAGAGAGGGGCATAGATGGAAGCCCACATTTACTACGAACTGCAAAGACGACGACAGCGTCAACCATTTGAAACATGAGCCTCGTGAGTGCTGATAATACTCAAATACGTATGCACATACATATAAATACATATATATAATAACTATATATAGGTACGCGGCAGACGGTAAAGCAGGAACGAGTGGGAGAGGGAGGGAGGGAGGGCGGTAAGTGACAGGGCTGCCAGAGCAAAAGCCATCGAGCCATGAACAATGACAAATACATGCGCATTGATATTCCATTTCATTGTTCATTATTCATCATCCATCAATTGCTTTACGATTGCTATTGCAAATGAGACCACAGCAGCAGACGCAAACCTAATTTCCATCTAAAAGTTTTTAGGAATAAAATCAACAGCTTTTCTTAGTCATTTTTCAAGGGAATTTAAAAAATATTGAAAATTTTTTCTAATTCGAAATGAATCATGCCTAAATTCAAAGTTCAATTCCATTGAATAATAGATAAAAAAATAATTATAGAGAAAATATTTAAGATAAAAAATCTTAATAATGAAAGTATTCTGAAAATAATAATGACAGTATTCTAAAGAGAAAACTGAATTTTAATCCAAATAAAAAAAAAACATATAAAGTTAATATTTTCCTCTGCCCTTTTCCCCGTTTTCTAACCCTTTGAATAGAAAAATAATATAATATATTTAGGATAAAAAATTCTTAATGATGAAAGTATCTTGAGAAGACTGATTAAAGTAAAAACTGATTTTTAATCCAACAAAAAAATTTAGCTTAAAGTAAATTCATATAATGCTCCTCTCCTCCGCCCTTTTCCCAGTTTTCCCACCCTTTGAGTAGAAAAATGTGCTTTAAATTTGTTTGCTCAAATTAATTATTTATTAATTTGCTTATCGTATCGTGTTTTCCTTTTCATATTATTGTTTTCTTCGAGAATTTCTTTTGCATGCAGCCCAATATATTTGTTAATCATATCGAATAATTTATATTGAATTCAGTTGATAATATGCTACACATCAGAGGGTTTATACAATAATCATATTTGTATATATGAATATATATTTATTTTAATATATATTTACTTGCTTTCTTCTTTCTTTTTCTTTTTCTCTTTTTTTTCGTCTTCTTCTTCTTTCAGTTAGATAATTTACATAAATTGGTTGACCTGACAGCTAATCTATATAGGTGTATATATAGTTATTCAAATGCTATATATAATATATATATATTTATATCTTTAATGTATATAAATTCATGTACAATAGTTAAGCAGCTAAGACTCGAAAGGAAAACCAAATGCTCTTTTATGTTTTGGAAATTTGGAGTGCAATCAATCATTGAATAAAACTACTATCACATTTAAATAGATGTATCTACAAGATATATATATGTATGTATATATACACACATGTATTGAAAGCGTGACTAACTTGATATTTGACAAATGAAAAAACAAGTTTGTATAGAAATTAAAAGTATTATTAATCATGAATACACGCAAAGCAAATATTGAAAATTGTTTTTTAATTTCATATTTTTGTTGTCTATTTTTGCTTTGGCAATTCTTCAGCTCTTCCACCTGCTCACCCACACCTGTGCACTACCTGAAATTCCATTTTCCATTTAGCATATTTTCTAGTTTTATTTTTTTGACAATTATAAAAAAAGTTTTTTAATTAATGCATATTTAAACATTAATTTTTTGTTCACAGCAGAAATACATAATAATATTTGTTTTTTATGCATATGTATATATATATATATTTTTTTTTTATTTGATTTTTTCTTTTATTTATTTTTTCATTTTTCATTTTTTACTTTTTGTTTTGTTTTTTTTTATAACATATTTTGCATATTTTACGCTGAACAGACTTTCGTTAATTCAGCGCTTAAATTTTTGCATTTTTTTTTATTCATAAGTAATCGGGGCTCTCAACTCTGACCGCTGTCCATATATATATGTCTATATATATTCATGTACTATAATTTGTAGATGGCCTAGTTAGTTTAAGTATATGCTTTGCTCCATGCTTTCTCTAGTGTGTTTTTTTTAGGGTATGTTTCATAGGTCTGTCGGCATAGGCGTAGTTGGTTTGTAGTCTAATTACTATATAGTTAGTTGCATTATATCGTCATATATATAATATGGTATTTACTGTTGTTGTTGTTACTGGTGTTGTTGTTGTTGTTGTAAGTCACAATATGGTTGGCTAATTTATAGATTATATATGTATGCATGTATGTAGACTTTAGTTTAATGCTTATGCTACCTTCGTAGCTGCCTCTAAATGAAAAATCGAAAGAGAGAAACAAAAACCAAAAGCATGTAATTTATATAATTTACGTGCGTATAGATCATGTACTATAGCTATATCTATATATACTGCCTGTGCTTGCAACATCCACAATATAATTTAGTTTAGTATGTTTCGCTTACTCTGCTCATCTATCTTTACATATATATATATAGAGTATATCTATCTGTATCTGCATCTGCATCTGTATGTGTATCTGTATCTGTAGTATACCTCAACTGCTCTTAGGCAGCTCTAAGCGTTAATGCTTTTCAATTGTTCTTTTAGTTTTTGACTTTTTCTCTAACTAGTTTTACACGTTTTGTGTGTTTATTTTTAACTATTCGCTTGTTGTTCAGTGTAAAGTTTGTAGTTCAAGTTTTAATCGTAGGCCTTTTGCGACCTTCCCTCTCGCTCGCTCGCCTTCTCTCTGTCTCTCTCTTTTGGGCAGTTTAAGTGCTTTGACTTTGGCTGAGCTGTTCGCTAAGTATGAATAATATATATAATTTTTTTTTTTCAGTTTTATTTCACGACTTTTGGGCCAGCCAAAAGTGCAGCTCTACATAATTTATTTTGTTTTATTTATTTTTTTAATATTTTCAGGGTTTCTCAGTTCAAGCTAAATGTCGCAATTTGAGGTTAATTGGGTATTTCGAAATTCAATTAAATTTTGCATTGGGTGGCTCCATTTCCAAAAAAAAAAAAAACCATAAAAACATTAATACGAAATACTTTTGACATCAGCTCTGAGTCATCTGTGAAAAACCGCATATAAAATACGAAATACAAAATACGAAATCAGAGGCAAATTTCTAATTTTTATACAACATTTTTTTGGGCTTGGCTACGAATTTATGGCCGGCGCTGCTGTTGGCTCATCCTAATGCCTTAATTTAGACTTTATTTTTAATTAATAATGAATTTGGTTTTTTGTTAATTTATTTAAAGCCGCTTGAATTGCTCGGCCGCATTTCTACCTGCACAGTCACGCATACAAATTATGTTAATTAGTTACAGCGACTAACGAGATAATTTTCCCCCTCTCTCTCTCTCTTTTCGCTTTTGTACAATTTAATTAAAGCTTATTAAAACTGTCACTAACTAAACAAAAAAAAAAGAGGAAGGCAACAAATTCGCTTGGCATAAATACATATTTAATTGTAAATGCGGTACTTAATTTACGGCTTTAATTAATACTGAAAACCTATTCAAAAAAGTTTTGGCTGTCATTAACGAAAGAGCGAAATAAATAATGATAAATTTTGTATGTCTGTGTGTGTATGCGTGTATAAAAACGATTACAAATTTCGGTGAGACACGCATAGAAAATTAGTGTGCTTAAAATTGAGATTTAAATATATTTTCGAGGTGGGCAAATGTTTTAATTAACTCGCAAATCCAATCCGAGCGCTTGGCTCAGGCTGACCCCAAATTCGTCCAGTGGCAAGAGTGCGAAAAAAAGACGGAAAATGAATGAATGAATGAACGGCAAAAAAAAGTCATATGAAAGCAAAAACAAAAACAAACACAAACACAAACTGGTTGCCCAGGCGTCGGCGTTTACACTCTCGCTCACACGCTCGCTATGTGCCTATGTGTCTGTCTCTGTTGCGCTGCTCATAAACTTGGGCTTTATGACCAGCCTCAATGCGACGCGGCATCCCTGTAATGCTCATGCTAACCCAGCCCGCCCTCGTCACCTGCTGCACCCACACACACACGCACTCACACATGCACAGACAGCGTTTGTTAGACAGCTTCCGCTGTCGACGCTGACGCTGACGCTAACGTCGACGTCGTTGTCTGTCTTTGCTTTTCATTTTGCGCTCTACTTCAGTTTTTATGGCATTTGTTGTTGTTGGCGGCGCTTGCTCGACGTGTCTGTGTGTGTGTGTGTGCGACTTTGTATTTGTTTTTGTTTTTTCGTTTTATTTGCTGGACTTTGTTTAATGCGCTTTGCGTCATTTCATTTTAAACAATTTTCGTGCGTTTTACTGTTTGCATTTTTCAGCTTATATTTAAAAATAACTAATCATCTCTCAACGTGTGAGTGTGTGTATGTGTGTGCGTGTGCTTAATTTGATTTTGTATGCGCGCTTTGGGTGCCGTTTTATTTGCATGATTTTGTTGTTGTTTTTGCTTTTTTTGTGCTTTTTTCGCCTTTTATGTGTTTTTGGCTGAACCATTATTGAGTTTATTTATCTCTGTAGATGGCTTTTAAATGGCACCTGCCTTGCCTTGCCTTGACTACGGGCAGCGGGAAGATACCGTAATAAATGCCAAACGTAAAACCAAATAAACCCACCAAATTATTAGCATGTAAATACAGAAGAAAGCTAAAAGAAAAGAAAAAAAAAGAAACCTCTGCCTATGCGAACTATCGATTCACCTACACATTAATTACACCACAAAAAAAAACTATCAGTGCTGAGCTCATTTCTATAAAAAAATTAAAATAAATAAATAATGAAAAAACTCAACACTTGAATTTTCGAGTGCTACACTTGAGGAACGGGCAAATTATCTTTGAAGATTTGCCTTCGAAATACAATCAACAATCCACTGTAAAATGCAGCTTTTGTTTCATTCCAATTCAGCTAAAGCTCAAGCACACACACACACACATAGATGCACTAAGTAGCTTGCATGCAGCCATAGAATAGAATGACGACAACGACCTCGCTTTGCATGGGAATGACTGACTGGAAGGGGGAGCGAGAGGAGGGAGAGACACAGACAACAGTGGGCAACAGCTGACAATTTGCGTACTTTCAATTGATTGCATTGAATCACATTGTAATTACTGTCGATTCTAATCTATATATGAATTCATTTAAAAATAATAAATTGCAAGCGATTCACTGTCTGTTTAATTTCTTTTCTTTTCAGA